>BPTQ01000002.1:153462356-153648826 GCA_019973895.1 Chrysanthemum seticuspe | reverse complement strand
GAACTTGACCCTAAAGCTGTGGTGCAGGGCATTTTAACAGACAAAGACAGAAAATAAGCTAATGAATAAGCTATTTGAAAGCTGAGAAATGACAAACTATTATTTTTATAATTAAGTTTAGCAGCTAAATATTGAAATCCCAAAAGGGCATAAGCTGAAACTTAATACTGAGCACACAATAAAATTCTACATTTAATTCAAAAATTGACCTTAAGAAAAGTTGACTTTTACAAGAACATAAAAGGTTTGACTAATATGAACTAAGAAATTAAACTACTGATTAAACATGTTATATTAAGCTATAATGAAACTAAAGTAAGCTAGATAACATACTTTTAAGCTAAAATTATGAATTTGGCAACTAAAAATTCCAACAGTGAACTGTAAGAACAAATTAAAAAGAGATTTGACTTTTTACAAAATAAGAACTGAATATTATGACTTAACTGAGTTATAAGGTACTAAAGAAACATGAGACAAGTATAAACAACAACAAATATGGTCTGGAGCTCCATTTTATCAGCAAATCCAAACATCCCTATGCTTATCATTTGTCAAATGAACTTCACAGTTTTAAATGAATTTGAGTCTAGAACAGATTCCAAACATTATATTATAACATATAGAGACTAAATGAGCATAAATCTTCAAGAACTCAAGCAAGAACACAGACTTGTCAAATTTATAATCCAACTGAGTAATTTCCAATTTAAGCACAAGTGAATCTCAATGAACAAACTACTAATATTATGCTATAATAACATCACACAACAACACAGAAACAGGAAAACATGAAAATCATAGCATAAAAAGTAATGACACAGTAAATGGGTAAAAATAGTAAAAATGGAACTTACATGTGATCAAGGTGAAAAATGAGTACCAAGGTCCAAAAACCACTCCTAGCTTGGTGTCAACAAGCTAGGAACCAGAAAACCATCCAGCTTATCTTCTTACACCCCAGAACTACTTATTGGATCATATGATGATTTCCATTTGTTTTTCTTGGATTTTTTTATTACTTTTCTGAATTATAAAGACTAACAGGTTTTAATGAATCTAAAAGCTTAGTGAGCTTTTGTCAAGAGCTTATGGAGCTTAAAGAGTTCACTAAACAACTGCTTAACTTGGAATTAAAAACATGGAAATTTAAAGAAAATTAAGCAATATTGAAAACTGGAATTAAACTGACATTTAACTGAAAGTAACATTTCATTACACTACTTTAAAGTAAATTACAACATTTAAAACATTTAAAAGACATTAATTTAAAGAAAGCAGTAAAACTACACTACGTGAACATTGGTAAAAACCAAAGTTGGTTTCTTCTCTGTCTTTCTTCCTCTTTTATAGCTAAAAGCTCTCCACGTGTCCTTTAGAGCAGATCCCACCTCCCCATTTGACCAATGAATGAGCTTGGGGCAAATTGGCCACTTTTCCAATTTGGCGGGAAAAGTGGCTTTTGACTTCTGTGGCTTCTGACTGCAACTAGGGGGGGGGGGGGGTGAGAGGTGATATGATGAGGGGGTGAGAGTTTTGAGGGGATAAGGTGATGGGTGAAAGGTTTGGTGAGGTGTTGCAGAGGTGAGGTCCAGTGGGGAAGAAGGATGAGGTTGGGAGGGAAAACAGGTGGAGGTTTGACTGCTTGTTTGACCAAGGGGTCAAAATGGTTTGTGACAGGGGGTTCAAAACAGGTTAAAGGCAGGGGTCAATTCATATTTTGACAAGGCTTGGAATTAAATAAATACAAGGACTAGTTTTGTAATTCTTCAAACTTGAGGGGCCATTCCTGTAATTTTCTCAAAGTTAATACAAGGACCAATATTGACAAGCTTCAAAAGTACAAGGACCAAGTCTGTCATTTTGCAATTTTCCAGGGACCAAACTTGACAATTTTGAAAGTTCAGGGACCTTTTCTGCCATTTTACAAAAGATTTATTCAAGGACCATTTTTGACAAATTAGAATATTTCAGGGACCTTGAATAATATTTCTCTTTATTTAGATTTACCAGGGACTGTTTTTGACAACTTTTGAAACTTGGGGGACTAAAACTGCCAATTATGCAAATTTGATACGTTTTTCACCAGATTTTGATATTTTTGCATTTAAAACATATAAAACACTTATTTGTGATATTTTTGTCATTTTGATGTATTTCTGAGTGTTTTCAGATGTTTTTGCAGTTTAAATGGTACAAAAATGATGAGTATTTAGACACTCATCAGTAGATCATATATATCAGTAGTAACATTGTTCTTTAAATTATAATACCATGTGATCATAAGCAATCCACATTATATAAACAATTAAAAAAGTAGACAATTCTTACCAGCAAGCGATCGAGAACTACAACTGAAAAAACATTATATAGAAAAATTAATATAGTCAACAATGAACCAAAATACAATTATTAGCGATGAAATTTACCATAGTTGATATTAGGGTTTGTAGTTCTAGTAGGTGATGTACGAGGATAAAAAAAAGCTAATTGAGTTAACCGATATTGATTATAGATCATATGAATAACACAAAAGGTATAATGGACATTTTAGATTACAATATTGATTAAAATGTATTTCTGGGATTAAAAAATACATAAAGTAACAATTCGGATATGTATGACAAATTTAATGTTTGTGAAGGATATATACGCAATTATGAGCTTAGCTTGGATATATACGCAATTATAAACCTTTGGAAGGATATAAACGCAATTCCCCAAAAAAGTATTATTGATCAACTTTCGAAAACAAGTAACATTTACCCTGACACAAATGCAAAATTGCAAAATTACAAATAGCCAAACACAACACATAGAACACATAGAACACATATATACTTTTGAATTTTATCCAAACTAATGGTTGACTTATTTTCTTTTATTTTTTTTCTTAATTTGTACTTTTATCCAATAAAAAACATGAATCAAACTCCCATATAATTATCTTTTTCACTTAGTTTCAGTCTGTAGTAATACATAAATACTTATCCGATCTGGCCATGTCCTTTTTTTTATTTAATCTCTCTTAATTTATTCTTCTTTTTTATTAGTTCCAAGCTTTTCCTTATGTATTTTGTAGTTCTTTACAAAATGCTAAATCGCTTGTAATATAATTTTTTTTCTAAAGTGGTTCTCAAGCACCACATAGTTTGTACATAAGTCGGCCCCTGCTCAGTGACCATCAAACTGAAAGAAGGAACTTCACTAAAAAGTCTAAAAAGACATTCTAAATTGACATGTGTCCCTCAATTTCCGTATAATAAATAGCATGGCTGTTTACGTCTTTTCTCCTCCAACTCTTCGTCCCCCACACACTTTCACATTGTGCCTATAGTTTCCCGAGATATATCATATCTCTCCATCCTCCATCATCTTTCATCATTTTTTAATTAATCTGATTCAATATAAAGATTTAATCTCATGTTATTATTATTACACGATCAAGGAAACTATAGTAAAATTTAAATTTTGATCAAAACCATTTAATAATTTTCAGTTACAATGACTCAAGTTCACTTTATTTTCTATGACGATGATGTTTTATGATGTGCATGTTGCCACGTGATGATCTTATTAATGAAGATGCATTTGAAGATGATGAACAAGGTCCATATCTAATTTTGATGTTGATGAACATAGATGAAGATGATGAAAAACTTTGATGAACAATCGGTTAGTTGTAGATGTTTTTTTTTAAAAGACGACTTTTTGATAAGCTTTTGATGAACACTTCTCAAAAAGGTATATTTTGATGAATAATTCAAAGATATGCTTTTTTGTGAACTTTAGTATAAATTTAATAAATATGAAATTACAAATGATAAAACTTTGATGAACACAACTTTGATTAATAATGGTTCAAACAACTTTGATGTTGCAATAATTTAAAACATTTTGTTTAAGCTTCAACTACAACATACAACATTAAGAACTTCTTTGATGATTGTGTTCATTAATCGCGTACTGAATATTTATCAATAATGATTTATTAATTATCTTCTGAATGTTAATCGATCATCATTTGAATGTTTATCAATAAAAATAATTGTTCTTTAATTCAGTGTTCATCAATACTCATCTATATCTATACTACATATAATAGAGAAATGAATCTCTTTCCTCATGGTTTTAATTTACAAGTTATAATACTTATTATACAATACACAAAGCACAAATAAAACAAAAAAAAAACCATTACTCATTCATTTAATACAATTAATACACTATTAAAAATACTTTTTCACCAAAAAATACAACTATTCAACCACAATTTACAATCTAATGAAGCTACTAAGCCAAATACTTAGTAAGTTTACAAGAAAAAAAGCATAGTATACAACACTTTAATGCACATAATTTTCAGACGTACAAGACAAGAAGCAAAGCGTCACCACTTTAATGCACATATTAAAAAAACGCCACATTAATGCTATTTAATGTAGTCAATTAATATTGGTCAATAAATACAATTAATACAGTTATTAAAACACCCCTTACATATGAAATACAAATTATCA
Source organism: Chrysanthemum seticuspe (assembly GCA_019973895.1). NCBI lineage: Eukaryota > Viridiplantae > Streptophyta > Magnoliopsida > Asterales > Asteraceae > Chrysanthemum > Chrysanthemum seticuspe. The sequence goes on along the minus strand of BPTQ01000002.1, from coordinate 153,644,306 downwards.
AGCATAGTGTACAACCAAATTAAACACAATTCATGCATTAAATGTCACTAATAAGAATAATAAAACACATTATACAAATATTCAAGCCCGAACGGACGCAAGCAAAACGGGGGGCTCGAGCCCGAACGGGAACGAGCTAAACGAAATTCTTGAAATCCGTAAGTTCATTATCAAAAAGAACACAATAAACTAAAATACATGATTCACCGGAAAACTTATTTCAGAGTATCCGACGCCGCAATGCACGAGAACCATGCATTAAATGTCGCTAATACAAATAATAAAGCACATTATACAGATATTCAAGCCCGAACGGTCAACAGGCAAGACGGACTTCAGCCCGAACTGGCACGGGCCAAACGGGCTCGAGCCTTAACGGTCACGGGTCAAACGGGCATGGGCCAATGGGCTCGAGCCCGAACGGGCACGGGCTAAACGAAATTCTTGATATCCGTAAATTTATTGTCAAAAAGAACATAATAAAATAAAAGACGATTCATCGAAATTTTTTATTTCAAAGTACCCGCCACTACAACGCGCGAGAACCCTGCTAGTTATGCATTGTTCATAAATACTTCGTTCATAGATATAAAAAAGACACGTGTGAGCTTATAGTGGCTTTTTAAACTTTTTAAGCATTTCGATATTTCCCCACTTTCTACATGATCATGGCCCTAGCTACCCTAGCTTGTTATTATAAGATAGCTCTAGTTTCTATTGAGCAATACAAGATAAATCATCTAGATGGCTTATAAGTTTTGGGGTGAGTTTATATAAACCTTTTTATAAGGGGGTTTACAATTATTGCGCGCATCAGATGGTTATACGGTATGCATTGCGATTTGTACATTTTGATCAAAACCCCCTTATCATAAGAAGGTTCTTATAACATATCCATAAGTTTTGGCCATGGTAAAGTTGGGGCATGCGTTTCGGATAAAAACCGAATAAAGTTTAGTAATCGCCTTACCTTAAATGATTTTTTTTTTTTAAATTTGATCGTTTTTCCCAACATGGGTAAAAAAACATTTTTGAAAAGAATAAGTGAACAAACTACTTTCGCAAATACAAAGGCGATCAACATACTTCAAGTTCCGTTTTAAATACTCTTGATACTGCTGAACAAAGAAAACCCATCTACTTTGTATAGTTCATAAACTAGATCTATGGCCCGTCTGATGAACATGCTAATTCTATAAAATTGTTACGGTTTTTTAATATCACATATTTTAATAGTGTAGAAAACATCACATTAGAAAAAAAAAAATATAACATCCATATTAAAAAGTCATATGTTTATCATCCATAATGATAGTATTGAACAAATTATTGCAATTTATTAAGTGTGATTAGGTTTGTATTGAATTAAAAACTGTTGTATACGAGCTTGATATATCTAATCACAACCATTTACAAAAATCGTCAAAGTTTGAGGGTTATTGATTTCATTTCGAGTTTCCGAAATACAACTCGAAGAGTCCATTTTTGAAGCACTTAGGTGAAAGAGTGTCTATAGTGTAGCACATTTTATTAAATTTCCATTCGATAATACTTTACGAGTATATTATTATATTAATACAAGTGAAAAACAAAATTTGTATATGTAAACTAGTTGCACGCGCAAGAATTTGGTATAAATCTTACCTAATATGTTTTGACATACAATATGTTTAAATTTTAATTATAAGTGTATACAAATTGTATATTATCTAATTTAATAATACGATTGGTTAAAAATGTAAATTTATATTTTGACATAGTAATGTTTGTTCAGGTGCATAAATGAGTTTTTAAATATGATTTGCTATAACATTATGTCAAAGCATTTATTTAAACTTATATAGTTAATAACCATGCATGAGTTTTTACATAAAATTTTTATTATGTATTAATATCAATTAATATTTGGTATAATGTTTTGTAAACGAATGATTTTATTTTGTTTAATTGGCATGATGTTGAGGCTGTCACGTATTAGATATTTTGCGTGTTTAATGGCATGTAATGACCATTGAAAAATAAAATGTTACTAAGTATATCCTTGTATAAACTTTAAAGAGGAATTACATACGTCGTTACTATATGTACAATCTCGTGTATTTATTCTCATCTCATAGTAATTTGTAAGGTCGTGCCTTCATTTTGATATTTATATTCATATTAATAATATTTTAAACGTATTTAATTTTAAACCTACATACGAGCGGGTTAAACTTAAAAACAAATAAAATGAGTCTTTATTGAACGTCGATAGTAAAAGAAATATTTTTCCGGACATCCCTACTTAATCTTTTAAAGAGGAAGAACATGAGTCGTTCGTATATATAAAATCTCATGTATTAAGTAACATATCATAGTAACACGTGTTTTCATTTTAATATTTATAATTTTGTGCATATAAATTAGTTTAATATATAATAATAATAATAATAATAATAATAATAATAATAATAGTAATAATAATAATAATAATAATAATAATAATAATAATAATAATAATAATAATAATAATAATAACGTTTATTAATTAACATTAACGTATATGTTTTTTTAAAAAGAAATATAAAGCCTAGCAGTATTTATTAAATATATAAAGTTAACAAAAAATGAAAATCGAAGAGTTTACTTAAGCCATTATAATTTTTTTAAAATTTAACAACTAAAGTTTCATTAATTACCTTTTATTTTTTTAAGTTTTTTTATTTATAAATTTGACATATGTGTTTTTATGCGTGCTTATTTTTTGGATGAAATTAGATATGTTGGACAAAACTGAAACCAATTTTGACTTTCAATTAGCCAATTAAAAAAATTGATTTTAAAATTGAACTCTTTTTAGTCAACTGAAAAATCCATTTGTCCAATTTGAGTTACATGTAATAAATGTGTGTTTAAGATTAAAACTATATTATTATATACAGATTATGCAACAAATGTAAATATTAAACATATGAAAATATTTATAACTTCAATAATAAAAAAATGTTAAAAACTAAGAGTTTCATAAAACAAATGTAAACATTGAAGATTTGTTTTTTTATAACCTCAACAATCGAGTTTCGCGGAAAACAAATTAAAATTTTGTAATAAAAAGTTATCAGCTTTCAAGACCGCAAGTTGTAAGCCTCCCTTAGGCCAGCTTTAGTCGGAGCAATGTTAAAAGAAATTATGCAACAAACGTAAATTCTAAGAAAATAAAGAAACCCATAGAAGATATGTTAATCGACATGTTAGGTAACTCATCGACCAAATCTATTATAACAAACAACTTTTTTCAATAAGGTGCATCGTATACGTCAGCATACCTAGTTATATAAAAGATATAAAAAAATACATACACGTGTATTCATTTTTGTTTCCAGTTCGGATCGATTTTGGATCTAAAACCGCTTAAAAATTGGTTTGGTTTTAAAGTGGTTTAACTTGGTTTGGCATTTGGTTCCTATGGTTTAACTTCATTTTCTTTAACAAAATCTCTAAGCTCAAATGACTGTAACATCTTCATCTTCATCCAAAATAACATCTTTCATTTCATTTTCAAAGTCTTTATCTTCATCGACTAATTAAAAAAGTGATATCCGCTTTTTGTTTTGTTCTTGATACACAATATGTCCATAATACACAATATGTCCACACATATATGATATATATATATGTCTGGAGCATATTTGTGCAGTGCTGGGCCGGAGACTCTCTTCAGATTGAGCCCTAATTTTTTATTTATTTGAATTTTATATTCATTTTTTTCAAGAACAAGAAGTTTGACCCCCTTCTAATTTTTCATTTTTTTTTTCTTATATTTATTTGGATTTTTGGGACTTATATTGAATGTGAATGTGTCTCACAACCAAGTGAAATGTATTAGAATGAAATGCATTTTTTACATTTCAATATGACAATAGCAACATAGCCCCAATTTTGAAAAAAAAATAAGGGGTCAAGTCAAATAGTCTTTCTATATACTATGTCTAGGAATGTCGTACAAGGAATTCCCGGCATCTCATAGAAAAAGAGTCTAAAAGAACAAAATTCTTTTTCTAATTTCATTTTTTATCATAGATAATTGCTAATACTTGATGTCGATAAATACGCCAGTCTAGAAATTCATTTCGGACAATTGAACCTTCTCGAACTGTTTCTTTTTAAGAACCAAAAAGATTTGTGCCAAAATCACAGATGCGAAGAAGAACAAAAGACCTTGTACATGTAATGGATCTTGAAGTACTATTTCTGCATCTCCCTGACCAAATCCGCCCACATTAGGATTACTTGTCAACGGTTCTAAATTAATGTTCCAATATCTTCTTGTCATTTCTCCCCACACTGCCTCCCCCCCTTTGATTTGAAAAAAAAGCGAAGAGGTACGCTGAAATAAATAATTGTTCCGATGGAACCTTCTCTGCTACCGTAGATTGGCGTCGATACACAGTTCAAGCCATTATTCTTTTCTATTTGTTATTATTATTTTTTTTTCTTACTATTACCAAATCAAATGACTGGACCAACGGATTTGACATATTTTATAACTTGATAACCCTAACAAATATATTGAATATCTTTAGTTTTTGTCCTTAGAATACAATTTATATTTTGTGTCTGTGTATAAAAATATGTATTAAAACAAAGCTAAAAGATATGAGAAGTTGGATAAAGTTGGAAGGGTTATTATGTCAAAACTCTCGAAGATAAGTTCTAGAAGTGTGCCCATGTTATAAGTTGAGGGGTTAAAGTGGAAGTTTGTAGCTCAAGATTATAAAAGGATTGTTCTCCTTCATTTCATTCATTTTATCATAATCTTTATGCATGTATTATCTCTCATTTAGTGTGTTTGCTGAGAAGTGGTAATAATTGATTTATAGTTCATGTAATCTTTTCTTTTGTATTGTTTTTGAACTTAAAACATATGATCAATTTTTGTGACTTGTATATGCAGTATAAAAAATAAAAAGAGGAGGTTGGTTTAATTCATCTTGATGTGTTTGGTGAGAAGAAGCTAGTTTAAAAATAAAGTATTGTTCTCCTTTATTTTATTCATTCTCTCATGATATTTGTGTGTGTATTATCTCTCATTTAGTGTGTTTGGTGAGAAGAGGTAATAATTGATTTAGAGTTCACGTTATCTTCTATTTTGTATTGTTTTTGAACTTAAAACGTATATTCAATTTTTGTGACTTGTATATGCAGTACAAAAAGTAAAAAGGGTGTTGTTCCCTATTCACTATCGTTTAAAAACAATTAAGTACTAAAAACAATTTAACAGTGAACAATGACTGAAATTAAAGCAAGTAAAACACACAAAGTAATTTTCAACATCATATTCTTTATTAGAAATTAATCAAAAAGAATACGTTACCCAAGGACTTGCGGAATAGTACTTGGGATTGAAATGAAAAAGTTTGGTGACTCCTCTCTAAGCTCAGGCTAAGTCTGAGCACAAATCTTAGAACCCACTGAGCTATCTCAGGGATAAAGTTGTATTTGGAGGAGTGAAAAGATGGCTTGCGTGTATGTGTGTTTTTACAATTCACAAGCTTAATCTTTTCACTCTATCTCTTATGCTATTTATACATGTATGATTTTTGACTCTTTCCTAAGTGACAAACTGACATCATACAGAAGACAAAATACTGATGTATTTTGTCTCTGTTTACAAAGACTATTCTAGGTAAGAGACAAGACTACTTTCCTAAGTTCAGTGATGACACTGAGCCTGACCTTTTTCCATTCAGGGAAAGTTGACTTTGGTTGATAAGTACTTCATCTTATCTGATTCAAACTTATCCCGCCATGTCCCGCTCTTTCTTCAGTGTTTACATCCTTCAGTCTTCTACTTCAGTTTGTCTTCAGTGTAAGTAGTTGGAGAGGAGTCTTAGGGATTCAGTGAGTTATTGTCATCACCCACTGAATCCATCATCTTCTTCTTGACTCAGTCTTCACCCTTTAAGTTCCGCCTTACTGAGTGGAGAGACTTCTTCTTCGCCTCATACTGAGTATCCTGAAGATGACTCACTGAGAGACTATGCACTCAGTGACCTGTTAGTGTTTAACGAACTAAACACTTGGGCTATTTTCTATTCAAATCCTAGATTAAGGGGTTTGGGTATTTACTGAACCTAACAGTCTCCCCCTATTTGGATATACAAATAGCCTAAGTGTTTGATCAGTGTAAGTGAGCAAGTGGCTTCTTCTTACACTGAATGTACTAATGAATACAATAAGGAACACTGAATATTTTAACAAAACATACATCGTTTATTAATCAAATTACAAGGTTCCTGTCACTAGTACAAAAGATAAATCAAAATGATGTTAGTCCAGATGGATTCCCAGTGCTTCAAGCTTGACTTTCTTGGTGATGAGTGTATTCCTGTCAGGATGCTCTCTTATCTTGGCATTCAGGTCTTGACAGAACCTTATGTTTGCTGGGGCTTGGATCTGAGAGGCCACTGGTATGTAGCTCAGCATTGCAGCCACACCAGCCTGATCAATATCACTCCATCTTTGAAATGCTGGGTTTTCATAGACATCAATGTGAAATAGCCCTCTTTCAGGCTTTTCAATCACTAGGCAGTTCACGAACTTGACACCTTCTGGCAGTTCCCTGTTGCATTCGAGTCCAGGCACTTTTATCTCAGGCTGGAACTCAACCCTCTTTCTTTTACCCTGTGATGACTGTGGTTGAGATCCTTGTGGTGCAGTTAAGGCAGGTTGAATTCCCAGTTGTGCTGGTGTATCTCTCAGTCTTTCATACATCTTACTGAGCATCTTCATCAGCTCCTTAACCGCCGCATTTTGCTTCTTTTCAATTATTGGACCGAGTTCATCGAGTTCAGTGATCCCAAAGTCAGTGAATTTTAGGGGATCATGAACCTCGAAATGCCTTTTATCAACCCCCCTGTAGATGTTCATTGCCAGTGGCTTAGACCTGGGGATGATTTTGACATCAGTGATCTTCTCAGGCAGTCTTCTACTTGACATTGTCCAATTATAATGGTCAATTCTTGCTTTCCTGATGGCTGCAGTTCTGTTGTTCTTTTCCTCCAACTGCTTTTTCATTTCAGCCATTTTTGCTGCCTGAGCATCCTTGAACCTCTGTCCTGCCTGACCCTTTTCGAGCTTCTTTGGATCAATTCCCACATTCTCAGCTTCTTCGGCAATCACTTTAACCAGTGCTTCCTTACTCTTATTATCTTCCTCAGCTTGTTTCAATCTCCTTTCTTCTTTAGCAAGATATTTACTTAGTTGTTGAGGTGTGAGAAGGTATTAAGTGTCACCGATTTTGTAGGGAATCTTCTCAGGCTCAGTAGTTGTCATTATGCCTTTGCCTTTGTCCTGGCCTGAGAAAGATGATGCAACCAAGGGTGGTGTTGTTGTCATGATTGGTGTTGTGACTGTCAGTGTTGTTGTTGTTGTTGTTGTTGCTGATGTTTGTGGTGGAAGTGATGAGATGGGTATTGCTGAGACTGGTGGTGTTGGCTCCCCCTCAATGTGAAGAGGAGTTTCTTCAGCAATATTCTCCCCCTCAACTATTGCCGGAGCGTCAGTGAGGGCAAGAGTTGGTATTGGTGTTGAGGGGGATGGAGCTGCTTGACCCTTGAAGGCCTGATAAATTTCAGTAATCATGGCCTTGATGTCTGAAGTATCTGCTTGAATACCAGTTGTTGGGATATGAAAAGTGCTGAAGATATCAAAGTACTGAAGATATGAAAGTACTGTAAGCTGCAAAGTACTGCATGAAGAAGTCAAAGTACTGCTAGAACAAACAAACTGTTATATTCGTTTATGGAAAGTATTGTATTCCATGTTTAGATTACTTGTCGTACAAGGTTATCAATTGTAAACCGACTAGGATATCCTTGAGCCTATAAAAGGACTCCTAGTTTGGCATTAGAGGTACGATTTCAGAAAAAGAGTTTTAGAGTTTACGAATTAGTGTTTTAGAGAAAAGTTCGATTATCTTAGAGTTGTATTAGAGTATCTGCATAATAAGCAGATTTAGAGTTTATAATAAAGTTTTTCTTCTTAGCTTTGTTAAGTAAATTCCGCGTACTTGATAAAGATTGCTCAGTGTTTCTTTGTTAATAACTTAGGATTTATCCGAGGTTATTAAACCTTAACAAGCTAGTTAAGTTAGTTTGATTAAAGTATATCGATCCAACAAGTGGTATCAGAGCTTGTGTGGAAACTCTGACTAGGAAGAAACCCTACTTCAACAATATTCAAGATGTCGACTGAAGCTGTTCCACCACCCTCAATCACCTCACTCAGAATTCCAATAATCAAGAAGGGAGAATATGATCTCTGGTGCATGAAGATGAGGCAGTATATTGCCATTACAGACCATGCTTTATGGAATGTAATTGTGAATGGGAATGAAGTAGTTTCAGATCCCATTGTTGTTCCTGGACAACCTACAGCACCAAAGGCAGTCTTACCACAAGCAACCATAAGGAATCAAGAGAAGGCTCTAAACATTCTCTTGTCTGGCATTCCAGATGGTCATCTTCTCAAGTTTCATGATGCTAAAGATGCTAAGCAGCTCTGGGCTGCTCTCAAGACCAGATTTGGAGGGAATGAAGCCTCTAAGAAGATGCACAGAAACTTGCTGAAACAACAGTTTGAAACTTTCACAGTAGGAGAAAGAGAGAGTCTTGATGCTGCATATGATAGGTTTCAGAATCTCCTCAACATGTTGGAGTTATACAAGGCAGAAGTATCAGTTGAGGATGCTAATTTGAAGTTTCTAAGAAGTTTGCCATCTACATGGCATGTGATTGCTACTATGATCAGAGGACAACAAGGATTGGATGTTATGGACTTTGATGATCTCTATCATCAATTGAAGGTGTATGAACATGAGATGAGTGGTCAACCCAATTCCAAATCTCACAGTATTGCTTTTCTATCATCTGAAAAGAAGAGCAGTACTTCCAAAAGTACTGCTTCTCCTCAAAGTACTGTTTCTCAAAGTACTGCTGTTTACAATCCCCCATCATATGCTCAGCAGGCCCCACCATCTACCACTTTGAACTCAGATGAAGTTGTGTGCTCCTTCTTTGCACAACAAGCAAGCTTACCTGTCACTTATGAAGAGGATCTAGCACAGATTGAAGAAGATGCACTTGAAGAAATTGATATCAGGTGGCAAGTTGCTTTGATCACTGCAAGGATCAAAAAGTACATGAAGAAGACAGGCAAAAGTATTGATTTCAAACCGAAACAAGGAATAACTTTTGACAAATCTAAAATTTAATGCTTCAATTGTCAAAAGACTGGTCACTTTGCAAGGGAGTGCAGGTTTGCTAAGTATCAAGCAAACAGAACATCTGAGAAGCCTAAACTTGAGCTCAAGAAAATTCCAATAACTGAAACAAAGGCTTTGGTTGCTCAAGAGAAGTTATCAGAAGTTGACTGGAGTGAAGAGTTTGATGATGAACCGGTGACTTACTGTATGGTAGCAGTGGAAGATGCAGTTGAAGACACAATGGAAGCATTGGACTGGAGCACTGCTTTTGATGAAGAATCTGAACATGCTGCTTTGGAATCTGATGATGGCTTTGGTGGATTTGATTGGAGCAAAGAAAGTGAAGTTGATCCTGTTCTTCTTGCTATGGTGGCTACTTCACCAACTCAGTTTCCTATCTCTGAGGTATGCTCAAACTGTTATGAGTTTTATCAAAAATTACTTAACAGTTATGTGATTGAAAGAGATAATTGTATTAGGGCTAGGTCTGAGGTAGCAGGTTATCAAATCACTTTAGAGTCTATAGAAGCTAAAATCATAACACATGAAAATAATGAAATGGCTTGGGCTGAAAAGTATGAACAACAGGATTACCAGTTAAAACTCAGTGAATGGAAACTAAACTGTAAAATTGCTGAAATTGAGAAATTAACTAAGGAAAGAGATGAATTGTTAGCTAAGTTTGCTGCTTGGGGAGAGTCTGGCTTGTCCCATGTTGCTTATGTTGAAAAACAGAGAAGGGCTTACATTAGAACAGGCTTAGGATTTGGAATGGACTTTAGTAACGTAGATGAAAACCAACCTAGTGATCAGGATGATGGTGTTTTTGAGGACATAACCACTAGTGATGATGAGCCCATTAACTATGTAGATTCATCTAGTAATGAGGGCTCAGTAAGTGAACCACCTCCTGAATATAAGAAAGACAATGGTTATCATGCTGTTCCTCATCCCATTAGTCATCACCCCTCTAGGCCTGATGTTTCTCGTTATGGAGTAGATAGTCTAGAGTTTAGGAAGAAGCTTATTGCTCAATCTAGGTCTGAGAAACCCAAAGAAACTGTTGAAAACAATGTTCAAAATCCAGCAGTACCTTTAAACCAAAGTACTGCTCAACAAGCAGTACCTTCTGCAAAACCTTTTCAAAACAGTACTGCTAAACCTTTTTGGGATAATTTTGCTCAAAACAGATCTTATCAGTCATCAAGAAGGCAAAATAATTTTGGGCATAGACATAGAAGAAATCACTTTGGTCATATGGGTCAAAAACTGTGTTTTGTGTGTTATAGTCCTACTCACTTAATCAAAGATTGTGACAAACACTCAGAATATCTAAGCAAGTTTCCAAGGAATAAGTCTAACAACCAGAGACCTAGAGAGCACAAACCAGTTTGGACTAATTCTAATAGGGTTAATCACAGAAACTTCACACCAGATCATAGATACCCACATCAGAGAAGATCTTCAGTATCTCACAGTACTTTCCAAAGTACTGCTCAGAAACAAGGTACTGATAACACTGCTTGGAATAGGAATTCTAGGAGATCTCACTATCAACCTAGAAGGTATCACAATTCATATAGGGGATCTAAATCACAAGAACCACCTGTTAAAACTGAATGGGTTAAAAGGGAAAGTACTGCTGAGGGACATACAGTACGTTCAACAAAAAGTGAATCAGATGTTTTTGTGACACAAGAAAATGCTAATAATCTGGTGAAAGAGATTAATATTGAAAAATCAGAGAGTTTTGAAAATCCACATGCTAAAAATCAAAAGATAATTTTGGATCATCATTTGAAAGATAGTGGGAATTACATACTCAAAGAATTTGAGTTTGTAACTTCTCAAGGGGAACACAAGTCAGTAATGGCTTGGGTTCCTAAAAGTTTCTAACTCTTTTCTTTGTGTGCAGGGCAACCCAGAAGAGGAGCTTAAAGATCATCTTATTGTGGATAGTGGTTGCTCTGGAAGTATGACAGGCGATAAAGAGATCCTGTCTGATTTTCGAAATATTAGTGGAGGAAAAGTTGCATTTGGGAATGATCCCAATGGAGGAAGGATTACTGGGAAAGGAACAATTAAAGCTGGAAGAATTGATTTTGAGAATGTCAGATATGTGAAGGAGCTAAAGTTCAACTTGTTGTCAGTCTCTCAAATTTGTGATAAAAAGCATCCTGTGTTATTCACTGACACAGAATGTCTCATCCTTTCTTCTGACTTCAAACCTGTTGATGATGACTTGGTAGTACTTAGAGTACCAAGGACAAATGATGTGTATAGTTTAGACATGAAGAGTCTAAATTCCTATGGAAGAGCCACATGTTTGGTGGCTAAAGCAACATCTGAAGAGGCACATCAATGGCATAGAAGATTGGGCCATGTGAATTTCAAGAACATCAACAATCTGGTCAAAGGCAATTTAGTTAGAGGTTTACCTTCAAAGACTTACAAGAATGATCAATCATGTTTGGCATGCAAGAAGGGTAAACAACACAAAGCTTCCTGCAAGAAGCTTGAGGAAAGAACTATTAGAGAACCATTGGAGCTGTTACATATGGATTTATTTGGACCTGTCTCTGTGGCAAGTTTAAATAAGAAAAAGTACTGTTTGGTTATTACTGATGACTGTAGTAGATTCAGTTGGGTTTTCTTTTTGGGCTTTAAAGATGATACCTTTGATGCTATTCAGACCCTGATTATAGCACTTGAAAACCAATTAAGACTCAAGGTTAGAGGTATTAGATGTGACAATGGAACTGAATTCAAGAACAAGCCTATGGATGACTTTTGTGCAAATAAAGGCATAAAGAGGGAGTTTAGTATTGCTAGAACACCACAGCAAAATGGTGTTGCAGAGAGGAAGAATAGGACTTTGATTGAAGCAGCTAGGATAATGCTAGCAGATTCCCATCTCCCTATTCAATTTTGGGCAGAAGCTGTAAGTACTGCATGCTATGTACTTAACAGGGTCTCTGTCACCAAACCACAGATGAAGACACCCTATGAATTGCTGATGGGCAATAAACCCAACATTTGTTTTATGAAGCCTTTTGGATGCCCTCTTACTATTTTGAACACCATTGATAATCTGGGGAAGTTTTATGGCAAGTCTGAAGAAGGTTACTTATTGGGTTATTGTACTAACAGTAAAGGCTTTAGAGTCTACAACAGAGTTACTAAGAAGATTCAAGATTGTCTTCATGTTGAGTTTTTAGAAGATCAAGACAATGAGAAAGGTAAAGGTCCTGATTGGATGTTTGATCTTGAGATTTTATCTCCTTCGATGAATTATGTTCCTGTTAGAGAAGAAAATCAACCTTTGCACACTGAAGAAGATATTCAATATGTTGTTCATGATGTTCATATTAGACCTGATGCTGTTCCTGATAAAGATCCTGTGAGTCCAAAACAAAGTACTGCTGTTCCTAAGCAAAGTACTGATTCTCCAAAACAAAGTACTGTTGCACCACAATCCTCATTATCTGCAGAGGATCAATCTATTCAAGAGGAACTTAATCAGATGCTTTTTCAAGATGTATTAGCACATTCTTACACTGATGAACAAAGGCGAGCTTATGAAGAGGCAAAGAAGCAGAACAAGACTGCAGAGTACTCTCACAGTACTTTCGATCAAAGTACTGCTGCACCTGTTGACAATACTTTAGATGATTTAGATGATTCTACCATGCCTGGGTTAGAAGAAACTGATGATGAGCTTGAAGATGAAGGTATTTTCACATATTCCAATAAAGGTGCTGATTATACTAACTTAGATGATACATATGAAGATCCACAGTCACCCATCTTATGAATTCATAAGAATCATCCAACTGATCAAATCATTGGTCCTTCTACTTCTGGAGTTATTACAAGACACAAAGCTAAGGGTTTCTCTAAACCTCACAATGCTTTACTTAGCTTTGTGTATAAACAAAACAGGCTAAATCATAAGGACCATCAAACCTGCTTATTTACTTGTTTCATCTCTCAAGAGGAACCCAAGAATATTGCTCAGGCTTTGACTAAAGAAAGCTGGGTTGAAGCTATGCAGGAAGAACTTCTTCAATTTAAACTTCAAGAAGTTTTGGTTTTATGTGATCTTCCAGATGGGAAGAGAGTTATTGGAACCAGATGGGTTTTTAGAGTCAAAAGAGATGAAAGAGGCAATGTTATCAAAAACAAGGCAAGGTTAGTTGCTCAGGGTTATAGACAGGAGGAAGGGGTAGATTATGATGAGGTATTTGCTCCTGTGGCAAGGATTGAAGCAATTAGAATCTTTCTTGCTTTTGCTTCATATATGGGTTTTCAAGTCTATCAGATGGATGTCAAGAGTGCCTTTCTTTATGGCACTATTACAGAAGAGGTGTATGTGAAACAACCTCCAGGTTTTGAAGATCCTAAACATCCAAACAAAGTCTATAAGGTGGTTAAGGCTCTTTATGGTCTTCATCAGGCACCTAGAGCTTGGTATGAGAGGCTCTCTACATTCTTATTACAACATGGATACAGGAGGGGAGCTATAGACAAGACTTTGTTTATTAAGAGAGACAAGAAGGATATCATGTTAGTTCAAGTTTATGTGGATGATATCATCTTTGGGGCTACCAAACAGTCCATGGTTAAGGAATTTGAGCAGCTGATGCAGAAGGAATTTCAAATGAGTTCAATGGGAGAGTTAACATTCTTTTTAGGACTTCAGGTTAAGCAGTCCAAGGAAGGAATTTTCATTAGCCAAGACAAGTATGTTACAGACATACTTAAGAAGTTTAATTTTGATGATATGAAGGCTGTTACTACACCTATTAAATCTATCAATTCATTGGGAAAAGATGAAGATGGACAGCCTGTTGAAGTCAAGTTATACAGATCTATGATTGGCTCTCTTATGTATCTTACTGCATCAAGGCCTGATATCATGTTTGCAGTTTGTTTATGTGCAAGATATCAAGTCTCACCAAAGATCTCTCACCTGAATGCAGTAAAACGAATTTTCTGTTATTTGAAACAACAACCTAAATTGGGGTTGTGGTATCCTAAAGAGTCACCTTTTCACTTAGAAGCTTTTTCAGATAGTGACTATGCAGGTGATAATATGATAGAAGACCCACAACTGGTGGATGCCAATATCTTGGAAGAAGGTTAGTCTCCTGGCAATGCAAGAAGCAGACAATTGCAGCAACATCATCTACTGAAGCTGAATATGTAGCTGCTGCAAGTTGTTGTGGTCAAGTTTTGTGGATGCAAAATCAACTCTTGGACTATGGGTTCAATTTTAAGAATACTCCTATCAATATTGATAATGAGAGTACTATTTGTATTGTGAAGAATCCTGTGTATCATTCCAAGACAAAGCATATTCAGATTAGGCATCACTTTATTAGAGATTGCTATGAGCATAGGCTCATTAATGTGGTTAAAGTTCACACGGATGACAATGTAGCTGATTTGCTCACAAAAGGTTTTGATGTGTCACGATTCAATCACTTGGTCGTGAGCATTAGAATGATTAACTACTAAGCTATGTTTAAGGGGAGGACTATAAGGTGTTAGGTATAGTCCTGTGTATTGCTTGAGGGGAGGATGCTTGTTTATACTTAGTTTATATGAAGGTATTTGGCAAAGTACTGTTTTTCCTGAAAGTACTGCTTGGGAAAATACTGCTTATGTGGAAAGTACTGTTTGTCGTATTAAGTACTGTTCCAACGGTAATATTGATGGGTAATTGGTAATAACGGTAACTTTGTTATTTAGGCTGTGATTTTTCAAATCCCACCTATAAATAACTACTTTTCGATTTTCCCTCTCATATTATTACTTTACATCTTTTCCATACTTATCTCCCAATTACCATCTCTTTATTATTCGATACAATCTTTATTGTGCTCACTTTTTCAACAATGGTGAATCATTTAACTGTTTCGAAGCACAATATGGTGGCTAATTTGGACAAGACTGAGGCGAATGTGGCTTTCTATGATATAATTGATTATCTTACTGGGTCGCCTATTAGTTATGCTCTTTTAGTTGAGCCGGATATAATTGAACCATGGATTCAAGAATTTTGGGCTAATGCTGTGGATAATATGGAGGAGGATGAATACTATATTAGATCAACAGTTGCTGGACGGACTATAAAGATTACAGAAGCCTCTATTCGCGAAGATTTATTATTTGGTGATGAAGATGGGGCTATTCGATTTGACAAGCAACTGATTTGGGATACTTTTAGGAATTTTGGTTATGAAGGATCTTTGACTGAACAAACTTTCAAGAAAGCATTATTCTGTCCTCAATGGAAGTTCTTGATTCATGTATTGCTCCATTGCATAAGTTCTAAAAGTACTTCTTGGGAGCAGTTTGGGTCAAATATAGCATCTGCAGTGGTTGGCTTAGCTACAGACAGAATGTTTAATTTTTCAAGGCTTATTTTGGATGGGATGCTATCACATATCTCCTCTGGGTCAAAATGGTTGATGTACCCAAGGTTTGTACAGGTTTTCTTAAACAAACAATTGGCTGATGTTCCAAAACCTGCTGCTTTGTTACCTGTTATTGTGCAACAAGCCAAAATCTATACATTCATGGCTAGGCGAAGTGATTTGTTCAGAGGTGGAGATATTCCATTAACTACTACAATGATGGAAGTTGTTCAAGCTGTGCGTAATGAAGCTGGAGAGGCTGAGGAAAGTGCAGGTACTGATTCTGTACAAGGTACTGCTTCACAAAGTGCTGCCTCACAAGGTACTGCATCTGCAAGTACTGCTTCTATTGAAGGTACTGTATCATTACAGGGTGATGTTTCTCCAAGCCCTGAGGTTCAAGCAGAGATTGAGAGAACAGCTACTCCATCTCCTCAACAATCTGTTCCTGTTTCAGAGGCGCATTCACATCTTCAAGGTGATGATCATACTATACCTCGTGAAGGTTTGACTTTGGATAATTATGCTTTAACAAGGGTGCTAGCTAGGTTAAACAAGACTGTTGAGTGTCAAGCTAAAGCACTTAGGAAGTTGAAGCATAACTATTTCTGGTTGAGGAATTTTATTAAACCCTATATTCAAGGATTCAACTTATGGGCTAAAGAGGAAAACAAACGTCGTAAAGCACTTCGTAAGGAATTGAAACGAAAGAAGGTTCCTAAATCATCTTCTATCAACTTGGGGAGGAATTCAGAAAAGGAAAATTTGAAAGAAGATGTTACAAAGAAGAAAGAATCTGTAAGTACTGCAGAAAAGATTATTTCAGTTTCTGAGGAACAAGAAGAAGAAGTGCAAGTTCAAGGTACTGATGATCAAGGTACTGAACATCAAAGTACTGATTTTCATGATACATCTAGGCCAGAAGTAATAACACCAATAACTCCAAGGGTATTGAATTTTGAAGAAGAAGCTGGTCCTTCTACAACTGTTATAGAAGAAGAGGAGGAAGCTACATTCAAACCTATTCATTCTGCGAGTGATGATGAATTAATTGCTACAATTTTAGATTTGTCACAACCAAGAGGAGGAGTTACTATTAGAGATGTACAAGAAGAAGAACAACCAAGAACTGATCAACCTGCAATTGATCCAAAAGACAAAGGGAAAGGTATTCTGGTTGAAACTAAGAAAAAGAAACTCACTTTGGCAGAACTTAGAGCATTTGAAGTTGCTAGGAATGAAGCTGCAGCTAGAAAAGTTCAAGAAGAGATAAATGCTAAAGATAGAGAAGAACAAGAAGCTCAAGAAGCTCAGAATAGAGAAGCAGCTCAGAAATTACATGAGGAATTGAATGCTGAAACTGCTGAACCTTTACAGTCTCCTACACCTGTTAGATTTATGTCAAGAAGACCTAATTTAGCTAAAGAAAGGAATGCGATGATGGCATATTTAAAAAGCAGAGGATATAAAGGACTGCAGAAGCTAAATTATGTTGATATGAAAAGACTTTATGATGCTGAAACATAAGCTTATAAGAAAGATGTTGCAGGCATTAAAGACTTCAGAGAAGAAGCTCATTGGACTGAAGCTGAAAGGAAGAAGAGCTTAAAGAGAAAAAGAAAAACTGAAGCTACAGATGTTCAGTTTTCAAAGAAAGAAAAGGTTGAATTAAGATCTGAGACTAGTGATTGTAGGATATTACTTTTCACATACACATCAAACCATAACACAAAGTAGCATATAGATGGAATTCTAGAGAGAGAAAGTTAGAGGTTTAGGGAACTTAGTGAGAGAAAGTGAAAGATATTATTATGAGCTCCAACTCTCTACCTTGGGAGGTAGAGAGTATTTATAGTCTTACATAAATCGCCACACATCGGGCTGTGGATCAGGCATACAGTGGGTAAAGACCCGTCCGTCCTCCACGGTGTTACTTAACTGAATACTACTTAGCTTAAAAGAACTACGACTACGAGCTTTCTAACGATTACATATACTTGAGGTGACCGACTCTTTAATACCTGGAATTTCTAATTCCTAACAATCTCCCCCTAAGGGAGGTCACCTCAATCATGTACCAAAATTACATAGAATACAACTAGATAATACATTAACACTTGATCTTGCATTCTTGATGTAGTCCTTTGCTCCTAAGCTCGTAGTCATTGATTCTTCACATTGCATGTTTGGTTACTCCAAGTGGAGGTCTTTTACTGATCCATGAGATAATAATTTTGAGCCATCTTTTGAGATCATCAGCTATCAAAAATCTCTAAGACATCCTTTGTGGTGTTGTGACTTTAGGACCGACATGCTCACATTCTAGATCATGAAATCTTCTCATTAGAGTAGCGGAAGCTTTAGTTGATTCATGATATTGGCAGCAGCGTAGCAGAAGCATGGAGTGAAAATATCAGAGTCATTGATGCACTAATCATGATTTCTTTTGAGATGAATGTATTAAGTGAGCATGCGGCTATGGATTGACCGCTTCATTCTGATCAGCTGCAAACGTCGGGTGTACCTGCATACAACAGCTAGCAATAAATCGCACGAAAGTGTCTTTGATCACTTTCGTTGAATTGAGGTACACGACCCATGGTTCCCCATTGATCAGTACATGTACTGCCTGTGATCAGGTATAATTCCGAAGAATTTCCTTGACAGGGTTTCGCAGCTGTTCTAGTTGTTCTCAAACCGGAACATCTCAAAGAAGACAACACAGAGTGAGTGAACCAGTGAATTTTAAGTCCACTGATTGATGAAAAGAGATTTGAAAAACAATCGTATATTGCTCAATAGAAATTGTTTTGCAATACAACGAAGGTTTTATTGAAAATCAATTATCAATCATAAAAACACCTTTTGGTTTGAAAAATGAGTACACGGTCGATGTGCTAAAGAAAAGAGTTTTTAAGCACAAAGACCGGTTTTTTCAAAGGTATCCGTCAATCCATAACCTGAACCAGGATTGATTCAAGAGATTGAATCGCCCCATTGTTTCTGTTCAGTTGTCACATGGTTGATCTATATAATAGATCTCACATGCCACCTACCAGGAGCTTGTTTGATGTTGGCTCCAGAAGGCTTTCCATCTTCATTGTGAATATGTAAACACATCACTCAGATGTTCTGGCAATACCACAAGGATAATGCGTAGGACTCAAGATATAATCTCTCTTTCCACATTGTGTGAAACAGAGAGTCTTTATTGAAAGTATCCTAATGAGATTTATTGATGATCTCGTGGTTCTAGACTCAATTTGTGCATATTTGGATCCTGTGCCGGAGACTAGGGAGAGGGTCTCCTTCTTCAATATCAACCATCTCTAAGAGAAAGTCGATAGATAATGTCGGTTCCCCGTGAGAATGAAACAAGCCCTTTTAAGAGGAACTTGAGTGGTTTGGAAAGTTGAAGTGCAGTGCGTCACTGGGTCCATGACGTCTTGTCTTCAATACCGATGTTACCATCAGTAGCATATGAATTGAACCCGGTATCTGCCCTAAGGTTGAATAAATGGAGGGCTATTTGTTTTCACCCTATTCTCATTCAATTCTTCAACCCCTTCAGTGCTTACCGAGACTTCATAACTAGAACCTTGTTGGGTTTATTCCAGTACTAGCTCAGTCTTAGTCCGCACTCTTCCCATATCTCATTTTTCTCCTTTTATCATCATACCTAAGGACTTCTATACTAACTAGTGGATTATCCCTGGGTAGATCCCTCCGGTTCTGGCGGATCATGGGAACACATACCTAACCTTATCATCCTTATATCTCCGTACATAAAGTAGAGTTGGTCGGTCTATTTGGTATTGTTCATCTGCCATTGGAACCAATTGAAAACCATTTGAAAATCAATTCAGATACTTGTGATATATTATCAAAGCATTTTGTACCTGAATTGTTTTTGATATTTTTAGAACGAGAACTCCCCCTCAACATGTGCATCAAGTATTTGAAAATGTTTTGCACACGGAGGCAAGAGAAAGAATTAACTTCTTTGATTACCATTTTCTAAAAGATATCAACATCACTTCCCACATCAAATCAAGTAGATATATCATTTCCGGGAAGGATGAGGTTTCCATAAATTTGCTCCCCCTCAATATGTGCCTCGAGGTTTGAAAAGAGTTTTGCACATACTAGAGGGACCTTGCACATTGAGATAAGTTGATCACATTTCAAATCATAGGTTTAAGATAGATGCTCCCCCTCAACATGTGCATGGAAAATTTGAAATCGTTTGTCACATGTGGGCAGGATAGCATGTACATCATTATAAAACCATTTACGGAATTATCAGTTTAAATCCAATTTAAATCACACATTCTCCCCCGATCACAATTATCAAATCATTTGAGATTTGTGATCTCTTATTGATTTAAATTGATTTTGAAAGTTTTTAAGGGGAATTGTGACTTGATTATGAAAGCGTTTTAACTGATAAGGATCGGATTTTAAGACTTTAAACTCCATTTAAAAAATCATGCATGTATATCTTTTGAAAACAATTTAATGCCAAATAACTTTTTAATTTAATTGAAATCATTCTCCCCCTCAATCAATGACATAGGTTGTTGATTGAGAGATAGAGATTTTGACAAATAAGACCTGATGATTATCAAAAATAAAGACCGAGTTATTTTTCAAAGCATTTAGTTTTCAGCAGATAAATGTTTATAGAATCAGAGCATGGAATTTGAAAACATGGTGAAACATGGCTCTGTTCTTTCTTTTAAAACCGGGTTATTGCCTGAAAATGACAATAAACCATTGTTTCTCTTTCTCCCAAAAATATTTTTTATTTTTGATTTTTTTTGATGATTTTTTTTTTTTTTTTTTTTTTTTTTTTTTTTTTTTAAGTATAAAAATTCGAACAACATCTAAAGTCCCGTGTCATTCTTTGAATGACAACATCAAGACCGTAGATATTATCGAATCGAGAGAAACATGACAAAATGACAATAATTTTTGAAGATTTTTAAAATTTTTCAAATTTTTATGGATTTTGAAAGTTTTATATTTTTCTATTTGATTTTTTGAAGATTTTATAATTTTGTATTTTGATTTTTCGAATAGATATATACAAGAGATAGATGAAGGAAACCTTTTACTCCTCGTCTTCCTCCTGAAGACGTTTGAGAGTTTCTGGTTGAAGGCTTTTCAAACCAAGTCGTGGAAGAATAAACTCAAAACGTTCTCTTGGAAGAGCTTTGGTGAAGATGTCTGCTAACTGATATTCAGACCTCACAAAATATAGTTCCACCACACCTTTTTCCACTTGTTCCCTGATGAAATGATGTCGAATGTCGATATGCTTTGCTCTTGAGTGTTGAACGTTGTTGCATGAGAGAGCAATAGCACTTTTATTATCACAGTACAGAGGGATTTTGTTGAATTCAAAGCCATAGTCAGATAATTGAGATCTCATCCATAAGATTTGAGCACAACAAGATGACATGGCTATGTATTCAGCCTCTGTAGAGGAAATAGAAGTACTCATTTGCTTCTTTGAAGACCAGCTCACAAGCTTATCACCCAAAAACTGAGCACCTCCTGACGTACTTCGACGAGTATCTGCATCTGCATATGCTGTTAGTGACATACCGGTGTCTTTTGGGTACCAAAGTCCCATATTGATGGTTCCTTGGAGATACCGAAAGACCCGTTTAACCGCTTCAAGGTGCTTTTTAGTAGGCTTAGCCTGGTATCTAGCACACATGCAAATAGCGAACAAGATGTCTGGTCTACTAGCTGTGAGGTACATCAAGGATCCAATCATACTACGATATTTTGTTTGGTCAATCATGATCCCTGAGTGGTCCTCATCTAGTTTGGTTCGGTCAATCATGGGGGTGTCAACAGGGTCACTTGAATCAAATCCAAATTTCTTTAAAATCTCTGTTGCATATTTAGATTGATTTATGAAAATGCCTCCGGGACTTTGTGAAATTTGTAATCCCAAGAAAAATGATATTTGTCCCATCATTGACATTTGAAACTTTGAACTCATTTCATTTGAAAACCGATCACATTCCATTGGGTCTGTCGAGGCAAAAATAATATCATCAACATAAATTTGAACATGAATTAAATGTTTGCCTGACTTCCTGGTGAACAATGTAGGATCAACTGCTCCTTTGATGAATCCGGTTGATAGAAGAAACTTTGACAGTGTATCATACCATGCCCTTGGAGCTTGCTTTAAACCGTAAAGAGCCTTCTTCAAATGATAAACGTGAGTAGGATGCTCTTGATTCACAAATCCTTCAGGTTGGCTGACGTAGACGACTTCTTTAAGATCTCCGTTCAGAAATGCCGTCTTTACATCCATCTGATATACTATCATGTTCTTACTAGCCGCATTAGCCAGAAAGATTCTGATTGCCTCGATTCGAGCAACTGGAGCAAAAGATTCTTCAAAGTCTATACCCTCCTCTTGACGATATCCTTTAGCAACTAATCGAGCCTTGTTCTTCAACACATCACCATGCTCATCAAGTTTTACTTTGAAGATCCATTTGAGAGCTATAATCATAGCACAGTCTGGAGGAGGTACTAACTCCCATACATCAAGACGATCAAACTCATGAATTTCATCTTGCATGGCATTGAACCAGCTGTCTTCATTCATGGCGGTTTTAACATCTTTTGGTTCGATCTTAGATAGTACGGAGTTGAAGAAACACCACAAGGCATCGGTTGCAAGTTGTTTCCGGGTTGATACAGGACGAGAGGGATTTCCAATGATGTTGTCTAAGGGGTGATCGTGAGTCCATTTTCTGAGGTGTTCATGTGGCATTTGTTGAGGAACTGAGGTAGCTGAGTCGATGTCTTCTGAAGAAGATGGTTCTGATGATGATTCAGGAGTAGCAAATATGTTTTCAAATGGAGCATCTTCAGGAGTCGCAAAGGGATTAACTTCATCATTGATGCCAGAAACATTTCCATGATGTGCATTTGAAGAATGATGATTTGTTGATGAGACTGAAGGATCAGCAGCAGGTGCTTCTTGACTTAAAGATATTGAGACTGAGGGATTGACTTCATTCACTGGAATATGATCATCCTCTGTTGTAGGAATCAGCACCTCATTAGTAATTGAATCATACAGTTCATCAAACATAGGATCAAACAATTTCTTTACATCATCTTCAGATGGAGGTACATATGGAGTTTCTTGAGAGGAGTTTGAAACAAGGGATGAACCAATGGGACTATTTTGAAGTGCGGGTCCTGAGCTGGAGTGTCCAGGAGCCATTTGACCGGTCAGCTCATCAAACGTAACGTGAATTGTTTCCATGATATTTCGGGTTCTTTTGTTGTAGATTCGGTATCCCTTTTTGTTTGGTGCATATCCTACAAATACTCCAATGTCAGCTTTTGCCCTAAGTTTGCCCAAGTCTTGACCCTCATTAGTTGGATAGCACAATGCACCAAACACACGAAGGAAAGATAGATTAGGTTTTCTGTTGTGGACAAGTTCATATGGAGTTTTTCCATGAATAGTGTGAATCAGGGAACGATTTTGTGTGTAGCATGCAGTGGCAATTGCTTCAGCCCAGAGAAACATTGGAACCTTTGAGTAGATCAGCATTGTTCTAGCGGCTTCAACAAGAGTACGATTTCGTCTTTCAACTACACCGTTCTGTTGAGGGGTTCGTGGAACACTTCTTTGATGGCTGATTCCAACGCTTTCATAGAATTCACTAAGTTGTTTGTTGACAAACTCAGTTCCATTGTCTGTTCTGATAATTCTGACAGTTTTGTTTAGTCGAACCTGCAGCTGTTTAATGAGTTTGATGATGATATCAGGGGTTTCATCCTTTGTCCTTAAGAACTTGACCCAGGTGAATCTAGAGTAATCATCAACTACAACTAACACATATTTCTTCCCAAAGATATTCTGCACCCTCATTGGTCCACATAAGTCCATATGAATCATATGAAGAACTTCAGTGACAGAGTTAGTAGGTTTGGGTTTATGAGCATACTTCTTGCTTTTTCCCAATTGACATGCTGAACAAAGATGATCCTTTTCATACTTTAGTCTAGGTAAACCTACAACTAAGTCCTTTCTGGAAAGATCGTTGATGGTGCCGAAGTTCAAGTGATTGAGACGACGATGCCATAACCATGACTTTGTTTTTGAAGCCTTTGATAGCAAGCAGATTGGAGAAGCCCTCATCATGTCATCGATAGAGATGGTGTAAAGATTTGACCCACGAGTTCCGTTT
The DNA here is from genome assembly GCA_019973895.1 of Chrysanthemum seticuspe. Lineage (NCBI taxonomy): Eukaryota > Viridiplantae > Streptophyta > Magnoliopsida > Asterales > Asteraceae > Chrysanthemum > Chrysanthemum seticuspe. The sequence continues at coordinate 153,620,400 of BPTQ01000002.1, read as the reverse complement.
AACAGTTCCTTACCATTAAGATCTCTAACAAAGCAGGTATGTTTTCTGAAGGCAACTTCTAGATCAGAATCACAGAATTGACCAACAGAGAACAGATTATGACCCAAACCTTCTACATAGTAAACTCTAGAGATGACACTATCACCAACAACATAATCTCCATAACCCATAATAGCACCGAAATGATCATTACCAAATCTAACAGTCCCGATGAATTTGCTCACGAAGTTCATGAGCCGCGACCGGTCTCCAGTCATATGCTTGGAACAGCCTGAGTCCAGGTACCACAGAACGATTTGAACGATCTGCAGTTGAACACAGACAAGAATGGATAACTGGATAATTGGGATCCCCATGCAAGAATAGGTTCCATTTGGTTAGTAACAATGTTTGGAACACCCACATCAGAAATAGAAGCATTCATATCAGAAAGTGAGGCAATGGAATTGTTGTGAATAGATGCAGTACTAGTGTCAGTATTAGCCCTGTTCACAATGTGATCACTTCTTAAGGGAATAGTTCTACCAGTAGGCATCCATTTTCTAGTGGGCATTGTCTGATTAGTCTTAAGACCAACAGGTGTCCAATAAAAGCCTATTTTACTGAATTTTCTTCCTGTGGGTTTCCACTGTTTTCTAACTTTCTTTTGTTTTTGCCTTTTAGCCTTCTTAGCATGAATTTTAGCATTAACAATATTAACTGGACAATTAACATCATTAGGCAGAACAGTAACACCACATTCATGATTAGAAACAGAATTCAAGCAGACATCAGTACAAGGTTTGCAAATAGTATCAGAATTCGAATTAATTACAGTACGCCTATGGCTAATACTAGAATCAACACGATTCGTTTTATTCGATTCAAGCTTAAAGTTCCTAGATTGTTCTTCTACTCTTTTCCAGTGCACATTCTTAGCTTGCGAGGTCCTATCATTCCTTGTATTGTCTTGAGACTTTGAGCTGCTCCCTTTAATGTCACTGATTACTCCTGTAGAGGGAATGGGAACATTAGTTGGTTTAACTACTCTTTGCATCACCTGTTTAGATGTACTGGGGTCTGAACTACATGCAGGTGCACTTAGGTTCACTTTCATAAAACTAGAGGTACTGTGATTTGTACTCCTAGAAGGCACACTTGAGTTCTCTTTCTTAGCATTGACAGATCTGGAATCTGAACTACTTAAAGGCACTCTACGGTTCACATTCAAAATATTAGGAATCGAATGCATATCATACTTAGTGTTAGGCATTGAGCATGGAATCAAAGGATTAACTCTCTCACCTAATGACTTTGGGCATATTGTGATCAAGCATTCTAAGATTTCTTGAGATCGTTTGGCATATAAGCATGCATGTCCAATTGCATTATCATGAGGTTTCTCTAGCTTATCCTCTTCAACAATCTCACGCAGACATTCTAGGCAATCCTTAAGGGATGAGAAGTATGTTTGAATGGCAAGCTTGTTGTTCCTTAGATGAGGAGGGACATATGTCACAGATAAAGCATATTTATTACAAGAGTGAACCTTTGATACAACATTCTCCCCATTGGTCATTGGCATTTTCCCTTTTACCTGACTCTTCAGATTCTCAATTTCCTTTTGCAATGAAGCTATTTGTTCGTTGTTTTTGTTACGAGTGACTTTAATTGATTCAAATAACTCATTGAAATGACGTTTAACCTTTTCATTTTCTTTTAGAAAACTTTCGTTTTCCTTTTGTAAAGCATTTACTAGGTTTTGAAGATGAAAAGTTAGAGAATTCTGAGAATCTAAAGGAGGAGGCATTTGGGAGCCTGTCATATTGTTTGTTTGACCCTTTAATTGAGAGATTTGGGCTTTCAACTTTCTGATCGTGTTGCATTGAGCTTGAATCTGTTCATCACGTTTGTTAATTTGAAAAACTGCATCAAACTCTGGAGCATCTGAAGATGTCTTGACATTTGAGGTTTTGACATTTTCTTTAAGATGTTGATATTTTAGTTGTAAATTAAAATGCTCAACTTCTAGTTTAGAAAAATGTTTAACGAAATTGTCGTGATCATCCAGTTCAATTTTCTCGTTTAGTTTAGAATTAGTTTTTTCAAGCTCAATGACACGATCATGGGAGACTTTCAGGGCCACAGATAGTTCATGAAATTTGGAAGCATTAATAGAGCAATTAGAAGCAGTGAAAAACACATCTTGAGCAACACATTCAGTAATAAGATTCTCATTTAATGTATGCAAGTTCTTTCTCTCAATCTCATTATATTTCAGTGCACGCTCATAGTCACTAACTTCAACAACCATTGCATCAAATTCCTTTTCCATTCCTTTAATATCAGTTTCTATCCCCTTTTTAAGACTCTCAAAGTGATCTTTTAGAAGTTTAAAGAAGGGCATGACCTCAGTTAAATAACATTCTTTCATTTGTTCAAAACCCCTTTCTCCTTCAGTTATACCAGTGGGTGTGATCCTTTTCTTGCAAGTTTTCTCAAAATCAACAAATAGTTGAAATATAACGTATTTGCTAATTAATGTCTTGCTTTTAGTGGCAATTGTTCTAGGAACTAGATGCATTGGTGTATTAGGAGGATACACAGTCGCTCTAGGCATTTTCCATAAAGGGGGGTTTGTTTCAACAATATTTTCAGCTTTCTGCTTATCTAAATCCTTTTTCCAGAAAACTTGTTCGGGAGTCAACAAAGTCTGAGGCTTAAACTTGTTCAAGGAAATTCAGTTTTCCTTCTTGTAATCATGAGGAGTGATATTTATGTTTTTCTCTTTGCATTTGGGATCATTTTGTTTCTTATTCATCTTTTCCCTAGTGATTTCATTTGATTTCTTATCTTCCTCAGTGCACTCAACGCAACTAGGTTTCTGCCTAGGCTTAAGGATTTCATTACCATCATAAAGCACCTTATGAGCATTTCTAGCCTTTTTAATTACCTCTGGATTTGGTTCCTCAACAAGGGGAATGCTATGCTTATCGCTTAAGACTCGATGTTTGGTGACCATGTGAGCAGTCTGAATGGTGTTTCCTTGTATGTACAACTTGTTTTCAAGTTTGTTTTTCAAATTTTTCAGATTAGAAAAATCTCTCAAGAGTTTTGATTCCTTTGCATTAAATTCTTGCTTAAGCATTTTCACATTTTCTTAAAGTTCTTGTTTTTGCTTAGCTGTTTTAGAAAGTTTTTCTTGCAAGGAATGTAATTCTTGTTTCAATACTTCTTCTCTAAACTTACTTTTTCTAATTACTGTACTCACTTGGTCATCCATTTCCTGCTCACGAGTGGTCAACTCAAATTTTGCACGTTGTTCATAAATAGCAACACGTTCCTTATAGGCATTTAGTTCAGAAATTACGGAATCATCAGGAGCACATGCAGTGTATTCATCAAAGACATAGTCATTGTTGACTGCAGAAGATGCATCACTTGGTACAACTTCACTTTCACTTTGTTTCACGTATTGATCGTATGGGACAATATTGTTATTACCCATATTTTCAACATTTGATTCAATAGTTTCAGTTGGTTGTACTTTGTCATGCATCTGTTGCACATCAGCATCATCGTATAGTTTTAATACCTCTGAGATGAGTTTATCCTTGGATGAACCAGCTTGTGGTGAAGAAGGGACCTTGGGAGAAACCATTGGAGAAATGCTAGCCATAAAAATTGTGTGTGCAGTAGGTCCATCATCTACATCAGAGTCGTATGCATCACAGTCAGCGACTTGAAAGGCATTCTGATGATTGTGACCTATCTCCTGAATAGGCTGCTCATCCACATCTGCATCATAGGTCATGGCATTGCCCTCAGCAAGAAACAACAATTCCTCTTCGTCCAAAGCAGCACCATTGTCCTGAGCTTGTGCCAGCAGCATCTTATCTCTGAAGTAATCAGCATTCTGTGGACGCTTTGGAGATGTGCAGTTCCTTGCAATGTGTCCTTCACCACCAAAGTTATAGCATTTGATTGGCTTAGCTTGACCTTGGTTACCATTTCTTCCTCGATTCTGGTTGCCAACATAACCTCTCCCAGCTCCACCTCTTCTCTGATCATACTGTCTTTCCTGAACTGGTTGCCCCATAATTTTCCCATCTCTGATCAAAGCATGGTTGTGAAGATTGGAGGCGGTTCGGATCTCATTGCAGGTGTGGAGTTTGTTGGTGTGAGGTGAAAGTGTCCTGTTCTCTTTAACCATGAGTGTTAGTTGAGTGATGAAATGTTCCATGACAACATTTGCATCAGGTTGCTTGAACCTTGGATCAGAAATGGGTTTGTGATTATCATCTTTCATGGGTGCAACTTGAGAAGCATTGGTAGAAGTCCCATCATCTGTGAAGAAGGCAGTTGAATCATTTGTAGACCTTGTTTCTCCCTGACCTTTGAACTGATCAAGAATCCTCTTTTCAAACATGGCATGTCTCTCATTCTGAAGGAGGAAGGCATAGAGTTGCTCATAGTTTGTATCCTTCAATCCTTTAGTGAGCTTCACAGAGGTGACAAACTTGTGCCATTCGGGATTGATATTGTTCACAAATTTTGAGTTCAACTGAATGTTAGGCATAGTCATCTTGATGTTTCTCATATCATTCACCAACTTATGAAATCTCACATAGTACTCATTGACATTCTCATCTGGTTTCATCTTGAAGTGCTCAAATTCGTCATAGAGTTGGGATTCTCTGTCTTCCATAGTTAATTCTGAACCTGAGAGAAGCATCTTAACATTATCCCAAACTGCCTTTGCTTCAGTGTTATGATTGATCAGCTTGTAGATGTCTTTAGGAAGACCTTGAAGAACAATGTTTGAAGCCCTGATATCTGCATCAAATCTCTTTTTATCCTTATCATCAAGCTCATCATACATCTTAGGTCTGTCCATTCCGTAAACAGGAGTACCATCTTCATTAGTATCAAGTATGTCTCTAGTCGTCTCAACTCGATATGGTCCTTCATCAATGGATTTGAGAATGTTGACACCATTTTCCTTTCCAAGGCAATACAATCTGATTCGTTGAGCCCAAGAATCGTAGTCAGTTCTGTCAAGCATGGGTGGACGAGTATCTGAGCCAGCTGCTTGTACATCCTCGGCAACAGTGGAGATGATAGTAGGGACGTTGGTAGACATGTTAACAGATTATACGGGATTTTATAACTCTATGATTAAACCGGGAAATAGATTCTTTCACGGGATTTTACTAAATCAAGAGAAAACCGTAAACAATCACTCAAGTCGCTAGAAGATAATGCACTAAGTCGCTAGAAGATAATGCACTAAGTCGCTAGAAGATAATGCACTAAGTCGCTAGAAGATAATGCACTAAGTCGCTAACCCTTAATTCGCTACACCCTAAGTCGCTAGAGTCCCAAGTCGCCAGACAAAAAGCAAGTCGCTAAGTAGTAACTCGCTAAGCCTCAAGTCGCTAGCAAAATTTTGGCAGCAATTCGCTACACAAGTCGCTAGAGATACAAGTCGCTAAAGAGCAACTCGCTACAGACCAAGTCGCTACCACCAAGTCGCTACCCGTAGTGGAGAGTCCACTACTTGTACTGTTAATCTCTAGGTCTAAGTCGCTAGCTTCAACACTGTAACTCGCTACAAAATTGTGAAGCAAGTCGCTACGAAGAAATAAATCTGTATATCAAGTCGCTAGCAAGAATAACCACCTAAACATCACTTTTTAATCCAAAAACAACCCAACCAAGATGATTCAAGCTTACCAAATGAAAACCTAAACACTTGTGATGATTCTAAACATAAAAGTACAAACAAAATCCAAGCTTTAACACAAGAAATCAACCAAATGATGCAAAAACCACTAAACTTTTTCAAACTCAAAAACCACCTAAAAACCACTAGAAATCCAAAGATGTGCAAGATATGATCTAACCATGGCTCTTGATACCAATTGTAGGATATTACTTTTCACATACACATCAAACCATAACACAAAGTAGCATATAGATGGAATTCTAGAGAGAGAAAGTTAGAGGTTTAGGGAACTTAGTGAGAGAAAGTGAAAGATATTATTATGAGCTCCAACTCTCTACCTTGGGGGGTAGAGAGTATTTATAGTCTTACATAAATCGCCACACATCGGGCTGTGGATCAGGCATACAGTGGGTAAAGACCCGTCCGTCCTCCACGGTGTTACTTAACTGAATACTACTTAACTTAAAAGAACTACGACTACGAGCTTTCTAACGATTACATATACTTGAGGTGACCGACTCTTTAATACCTGGAATTTCTAATTCCTAACAGTGATGAATTGAAGAATTATCTCAGAGTGGTAGATTTTGATTATACAAAGGAAGATAATGACATGAAGATGAACAGATCAAAGATTAGTGTTTTCAAAGTTGTGAAATCTAAGAATGGAGATTACATGGTTTTTCACAAAGAAGATGAAAGTTTCAAAGTTTTCAAAAGGCTATGGGATTTGCTGCATATTATGGATAGAGTAGATCTATTCTACTTATATCATGTTGTGAAGACTTATTTTGAAGATAATCCATTAGAAGGGATTGGTTTGGTTTTACATGGTGATCTCATAACTATGTGGGAAACTGAAGAAGAGAGCACTGATGATATCTGGAAGGATCAAGAAAACTGGGAAATAGTTTGCTGGAGATTCTTTGAAGAATCTGGAGTTCATGTTTTGGAGCTAGAAAATGGAACAATGATACATATGTTTGCAGAAAGAAGATATCCTCTTACAGTTGAGCTCATGAGAAGAATGCTAGAGCATGGATTGGAAGTAGAAGAGGCTAATGAAACTGCTTGCATGGTTATTCATTTGTTTATAAACTGGACTACCATTGCTGAGAATGATCTATAACTGGTATGAATTTTATTTGAATAAATACTTTTTGATATATCAGTACTTTTATTCAAAGTACTGCTTATCAGACAGTACTTTCATTAAAGTACTGTTTGCTGTATTAAACCAGTTAAAAAAAAAATTTAGAAGAAACCTTTTTGCTAAGTAATAAATATTTTGAAATAAAGGTTGAATAAATGGTTTTTGTGATGATAACATCAATAGGTTATCAATCCACCATGGTTACAAAAGGATTGACTAATCCATGAGCAAACGGCTCTGGTAAAGATATATCAAATTCGTTTTTAGTTGACAACTTGCTAATAAGTTGGATGGTCATCAACTCACCATATCAGTAATGTGAAGAGTTGGCTAGCCCACAAGAAAATGGCTTGTGGTAAAGGCAGTGGAAAAACCATTATTGGTAATTAGTTCACCATTAGATAAAAGAACTAACTAGTCCAAAAGGGTACAGCTTTTGGTAAAGACAAAACAAATCTGTTGATAGCTGGTGGTTTGCTAAAAATCATATGGTTATCAATGTACCATGGTCTTACACACCAAAACATTTGGCTACTCCAGAGATAATGGCTTTGGTAAAGAGTTCTAAATCCATTAAATTTTCAATGATTCACTTGGCAGTGATGAGAATAGTATGCCACTTAAATTGAATTACTGTACAAATTGTCATATGTTGCTGTGTTGCTGAAAAGATGGAGATTGCTGGATGCTGCTGTGAAGAGAACAATTCTAAGAGATATTTTGACTAAGCACAGATATTACAGAGATGTAATCTAAAGACTAAGAAACAATCCGTTTTAAAGATGAAGCTGTTAAAGATATATTCACAAAGGAACTTGAAGTCAAGCAAGTAGAATTCAAGTTAGGGGAGGATTGTTGGGATATGAAAAGTGCTGAAGATATCAAAGTACTGAAGATATGAAAGTACTGTAAGCTGCAAAGTACTGCATGAAGAAGTCAAAGTACTGCTAGAACAAACAAACTGTTATATTCGTTTATGGAAAGTATTGTATTCCATGTTTAGATTACTTGTCGTACAAGGTTATCAATTGTAAACCGACTAGGATATCCTTGAGCCTATAAAAGGACTCCTAGATTGGCATTAGAGGTACGATTTCAGAAAAAGAGTTTTAGAGTTTACGAATTAGTGTTTTAGAGAAAAGTTCGATTATCTTAGAGTTGTATTAGAGTATCTGCATAATAAGCAGATTTAGAGTTTATAATAAAGTTTTTCTTCTTAGCTTTGTTAAGTAAATTCCGCGTACTTGATAAAGATTGCTCAGTGTTTCTTTGTTAATAACTTAGGATTTATCCGAGGTTATTAAACCTTAACAAGCTAGTTAAGTTAGTTTGATTAAAGTATATCGATCCAACACCAGTGACCTTGGCTTCCAAGTTAGCCTGAGATTCTTCCAAAGCAGTCATTCTGGGTCCAAGATTCCAGGCCATAGAAGACGAGGCCTGAGTCAAAGTAGCCACCTGAGTTGTCAATGAGCCCAATGTAGCCTGAAGAGACTGGACTGAAGATTGAAGACCCTGAACATTTGCAGATTTTAGGGTTTTGAGTAGTTCAGTGAGGTTGGATGATTGTTTCAAGTACGCCTCAGTAGCCTCCAGCACTTTAGAGTTGAGTGCTGGGTCTTCTTTGACAGATTCCCTGATTTCATCTACCGTTGTGCCAACACCCTGAAGATGTCTAAAGAATTTAGCCAAATTTTCATCCAGTCTGTGAATGGTGTCATACATCAAGTCCTTGTGCTCATGAACATTTTCATCAAAGGCTTGGACCTCAGCCTTCAGATCTGCATAACTTGCACCAGCTTCAGTATGTTGTTCCCACAATGTTGCAGTGACCCCAGAGTATAATTTCCTTGAAGCTTTGGTGATCCACTGAACAAGCTGCCTTTCAGTAAGTGGAAGAACATTATCAAATCTTGCAAATTCATCAGTGGAGGAAGAGGAGTCATCATTTTTAGGCTGGAATAGTGATTCAGTGTGCTCCTGTGGATCAGGCTGAGGCTCTTGTTCAGATTGAACCTCAGCGTCCACTTCTTCCCCAGCTGATAGAATTTCATCATCAGTGTCAGCAGGCTCATCTTCAGAGAAGAGTATTCCAGTAACATCAGCAACGGTTAATAGGGGGTTGGTGATGGGTTCCATATCAGCGGGTGGTATTAATCCCTCTGAGTCTTTGTCCCCCTTTGACCCCTCAGACACTGGTGGGAGTTTCCCAGTGCCTTCTCTGGAGTCAGGATTGGTTTTGGGTTCTATATCGGCGGGTTATTTCTTTCCCTCCGAGTCTTTGTCCCCCTTAGACCCCTGAGACACTGATGGGTATTTTCCAGTGCCTTTAGCAGAGTCAGTGACAGTGATATCCCTATCAGCGGGTTGTATGGTTCCCTCTGAGTCTTTGGGATCGATCAGTGTGCCCTCAGACAAAGGCTTGGATTTGCTAATGTCATCACTGGGCGTAGTGGAAGGCGCTCCCCTACCAGCGGGTTGTATGTTTCCCTCTGGATCTTTGGGAGTAGTGGTTGTGACCAAGGGCACTGACTGTGATGTATCAGTGTCCTTCGTTGTCACGGGGGTGGATGATTCCTGGTCACCAATGGGTGTCTGTTCAGTCTGGGGCTTTTTGTGCCTCTTAGGCTGTGTTCCAGAAGCCTCAGGGCCCTGACACTTGGGTTTAGTCTTATTCCCAGTCTGAGACTTCCCCTTTCTCTTTTTAGGAGCAGGGTTTGGAGACACTTATCCCCTCTGATTGTTTACAGCAATCATATGGGCCGTCAATTCAATATCAGGGACTTGGGATGGGTCTTTTTGAAAGTTTGATTTACTCAGGATGCCAGGTAAAGCACAAAATTTTCCATCCTGAGGGTAATTGCAACCCAGTAACACTTTGATGGATCTGGACACACACACCTTGTGTCAATGATATTTTGTATGATATTATTAAGCACGCGAAATTTACTTAGTAATACTTTAGAAGACGGATTATATGATGTATTGTATATAAACACAGATTAAACACAAAACTTAAGCTCCAATATTATTAATGAATAATACGAGTGATCTTGATTATCATTAGGGTTACACCTTGAAGCCTTTTTGAGTAATACGTAGGTAATTTGACAAGTACCTAAGACAATGACCTAGGACCTCCTTTTATACAACAAGGAGTCCTTTACAAGATAAGTATAAAGCTAACATTATAGAATATACACAAGATCTATTCTATACTTATCTAAACACGTTTTCGTTTCCACTGCTAGTGTTAATCCGAGCAGTGTAAACCACAACTATCCATGGTAACGGATTATTCCCAACACACTTGCAAAGCACAAGAGACAAATCTAGGATATGAGACATATTTTGCCCTAGATTTTCTCTGTAGCTTAGTTATGAGATCACTGTAAATGATCTCCCCAATGTCGACATTTACCCCATTCATCAAACCGTAAGCCATCATCAACTGAATAGAATTACTTATTCAGTTGATGAGTAGTTCCCGCCGAGGACCTGAATCACAAAAGTGAATAAGATCCTCCAAGCCACGGGGAATGAATTTTTGGTGACTGGGGTTCTGTCCAAAAAGTTTGGCTCTAAAGCAATTCGTTTTAACCCATCCTTCACTGTTGTGGGTTCAGGATGGGCGACATAAACACCCTTATTATAGTCTAACCCTGAAGAGGTGGAAAACGTTTTGTAATCCAGGGTGTCTGATTGTTTCCCATCAAAAAGACTGAACTTAATGAGATACTCCCTTAGTGGTCGTAGGTCAGTCTCATTAGTAGCAGGTGTCGGGTCATAGGCTACGGCTGTTGCCCAAAACTCCCTGAGGAGGTTTTGGTAAACAATAGAGGGACACTGAATAAAGGCATTTTTCAGTGGGCAATTAAACAAAAATTTCATAATGTCTTTATAGGCTGGGACATTTTGTGGGTATTCAAAATTGCCTATGACATTATTAGTTTTAAATTCAACATTAGTAAGATCCCCTGCCCACTGTTGTGCATACTGAAGAGATTGAGTTCTTGCCATTTCCATTTGAAATAGTTTTTAGGGTTTTGAGAAAAACTTGACAAGAACAGTCAAAAGAATTTTTTGAATATCTGAAGTTTTGATGAAAAATCTTTTGTAAATGTTTACAATGAAGGTTTTTCTGAAAGACGTTTGAAGAACACAATGATTTCTGGGTTTGAAAGAGATTTTGACAGAGTTTTGTTCGCAGAAATCAATTGTGTGTGTTTTAATATTTATGAGAGGGGTATTTATAGAGTGGTGAGAGGGGTGGTTTTTGCATAAACGTGGATATGTAAAGACGGTTTTTGAAAACGTTTGAAATTCCACATTTAATGCCACCCACCACTACCCGCAGTAAAATCCCGTATTTCAAGGGAACAGTTGCAGTGCACAGTAAAAGTGCACTATTGTAGCAATAAAATATCCATAGGATATTTTATGTGAGAGTAGGCATTTAATGCCAAGTGGGATGAGGTAAGTGAGGAGACCCCTGATAGTAAGACATATATTCCTATATTAAATTGAAATAGTTACCAACCTAGGACATTTAAGTAACTGATACTTGGATCGTTTAGTTACTCATTCAATGCTCAATATCAACTGTCAGGGTCCCTGAATGAGTCTTACTCATTCAGTGAGAGGATGTATGTGGGTTTCGTTCAGGGAAGAGGAACCATTTCAGAGAACTTACTGAGATTGGTTTTCAGATGCCTGACTTTCAATGTCAATCATTCCCAATTCAGCTTTCAGTCTCCTGAAGGTAGGTTCATCCAAGGGTTTGGTGAAGATATCAGCAAGTTGATATTCAGTAGGGATGAAATGAAGTTCTATGTCTCCTTTCATTATGTGATCCCTGATGAAGTGATATCTGATATCAATGTGTTTGGTTCTTTGGTGGAGGACATGGTTGTTTGTGATTGCAATAGCACTGGTGTTATCACAGAAGATGGGTACCATTTTGTAATGGATGTCATAGTCACTGAGTTGACTTTTCATCCATAATACATTGGCACAACATCCTACTGCAGCTACATACTCAGCTTCTGCTGAAGACATAGCCACTGATTGTTGCTTTTTAGCACTCCAACAAACCAATTTTCCTCCAAGAAATTAATAGGACCGTGAGGTACTTTTTCTGTCCATGTTGCAACCAGCATAATCAGAATCAGAGTAACCTTTGAGATGGAACCCTGAGCATTTTGGATAATAGAGTCCAAGGCTTGGTGTTCCCTTCAGGTATCTGAGAATTCTCTTAGCTGTAGTGAGATGGGATTCTTTAGGATTAGACTGATATCTTGCTATTAGACAGACTGAGAATTGGATGTCTGGTCTAGAAGCAGTTAGATACATCAGTGAGCCTACAATCCCTCTGAAATGAGTTTGATTGACTGATTTGCCAGTGAGATCAGGTCCAAGGTTGTTAGGTGGGACCATTGGAGTCTTCACTGAGGCACAGTCAGATATCTCATATTTCTTCAAGAGATTTCTGATGTATTTCTCTTGACTAATGGATATTCCTTTATCAGTTTGCCTGATTTGTAGTCCAAGGAAGTATGTGAGTTAACCCATAATGCTCATTTAAAACTTCTTTGTCATCAGTTTTTCAAACTGTTTGCAAAGTTTGTAGTGGTTGAGCCAAAGATGATGTCATCAACATACACTTGGACCAGTATCACAGTGTTCTATAGACAAACAGTGTGTTGTCTATCTTTCCTCTGACAAACTTGTTTTGTATCAGGAAGGCTGAGATAGTTTCATACCATGCCCTGGGAGCTTGTTTAAGTCCATAGAGGGCTTTGTCAAGCTTGCAGACATAGTCAGGAAATTCACTACTCTCAAAGCCTGGAGGTTGCTGAACATACACATCATTTGAGATCACCATTTAAGAATGCACTTTTAACATCCATTTGGTAGACCCTGAAGTTCATGTATGTTGCATATGCAAGGAAGATCCTGATGGCTTCCATTCTTGCAACAGGAGCAAATGTCTCATCATAGTCAATGCCTTCTTGTTGACTGTAACCTTTGGCTACAAGTCTGGCTTTGTTTTTAATGACAGTGCCATTTTCATCAGTTTTGTTTCTGAAAACCCACTTCATTCCTATGACTACTACATCCTGAGGACATTTGATCAAGGTCATGACCTTGTTTTTATCAAACTGTTGCAGTTTTTCTTGCATAGCCTGAACCCAACTTGGGTGTTTTAGAGCCTCAATGACACTTTTGGGTTCTATATCTGATAGGTAATCAGCATATAGACATTCATTGGCTGAAGCTGCAGTTAAATTAGCAGCCATGCTTCTAGTGAGCATGCCCTCAGTGGGTTCACCAATGATGTTTACAAGCTCAATGTCCTGAGATTTTGTCTACTTACTTTGTGGTCTAGGATCTGAACTTGAGGAGGTCACTGGAGACTCAGGAGTGAGTTCTGGTACATTAGCCACATAATTATTAAGAACATCTGTTGAGATGTCTTGTTCAGGTTGGGTTTCATGAATCTCCGGTACCTGATCATTTGGATCAGTGTTGCCTATCCCAGCAGGGACTGATTGGTTATCAATGAATTCACTGATAGTTGGTTGGGGTAGGTTGTGAGGTAAGACATAATATGAGATGTCAGCATCAGCTTGATATGAGGAATTGATTTCAGTGTTGAACTCATCAGGAGGATATCTTGATGAGTCATCAATTCCTATTTCCTCTACTGAGGTATTGGTGAACCTGATGCTTTCTGAACTTTCATCAAAGGTAACATAAAAGGTTTCCTCAACTTGTTGTCTTCTGGTGTTAAACACCCTGAAGGCTTTGGAGATCAGTGAGTAGCCTAAGAAATATCCATCATCAGCTTTTGCATCAAATTTGCCTAGGTGATCCTTGTGGTTATGAATAAACACAGGACACCCAAACACATGAAAGTAGCTGATGTCAGGAAGTCTACCTTTGAAAGTCTCATATGGGGTTTTATTATGTCTTTTGACAATGATTGACCTGTTTTGAGTGTAACAGGCAGTTTTGACTGCTTAAGTCCAGAAATGCTTTGAGAGGGCTGAGCCATTTAACATGGTTCTTGCTGCCTCAATGAGAGTTCTGTTTTTCCTTTCAGCAACCCCATTTTGTTCAGGGGTATAAGGAGATGAGAAATTTTGAGAAATTCCTTTTTCATCACAGAAGCTTTCAAGCTCTTGATTTATGAACTCAGTACCATTGTCAGTTCTGATTTGTTTAACAGTAATATCATTCTGGTTTTCAATTTTTCTGATGAATGACATTATTGTATCAGCTGCCTGACTCTTTTTGGAAAGAAAGTATACCCAAGTGTATCTTGAAAACTCATCAACAATGACAAGTGTATACTTCTCATGCTGGATTGATCTGGGACTGACAGATCCAAAGAGATCCATATGCAGGAGGTGAAGGCAACTTTTGATGGAGAAATTTTGTTTGGTTTTGAAAGATGCTCTGTGGTGTTTACCTTTTTCACATGCAGAGCATGGTTTGTCTTTTTCAAAAACCAGTGATGGTAAGCCGAGGACCTTGTTTTGTTTTGCCAGGTTGTTGATATTTTTGAAGTTTAAGTGAGAGAGTCTCTTGTGCCACAGCCAATTGATAGTCTCAGTGGCTTTGGCAAAGAGACAGGTTCCATCTTGAGAAAGAGTAGACATGTCTAAGACATAAACATCATCTCTTCTAGGGGCTATCAAAACAACTTCTTTATTGGCATTGAAAATGGTACCTTGTTTGTCATTGAATTGCACAATGTACTTAGCATCACATAGTTGACTGACACTGATGAGATTGTATTTGAGACCATTGACGTAAGCAATTCTAGAGAAAACTATTCCATTGCAGTTTACTGAACCATAACCTTCAGTGGGACATGATGAGTTATCACCAAATACTACCTTGGGTCCTGGTTCCTTTACGTACTTGTGCATATACTCCTTCACACCAGTCATGCTTCTTGAGCATCCACTGTCTAGATGCCAAATAGGCTCCCTGGCGTGTCTCTGCACAAGTAGTAAACTGAATTAGTTTCTCTTAGTGACCCACTTACTAGTGGTCTTGGGTCTCAAGGTCTCTTTGAATTTTTCAATTGACTCATGGTCAGTCGTTGAGTGCATTGTGCTACCACAGGTTTTGCATTTAGAGATTGAGGATGGCTCAGTGATTTTGGGTTGTTTTGCACTTCTCCTTGCATGAATGACACTGTCATGTTGGGATGTCTCATGAGCTGGATTTCCACATATATCACAGCATGTGTTCATGAGACAATCATCCTGATGATGATCATTAAATCCACAGTGAGGGCAAAGAGGAAAAGGTTTTGCTCTATTCTTGAGAGCTGTTTTGGAGGATGAAGCATACTGATGACCAACTTTGGTATAGTTTGCTTCACTGACAGAGCTTACATACTGTAAGTGGTCTGTAGTTTTGTAATCATCCTTTTTGCAGATCATACAATAAAGGATTCTATAGCAGTTGTCAGTGGTGTGACTGGTGTAATGACACAGCTCACACTTCTGCTTGGGTTTGTTGGAGGATTTTGATTTTGATGAGCTAGATGAGGCTGACTTAGTTTCCTTGATTGAATCAGGGGCTTTTTCGATGGATTCCATCTTTTCTGTCAGCTTCCTCACAAGCTCAGTAAGTTGCTGAATTTGGTCAGCTTCAGTGGGACAGAGGATGTTGATGTCTCAGTAGGAGTAGAGTCTTGTTGGATTTGTTTTGTTGGTCTTTGCAGGATGGTTCTACCAAGTCCAGACCTTTCTTTTGGTGAGTGAGGATTGAATTTTAGAGGAGTAAGCTCAGAGCTTGGATCAGCACCCTGAAGAGGTTTCAGGGGTGGAAGCGGTGTTTGAGATTCTGCTTCAGACTCAGAGATGTGTTCAGTACCACTGGGCACATCGGGGAGTCCTAGCATGCTCTTAAGTGCTTGGCTCTCAGGCTCAAGAATCCTTCCAGAATCAAAATTTGGAAGCTTACTCTCAGGATTAACCCGTTCAATCCAATCACTGGAATTTGGAGTTGTCAGCATATTGGTAATCATACCACCAGACACAAATGGTTTTGAACTTTGGTCTTTGTTGCGAGAGTCAGGGAGATGACCTTCACCTATGACTCTCTTTTTGCTACTGGGGGCACCCACACCATCAAAGACCCTGGGATTCTTAGCAGTCCAACTATCAAGAATATCTTGTACCTTTTTAAGTTCGTCTTGAAGAGCCTGATTTCTCTTAACTAGTTCAGTGTTTTGAATTTTCAAAGTGACAGCCTCAAGCTTGGCTTGTTTTAAAATAAGCAGTTTATCTCTACACTTGTTTAATTCACAACTTAGCTTGTTGTATTTTGAAAAAAGATTTAGTCTTTGCTCTTCTACAAACTTAAGGTCAACATTTAGATAATTCATATAAGACTGCCAATCAGAGTCATCATCCATAGAAAGTAAGATGTTTACCTTCTTCATTGTGATGTTGACCCATTCCCCGTTTCTGGCATGATTCTTCCCAAAAGCTAGCTTGTCCTCTTCTGAGAGGGCTATCAGTGCACTGACATGCACCATTTCATCATCAGATGATACTGGCTCTTCATCCCAGTCGAAGGTTTCAGCAACGAGGCCTTTGTTTGTACCCTGCACAGATTTAACACTGGTTGTTTCTGAGGGACTGGCCACAAGCAATGCAAGCTTAGCTTTTGCTTTCTTATACTTGGTTTCATAATCAACAGCTTTGTTTTGATCAGATTTGCTTTGAAAATTTTGATGAGACTGAAAGATTTTTGGTTGAAATTTGCTAAAGCCTGAAGACTGGTTTGACCCTGATGGTTTGTAAGAGGGTTCATAAATAGTTTTTGAAAAGCAGTCTTTTGCAAAATGACCCTTTTTATGACACTTAAAACATTCAGTGTCTTCATTAGCTTTAGCGTTTGAAAAACTTTTGTTTCTTCGAATAAACCTTTTAGAGTTAGCGAGGAGTGCTCTTTCCTGAAACTCAATATTTAAATCGTTCAGGTACTCCTCGCTTGTTCTCTCATCTGCCTCATCATCTGAGTTTTCCTGAAAATCTTGAATCACATTGTTAGAGTAAAAAGCAGTTGACACTGGATTGGAAATGGTTGTCAGTGACTTCTTGACTTTCTGAGATTTTTTCAAGTTAGGGTATCGTCTGTTGATGAGGTTTTCCTCATAGACAAATTTCCTATAAATTTCAAGAAGCTCAAGATTCTGAATGTGGTTAGCATTTCTTAGTCCCTAAGAGAAATTCAACCATTTCTCAGGGAGACTGTTTACAAAACCAACATTAATTTCATGTTTGGACAATTTTACACCATCATTTGAAAGTTCATTTAACAAAGTTTTGTACCGGGTGTAAGTTTGAGACAGAGTTTCTGAGTCCTTAGCCCTGAAGGTATTATACTCAAGTTTCAGGTCCATAATCCTGTTTTCCTAGGTATCAGATGGACCTTCATGACTATGAACCAGGTAATCCCAGGTTTGTTTAGCTGTACTACAGCTTATGACTGACTCCATAATATCATCAGGAAGACATGATATGATGATACTTTTGAGTCTTTGGTCCTGGTTGACCACTCTTCTCTCATCCTGAGTCCACTGAGCTTCAGATTTAGGCAAACCTTCAGCAGTCTTTGGGATAAATGGACCTTCATTTATACACTTGATATAATAAGGTTCCATCCCAATCAAATAGCAAAGCATACGCTTTTTCCATTTGTTGAATTTTCCAACTTCAAGTCTAGGGGCAACAGCTGAATAAGCTCCACCCTTTTTATCGACTAGTTGGGGTACATCAATTTCATCCATTTAGGATCCTAATTTAAAAACTTTTAGAGCAGCCTAAAAACGAGTTTTATAATTAACCTGGCTCTGATACCACTTGTTGTTTCCTATTCACTATTGTTTAAAAACAATTAAGTACTAAAAACAATTTAACAGTGAACAATGACTGAAATTAAAGCAAGTAAAACACACAAAGTAATTTTCAACATCATATTCTTTATTAGAAATTAATCAAAAAGAACACGTTACCCAAGTACTTGCGGAATAGTACTTGGGATTGAAATGACAAAGTTTGGTGACTCCTCTCTAAGCTCAGGCTAAGTCTGAGCACAACTCTTAGAACCCACTGAGCTATCTCAGGGATAAAGTTGTATTTGGAGGAGTGAAAAGATGGCTTGCGTGTATGTGTGTTTTTACAATTCACAAGCTTAATATTTTCACTCCATCTCTTATGCTATTTATACATGTATGATTTTTGACTCTTTCATAAGTGACAAACTGACATCATACAGAAGACAAAATACTGATGTATTTTGTCTCTGTTTACAAAGACTATTCTAGGTAAGAGACAAGACTACTTTCCTAAGTTCAGTGATGACACTGAGCCTGATCTTTTGCCATTCAGGGAGATTTGACTTTGGTTGATAAGTACTTCGTCTTATCTGATTCAAACTTATCCCGCCATGTCCCGCTCTTTCTTTAGTGTTTACATCCTTCAGTTTTCTACTTCAGTTTGTCTTCAGTGTAAGTAGTTGGAGAGGAGTCTTAGGGATTCAGTGAGTTATTGTCATCACTCACTGAATCCATCATCTTCTTCTTGACTCAGTCTTCACCCTTTAAGTTCCGCCTTACTGAGTGGAGAGACTTCTTCTTCGCCTCATACTGAGTATCCTGAAGATGACTCACTGAGAGACTATGCACTCAGTGACTTGTTTGTGTTTAACGAACTAAACACTTGGGCTATTTTCTATTCAAATCCTAGATTAAGGGGTTTGGGTATTTACTGAACCCAACAAAGGGGAGGTTGGTTTAATTCAAATTGGTGTTAAATCTTTAGTGTTTGGTTTTCTTATACAAGTTTTTATGGTATCAGAGCCTTGGTTTGCTCGATGCTAAAGAATTCTAAAAAGTTTTGAGTTTTTTTTTTAAATTAGGGTTTCATAAAAAATTTGAGGTTTTGTTGTTTTCGGTTAAATTGTGATTCAACAAGTTTTGAATCAGTGTAAGATCTATTCGATCTAGGTCTAATTGTTTCTTAAAAAACTATGGTTTATAATATTTGGGGGTTTCCCAAATTAAGATATTTTTTTGATCAATTGGTGGTGTTCTTGAAAATTCTTGGGTTAGATCTACATTTGTGGATTTTTTTTTATAAAAAAACTAAGATATACACCCTCTCAATCGAACCCTCATTTACATGGTTTCGTTGTGTTTTTGCTCTTTATGGTTAGATTTATGTATAAATTGTTTTCTAAAAGTATTTTGGATAAAATGCATTAAGTCTTAAAAATAAGGTTTTTCTTTCAAACCAGATCTAATTTAGTTAGTTCTTTTTTAGTGTACTAATATCTGTTGATTGGTTTTAGGTTGTTATTTCACTGTGCATCTGAGTTTGGAGTTTGGATCTGCTGTAATTAAATCAAGGCATAATTTTAAAGCATTAGAGAATGATTAGAATCAATCGATTCATGAGTGCTTTCAGAATTATTAGCAACTACTTGAGAGTCAACACAAGCAAGTGCTAGACTGCTTGTTTCAAACTCAGCTATCCGAGTAATAGTTTTTGTGTCATCATCAAACAATTCATCACGATCACTGACATACTCATTATCATTTTCATAACATACCTCATTGATAAGCTCGCCATCAACATCTGGATAATCAGAATAATCTAATTCCTCAGTAATAAGTTCATCATCAACATCCAAGTCATACCCTGGACAACTTCCATCATCCTAATGTTCTGATAATGCATCAAAGTTGTCACACTTGCCATTAAAACCAAACTAGCATCCAGTGCTTGACCCTCATCATTTGTGTCCATAAAAAAATATGCCTATCATCCATTATTTGAATCTCTCTTTCTTCTATAATCTCTATTTCTTTGTAATTCTCTCTTTCTTCTGTATTCAAACACTAAGATAATACCTCTCTAGAATCCTTTGTATTTTATTTGGATGTTTAATATGATGTAATGATTAAGTGAATGTAGTGATTTGTGATTAAATGAATCTTTGTTAATGAACTTGTTGTGGTTAACAATCTTTCTAGGTTAACTAGCACGGTACTTATATCCAACAAACACAAATAATTCAGCCTAAATAACAGCTAAGTACAATGATTGTATAAAAAACCAGCCCACACACTTTCAGCCCAAACACACCCTTATAACAAATTAAAGAGAAATTGGCCCAACAACAGAAATTTGGGCCCAACAAAAAATGCCAGCCCAACTTTAACTCAAATAACCCTAATTCTTTTCCGTATATAATACCATAACCACAATATTACGAAACCCTAATTTCACTCTCATCTCACAAACGAGTCATACACCCTTATTCGTTTCATTTCATACGCACATCAAAACACAACCTCAGCCACACTTTTTTGTTCTTTAATCTTTCCCAATTACCACAACCGAAACACAAACCAACAACACCCTTCTTTTCTTACCAAAATTGAACCACACACGAACCACCAAGTTTTGGCTTCAAGATACTGTATAAAGGTGTCAGGTAGATTTATTTTGATTTGTGTTCAAACATAGAAAATCTTTAAAGATTGGTACAAAAGTTGAACAAATCTGAGATATTGTTTCTTTTTATTTTATGTTTTGAGTGTAGTTTATGTTGTTGTGGAGATGGGATTGTTGTTTGTCATTGACTATTGTTAACCGTGAGATGAGATATGGGACAACGATTGAATGTTGAGGTTTAGATGTTTGTTCTTGTTGTTTATTTGTTGTTATTGTTGGCTGATATTTGTTCTTTTTCTTTACTTGTTATTTTCCTTATTCTTTTTTGAGTTAGACTAAGAGTGAAAAAAGTTTGAGGTTAGTGTTAATACAAATAAACCGTAAAAACGTTTATTCATATTTAGCGATCTCTTTGTGTTTTATTGATAACAAATATAAAGTTATCATAAGAAAAATTATAAGGATAAATGTTATTTTTGTAAAGCATTTACATATAATCATTTAACATAAATTGTTGTAATAATTCATTTGTTGTAATAGTTTATTAGGATGGGTAATATTCAAGACTCATGACCCATACCCATGGAGCAAATCCATAACCCATAAACCATAACCCAAGACCCATGATCCAATGTCTAGATACATTGTATCTATTGTGGGTACCCATGACCAAAAATTCATGACCCATGACCCATGATCCATGACCCATAACCCAAATAAAGAGGAGCGTCTACGGATCTCTGGGATTACACTGGACGGATCCCTCAAGTAAGGGATCCGTCGAACAGTAGAGTTTTCTTGCCTAAAAATAGTGAGCCATTTCTTCATTATTACTCACCCCTCTTCTTACAAAATCTCTCATATATTACTTCTCTCTTCTAATCCTAGATCTATTGATTTATCTAGTAGTTCTTCTTTCTTTTGTTGTGATTCTCATATAGGTCCTTCTCAAAGGCGAGATCACGAGATACTATGTTGGACCCCTTGTCACATATACCTTATCACTACGTTAAGCAAACCCAATACAAACACGTATAACAAACAGATGTATGTTATGCGTATAAGAAAGATGAAGGTTAGAAAGTGGTGACTTGAATGATATTCGTATGTATGTTTAGAGAGATAAAGGAAAGAAGATGAAAACAATAAGATGTTATATTTCTTCAAAGGAAAACACACACACATACACACTCAAGCACACCCCTCAAATGACCATTTGAGGGGTATTTATAGTTGGAATACATGATGCCCTAAAAGGCTTTCTATGGGCCTCGTGGGCTTGGACATGGGTTGGATTGGATATAAGGCAAGCTTAACTAAACTAATACCCATTTAGCTTAGTCCAATCTACGAGCCCGTTGACTATTCTATTACGATATCTAACACACGTTACAAAGTTCCTAAATGTGAATGACCATCACTTCTAATAAAAACTGTTAAGGCTAACAATCTCCCCTTAAGGGGTGGTCATTCAAAAGATGCTCCACTTGATAAGATCTTTACTTTTCTCGAGCTTGAACTTTGTGTGTAGATATAGAATAGTCTTGATTCTTTGTTCCGTCATGCTTTGTGATCGGTTAATGTGGTTGTCTGCCGTTGTTAACTTCGTTTGTTTGGTGTCTCCAAGTCTTTCTCCACCATGCCCACACTTCTATTTGACTTTGAGTTTCCAATGATGAAGTTCTCTAGTCTTTACACTTTGTAGATTCTTTGACATTGATGAAGAATCATCTTTAACTTTGAGTAGCCTTTGATTATGATGAGAACTTTCATGTGTTGTTGGTATGAGCATGTGTAGAATCTGCACGATCAATCCGCTCCGGAGCTTCCATAAGAAGAAAACATAAAACAGGTTAGTAATAAGCAGATTCCGGCACTTACAAGTTTGAATTTCGAGGGTGTTAACAGCATAGTGTGAAAACACGTCTCTAATTCTCACAGAGGCCGTTCCTGAACTGAAGTCCCAAAAGTGAGATAACGCGATGTACCGAAGTACACCTACAGTTAAGATGAGTCGCTGAGGTACACCGAAGCATCACCCTACGACTGTAGACCGTTTGAGACACACTAAGCGTAATCCATGGGGAGTTACCGAAGTGACCTGCTGTCAGGGCTGCTTGATGTTGACCCTGGCAGGAGTTTCCATTCAATCACTGAAGATCACAGATGTGAAACTTCTCATAAATGTTCTGGCAGATTGCTAAGATCTGCGTCGGACTCTATAATATATCACTTGTGTCCTTATTGATGAACAACAAGCGATGTCATGTCAAGTGTTCCTATGAGATCTTTTGATGAATCTCGTGGCTCTAGACTCAATAGTGCATTTTGGTTTTCCTGAGCGGAGACTAGGGAGGGGGTCTCCTTCTTCAATACCAGCTATCTCTAAGAGAAAGCCAATAGATTATGTAGGGTTCCCAGTGAGAATGAAACAAATCCCTTTTGAGAGGAATTGAGTGGCTAGAAGGTTTAGCGCAGTGCGTCACTGGGTCCATGACGTCTTTGTCTTCAATACCAGTGTCAACTTAGTGACAACCAGTAGCAGATGAGTTGAACCCGGTTTTTGCCCTAAGGTTGAATATGGAGGGCTATATCTTTTCACCCTTTTTTATTACATTTCTTTTTAATTCTTCAACCCCTTCTTTCTCCTTTCTCACATTACTCCTTTTTTCAATCATTCCTAAGGACTTCTAATACTAACTATTTGTGATATCCTTGGGTAGATCCCTCCGGCTCTGGCGGATCATAGGACGAATTTCCTATCCTTAGTCACCTTATAACTCCATGACTGTCCTATTGTTGCCATAAAACCATTTTTCTTGAAAATCTCTCAGAGTGTTTATGATAGAAAACATGTTTGAAACACTCCGTTAGTTTTCTATTTTCAGAAACACTCCCCCTTCACACGTGCTTATAAGTTTTGACAGAAATCTGCACATAGAGGGTAGAGTTCGCACTTTTTGAATTGATCGACTTTTAATGAACAAGACTGATTCGAGACACGTTTACATCACTAGAGAACTAGCTTGAAATTATTACCCGTCCTGGTCAAGTCCATAGAAAGTTTCTCGAGATGGTACATTTTTTCTCGTCAATTCATTGGTTCCGTCTGAGTCGAGCTCATTTTGAGATTCAAACACCGATCATTAAACATTTTTTTATCACATTTTAATCACGTCTCCTCCCCCTCAAAAATAACATATTCGTGATATTTTTGATATCAACAGATTAAACAACATTTTAGAATCTTTTGGGGAGACAAACGGATATGATTTAAGCATGAATTTGGAACATTTTGTTTTATACTCCCCCTTTAATAAAGCATAATCAATTAAAGGGTTTTAGAGGGAGTTATCTTGAGCACAAAATATTTTGAAAGATTTTGAAAATCTTTTTGCACAATCTTGAAAAGGTGCTCAAGATGATGATGATTTCTCACCATTTTTAAATGTAGTGCACTGAAGCGTACACTTGATTTTTTCTTTAAAAATACGAGTTTTGAATTGAAAAATAATCAAAAGTCATCATTTTAGTCCGGGTTTCGTACTGAAGTACGAGTTTTGATGAAATTTTGAGGAACGACATGTTTTGAAAACATTTAAAGAACTCTCGCTCAAGCATCTGTACATGTCCGTATAATTGTTGAATGAAATTTCTAGAAACGTACAGAATATCGATTATACGAGAGACATGTCGTGAGAAGAATATTTTTGGATTTTTGATTTTATATTGTTTATGAATTTTTTGAAAATTTTCTATTTTTGTATTTTGTTTTTGTTGGTTTTTCAGATTTTGTATTTGGTTTTTTGAAAAAATATTTACAAAGAAGATTTGAAGAAAGAGAAATTAAGTTGGGACAAGTAAAAGTGGAGATAAGAGTGGAACTAGAAAAGGATTTCCACATGCGAATTGGCATAAAGTTCTTCTTTACCACACGGGGTATATGAACCTTCAACACTTTTACAAGTACCTGCATCCACAGAAGAATAATTTTCACAAATAACAGTGTTAGAAGTAGATGTTTCCTCACGGCGAGGGTGATCACTATCAACGGTTGTAGTGGTTGTTACTTCCTTAAATTGATGAGTTTCACTATTATTTGTCTTGGAGGAAGTATAAAAAATCTTTCCTGTGGGAATCCACCTAAGACCTACTTTGTTGAAAACTTTGCCCATGGGTATCCACCTACGGTAAGATCTAGGAGTTGTTTTCTTATCAGATGCAGCGGAAGACTCATTTTTGGAAAAACTACGTCCTGAAGAGATCGTCCTATTAGGTGTCTTTTTGTTTGTCTTTTTATCAACGGGCTTGTTTCTATTTGGTGTCTTAGTGGATTGTGCCTTGGCACGAGAATTATCTTTCTTGAGATATTGTGAGACACATGCATCATGATTAGCTGAAAAGACACATTTTTTACATGTAGTACAGACAAATTCAATATTCTTGTTTAAAACAGCAGCTTTAACTTTGTCACTACAGTTTTTTGGAAATTGATTCTTGTTCGAAAAGGACCTAGAAATCCTAGTGTTGTTTTCTAAGGGCATAGCATTTTCTTTTGCGCAACTACTCTTAGATGCAAGCCAATCCCTAGTCTTTTGTAGAGTGTTCCTAGGTAATGGTTTACAACTACTAGTAGTGCCTTGAAATCTTGTAGAATTCATCACCCTAGATGTGGCACCAAGAATTCCATCTTTTCGAGTCTGTGCCTTTTTCCTAGCTTCTTCTAGATAGTGATTGTTGACCATGTCGTTAGAACTGACAGATTCTTTGTTGGGAATTATGTGAAGTTTGGATTATGCTGAAATTAATGCCGAAGTGTTTCTACTGAAGAAGAGTGGATTCTGCCGAAGACATAATCTACTGAAGTATAATAGTTATTAGTCTGTTTCTGCGGAAGTGTTTATTCCGTGTTTAGTTTATTTAGTGTGGATATACATGAGCTTTATTAGGAAGTGATTGTGTATATCTTATTTAGTTTTATGTTTATACGTTTCTTGAGAAACGGTTTAGCGATATTGTTTAGGGTTCCTTGTCTATAAAAGGAACACATTAGAATGAGTTAGGTATCGATTGGAAAACTCAGTTTTAGTTAATATAAAGATCCATAGAGGATCACGAAGTTCTTAGTTATTTGTTACTTGTGTTTATATTCCGCTGATAAATATAAGTAGTAGAGATTGTCTTTTATTGTGCTTGTGATTACATAGGCATATATAACGATCCACGAGCTCAAGATCTATCAAGGTCTGTTTGTTTCAACAAGTGGTATCAGAGCCTCGTGAGAGTCTCTACGATACTAAGGACAAGTTTTTCTGAACACCTATACAACCAAAACAAAATCAACATGCCTGGTTCAGATGTTGATACTGATATCACCAACAGCCAAAACTCCACCCATCTGCAACAACTAAGTCTCTCTAATAGCAATGCTAAGTTTCCTTACCTTAAAAGGGAGGAATATGATCTTTGGGCGATGAAGATGCAGAACTGGATCTCCAACATTGATTGGAATCTATGGGAGATAGTTATGAAGGGGAACAGTTTGAAGAGAACTACCACGGATGCTACTGGTAAGATGATGAATGTTCCTCCCAAAACTGCTGAAGAGTTGCTGGCAGTTCAGAGAGAAACCAAGGTCAGAACTATTCTTCTGCAAGCTATTCCTGAGGATCACCTGAGTGATTTTCACTTTATGCAAGATGCTAAGGATATATGGTTAGCAATTAAGGCGAAGTTCGGTGGGAATGAGGAGTCTAGAAGACTGAAGAAGTCCATGCTGAGACAACAGTTTCAGGACTTTCAAATCTCTGAAGAGGAAGGAATTCACAAGGGCTATGATAAGTTTCACAAGATTTTAAGTCCGTTGAATCAGCTACAGGCAAAGCCTGATAATGATGACTGTAACTCTAAGTTTCTAAGGTCATTACCTCCGTCCTGGCTACATGTAAGCATAGCTTTAAAAGCTAAAGGTGGTTTTGACATGATTACCTTTGATGAGCTGTACCACAAACTTAAAGCTCTTGAACATGATGTAAGAAGCCCTTTTCGAACATCTTCTTCTGCTAATCATATTGCATTTGTTGGAGCCTCTACTCCAAAGTCTAGCTATGGTCCAAGCCCATATCCGTCATCATCTTATGCTACTCCTTCATCAAGCTCTCATCCTAGATCAAGTGGAATTATGGAAGATGTTCTTGGATCTTTCTTTGCTGATTATGATCCTCAGCAGGATCTGGCCTATGAAGATTTTGATCAAGTGGACCCGATTGAGATGGAAGAGATGAAGCTGAAGTGGCAGTTGGCCATGCTTTCCATGGATATCAAGAACTTTGAGCGCAAAGCTGGCAGAAGGTTTGGATTCAAAGGACGAGATCCAGCAAGGTTTGACAAGAGGAAGGTTAAATGCTTCATATGCCAACAGATGGGTCACTTTTCTAGAGAATGCAAAGACAGGAAAGCTGGTGATGAGACAAGATACACTTCTTATCAGCAGTATCAGAAGGAGGCAGGAACTTCAAAGGGTTCAGCTGCTTTGGTCACTCTGGATAGCAATGTGGACTGGAAGCAACATGAGGAGGATGATAATAATGGTCTTGATAATGTTGGGTTAATTGCAAGCTGTACTTCAGAAGATAGGCATGATCAAATTGCCTTGATGGACATCTCTTAGGATCATCCCCTTAAGCATAAAGATGTTGGAATTGTTGACAGTGGTTGTTCTAGAAGTATGTCAGGAAACAGGGACATGATGCATAACTTTGTACCCATTGAAGGAGGAGGCAATGTAACCTTTGGAGGAAGTGATGGATGGATTACTGGAAAAGGGACCATCAAAACACCTCAGCTGGACTTTGAGAATGTTTATTATGTCAGGGAACTTCAACACTTCAATTTGTTTTCAGTCTCACAAATCTGTGACACTAAGAACAAAGTACTCTTCACAGAGGATGAATGTCTTGTGCTGTCTAAAGACTTCAAACTCCCAGAAGAAACTTCAATTCTACTGAAGGTTCCTCGTAGTCACAATCTTTATACATTCAACTTAACTAATGTCCAACCAGCAGGTGACTTAACATGTTTGGTGGCTAAAGCATCTGTGGATGAGTCCACCAAATGGCACAGAAGGATGGCCCATGTAACACCCCAACCCGACAAGGGTAGAAGTGTCACATTCCGGTGTCATATCAGAACATACAAATAAAATTTTACAAACGAAAGCCTTAAAGAAATAAAGTACCAAGTTATATAGATGAATGGCTTACAAGGAAAATACAAAATCCAATATGTCTAAAATAAAATGAAATCTCCAAACGATAGCACAACAAAATAAATCCAAATAATAAGGTATCTAGGGTTGGTCCACTCAAATAATCCAACTCTCAGCCCATCAAAGCCCATCTTCAAACCCAACACCTGCCGCAGGAAAAGAAATGCGGCTGAGCTTAAAAAGCCCAGTGAACAGATATAACAAAACGAAAGCTAAATAAAATCTGAAATGCGAAATGAAACACAAGAAACGGATAACAAAGTCGCAACGAAATGAGAACAATGAGTCAATGAGGATCCTGCAGAACACAATTTTACAGATACCCAAAACGAACAGATAACAAGGAGAACGAAGCAAAGCAAAGCATCGATAACATATATACAAGCACATACAAACAAGCACACAAGTACTGACACATAAGCAAGCATAGCAGACGTCGTATCCACACAACACATACATCATACAATCAATCAGGAAATCATAACATAAATAAGCCAAACGGAAACTAAAAGCAAGCGGAAGCACTCAAATAAGAAATGAGCATGGCAATCACACAAGACAAATAACCCACAGTTAATAACATAACAGTATCATAAGAGATATAAGCATGGCAGGTCGACAATTAGCAGTAAGAACACCAACGGATAATCATAGCCCATGAACATAATTTAAATGGAGGTATCCAAAATAAACAGATAAATCAACTGATTACACTCAAACATGATCACCAGACCAATCAAGGTTCACATAACAGGAAGATAACATATATTCAGATGAAAACAGTTGAATCATATAATCGCCTATAAATCATATCGTAACAGGATAAACAGTAATCACATAGAACATGAAACAGCATAATCAAATTCAATAATCATATAATAACCCGGTACGTGAATGGAATGGTGGTAGAATGAGTCACATAAGGGTACAGAGTAATGGACAATTAATACAGAATATGGTGCGTTGGGGAATACAGAAGGTTCAACATAGGTATATCAACAGTGTAAGGGTTGTCAGAAATCTACCACGAGCCCAAACCAAACAAACCATATCATATCATAGTAACCATTGCATTCGGAGGGGTGACCTCGGAATACCATACATCATAGGAGGGGAGACCTCAGTAACCAATGGAGTAGCTAGCTCCCAAACAGTGAAGACACGTATTGCACACGACGTCATTCACCAGACAAATCATAACATATCAGATAACAGAACAAATCTAGGATGCATCCATACGCCCCTGCAGACAAATAGTGGCCATACAATATATATTGAGCTCATAATCAGATAACAGAAAGGGACGGTGTGGAACATCACTCAACCACACTAGAGTCATGCCATTGGTGCATCAATGACACGGCCATGTTACCTTCATGGCTAGGGAAACAATATTTGGCTCGGGTATCAATCTGAAGGGTCAAACAAAGGTCCATAGTGTAGCAATATGTCAGTCATCGTAATCAGAGGTTCAATATCAGTAGATCACAATTCAAAGGTTCATAGTAACAGTCAATATCAAAGTCCAATATCAAGGTTCAATAACAGAGGTTCAATAACAGAGGTTCAGTAACAGAGGTCCAATAACAGAGGGGTCAATAGCAATGGTTCAATATCAGAGGGTCAATAGCAAAGGAAATCATAGCATTGAAATATCGTAAGCGAACAAGGTCAAAGGATCAGAAGGTCATGAGACATCCCTACTGAAAAGGGATAGAATATCTGTACCTCAAACCGTAACGCAACCCACCAGAATACACAAGTGACCAAAGGCTACTCCTTCCTTCGCGAATCTACACGAATAAGGGTCGTTTTATTATTTAAGAACCACTAAATGTCGAAGCGGATTTTAATATATGTCTTCATTTCATAATCATGTTTTAAAGTTTGACCATATTAAATAATGACACACGTTTTCTTAAATGCTTCTCAAATAATGTTATGTCGAATACGAATGAGGCCCATTCTAGGAAAGTATATAACACACACTTATAACGCACTCTATTATAATACCCTTCGAATTATACCCAACACAATTTATACGTATATTAGTAGACCCGAGCCCAGACCACACTTGAAGCCCAAATGTAACACTAAAGCCCAATGAAAATCCGTGTGACTCAATTTTTACTCCCACCAAACGCACGGTAGTAAGAAAAGAGAAAAAAAAACTATATTCAACTTACGAGTTTCAATTTCCCAATCATACCCCACGTTTTCTTTTCATGCACACGAGACACAACACAAATGCTATTTTATTTAGTAATTCAAAAGGAGGAATACTCATGAAACTCACCATTTCATTAACGAACTCGAAATAACCCCAACGCCATGAATAAACGAAACGCGATCGAACCCAGAACCAAGACGTACACGAACAGCTAACACCTTGTACCAAGAGCACACGAACTGAAACTCACACCCGCGACCCTTAATCCGAACTCAAACGAGAGCCACGAATAGAATGAACACAAAGAACAATGAGGCATGTTTGACTACAAAACATGCATGCGTTAACAACCATACATGCAAGACACAAACCAAAACTTTAGCCTTGACATAACCCATATACGTATGTTATAATCTTCATAGTTTTAAGTTCTTATATTTTACATTTTCTCAATGAATAGCTTATAACCATGCAATAATGAGACCAGATTAAGATTTCTTAATATATGCATATACGTGGGTCAAAAGCGCATGTCAAAAGAGTTTCAAAACAGTAATATATAAATGGTCTTTTACAATGATTTCATGTTGATATTTACGTGTGCTTATACATGATTTCGTGCAACCAAGCCTATCATTTTATGTGAAGCTTTTAAACGTGAATATGCAATTCGAAGGAAAATCGTTTTCACAACGACATGAAAAACATACAAGAAGAGGATTAAAAAGGGTGGTGATGCAATACCCTTTGTAGCGTGAATGAGGTGAAGCAAGAGACGAAGGAATCAAGGGAGTGATCCCACGACAAAGCAACCAAACCCTCGACAAGGCCACCAACACAGCCTCCTTTGAACCCAAAGCCCGCGTCTAAGACCCTTCGAACCAAGACTCACGGCTTCCTTGAAAACCTTACAAATTCCTCCTGCTTGTTTGCCTTTGAGATCGAACAGAAAAGAGCACCACAGAATGTTGCCGTCACTTTTTATTTTATTTTATTTAGGTGTGTGTGTAAATTTTGAATGGGAGTTACAAGGAGGTGGTAATAGAGATAAATATGGAAGAATTATGGGACGTAAATAGGAGTGATTCACGGCTCAAAAGGTGTGGCAGTTAAGGACCATTTAAATGACATCCAATTTACTATAATTAAAATGTGTTTATTATTTGGTTAAATGTATATTTTAAGCATTGTACATTATTAAGTCCAAGTAACTTATATAATGTGTGATATTTATATGCTAGACATAAGAGAATGTCAGTTTTATTATCTTGTACCATTTGGTCAATTATGAGTTACGTGTTTAACATATTTAACGAGCTTGGCATGGTTTACTAATTTTTGTAATTATTTAACTTGAGGGGCAAAATGGTCATTTAGCACGTTTAAGGATTTTAGGGTTTTACAACTCTTCCCCTCTAAACGAAAATTTTCGTCCTCGAAAATTGAAATCGCAGAGGTACACAGAGACGTACGAGCTTAAGGCAGACGTAGCAATCCATAGTCTCACATAGATCATAACGATTCCGGTTTCAAAGTATACAAAACTTACACATAACAGATGTCTGTGAGAATCTCGTAAAGAGGTACAGAA
Organism: Chrysanthemum seticuspe; assembly: GCA_019973895.1. NCBI lineage: Eukaryota > Viridiplantae > Streptophyta > Magnoliopsida > Asterales > Asteraceae > Chrysanthemum > Chrysanthemum seticuspe. Next base: position 153,589,022 of record BPTQ01000002.1, on the reverse strand, counting down.
TTTCAAACGAATATGAAAGTTGACAATTAACGGATATGAGTCCTAATCCATTCAACGTACCAACCTCAGGCATTTCCCAGGACGTCGTATGATTCCAATAAGTTCAAATTATATGATCTCGGTATTATCACGTTGATCAGGCGTCATAATACTTGCATCACATAACAAGTCCTTATTGTCATCATATTCTGTCTCGGGTCATGACGAACCACATAACCAACATCACGTCAAAACAGATAGCAAGCAACATATCAAATCAAGCCAGATTCACACACATGCAGCATAAAAAACATCAAACCAACTTACCATACCACAAAAGAAGGAAGACCACTGACTTGCACAAAACGGTTCCTCATGACTCATTACTGACGATTCAAAAGAAAAGCTGAGATATTACCAAAATGCCAAACGATAAAACTTCACGATTCAAACCGAGTTCTGAACAAATCAAAGAAAAGTAATGCCAATCAAAATCACATGGCAAGATATCAAATCGCTTCAAAACGCATGACAAACGAATCGGAGTAACAATAGTTGCGCCCAATCATATGAAATAGATGAATCTTCTCAGCATCTCAACGGTTGGACTGTTGACCACGATACGCCGAATCTTTCTCGTAGCTTCTCCACCCGTCTAAAGTACGCCGGTCATAGTTCCTCTGCTCATACGTCTTCCAAGTGTCCACCAGTTGAATCTTGTCTCCGTCTTTGCGCCTTTGGTTGATTCGTCCAGCTACCTTCAGCAGCATCTTGACGTCTCCGGCAGCATCACGATCGGTTGCGGCTTCTGCTTCACGAACCTCTCCAGAAATTGTTGCAGCAACGCAAGGTCGGCACCATCATCTTCGGCTCTACGAGAAATCTCCATCTAACGCTCGACAAACGGATGTGCGAAGACAAAATAACAAAATCAAATGCGAAGAGAAGAAGGCCAACACAGTGAAGACAAAAGATTATCGAAGTCAAGTCTGATCGACAATCAAAAGGAATCGGAAGAGATCAAAACAGACGGAAGCCTGGTGTCTACCCAAGTCCTCACAGGTCAATCTTAAGGTCAACAAGACGAAACCTGGGGCTCTGATACCATAATTGTAACACCCCAACCCGACAAGGGTAGAAGTGTCACATTCCGGTGTCATATCAGAACATACAAATAAAATTTTACAAACGAAAGCCTTAAAGAAATAAAGTACCAAGTTATATAGATGAATGGCTTACAAGGAAAATACAAAATCCAATATGTCTAAAATAAAATGAAATCTCCAAACGATAGCACAACAAAATAAATCCAAATAATAAGGTATCTAGGGTTGGTCCACTCAAATAATCCAACTCTCAGCCCATCAAAGCCCATCTTCAAACCCAACACCTGCCGCAGGAAAAGAAATGCGGCTGAGCTTAAAAAGCCCAGTGAACAGATATAACAAAACGAAAGCTAAATAAAATCTGAAATGCGAAATGAAACACAAGAAACGGATAACAAAGTCGCAACGAAATGAGAACAATGAGTCAATGAGGATCCTGCAGAACACAATTTTACAGATACCCAAAACGAACAGATAACAAGGAGAACGAAGCAAAGCAAAGCATCGATAACATATATACAAGCACATACAAACAAGCACACAAGTACTGACACATAAGCAAGCATAGCAGACGTCGTATCCACACAACACATACATCATACAATCAATCAGGAAATCATAACATAAATAAGCCAAACGGAAACTAAAAGCAAGCGGAAGCACTCAAATAAGAAATGGGCATGGCAATCACACAAGACAAATAACCCACAGTTAATAACATAACAATATCATAAGAGATATAAGCATGGCAGGTCGACAATTAGCAGTAAGAACACCAACGGATAATCATAGCCCATGAACATAATTTAAATGGAGGTATCCAAAATAAACAGATAAATCAACTGATTACACTCAAACATGATCACCAGACCAATCAAGGTTCACATAACAGGAAGATAACATATATTCAGATGACAACAGTTGAATCATATAATCGCCTATAAATCATATCGTAACAGGATAAACAGTAATCACATAGAACATGAAACAGCATAATCAAATTCAATAATCATATAATAACCCGGTACGTGAATGGAATGGTGGTAGAATGAGTCACATAAGGGTATAGAGTAATGGACAATTAATACAGAATATGGTGCGTTGGGGAATACAGAAGGTTCAACATAGGTATATCAACAGTGTAAGGGTTGTCAGAAATCTACCACGAGCCCAAACCAAACAAACCATATCATATCATAGTAACCATTGCATTCGGAGGGGTGACCTCGGAATACCATACATCATAGGAGGGGAGACCTCAGTAACCAATGGAGTAGCTAGCTCCCAAACAGTGAAGACACGTATTGCACACGACGTCATTCACCAGACAAATCATAACATATCAGATAACAGAACAAATCTAGGATGCATCCATACGCCCCTGCAGACAAATAGTGGCCATACAATATATATTGAGCTCATAATCAGATAACAGAAAGGGACGGTGTGGAACATCACTCAACCACACTAGAGTCATGCCATTGGTGCATCAATGACACGGCCATGTTACCTTCATGGCTAGGGAAACAATATTTGGCTCGGGTATCAATCTGAAGGGTCAAACAAAGGTCCATAGTGTAGCAATATGTCAGTCATCGTAATCAGAGGTTCAATATCAGTAGATCACAATTCAAAGGTTCATAGTAACAGTCAATATCAAAGTCCAATATCAAGGTTCAATAACAGAGGTTCAATAACAGAGGTTCAGTAACAGAGGTCCAATAACAGAGGGGTCAATAGCAATGGTTCAATATCAGAGGGTCAATAGCAAAGGAAATCATAGCATTGAAATATCGTAAGCGAACAAGGTCAAAGGATCAGAAGGTCATGAGACATCCCTACTGAAAAGGGATATAATATCTGTACCTCAAACCGTAACGCAACCCACCAGAATACACAAGTGACCAAAGGCTACTCCTTCCTTCGCGAATCTACACGAATAAGGGTCGTTTTATTATTTAAGAACCACTAAATGTCGAAGCGGATTTTAATATATGTCTTCATTTCATAATCATGTTTTAAAGTTTGACCATATTAAATAATGACACACGTTTTCTTAAATGCTTCTCAAATAATGTTATGTCGAATACGAATGAGGCCCATTCTAGGAAAGTATATAACACACACTTATAACGCACTCTATTATAATACCCTTCGAATTATACCCAACACAATTTATACGTATATTAGTAGACCCGAGCCCAGACCACACTTGAAGCCCAAATGTAACACTAAAGCCCAATGAAAATCCGTGTGACTCAATTTTTACTCCCACCAAACGCACGGTAGTAAGAAAAGAGAAAAAAAAAACTATATTCAACTTACGAGTTTCAATTTCCCAATCATACCCCACGTTTTCTTTTCATGCACACGAGACACAACACAAATGCTATTTTATTTAGTAATTCAAAAGGAGGAATACTCATGAAACTCACCATTTCATTAACGAACTCGAAATAACCCCAACGCCATGAATAAACGAAACGCGATCGAACCCAGAACCAAGACGTACACGAACAGCTAACACCTTGTACCAAGAGCACACGAACTGAAACTCACACCCGCGACCCTTAATCCGAACTCAAACGAGAGCCACGAATAGAATGAACACAAAGAACAATGAGGCATGTTTGACTACAAAACATGCATGCGTAAACAACCATACATGCAAGACACAAACCAAAACTTTAGCCTTGACATAACCCATATACGTATGTTATAATCTTCATAGTTTTAAGTTCTTATATTTTACATTTTCTCAATGAATAGCTTATAACCATGCAATAATGAGACCAGATTAAGATTTCTTAATATATGCATATACGTGGGTCAAAAGCGCATGTCAAAAGAGTTTCAAAACAGTAATATATAAATGGTCTTTTACAATGATTTCATGTTGATATTTACGTGTGCTTATACATGATTTCGTGCAACCAAGCCTATCATTTTATGTGAAGCTTTTAAACGTGAATATGCAATTCGAAGGAAAATCGTTTTCACAACGACATGAAAAACATACAAGAAGAGGATTAAAAAGGGTGGTGATGCAATACACTTTGTAGCGTGAATGAGGTGAAGCAAGAGACGAAGGAATCAAGGGAGTGATCCCACGACAAAGCAACCAAACCCTCGACAAGGCCACCAACACAGCCTCCTTTGAACCCAAAGCCCGCGTCTAAGACCCTTCGAACCAAGACTCACGGCTTCCTTGAAAACCTTACAAATTCCTCCTGCTTGTTTGCCTTTGAGATCGAACAGAAAAGAGCACCACAGAATGTTGCCGTCACTTTTTATTTTATTTTATTTAGGTGTGTGTGTAAATTTTGAATGGGAGTTACAAGGAGGTGGTAATAGAGATAAATATGGAAGAATTATGGGACGTAAATTGGAGTGATTCACGGCTCAAAAGGTGTGGCAGTTAAGGACCATTTAAATGACATCCAATTTACTATAATTAAAATGTGTTTATTATTTGGTTAAATGTATATTTTAAGCATTGTACATTATTAAGTCCAAGTAACTTATATAATGTGTGATATTTATATGCTAGACATAAGAGAATGTCAGTTTTATTATCTTGTACCATTTGGTCAATTATGAGTTACGTGTTTAACATATTTAACGAGCTTGGCATGGTTTACTAATTTTTGTAATTATTTAACTTGAGGGGCAAAATGGTCATTTAGCACGTTTAAGGATTTTAGGGTTTTACAGCCCATGTCAATTTCAAGACCATAAACCAGCTCTCTAAACTGGGCCTAGTTCAAGGTCTTCCTGCCAAAGTATTCACCAATGATCATAACTGTGTTGCATGCAACAAAGGAAAGCAGCATAGAGCCTCATACAAAGGTGTTCCTGTTACAGCAGTAAGCATTATTTCTGAACCTCTTCAGCTGCTTCATATGGATCTGTTTGGTCCAACTAAAGTGAGGAGCATTGATCATAAATATTTTTGTCTGGTGATCACTGATGGTTATAGCAAATTTTGTTGGGTATTCTTTCTAAGGACCAAAGATGAAACATCTGAAGTATTGAAAGATTTCATTACCCTTATTGAGAATCAGTTGAACAAAAAGGTGAAAGGAATTAGGTGTGATAATGGGACAGAGTTCAAAAATGCAATTCTGATAGAACTCTACAGGTCAAAGGGAATCAAAAGGGACTATAGCACTCCAAGAACCCCTCAACAAAATGGGGTGGCAGAAAGAAAAAATAGAACCCTAATAGAGGCTGCAAGATCAATGCTGGTAGACTCTAAACTTCCAACCATGTTTTGGACTGAAGCTGTTGGTACAGCTTGTTATGTACTCAATAGAGTGTCCATTACTAGACTACATCTTAAAACACCATATGAACTTCTTTTTGGGAAAGTTCCTGTTATTCATTACCTTAAACCGTTTGGCTGCCAAGTGACAATTTTGAATACAAGTGATCCATTGGGCAAATTTGATGAGAAAGCTGATGATGGTTACATTGTGGGGTATTCTGCTCATAGTAAGGCGTACAGGGTCTACAATGTATCTGCTAAGAAGATTGAGGAGACATTGAATCTGAGGTATCTAGAAGACAAGCCTAATGTTCAAGGACAGGGTCATGTTTGGTCATTTGACCTTGATTACTTGACTGATTACTTGGGTTATTCTCGACATCTGGCTAATCAAAATGCAGATTCTCAAGCATCTCCAACTACTAGTGCAGAAATTTTGGATGCTCTTTCTGACAGTGGGTCTGATGATGATGAACAACCCATTGTAGTGCCTTCCTTCTCTCCTAACAATTTTGTAGGTGACACTTCTAAAGATTATACTGATATGGGTGAAGATGAATTCTATTATGTTGAGGACCTTGCCAGACTGAAGAAACAAGAGTATGCAGCCAATTTAGAAGCTGAGAGGAATGTTGAAAATAGTACAAGTAAAGCAATCAGTGGAAATGTCAATTCTGCTGAAAGCAGTTCTGTTTCTCCTCACCTCTCCAATTCGGCTGAAAGACATGTTGACTCTACTCCTATGTCTACTAGAGTATCAACAGATCTTGGAGAACCCTATACAAGGTTTCCAAAACCTTCAGATCTTGGTCATCATCAACCTAAAGCAGGAATCTTCAACACACCTTCCTATGATACTGACTTTGAACCTACTGTGACTAATCTTGATTCCTCCATTGATGTCAACACCACCACTACTACAAGGATCAACAATGTTCATCCACAGTCTAATATTATTGGTGATCCTAATGCACCTGTTAGAACAAGAGGTACTGTGGCGCGGTCTAAATATGGTCAGGTGGCTTTTATCTCTTATGTCTCAAATCAGCAGAGAGACAATCACACAGACTATGAACATTGTCTGTTTGCTTGTTTTCTCTCACAAGTGGAACCAACCAGTGTTACTCAGGCTCTTAAAGACTCAAGTTGGCTTGAAGCAATGCAGGATGAGATGCAACAGTTTCAAAATCAGCAGGTTTGGATATTGGTACCACTACCTGATGGTAAGTATGCCATTGGGACAAACAAAAATGGATTCTGAAGAATAAGAGAGATGCTCGGGGTGTCGTCATTAAAAACAAAGCCAGATTAGTTGCACAGGGGTATAGACAAGAGGAGGGGATCGATTATGATGAAGTATTTGCACCAGTGGCAAGAGTTGAGGCTATACGGATTTTCTTAGCTTATGCATCCTATATGGGTTTTATGGTCTATCAAATGGATGTTAAAGGAGCCTTCTTGTATGGTGAAATTGAAGAGGAGGTTGATGTCACTCAACCTAAAGGATTTGAAGATCCAGATCATCCTAACTATGTCTATAAGGTAGTCAAAGCTCTCTATGGACTACATCAGGCACCCAGAGCCTGGTATGCTAGGCTTTCTACATTTCTTCTGAAGCATGGTTATATAAGAGGTGCAATTGATAAGACACTTTTCCTAAAGAAGAATTCCACTGACATTATTCTTGTACAAGTGTATGTGGATGACATTATTTTTGGATCCACAAAGGAAGCTTGGTGCAGGGAGTTTGAGGAGCTTATGAAGGGAGAGTTTCAGATGAGTGCCATGGGAGAGATGACTTTCTTTTTGGGTCTTCAAGTTCAGCAGAAACCTGATGGTATCTTTATCAGTCAGGACAAATATGTGAGGGACATCTTGAAGAAGTTTGGTATAGAGGGTGTAAGGACTGCCACTACACCTTATGAAGCTCCAAAGACAAAGACCAATAATGAAGCTGATCCACCTGTGAATGTTCATCTGTACAGGTCCATGATTGGCTCTTTGATGTATTTAACAGCTTCAAGGCCTGATATTACTTTTGCTGTGAGTGTTTGTTCACGACATCAAGTTACTCCACTGACTTCCCATCTCAATGCTGTTAAGAAGATCTTTAAGTACCTCAAAGGCCAACCTCTTCTAGGTCTTTGGTACCCAAAAGAGTCTCCTTTTAAGTTGGAAGCATATAGTGATAGTGACTATGCTGGTGCTAATCTGGATAGGAGGTCCACCACTGGAGGTTGCCAATTCCTTGGAAAGAGATTGATTTCTTGGCAATGCAAGAAACAAACTATTGTGGCTACCTCATCTACTGAAGCAGAGTATGTTGCTGCTGCAAATTGCTGTGGACAGGTTCTTTGGATTCAAAATCAGTTGTTGGATTATGGGTACAATTTCATGAACACAACAATTTTTATTGATAATCAAAGTACCATATGCATTGTTAAAAATCCAGTTTTTCACAGTCGAACAAAACATATTGAAATCAGGCACCACTTTATAAGAGATGCATATGATAAAAATTTGATAAATGTGGTCAAAATTCATACTGATGATAATGTGGCCGATTTGTTAACAAAGGCTTTTGAGGGACCAAGGTTTCAACACCTTGTGGTCCATATTGGCATGCTTAACCCTTAACTGCAAAGTTTAAGGGGAGGCATAGGCCTCAGGGGAGGCATATGCCTCAGGGGAGGATTTGTGTATAACTTTGCATTTTGCTATGTAATTTTGTATATTTGGTTGTTTTTAACTAACTCTAACCTGCTAATGTAATCTTAGTATGTTTCGTTGTTGGTTTGTGTGTTTCTCTGTGTTTGTTTTGTTTTGCAGAGTGTCTGTTCTGTTCAGTTGAGATATGGTCAGAAGTACTAAAGCTTGTTTCTACTGAATTCAAAGTTCTGAAGTGAGTCAATTGTTTCTTCTGAAGATGATGTACTGAAGTTATATGATTCATTCAAAAGAAGTACTGAAGCAAATTGATCATTCATTCATTCAAGAAACAGTTTACAGCTTACCGCTTACAGAGTACTAGCAACATCAAATGCATCTACATGATCTACTAATCCTAATCTATTACATATCATCCGTTCCAACATCTAACAGGCTGTTGGATATGCATGATCGCTCACATCTTTCATACTAAATGCTGGCTACGCTTTTGTGATGTGCATAACCAACCCTAACAAGATGTTAAGGATCAAAATGGAGAGGATGGATTGATGCAAACGTTGATGATGACAATGACCACATTTGATGATGGAGAAAAACAATGTGTCCTTTGTGCTTCATCTATGTATTTCAACCAAAATGCAACCCATCTACCCTCTTTAAGTTCTTCCCTTATACAATATGTGATGATGCACCAAAACCTGATGCAGAAAGACCAAGAACCACCTCTCTATCTTCTGGAAGTGGTGAATTTTTGGCTCGTGGCCTTCGTTGAGGCCGAGGTGCTGGGGGTTGGGAGTAAGATGTTCCCTCCTTATAGGAGTCATCAGAATCATCAGCAGATTCACTTGGATTCACCACACTTTCATCTTCTGATGAAAGGAGAAAGGGTGATTTCTTAGGTCGTGGATATGGTTTTGGAAAGTAATGAAGCCATGGATTGGTATCTTCACTAGATGATGATGATGATGATGAGGATGTTGTTGTGAGATCTATGATCTCAGGTTTGGTACTTATGATTTATGATGGCTAATTTTGGAGTATTGGTGGAATTAGGGTTTGGAATAATATTTGGGGGTTTTTGATGAAGAAGTATGTGTGCTTTGGGATTGTTTTATAGACGGTTTCAAGTGGTAAGAGATTTAATGCGTGTGGGTGAAACAGTAAAAAGATATTTACTGAAGCTTCTTGAATAAGTAATCTGTTTCTGCTGATTGTTCTACTTCAGTAGAATGGTTTCTGTTTCCACCGAAGTTAAAAGTGAATATGAGTAAAAGTAGAAGTCCACGTCATCATTGGTCAACTTTGACCAAAATTGGGAAATTTCTATTTATTCTCTACCGGCATATATTCGTCCCATATTAAGTGATTTGATTATTACTCTCATTCAAAACATTTCCTTTTGTGCAAATCGTAACCCTAATCTTCAAAATCTCTCATGGCGCTTCAATTTAAACATGATCATAATAAGGTTGCTTTTCTCGGAACTGCTCGGGGAGATGAGTTGTATAGGCTGATGATTTCATTCTTACAAAGATCAAAGATTCAGTATGCATTAACGCATTCTCCAAATGCTATATATGAATCCTTGGTTACTCAATTTTGGGCGTCGGCTGAAAGAAGAAGTGATACTGAGATAGTTGCAAGAGTTGATGGAACAGAGTATGTAGTCACAGAAGACCTGATAAGGAGACAACTTCGTTTGCATGATGAAAATGGAGTTTATCATTCTGATTCTGCGGTGGTACTTGAAGGGCTTAGGGCGATTGGATATCAAAGTACGAGGACATATATGTGGTTAAAAAATAAGCTTTGTCCTATGTGGAGGTTCTTGGTTCATACGTTGCTCCAGTGTGTAAGCAATAAGTCTGGAGGATGGGATCAGTTTTCAACCCAAATGGGATGTGGTATTGTTTGTTTATCTAAGGGTTTGACTTATAATTTTTCTAACTTTATTTTTGATAATATGGTTGAAAATATAACTAGGAAAAAGGGTAAGTTTTTGATGTACCCTCGGTTCTTACAGATGATATTGAATGTTTCTACACAAACTCAAGCTTTTCATCCCATAAGTGTTTTGACTTCTAAGTTATTTGCCACGATGAGAACTAAATTTGAGGGGACACATTTTCCTTTGTTAGATGCCATGTTGCCTCAGGAGAATGAGCCTACTGATGAGGTTAATGTTGTTTTACCTTCTTCTAATACTACTGATGGAAATCTTTCAGTTGATGTTGATGAGGGTCCTTCTGCTGTTAATGAGGCATCTATACCTTCATCTAGACCATGTCCTAGTCAAGCACCTACACAAGTTTCTATTGATGAGGTTCAGGTTCATGTTGATGAGGTTCAGGTTGATATTGATAGATTGCCTACACCGAGTCCTGTTAGGATTCCATTTGGTGAAGGTTGTTCTAATGTTGATCAGGTTAATGTTACTCCTGAACAGTCTAATGAAGTTCCAATTACAACTGAGCAATCAGCTGATGCAGATGAGGATCCTGTTACACTTACTTCATTATATGCTCTGATGAATAAGTATGCAGGTGAGGTAGCTGATATTAAGAAAGAACTTGCAGAGACCAAGTCTATTCTTGGTAATAAGATTGTGGAATTGGAGACTAAAGTTGAGAACTTGGAGGAATTACTGAGTCAGAGAGGTAAAAAGAGAAGTTTAGTTTCTTCTGAAGAGGAGGACGAAGAGAATATTCATACATCCCTTGGAATATTGGCTGATGCAGCTCTTACATCTGATGTTTCTTCTCCTATTGCTAACTCTTCAAGGAGCAAGGTGCCTATTATATATGCTAGCAAAAGAAGAAGAAAATATTTGAATAAGGTATCGGCTAAAACTTTAAAGGAGTCAAATGTTGTTGATTCTTCTGCTGATGTTCTTATTGAGGAGGTTGCTTCTGATCATGGTCAAACCCCGTCTATACAAGAACAACCAAATGTTTCACCTTCAGCAGATGATGAAGAGGTTTTTATTGCTGGGAGAATGTATAAGTTGAATTCTTCATCTGAAGTTTTCTCTACACCCGTTGAGGAATTGTCTCAACCTGTTTCCTCTGATGTGGGTTTGATTGTTCCTTCTGAAGCTCACATTGGTTCTGCTGAAATTGGTTCTACTGAGACATCTTCTGACAAAGGACAGGACCCTGTGATTGATGATATGCTTAATTCAGGTATAGTGACTTAAGAAGAAAATCAAGCTCAGGCTCGGATATTTGCTGATTATGAAAATATGCAGAAGATTCGTATTGTTGCTAAATTTCTTCAAGATCAGTCTGATTCTAATTTATCTCCTGAAAGGAAATTAGAGCTTGATGCATTACTTCCTAAGATCACTGATGATCAATGGGATGCTTATACTTCTCAAGGTGCATCTGATCCAAATCTTGCAAAACTTATATTAGGAGCATCTTTTGATGATGAGAATTTTGTGGATAAAATGGTGGAACTTGGTAATCAAAGGAAGCAAGAATCTGCTGCAAAGAGAAGAACTCTTATTGATCAAAGAAATAAAGCCAAAAGAGAAAAACCTATGACTGTTGCTCAGAAGAGGAATTATATGAGGAGAGTTGTGAAGAATTCTGCTATGTATAATTCTGGTATGTCAATGAAGCAAATCTATGCTTTGTCTGATGATGCTTTGATTAGACAGTATAATATGGTTATGAAGTTTTCCTCTTCTAGTTCTACTTCTTCTTCTCAATTGGAAAGCATTGCTTTAATGTCTGATGTTCCTCAAGCTAAGAGACAGAAAACAGTTGAAATAGTAGATAATTTTGATACTGTTTTGCCTTTGGTGATCTCTCCAGTTGTTACTTCTGACACAACTTCTGTAGCTACTCCTTCTTCTGATGTGGTTGTTTCTGCTGAATCTTCTTTGCTTTCTTCTGAAGTGTTGTCTAGTGTGGAGTTAAGTGATCCTCTGAGTCAGGGAAATGATCTACAGCTTGATACTGATAACATTGTTGGTATGGGGCAGCAGAGTTTGGTTAAAAGGAGTTCTGACAGATTGGCTAGGAAACATTCTTCAAGGAATACTGCTTTAGATCTCAAGGCTGATGAATCTACCTTTATTGAAGTTGGATCTGTTGACGTTTTTCCTGAAGGAACTCATGTGGTATTGGTCAATTGGAAAGCTGGAAAGCTTAACACTGTTTATAGGCTGGATAATACTGTTCTTGAGTTCAACTTCTTGAAGGACATTCTTCATTTGGTGACTAGACATGATTTGAAGATGCTGTATGAACATGTCATTCAGTATTATAAGTTTCATTCAGCAACGGGTTCTGGTTTATATTTGTTGGGTGATCTTCAGGTTATGTTTGATTCTCATTCTCCAAATGGTAAAGGGTATTCTATTTGGAAGAATTCTCATAAGTGGGAGATTGAGAGTTGGAGATTTCATCCTTTGCCTTGTGTTCATGTGGTTCAGACCACATGTGGAATGATTTTGTGTATGCTATCGGATAAGCTCTATCCTTTATCGGTTACTTTTATGGAACGGTTGCTGAGACAAAAGTTGGAAGTGCCTCCTAATCCTGTTGGCAATGATGAACTTCATGCTTCTCAATGTGTTGGTTTGATTAAAAATCAACTTCTGTCACATAAAGGTTCATCTTGCTTGTAATAGTTTGTTTACTTTGTTGAAACAAACAGACCTTGATAGATCTTGAGCTCGTGGATCGTTATATATGCCTATGTAATCACAAGCACAATAAAAGACAATCTCTACTACTTATATTTATCAGCGGAATATAAACACAAGTAACAAATAACTAAGAACTTCGTGATCCTCTATGGATCTTTATATTAACTAAAACTGAGTTTTCCAATCGATACCTAACTCATTCTAATGTGTTCCTTTTATAGACAAGGAACCCTAAACAATATCGCTAAACCGTTTCTCAAGAAACGTATAAACATAAAACTAAATAAGATATACACAATCACTTCCTAATAAAGCTCATGTATATCCACACTAAATAAACTAAACACGGAATAAACACTTCCGCAGAAACAGACTAATAACTATTATACTTCAGTAGATTATGTCTTCGGCAGAATCCACTCTTCTTCAGTAGAAACACTTCGGCATTAATTTCAGCATAATCCAAACTTCACATAATTCCCAACATTCTTTAACTGGATTTTTGGTCACATTCCGTGTACTATTCCTAGAAATGCCAGGTGTAATCACTTTTGGTGTTTCAGCAACTGCTTTTCCTTTTTCGACAATCTTTTCATTTTGATTTTGCAAGGCAGGTGGAGTGACTGGTTTTGACAAATCTTTTTTCTCATTGACTTTTGGAGGAGGCATAGAAATAGACATTTTTGGTTTGAAAACCTGTTTTGGAACATTTTCCTTCTCCTCAGTCAATGGTTTTGCAATCTTAGTATCTACTGCCTTTCCTTTTAGTCTGTCCAGCTGAGCCCTAAAAAGATCATTTTGCTCTTGCATGTCCCTGTAGGCACGCTCATATGACAGTTTGTCATACTTGCATTCCTCAGTTTTTCGATCAAGCTGTTTAAAATAGGACACGTTTTCTTTTTCAAGTTTTTCAAGAGCTTTTTCATATTTTGAAACAATTGCGGAGGTCTCAGACTGGAGTCTTTCATGATCTTCAACAGAATATGTTTGTAAAATAATGGACATGATATCAGTAGTTATAACATCTTCGAAGAGAGAATCATTTAAATTTTCCAAAACTTTGATGTGTTCAACATTTTCATTAGCTTGCTTTACCAGGGATTTGTTGTCCTTGACAAAGTCAACTGTTTCTTTCAAAAATGCTTGTTCAAAATGAATTACCCTTGCACTGATGGCATTCAGCTGAGGGGAATTTGGGTTACAAAAAACTCTTTTGTTTCGTCATCATGACGAGTAAACCAGATGTTAGTTGTAATATTGGTTTTAGATTTGACAGTCTCTTGAAGTATCCCAATTCTAGTTTTCACATTTTCTAAAATACTTCGCGCATCACTTGTGTTAAAAGGATTGTTTGAAGACATTTGTTCAATGTTCGAAAGAGATGTGGAAACAACAACTGGTTTTGAAACTGATTTTGAAACTGGTGTTGACACTTTGTTTGAAACACTTGGTGTGGTGGAAAACGTTGATTGTTCTTTATGAGAAATAAACGAAATACCATTAATTTTGTTCCATTTGTTATAATCAATTGGTTTGATTTCCGGATGTTTTTGTTTCATTTTTGATCTACTCTCCTCAGATAGTTCCAACGTTTCAAGAGAGTCATGCACAATTATGGGTTCATGCAAAGGTTTTCCATTGTTCAACACATTCCGTTGTTTCTGAGCTTTCTTGAGGAGACAGGGAGGTGAGTTACCTAGAGCCATTTTATGTGTAGTATGAAAAATCGGATTTACTTGATTAGAAAGCATCTTGTTTGTTTTAGCGGAATGACCCATTGTAAGAAGTAAATTATCCAATTTTTTGATAGTTTCATTTTTATCCAGAATTTCATCAAGAAGAGAATCTTCTCGTTTTGAAAAATCAGCAATCAACTGTTTCTTCTCTTTTTCAAGATCAGAAAACAGTGTTTTTTGTTTAGAAAGTTGGTCATATAGTTCAGAAATTTCCTTATTTAAAGATTTTATTTTCAAGTTCAGATTCACATCAAGTGTATCATACTTGATTTGCATTTGTTTTTCTCTTAAAGCAGAATCTCGGTAACCAATTTCTAATTCTGATATTTTGTTTGTATGAAATTCATAGGCTCTGGCGTTCTCTTTGTAACTCTCAAGCTCAGTGGTCAATTTAACATTCGCGGCCTTAACTTCGCGATTGACCTTACTAACTTTCTCAATTTCAATGCCACAATTATTGATTAATGATTCAAAATAAGCACGTGTTTCCTCATCATTCTCAGTATTTTGTGCCACAAAGCCTCCACTAGGATCCACATTTGGAGTTTCAGAGTTAGTATTGCTACAACTCAGATTGTCCAGGTATGTATCATAAGTAGGTGATGGCATCACAGAATGCTGTTTGTCATGAGTAAACACATCACATATGACATTGTTATAACATGGATCAATGATTGGTACCTTAGATACTGCATTGGCGTCATAGACATGAGGTGCGTCAGAGTCAGTGTCGTACGAAGCTTCCTGAAGATTTGCCATGAAGTTGCAGTTTGCATTGATGTCCTCTCGGTCTTCCAAATCATCCATAATAGCCATAAAGTCATGTTCCTCAGCACTCAACTAAAGTCCTGCGTTTTCCTTTTGTACCAACATGATAGCTTTCTGAAGATACGCAAGATCCTTCTTTTTCGGCTTGGTAGGACAATTCCTTGCCATGTGACCCACTCCTTGACAGTTGTAACACGTAACCTGATTACCCTGATTCATATTTCCATAATTCCCAACGACTGGAGCTGCAACATTCCCATTTTGATTACCCACTGCTCTATTCCCAACATTCTGTCCCATCTGATTTCCAACATTCAGACCCAACTGATTACCCTTATACGGAACTGCCTGATTACCCATGCGACTGCTAAATGCTTTATCCAATAAAGAAAATACCTGTAGCAAAGCATTTTCTTGTTCAGTTTCAGGATCAGTGATTCCTTGTTCCTGGTATTGGGGATACTGTTGTTGTTGAATGACTTGTTGTTCTGGTGGATAGAATTGTTGTTGAGGGATAACACCTTGTGGTTGTGGAATGTATTGCTGCAAGTTGTTGTTAGTGAAGATGATGAAGCTTGTTGTTGTCTATTCATTGGAGTTTGAGTCTTTGTAATTAGTGCCAATGGATCATGATTCTTTTCCAATCTTTCTTTTCTTACTTCATTCGCTTCAGATTGGTTTTGTTTCAGAAAATCGTTTAGTTGATCAAAGTTCACCTGATGTAAGTCTTTTGTTTGGTTAACAATAGTGACATATCGTCCCCATTCTTCTGGAAGATTGTTCAGGAACTTGATGTTTTGAATGATAGTTCTGGGTGTCAACTTGTTTCTGATAAGCTCATTCATCAAAGTGCAAAACCTTCCATAGTAGGATGCAATGGATTCTCCTAGAGTTGAAGTGAACTTTTCCCATTCAGTTAGTAGCTTGTTTTCCATGTCTTGTTGACCAATTTCTGTTCCATGACAAAGCCGTCTAACACGTTCCCACATATCGAAAGCAGTTTCACAGCTGTCTACAGCAGCAAAGATGTCTCTTGGTAAACCCAATTGGACAATATGAATTGCCATGTCATCTGCATCGAGTTGTTTTTGATCCTCTTCAGTGTATTCTGATTCATTTTGAAGATGAGAGGATGGTGGGATGGGAGGTGTTGCATCAGCATTTCCAGGGACTTGGACTTGTCGAGGCTTGAAGGGTCCATTCTGAATGGATTGAATCATGAGTTTCCCATTAGGTTTGGTCTTGATGTAGCGAAGCATACGACTTGTCCATTGAAGATAACCACCTTTTTCCAACATAGGAGGACGGTTTTCGGCACCGGCTGCATGAATGTCTTGTTGAGTTGCCATTGATGAAGGTATGAAATGATAAAGTTGATGTAGGATCGATTCAACGATAAAGGAGTTGTGTTTAAGAAGTTATGGACGTATGATGTTTTTCGGTGAATCTTACTCGTAAGCCTGTTCAAAGTCGTAAAATTTTTCTCTCCCAAAAGTTGGAATTCACTATAAAAATCAATTCTAAGGGTGTATGAAAAATTTGAGTTATGACAATTTTGACGCCAAATTTGACCGAAAAAATTTGAATTTGGGTCCAAAAATTTGAATTTTTGACCAAAATTTTCCAAGTTATACCAAAATTTGAATTTCGCGTAAAAATTGAACGTTTAGTCTCCTCAAAAATTTAATTTTTTTTTTTTTTTTTTTTTTTTTTATATCCTTTATGCATAGAAAGAGCTTAGGCATAGACAACAGAAGTTACGAGTAGGATATGGTTACGAGTAGGATGGCTTAGGCGTAGGATTCCTTAGGCGTAGGAAATGCTTATGCGTAAGTTTAAAGTTAGGCGTAGAAAAACTTATGCGTAAGATTTAGCTTATGCGTAAGACAAGGCTTAGGCGTAAGAAAAATACTTAAGCGTAAAGTGTTCTACGCGTAAGTCTAAGCTTATGCGTAAGATTAGGGTTTTGCCCAAAAAATCCTTTACACTATCACAGTGTAAAAGATATCCAAAGTCGAAGTGTTCCACAAACTTATCCAAGTAAGGGAAGCACTGAGTCACCGTTGAAGCTCGAAGATTCTTAGCCAAAAAGTTATGCGTAGGAAGTTATGAGTAGAAAAAGGGTTTTGACTTTCTTACGCGTAAAACTAGGGTTTTGACCTACGCGTAAAAAATTTCCAACGATTCAAACAATTTCGCTTGCACAAACAGCCTTAAAAACACTCGAATAACACAAAAATGTTGACCTTTTTCACCCAAAGTGCTTAGAAAGCTTATGCGTAGAAATGACCAACGAACCAAAAACGAGTTTAAAACTAAAGAAAAACACGTAAAGCTTCGAACTTTTTGCAAAAAACTGAAACTTTAGCACCAAATAAACCTTAAACCACAAGAATCTTGAATTTTTAAGTGCAAAAATTAAAGCTTTAAGCGTGACAAAGATGACTAACGTGAGCAGTACGCGTAACCCTTCAAAACAAACACAAACACTCCTAAACCATTGTTAGGCGATTGATACCAATTGTAGGACCTTATACGTATCAACCTTATCACTTTACCACACAAACCCAACACACGTAACCCACTGTTATGCGTATAAAACGTGAAACACAACCTCTACACTATGCGTAAATAAAGAAGAAAGATTAAGATGAGAGATGGTGACTTGATGTATATGGATCGTGTATGTTTAGAGAGATAAAGGAAAGAAGATGAAAACTGTTGGGGTTTATCTCCCAGAACAGGGTTAAGACAATCAATGACAGTAGCAATACCACTAGGTGGTTACCGGATATCACTTGGAATCGTGTGATCAATTTCCAAAGTAAACTATTCGACCCTAATGTCTGGGTATCACGAATATCTACTTGGGATAAGACCAAATGCAGTTAGAGAATTAGGCACAATTCTATAACCCTTTCGCTAATAAGTGTTTACGTTTTCTGTGTGTCTTTCATGCATGTTCAGATCTCCTATATATAGGAGGTTACTCTTGAGCTATTCCAATGGAATTATGAGTATTAATCAGCCCATTAATAGCCTCATAATTATCCCCATTATAGCTGTTAGTGGTTACATGAACAATTAAACATGGTCATAAAGAAGTTGTAACTGCCATTTAGCAGTACTTTCCATAAGCAATACTTTCTACTAGCAGTACTTTCCACTTGCAGTGGAAGTACAGCCTATCAGTGGAAACACTGCTTATCAGTACTTTCATAGCACTATCAGTGGATACACCACTTCAGTGGAAACACTGCCTATCAGTGGAAACACTACTTATCAGTGGAAACCACAAGCAGTACTTTCCACAAGCAGTACTTTCCTTAAGCAGTACTTTCACCAGCAGTACTTTCTACTAGTACTACCAATACAAACCACTATTAGAGTCAGGGTGTTCATGGACCTTATGGGTGTACACTCCGTACCTCCTAACCCATTATAAGGTGTGAACTAATCCCACAAGTGCACTAAATTTTCCAACAATCCTCCCCAAATTTAGTTCACTTCCTTTGCATGAAAAATAAACATCAATCAAAACATGTGCATAAACGAAAATGTCCTGAGGATTGAATTTCCATCTTAGTAAATTACACGTTCAAATATTCGAGAATCAGGGTGTTCTAAGAATTGAACCCTTCAACCCATTTGTATAACTGAAGATAAAATACACACAAGTTTTCAAACACTTAAAAGCTCCTGACACTATACAAGCCATGTGTCCATATCCAAATTCATAAATGTTGTAAAAGCTAAAAGTCCAAAGCTTCCTGAAGCGGCAAAACTTCAACATTTACATAGGTGGTTCCTCTTTAGTCATGCTCCTGCCAAGCACTTTTTCAAAGAAAATTAACCATTAAGAAGTAAAGACTTCATCCTCCTTTCAGCAGGTTCTGAGCACAACCTTGGGATGTAAATAAAACATGTGCTCCAGTCCACTGAATGTTCAGCTTTCCACATTGAACTCAGCTCCCAAGTTTCCTTAGGAGGGAGTTGGGTGTCCTAGCATTCAGTGACTAAGTTGGACTTAAACCCATCCCTTTAGCAGACTTTATAACCAAGTCTCTAGCCAGACCCTTCGTCAAGTGATCAGCTAAGTTCTGTTGAGATCTCACAAACTCTATAGATACCACCCCATTCATGATAAGCTCACGAATCATGCTATGCCTGACACCTAAGTGTCTAGACTTACCATTGTACATCTGGCTATAAGCCTTAGCCAATGTAGTTGCACTATCACACCGGATAGAAATAGGTGCTATAGGTTTAGGCCACAATGGAATCTCAAGAAGCAAGTTTTTCAACCATTCAGCTTCTTTACCAGCAGCTGCTAGAGCCACAAATTCAGATTCCATTGTTGAACTGGTGATGCAAGTTTGCTTCTTGGACGCCCAAGAAATTGCACCTCCACCAAGTAGGAATACCCAGCCACTGGTAGGCGAGTTGTCTTCAGTGTTACTGATCCAACTTGCATCAGTGTATCCTTCCAACACTGATGGGTAACCAGTATATGAGAGACTATACTCCATAGTTCTCTTCAAATACTTCAGTACCCTCTGAACTGCTTGCCAGTGATGAGCACTAGGATTACTAGTATACCTGCTCAATTTTCCCACTGCAAAACCAATATCAGGTCTTGTACAAGTCATGACATACATCAGGCAGCCAATTACCCTAGAATACTCAAGTTGAGATACAGCCTTGCCATGATTAGGCATCAGCTTCTCACAAGTATCCATAGGAGTACTCACTGGAGTACAATCAAAGTAATTGAATTTCCTCAGTACCTTCTCAATATAATGAGACTGAGAGATAGAAATTCTATTACTTTCATGTTTAATCCTTATACCAAGGATAACATCAGCATCCCCCATGTCTTTCATGGAGAACCTTGATGACAAAAATTCCTTTGTCAGGTCAACCTGATTTTGGTCAGTGCCAAAGATCAACATGTCATCAACATATAGACAAATGATGACTCCTTTACCAGATTCATCAAATTTGCTATATACACATTTGTCAGCTTGGTTAAGAACATAACCACTAGACAAAACCACTTCTTCAAATTTTTGATGCCATTGCTTAGGTGCCTGCTTAAGTCCATAAAGAGATTTAATCAGTTTACACACCTTGTTTTCATTGCTAGGCAAGATGAAGCCCTGAGGTTGGTTCATATAAACCTCCTCTTCCAATTCACCATTCAAGAAAGCTGTCTTCACATCCATCTGATGAATAACCAAATTGTGAATTGATGCCAAGGCAATCAGCAGTCTTATGGTACTAATACGAGCCACAGGGGCATAAGTATCAAAATAGTCTATTCCTGACTTTTGTTTAAAGCCCTGAATGACTAGTCTAGCCTTGAACTTTTCAATAGTTCCATCTACCTTCATTTTCCTTTTGAAAATCCATTTGCACCCTAGAGGTTTGCAACCTGGTGGTAGATCAACCAACACCCAAGTGTTGTTGCCCATGATGGAATCCATCTCATCATTAATTGCTTCTTTCAAGAAAGCAATATCCTGGGACTTCATTGCTTCTTCAAATGTCTTGGGATCATCCTCAACAATGAAGCAATAGGAGTATTGGTCTGAAACCTCATCCCTTGTTCCTTCAACTAAGTACAGTTGAAACTCAGGTCCAAATGATTTTGGAGTCCTTACCCTTTTGCTTTTCCTGAGCACAGGTTCAGGTTGTTGAACCACAACCTCATCAGGGACCACTGATGGTTCATCATCAGGGACCTCTGATACACCAGTGTCATGAGTTCCATTAGGAATCCTCTGACTTGGTCTAGGGACTGATGAGAATCTATTCTCATCAAAGTCTGCATCCCTTGATTCAATAATGGAGTTAATTGAAACATATTCATTATGTTCAATAACATAGAACCTAAAAGCCTTGGAATGCTTAGCATATCCAACAAAGATGCAGTCAATGCCTCTTTCACCCAAAGTCTTTTGCTTTGGATCAGGGAGTCTTACAACAGCCCTACAACCCCAAACCCTGAGATAGTTCAGGTTGGGTTTCCTTTTAGTCCAGAGTTCATAAGGGGTAACCTTGTTCCTTTTGTTGGGAACCCTATTTAGCAAATAGCAAGCTGTTAACATAGCTTCACCCCAGAACCCTTGACTCAGTCCTGAATAGGACAACATGGAATTAACCATCTCCTTCAGCACCCTGTTTTTCCTTTCAGAAATACCATTTTGCTGAGGAGTATAAGGGGCAGCCGTTTCATGGATTATTCCAACAGACTGAAAGTACTGAGTATCCATGTACTCACCTCCCCTATCACTCCTTAATCTTTTGATCAAAGACCCAAGTTGTAATTCAACTTCAGTTTTAAACACTTTGAATTTATCTAATGCTTCATCCTTGGTATGTAACAGATAGACATAACAAAATCTAGAAGCATCATCAATAAATGTCACAAAGTACTTCTTATTCCCCAAAGAAGGAGTGGCATGCAAATCACACAGGTCACTGTGTATCAGCTCCAAGAGCTTAGTCTCACGACTAACACCCTGAAAGGGTTTCTTGGTTATCTTGGTCAACATGCAAGTTTTACACTTTTCAGTGTCCATGTCAAAAGTAGGGATTAAACCATCCCTAGACATATCTTGCATCCTTTTGTAGTGAACATGACCAAGTCTAGCATGCCAAAGGGTAGAATCAGTCTGATCATATGTGGCCACAAAAGCTGAAATAACACTGTCAGTGGTAATTTTAAGCCTGAACATTTGATTACATAAATAACCAAAACCAATAAAAACACCACATTTAGAAAGAACAAATTTATCAGATTCAATAACTTGTTTATATCCATGATTATTCAAAACACTACTTGAAACCAAGTTCTTCCTGATATCAGGAACATGAATAACATTAAACAAAGTTACAATCTTTCCAGAACTAAACTTAAGATCTACACAACCATGACCATGCACCAAGGCTGTTGACTCATTTCCCATGTGAAGAATAGAACCATCATTCAGTGACTCATAAGTCTTGAACCAGCTTCTATCTTTGCACACATGAACTGTTGCACCAGAGTCAACCCACCACGCAACATCATCATCCTGCACATAAAAAGATTCAGATACATATGTAACATAATAAATATGAAAAGACTTATTAAACATATTCTGACCTTTCAGTGAGTTGGCTGAACCACCACTCCCTGAACCATTAGTGCCTGATCCATTGGCTTTACCACCAATTTTAACACCTTTGTAGTCCCTTTTAATGTGACCTGTTTTGCCACATTTCCAACAAGTAGGTGTTGCCTTCTTGTTTGGATCTGCCCTTGTGTTATCATGATATTTGCGTTTGCCTTTGTTGTCATTGTACCTGGTGGAGTTGTTATGCTCCACCATATTGACAACAGATACACCAGTAGCATTGCTACTCTTTGGCTTGTCATTATCCTGCACCTTGAGAGATTCCTCAATGTGCAGATGACTGCCCAACTCAACAAGAGTTAACTCCTCCTTCATATGTTTCAAGGTATGCTTGAAATCTTTCCATGAAGGAGGGAGTTTGTCAATGACACACGAGACTTTGATAGCCTCATCCATGTTCATTTGGTGTTGTGTAAACCTTCCAAGTATTCCAAGAAGTTCATTGTATTGTTCCATAACTGGTCTTGAATCAGTCATTTTGTAATTTGTGAAATTACTAACAAGGAACTTCTTACTTGATGCATCCTCAGCCATATATTTGGCATCCAAGGAATCCCACAGTTCTTTGGAAGATTCAAAGTTCTGATAAATATCAAACAGAGAATCAGACATACCATTGAGAATAAGACCTCTGCATATGTAGTCATCATTCTCCCATTTGCTCCTCCTCCTAATCTGCTCAACCGTAGCATCATCCCCATCATTGGGAATTGGAGTAGTCAGCACATAAACCACACTCATGCTTGACAGCAAGAAGTGCATCTTCTTCTGCCACCTCCTAAAGTCCATGATCGGCTCCCAAACGGTCAAGTTTTATCACACAAGCTAGCCACTTGTGAATGGCTAACCGTAATAAACTTCAAACAACACAGACACCAATGCAATGAAGATCAAGAGGAGTTTAGTGTTTCCCCAGGTCGTTAAGTCCCAACGAGCTGTGCGATGAATAATCAAACGAATAGTGATCGAGAGAATTTGAACGGAAAAGGGTTTGATTGATTATACCTAAAGAAAAAGTTTATAAATTACAGGGGCTTAAATGCAGATTAAAGAAAATTAAAAAGATAAATTATATTAAATAAACGCTATCACTATTTTTAAAATCTGATGTTTTTGATTTTTTCTTTTATAAATTTAAACTAAAAACTACGTAACGTACAAAAGAAAATGTGAAACTGAAGCAATATTAATCCTAAAAATATAAAAATGACATTTTTACAAACCTAATGATAAGAGAAAATTATGAGAAAAAGAAAAATATTTTTATAACTATTTAATTAATTATTATTAATTAAAAACTATTTTTAACTATTTAATAATACCCTAAAATATAAGAAAATATGAAATAAAGCTAGAAAAGTGAAATTATGACTTAGAAAAATCTAAAATAACTAAAGAGAATTTTCAAAATTAATTTTGTATTTTTCTGATTATTTTTCTATTTTCTATGAATTAAAAACTATTTGAAACTACTTAAATTACTAAAAATTACAAATTAAACTATGAAAAATATGGAAAAATTATGTTTTTGCTTTTTATATTTATCTTAACCTAGGAAAAATGAAAACTTATTTTTTTGAAACTTTCCTGAATTAATTGTATTAAAAGCTAATTAAAAAGTACTAAAAACTGTTTTAAATGAGGAAAAATAGCAAACAGTGCTAGAAAAATATGAAAAATTCAAGAAAAGTCTAAATTTATATTCTGAGTCTATGAAAAATATAAAAACAGTGGCTTATGTGTGAGAATATGGAACTGCAGTGCAAAGTGCTTATAAATAAGCACTTGAATTAAGCAAATGAAAACCAAAGACCACAAAATTATCACAGAAGCTATAAAATGCTAAAACTACTCAAAAGCAACTAGTTACAACTAGCCTAAACCTCTAAAGTACAAGCTACACATATATGATGATTTAGAAAATCAAGTGCTAAACAGTTTTTATGTCTACTTTGAAGCTTGAAAATAAGCTACTCAAATAAGCTGAACTCAAAGCCAGATGTTGGAACCTAAAGTGGACCTGGCTAGCTACTTAAAAACCAAAAACCAGACCAAGATGAGCTCCAATGAGCTTGTGACAAGCTCTGCAAGGAGCCTGTGCACACTCAGTATACACTGAGTGTGTACAGGGGACTTATGACCATATTGACAAGCTGTTTTGGAGCTTGTACAAAATTACCAAAAATCAACAAAAATCATTTATCCAACCTTGACCAACTGAACTTATAAAACCCAAAATTTCACTTAAATTGATCCAAGAATGAATCAATTAAAAATCACCCAAGTTGGGTGAAAACTGACTTTTTCAATTTTTTTGACTTTTGAAAGTTTTGCAAAGTTTGACTTAAATGAGATTTGATTCAATTTTATGAACTGAATATGATGTTTTATGGTGAAATGAAACTAATGCAAGCTATCTCTATGAATTCTAAACACAAATCAAGCTTTTGATTTAAGAAAATTCTAACAGATATGAAATTAGAACAGTTTATTTATGATTTTGACTATGAGCTAGTGCAGATGCAATTTGATGACAAATTTGATTCTAGCTACCTATATTAAGACTGAGTATGCAAATGTCAAGTGCAAACCAAGGCTCAATCTAAAATAATCCCACTGATCCAAACACACTTTAGCTAATTGATTTGCAAATTTAACTGAGCTAACCACTGAACTAGTTTGTATTATCACTTAAACTGAGTCTAATTATCCTAATTACCACTAAATAAACAGGTCTAAACTATTAATGACCACAGATACAGATTATGCAATGAACTAGGAATTGAACTTACATTTGGTCCTAGCCACTATGGCTTGCCAAAGAACACAGAGCCACTATACTATTCTTAACCAAATACTAACTCAGATTCAACCCATATACAATTCTGCATCAACCCATATCCACTTCTGTGCCTGCTTAACCAAAATCTCTTCTCAGTTTGACTTTTGTTGACCAAATACCAAAGTTGCTTGAAACTGAATTGTAAGCTTACCAAAAGCTATAAATAGCTTAAATAAACTTATTTGAACTTAAAAATAAGCTACTAAAAGCTTGGATATAAGAGTTTGAAACTGAATTTTATGACAGTAGATATAAAAACATTAACTTAGATAAAACTTTGAAATTGATGCTTGAAATGAGATTATAATGATAAAACAACTTGAGTTTAGTTCATAGAAACAAAGGATTACAACTTTAAACTTAAACTAAAGTATTGATATTACAAACGACATATATGAAATTTAAAACTAAGAACTACTACTCTCTTGCTTCTCTTTCTTCTCTTTTTATATGTGAAATTCCTCCTCTAGACCTCTGAGCAGATCCCACTTGCATTTGGGACCATTGGATGACTTGAGTAAATTTTGGCCGTTTGATCACTTTTGGCGCCAAAATGGATATATGCCAGTGGGGGTTTGAGTGCAAAGGGGGAAGGAGCATTAATTGATTTTGTTCTTTGGTGGAGGTGGAGGGAACATGGTGAGTGGGGGAAGAGCTGGAGGGATGGTGAATGGAGTGTTGCAGGCATGGCAGGTGAGGAGAAGAAGAAAAGGAGGGAAAGGGTGATTTGTTTGACCGGTGGTTTGACTTGGGTGTTTGATATATGAAAGGGGGGTCAAAACAGGGGGTCAATGGGTTTTGGCAGGGGGTTCAGGGGTATATGGCAGGGGTCAAATGGTTGCAAAGGGTTTGGTTTGTTAATACAAGGACCAAAGATGCAATTTCTGATTCTTGAGGGACCAAAGCTGCCAAATTTCCAAAGTTGTTCCAAGGGACCAAAAGTGACAAGTTTCAATAGTACAAGGACCATAATGGACATTTTCAAACTTCCAAGGACTATTTTTTCCAAATTTGAAACTTGAAGGACCAAACTTGTAATTTCTTAAAACTTTTGACATTTTTCACCAAAGGACTAATTTTGACAACTTATGATTTTAAAATGACCTTTGGTGACTTTTCTTTTAAAATAAGTGCTCAGGGACTATTTTTGACAAGATTTGAAAGTTGGGGGACTGAAACTGCCAATTATGCAAACTTAGCTCATTTTTATTTGATTTTAGACATTTTGTATCTGAAACATATAAAATGCAATTTTGAGATATTTTCAGTATTTTGATGCATTTCTGAGCATTTTTAAACGTTTTGCAGTTCAGATTTGACCAAAAATGATGAGTATTTACACACTCATCAGTCCACCCCATCAAACTTATCAAGCTTGGCAAAGTTTGAAGCCATGTGTTTCATTGCAGCAGTAGCCATTGATTATCACAAAATAGTTTACTTTGAATGTTGGGGTTTATCTCCCAGAACAGGGTTAAGACAATCAATGACAGTAGCAATACCACTAGGTGGTTACCGGATATCACTTGGAATCGTGTGATCACTTTCCAAAGTAAACTATTCGACCCTAATGCCTGGGTATCACGAATATCTACTTGGGATAAGACCAAATGCAGTTAGAGAATTAGGCACAATTCTATAACCCTTTCGCTAATAAGTGTTTACGTTTTCTGTGTGTCTTTCATGCATGTTCAGATCTCCTATATATAGGAGGTTACTCTTGAGCTATTCCAATGGAATTATGAGTATTAATCGGCCCATTAATAGCCTCATAATTATCCCCATTATAGCCGTTAGTGGTTACATGACCAATTAAATGTGGTCATAAAGAAGTTGTAACTGCCATTTAGCAGTACTTTCCATATGCAGTACTTTCGACTAGCAGTACTTTCCACTTGCAGTGGAAGTACAGCCTATCAGTGGAAACACTGCTTATCAGTACTTTCATAGCACTATCAGTGGATACACCACTTCAGTGGAAACACTGCCTATCAGTGGAAACACTGCTTATCAGTGGAAACCACAAGCAGTACTTTCCACAAGCAGTACTTTCCTTAAGCAGTACTTTCACCAGCAGTACTTTCTACTAGTACTACCAATACAAACCACTATTAGAGTCAGGGTGTTCATGGACCTTATGGGTGTACACTCCGTACCTCCTAACCCATTACAAGGTGTGAACTAATCCCACAAGTGCACTAAATTTTCCAACAAAAACAATATTCATATGAAACACACACACACACACACTCAAGCACACCCCTCAAATGACCATTTGAGGGGTATTTATAGTTGGAATACATGATGCCCTAAAAGGCTTTCTATGGGCCTCGTGGGCTTGGACATGGGTTGGATTGGATATAAGGCAAGCTTAACTAAACTAATACCCATTTAGCTTAGTCCAATCCACGAGCCCGTTGACTATTCTATTACGATATCTAACACACGTTACAAAGTTCCTAAATGTGAATGACCATCACTTATAATAAAAACTATTAAGGCTAACATACTACAAGTCATCCAAGCAAGGGGTCCTTGATTGATTTTTTCCTCCACAAGATTTATATAGCAAGATCTTGTATTTCATATTTCATATAGTTGTGTTATAGTTGTGTTGGTTTGGTCCTTCGTGTTAAGGACTCGATATTTAGCTTTGTACCGGAAAAAGTGTAAGCGACATTGTGAGGCTTCTTCGCCGAGTTGAAGGAGCTTGTTGACATAGTGCTTGAACTCTCGAGTAGGTGACTCGGGGAGTGGAGTAGGGCAAGGAAGGTGTCTTTATAGCCGAACCACTATAGGTTGTGTCATTACTTTCTATCCTTTACTTTACTTGCTTTCATTACTTACATTACTTATTGCTTCATAGTTTCTATCCAGCCATACGAATTCACATAAGATCGACTCTAAAGTTTTTGAAACTATTTTCAAATCGGCAAAACTATTCAACCCCTCCCCCCTTCTAATTTTCCACAATTGGTATCAGAGCTAGGTTTACAAAAAGTTTTAAAATAAATCATATTTTAAAAACTTTTCTATCACAATGAGTTTTGAAAATTATAAAGAAGGGCAATCTATGCAACGACCTCCACTACTTGAAACAAATGGTTTTATTTATTGGAAGAATAGATTCGAAACTTATGTGAAGTCAAAAGATATTGATCTTTGGTACATCATTGTTGAAGGTGACTTTCAAGCCACTACAAAAAATGATAAAACCGACAAACAAGTAAATATCCCTCATGATCGCCTCTCCGACAATCAAAAGAAAAAGCTTTCAAAAATAGTGAAACTAAAATGGTTTTATATAATGCTTTACCCAAAAAGGAATTCGAAAGAATTTCTATGCTTAAAACCTCTAAAGAAATTTGGAACTCTTTAGTTGTAACTCATCAAGGAAATCAACAAGTTAAAAACAATAAAATAGATTTATTTGTTCAACAATATGAACAATTTTCAATATCGGATGAGGATAGTAAGATAATTCTTTTGCTAACTTTAATACTATTATTACCTCATTACAAGCACTTGATGAGTCTTTTTCTAGTCGTAATCATGTCAGGAGATATCTAAGGGCGCTTCCATCCAAGTGGAGATCAAAGGTGACGGCCATCGAAGAATCCAAAGACTTGTCAATACTCACTCTCGACGAACTCATAGGCAATCTAAAAGTCTATGAGCTTGTCCTCGCTAAAGACTCCGAAGCCTCAAAATAAAAGAAAGAGAAGCACAAATCTCTTGCCTTAAAAGCCAAGAAGGTCACAAGCGATGAAGAAAACTCTTTCTCGGAAAGTGATGACGAAGAATATATATATATATAGAATCCGGATCGATTGAGAAGAGTTTGAGATCGAGAAGAATGAGAAGCAATCTTGACCCTTCATCTTATTATACCAAGTCAAGGGTAAGATTGACAATATATAATTCATTAATTAATTTTTTAATTCATTTAATTCATCTTTGAATGCATGCGTTTTATTTTGTTGCACCATCAGTTGTTTGATTTTTATTTTCTTTTTTTAATTTAATTGGGCCAAAGTTTTAGACTTCCATCGAACAATAACTATGTTACTACTATCTCACAACAATAACGTATGAATAATGTTATTTTTATTCTCTCTTTTTTTCATTCATTTTATTTATATATATTTATGATTTAGTTGTCTAGTTTTTATGATTCACAAAATTGGACGTCATTATGTAGTAAGATGTGAAAATTGTCATCGAACTTTTACGATCGTCACTCATGTGTTTATGATGATGCTTACATGATTCAGTTAAAACACTAAATTTTTTTGTTACTGATTCACCAATTGAGATATGATTCAAAATTAAAAGGCTAACATAGTTTATTGATAATTCACTATACAGTTACTTAGCGATTCACTATCATAATTCGTTAGTGATTCACTATTTAATGATTCATCAATTCGACAATTCACATTTATATATGATTAAAAAAAATATGGTTTTTCCAATTGTAACCGTGAATCCATCTTTGATTCATTTTGAATCTCCCTACAATTTATTTTATAGATAATCTAGAATAAATTTAAGAAAAATAGATTAATTAATAAAAGAAAAAAAAAGTGTAAAAAAAAACGTGAACGAGTAGAAGACCATCAAATTAGTAGGTTATCAATTTGAAATTTTGGAGACCAAAGTTGTAAAAGTAATTAATAATGAATTAATTTTGTTTTTGATTCAATTACTTATTTACCCTCACCATTATTTTAAATGACTTATTAAATGATTCAAATTTAATATAATTGGATGGCTAGGATCTCTTCTCAATCTAAAAACCTTCTCAATGGAACCAAAGCCTATATATATATATATATATATATATATATTTTCTTCAAGAAGTTCTTTAGAAGAAAAGGAAGATATGTTAAGCAACCATATGACGACAAGAAGGGGTTCCAGAAAGGCAAAGACGACAAGAAAGCAAAGGATGAACGCACATGTTTTAAATGGTGGGACCCTAATCACTTCATTAGTGAGTGTCCCAAACGTGACGAACAAAAGGCGTTCGTAAGTGGTTCGTGGGGAATGAGTGAGGAGGAGAACGAAGAAATTTGTCTCATGGAAAATGACTCAAATGAGATATGTCCCGAATCTCTCTATTATAGTAGCTCATCATTAGATGATGAATCATTACATCGTGAATAGGATAAACTCTGCAAAATTAGTCTAAAAGTAATTAACAAAAAAAAGATTTTGAAAAGCAAAAAATGAACGTTTAGAAAAAGAAGTCATTGAGTTAAAAGATAAATTAAAACGTTTAGAAAAGAGGAAGAAAGTAGATGGTGAATATGAGCTTTGTGTTCAACTTCAAACGTTAGTTGATAATCTTGATTCCAAGATTGCTAGAATGAGTACTAATACTCTTGATATAATACTAGATAGTGTTAAAACGGGAAATAATCAAAAGGGTTTAGGTGTACAGGAACTTAACGCATCAACTAGCGAGATTAAAGAAACACAATTCGTCAAAGCAATTGAAAAACAAGCTACTGAAGTCACGGATGCCACGGATCCCTTGAAAAAGGAACCGTCTAGTGTAAAACCAGGGATCCGTGGGTCTGTACCAGCAAACAATAGAAATAATGTAGCTACCTCATCTAGAACCGACTTTGTTATTGTTAACAAGAAAAAACCAACCCATGTTACTGTTAGAAATGTCAAACAACCACCTTCACTAAAACAAAATTAAAGTTTTATGAGAAACAAAGGTCATCGTTTTCTAAGCCAAACACATTTATAAGAAGACCAAATAATGTTTATCCAAGAAGTAACCACCATCAAATGGGATGGAATCCTAATGTACAAAACGGTTTTCCATTTAAAACGTTTTCACCATGGAATGCTTTCTCACCTTTTCCATATATGCCTAACATTAATGAAATGTGTAACACTAATGGACCCATGAATAAGTGGGGACCAAACTTTTGAGTTAATTGTTTTCTTAGGTGTGCTTAAAGGTCGACCTAGATCCGGATGAATGGATCAAGGATAGCGGGTGCATGAGGCACATGACCGGTAACAAAGATTTGTTTTCCACATACGAATCTTTCAATGGTGGAAATGTGGTATTTGGTAATAGCAAGAGCAAAATCATCGGTAAAGGTACAATTTCTCACAAATATTTAACCATTAACGATGTGTGTCACGTAGAAAACCTAAATTTCAACCTTCTAAGTATACGACAAATATGTGATAAAAAGTGCAACATACTTTTTAGTGAAACCGGTAGTAAAATATTGAAACACGGTATTACTATAGGAAGAGGCATTGGAAAACATGGAGTCTATGTCATTAAAATCGGTAATGAACCAAAAGACAAACTTTGTCTTACTTCTATAGATGATACTTCGACCTTATGGCGTCGAAGATTGGGTCACGCTAATATGCGACTTCTTCAATCGCCATAATCTAAAGAACTAGTAAGAGATCTACCCAAATTAAAATACGAACATCATTTTTGTGATGCTTGTAACGTAGGAAAGCAAGTCCATGCTAGTCACAAAGCTAAAAATATGGTATCTACTACTAAGTGTCTAGAACTACTTCATATGGATATATTTGGTCCATTCGGTATTCAAAGTTATGGAGGTAACTTCTATACTTTGTTCATAATGGATGATTACTCTAGGTACACATGGACTAAATTTTTAAAGAATAAAACTGAAACGTTTAATAATTTTGAAATATTAAGTAAAAAAATCCAAAGACAGCTATGAAGACCTATAGTGTCTATTAGAACAGATCATGGTAGGGAATTTGATAATGAAGTGCAAATTGAAGCTTTTTGTGATGCTAATGGCATTACTCACAATTTCTCGGCTCCTCGCACTCCACAATCAAATGGGGTAGTTGAAAGGAAAAATAGAACCCTACAAGAAATGAGTCGCACCATGATTAATGAGCAATCTAATCCTCAAAAATTTTGGTGCAATGCTGTCGACACATCAACCTAAATACTTAACCGTGTCCTAATGAGACAATTCTTAGGTAAAACTCCATACGAGTTACTTCGAGGCAAAAAGCCTACGTTAGAACACTTTAGAGTCTTTGGTAGTAAATGTTTCTTACTTAACACTAAAGATTACCTAACTAAATTTGATCCTAAATCAACCGAAGGTGTCTTCTTAGGTTACTCTCCTAATAGTAAAGCTTATGTTATACTTAATAAAGAAACAAGGAAGGTTGAAGAATCCTTAAACGTAAGATTTGATGAAAGTCCACCTAAACCTATCCAACCTCTTGTCGATGACGAGGTAATCGAAAGTGAAGCCATAGAAATCAAGAAAAATATAAATAAAGAAGATGAACCATTAAACAATGAAATCATCAATGTTAAAGAGTCTAAAGATCATCCCGTAGAAAAGGTTATAGGAAAGTTAAATGAAAGAACCTTAAGATCTCAAGTCCAAAACCAAAGTAGTTTATTT
Organism: Chrysanthemum seticuspe; assembly: GCA_019973895.1. Taxonomy (NCBI): domain Eukaryota; kingdom Viridiplantae; phylum Streptophyta; class Magnoliopsida; order Asterales; family Asteraceae; genus Chrysanthemum; species Chrysanthemum seticuspe. Next base: position 153,556,365 of record BPTQ01000002.1, on the reverse strand, counting down.
TGTTTTGTCTCAACCATAGAACCTAAAAATACGCAAGAAGCCATAAAAGATGAAATTTGGGTAATGGCTATGCAAGAAGAGTTAAATCAATTTATTTCTAACGATGTTTGGACACTCGTCCCTCCACCTAATAATCAAACAATAATTGGAACGAAATGGGTATATAAAAACAAGTTAGACGCAAATGGTGTAGTGTCTAGAAACAAAGCTAGATTTGTTGCCCAAGGGTATAATCAACACGAAGGCATAGATTTTGATAAGACCTATGCTCCCGTGGCTAGATTATAATCTATAAGAATACTTCTTGCTTATAATTGTGCTAGCGATCTTAAGCTTTTTTAAATGGATGTTAAAAGTGCTTTTCTAAATGGTTTTATTAATGAGGAAGTCTATGTAGCTCAACCTCTGGGCTTTATCAATTTCAAAAAACCTAAACACGTGGTCTTAAACAAGCCCCAAAGGCTTGGTATGATAGACTCAAATCATTTTTAATCAAAAACAACTATACCATGGGGTTAGTTGATAATACATTTTTCACAGAGAAAAAGGAATCACATATATTTATTGTTCAAATATACGTGGACGATATTATATTCGGATCAACTTGTCAAGACATGTGTGATGATTTCTCAAAAATCATGCATGTTGAATTTGAAATGATTATGTTAGGTCACTAGTTTTACAACACAAGCTTATAAGAGAAGAGATAAGGCGATTGAACAAGTAAGCCAAACACACACACACAAGAATACTTGACCGGTTATGCGTAGAGTGTAGTGAAAGAGAATAACTTGAACAACCAACCTTCAAATGAAGGTTATTACAATGTATTTATAGGCAAGGAGCTAGGGCAACACTCCCTCTCCTTCCCTATTCCTTATTGGGCTTGGATCAAGCTTATGGGCCTTCTACATAAGCTTGACCTTAAACAAACATAAAGGCCATAACAAAGCTACCTATTACATATGAAATATAAATACTTGAAATACTGTTTAGGAGTGATTCCAACAATCTCCCCCTCAAGTATATATGAATGTAAACGGTGAAGGCGTTGATGTAATAGTAGCTGTGACGTCTTCTGGCATTCTTCTTTCTTGTGAGAGGAATTGCCTTGATTCAAACAATCTCCCCAGTGTAGAGAGATAGTTATCTTTGAACGGTTAAGCTTTGACGTCATCATTAACTTTGTTCTTTGATCATTGTTCTTTGTGGTGAAAGTGATAGTATGTTGTTGTCTGCATCAGTCTGCCTCAGGTCTGCTTCGCTGCTCCAATGTCTCCACGTCATTCTTCAACATGCTCACACGCTTTTTGACGTTGGAAATCAATACTGATGAAGTTCTTTAAGTCTTTGACTTTGTAGATTCTTTGATTGATGAAGAATCATTCTGACTGTTGTGTTGCTTTTGGATAGAACTTCCATTAGTGATGATGTTGGCGTGAGCATGAGAAGAATCAGCACGATCATTCCGCTCCAGAGCTTCCATAAGAAGAAAACATTGCAAACGGTTAGAAATAAGCGGTTTCCGGCACTTACAAGTTTGAACTTCGAGAGTGTTAACAGCATAGTGTGAAAACACAACTCTAATTCTTACAAAGGCCGTTCCTGAACTGGAGTCCCACAAGTGAGATAACGCGATGTACCGAAGTACATCTACAGTTCAGATGAGTCGCTGAGGTACACCGAAGCATCACCTCACGACTGTAGACCGTTTGAGACACACTCCGCGTAATCCACGGGGAGTTACCGAAGCGACCTGCTGTCAGGGCGGTTTGATGTTGACCCTGGCAGGAGTTTCCATTCAATCACTGAGGATCACAGATGTGAACCTCTCATAAATGTTCTCGACAGATTGCTAAGATCTGTGAAGGACTCGATATGAACCACTGAATCACTGAAGATCTTATTTGTTGATCAACAAGTGATTAAATGTCAAGTGTTCCTAAGAGATCTTTTGATGAATCTCGTGGCTCTAGACTCAACAGTGCGTTTTGGTTTTCCTGAGCGGAGACTAGGGAGAGGGTCTCCTTCTTCAATACCAGCGATCTCTAAGAGAAAGCCAATAGATTATGTAGGGTTCCCTGTGAGAATGAAACAAGTTTCTGTTGAGAGAAACTTGAGTGGCTAAGGAGGTTTAGTGCATGCGTCACTGGGTCCATGACGACTTTTAATCTTCAATACCGGTGTCACTAAGTGACAACCAGTAGCATATGAATTGAACCCGGTGTCTGCCCTAAGTTGAATAATCTGGAGGGCTATTTCTTTTCACCCTTTTCTTTACATTTCTTTTTGATTCTTCAACTCCTTCTTTCTCCGATTCTCATTTTCTCCTTTTTACAATCTTTCCTAAGGACTTCTAACACTAACTAATGGTAGTGTCCTTGGGTAGATCCCTCCGGCTCTGGCGGATCATAGGACGGTTATTCCTAACCTTAGTCACCTTATAACTCCATGACTAGCCTATGTTTGCCATTAACACCACTGTATTTAAAATCTCTCTCAAAGGGTTTGTTAATGAAAGAACATGTTTGAACCACAGTGAGAGATGAATTTTTGCATAAATACTCCCCCTCCACATGTGCTTAATAGTTTTAATGGTTAAATGCACAGTGAGGAAAGAGCGCGCACTTTTGAATTGATTCACTGAAGATAGACAATCTCCTGCGAGACACGGTTACGTTGAATAGTTAAAGAGATACATTGTCAGCTTTTAGGTGACAACTAGCTCTAATAACTATCTTGAAGGTGTAGACAAACCTTGGAAGGTTGTCAAACCCGTCAGAGTTCATGTCTATCAAAAGTTTCTCGAATGGTACATTCTACTTGAACAAGTCCTTTGCGAGACACGTTTACATCACTAGCGAACTAGCTTGAAATTATTACCCGTCCAGGACAAGTCTTTTCGAGTTACTAACAGTTTAGTACCGTCAATTCGTAGGTTAAGTCTGAGGTACACAGATTCATTTGCATTTTGTACAACATATTTCTTATCACACAATTTTCTCCCCCTCAAAAATGGCATATAAAAATGTTGTTTTTGAACGTTTGAGAATAAATATGACCATTTTGAGTTTTACGGGAAGAGTGACCACTGTGAACAATTTGTGAACAAAGTTTTTATATCAAATACTCCCCCTCAACTAGTGATATAAACGGTTGAGGTTTTGAAAATCTTACGGGGAAGTACTTGTCTTTTTGAGCAAAACCTTGAAAAATGAAAGGTTTGATAGGTTTTACTCAAAAATAAGAAGCTTTCGCTCCTTTTATAAGGATTGTGGCACTGAGGCGTACCACAGGGTCCTTTCTTGACCATTACGGGTTGTACACTGTTATGTGTGCACAAGCCATTCACATATATAAACATACATCCAAAATCATATGAAGGAAACAATTCAAGGGGTACCAGGAAGTGCAGTGATGTTCCCAGGAGTGCGCACAGGGCGTTGAAAGCCGGTGATGTTTATCCTGGGTCTACCACCAACATAGCTCTCCAGGCGTCTGAACTGATCCCTTCTGAACAACCGTTCATCAATCATGGTGATGATCCTTCTCACATCCCTTCTATCCTGAGAGTTCCAGCGCTTAGGATTCCCAACCTTCAAGCGTATATCCTTCAATCTGTACGCCAATCCATCCCTAACCATTTTCAAGGTATGATCCCCGAATTTATGGAGCTCACTACACGCCATTAAGCAGTTTCTGCGAAGTTCACTGCGGTAAACAATGCCGAAAGGTTTGCTGATGAGCGTAAGTTGTTTGAGCTGGTTGATGTCAGGAAGATCAAGCTGTGGTGGAGTGAAGTTTACACGTTTCTGATATGATTCAACAGCCATCTGGATATCTTCGACACGTTCTTTGATCACAATGCGTCTAATGAAGATGAGAACTGACTTGATAAATTCACGTTGAATTTCAGTCGAGAATTGTCTCATACGACCCTGTACTTTGGCAAGGTACATGTTTTCGATGTCGTTGAGTGACAAGTTCTCAAAGTCAGCCTCTGAGAATGCATAGTCTTGTTCATCTTGTCGTTTGACTATGATATTCTTCAAGAATGTGTAGTCCCATTTAGACTTGAGATCAATGTGTTTGATGGCCACGATGTTCTTTGAGCAATACACTTCATGTTGAGACTTCTGAACCAGGCAGCTTCTGTAGTAGATTCTTCGGCGTTCAGGCCAATGATGAATCCCATACAATGCATCTTGGTCGTATGCTTGCACTTTGTCAGAAAACAAGTGATTTGCACGTTCCTCGATAGCTATGCAGTTAGAGTAGGTAGCTGCTGGGAATGGAAGAGTTAATGATGTAGCGTATTTTCTTGAACCATCGCCACCATGGAGAAGAAATTCCAGGTCTGTGTTGAAGAAATATCTGAAGGGAATCCTTGGTTCATCTGGTTGGCCGATTGTTGGTAGAGGTTTGGTCCAGTCAGTGTAGTATGGAGGGTTGTTCCGTTTAGTGAAGTCGATGTTTGCTTCTGGGTTGAGCCAATCCATGTTGTTAGACATGGCTCGAGCAATGTTTTCAAGGTGATATTCAACCTCGATTGCACTTTCCGAGCTATTTTTCAACAGAAGGAATGCGTCATTCTTGATGCGCTTCAACTCGGATTTCGTCATCTTCTTCACACGGAATCGTTCTTGCAAGATTTTTGCATGCTCCAAGGTACTACCGTCTACCAATTCTTGACCTTCTTCAGGGTAGGGAGTGTCGTTAACAAGTGTGGAGAACCATTCAAATTCTGCGGTTGTATCGTCATCTAGCCATGATACGACATCTGGCTGAGTCGTCTTTTTCTTGCTTTTAGAAGGCGTTGATGATGATTCGGGTTTCTTCACTTGCTTGGGAGAGGAGGGTTGTTGTTGGGGCTCAAGGACCTCTTCATCGTCACCACCCGTATACTCAAAGTGATCACCAGTTTTCTGAGTCAAGGGTGGTAACTCGGAATCGTCCCGAGGTTTATCAGTGGAAGACCGTGGTGGAGAAGACTTTTGTTGTGAAGAAGTTCGATGTGGAGGAGGTGGCATAGATGTAGATTGACCAGACTGCTTCTGACGTTTAGGTGCAGAGTCCTTATCCTTGTCATCGTCATCTCTTGGTCTTTTGGGTTGAGTGGCTGACTCCTTGCATGATGATCTGAGTTGATAGTCAAGTAGAATTTCGAAAAATTTAGCTTCATCTGAAGTAAACGTTCCAGATCTCTTTGACATTTGCATCACTAGTTTAGCGATTAGCTCAGATTCGGAGAGATCAGCTTCTTTTGCCATTGTATGTTTGACCAATGCTACGATGTTAGGGGTGAGTTGTCTGGAAAATACTTCTTTTGTCACACTGGGGACAGTGTCGAGAAGAAACTTGTGGGTTTGTTCTCTTGCTGACTTTTCCAGTTCCTTTTGGACTTTTGGAACGATATCCTGAAGGTACTTTTGAGTGTAACCTTCAATCATTTCATTTAGTTCCCCCTGACGATGACTTCTCATGAACTCCTGAATAGCTTTCCTATCTTTCCGCATCTCATCATTCTCACCATGTAAGTACTGCATTTGTTCAGCATACCAATTAAGTTTTCTTTGAAGCATGTCCTTCTTTCTAACTTCCTTGACAGCTTTCACAATTCTTGCATGTGTTTGAAAAATCCAAGATTTTGGTGGTTTGTTCACGGATTTGGATGATGATCTGGTTGACTTAGTTGATGGTGGTGGTGATGAATGAGATGAAGAGTCCGATGATGAGGAGACATGAGGAGACTTCATGTCCTTAGGAGTTTCTGAGGTTTTCTCCTTTGAGTGAGTTGGATTGTCTAGAAGAAACTTTGTATAATCATCCTCGTCATCCTTAGACTTTTCTTTCTCAGTTTCCTGTTTCTCAAAATCATACACAATAGTGTCTTCAACAGGCGGTTGTTGTTGCAGAAGAGTGGTGGCACCAGATCCCTTATCGGGTTGATTAACCGCATCAGGATCTGGAGAGGAGTGGGCAGCACCACTTGATCCTCCGGGGCCACCCATTTGATCTTTAGCAAATTCAGCAGCCTTTTGAATGTGTCGAACGTTGTGAAACTTTTTTCTGTATGATTTCTCCAATTGCTCTTCTTCCTCTTCTTCAGAGCTCTCATCATAAGGTACAATGGCTGGAGTCTTCCCTTTTTCTTGGACAGCTGGAGGACTTTGAGGTTTTGTCACTGAGGCAGGTGTTTCGGTTGCAGTAGCAGAGTAATGAACCTCTTCGTCTGTCTCAGTATCTTCAGAGCTCTCATCCCTAAGTTGTCTTTGAGGTTCAAGTGTGGGAATAGGTTCGGCTTCCTTTACGGGAACAATCCTTTTAGGAGGAACTTTCCTTTTAGGAACCTTCCTTTGACTCGCAGAACTTGTTGTGCTTCCTGCGCTTCCTCTTCTGGTTCTCCTGACCGGTGTTCCAGAAGATTTTTCGTCAAGATGACCAACTTTGCCTTGTTTGACTGCATCCAGATATCTCTTGTATGTTTCAAGCTTTCTGACATCTTCAGTTAGAAGGAAATCTGGCAATACAACACCTTGTTTCTTTGTGGACGTTTCCTTGATTCTAACAGTGAGAATGGGTTCCGTCAACATATCGTGATTGTCTGGGTCATTGAGCCTCTTGGGAATATCAGGATGAAGTCCAAGTGCTCTCTGTATCAACAGTTTAGTATATCTGATGTAGGGAATCTTTGATCCAAGTTTGCTGAGAAATGACATCATGTCATCCCAAATCAGAGCTTCAACAGCGATGTGTTTCATGTTGACGAATGCCCAAAATATTTGCAGTTCTATGAGCTTAGGATGCTCATAGCCGCTATCACGACCAGAAATAGACTTGGTGATGATCATGTAGAGTGTTCTCCATGGTTGAGGAATACTCTTAAGCTCTACATGAGAGTGCTTGGTGATTACTCCTGTAGCCTCATCATAACCGATATTGATTAAGAATTGGAGAGTTAACTCTTCAGCAGGTGTGGCATAAAGTTTGGTTGGGTTGACTTCAGGAATAAGGAGAGCAGCCCTTAAGTCTGCAGGTGTAATGGTGACTTGTTTGTGGTTCAGAGTCACCGTCACAGCAGTCCTTCCTTTGACCCTTTCCATGGTGTTCCAGAACTGTTGGATATAGATCTCAGGAACTGTTGCAGAATGTGTGAGCATGTTCTGATATGGATGAGTCCTCAGAATGTCAATAGCGATTAAGCATGAAGACTCAGAGCAAGTGAGAGTGCTGAAGTCAACTCGGAGATTATTCTTTCCAATCTTCATTGGGTAGCCATTAGGGTAGATGTCAGCAATGGAGAGAACATTTGGTGCATCCATGTTTGGTTGAGCAGCCATGTCGTGATCTGAAATAATATTAGCCAAAAGAACCAACATATCGAAAGACATAATGTTAGTCAACAGAAGGTCTTATTGTCTAGTTATTTAATGTACAACGTCAATGAATGTTACGAGTCCTAAGTCACTTGTATGTCCAATAGTCTAATGACGTCGTGAAATGTTTCGTGAGTTAGTTAACTTTAAGTTTTAAAGCTTATGTTATCACTTATTGTTCACAACATATCAAACGTTTTGGTTTATTAGTGACATTATTAGATTCGTGACGTTATGATAAGTTTATTAACAAGTTTTGTACACATAACAATTCATAATGAAGGTCAAAAATGGCTTAAGCGTAGGATTGACAAAGTTACGCGTAAACAGTCGTGACATACGCGTAGGCGAAAGCTTATGCGTAGGATCCTTTCTTATGCGTAAGAAATGTTACGCGTAGGAAAAAGGGGACCTTACGCGTAGAGCTTACGCGTAGGCGTATAAAAACCTTACGCGTAAGGCTTACTCGTAAGAGTAGACCTTATGCGTAGAGGTCACTGTTTACGCATATCCTTCACAGGATACGCGTAGTCCCACTGTAGAACCTTACGCGTAATAGTTATGCGTAGGTTTTATTTTACGCATAACATCACTACGCGTAGGGTAATCCTTATGCGTAGAGAGTCTTATGACCTTGATTCTGAGTGTTTAAGCGTAGCAAAGCCTGAAATAAAGTTATCAACTCATCAATGTTCACACAAAACAACAATTTATCACAGATATCAACATCCTAGTCCATGTAAACAGTTACGCGTAGAATCACATACGCGTAGTCTAAACCCTAAACTTACGCGTATGAGATTTAGCCATGGGATGAACATCATATTGATTCTGGTAGTTCTAAGAAGTCCATAAAGTAGTTTTATCCAAGTTTTAACATCAAACAAGCCTTGAATCAAAAATACCCAATTTATATGAACTTGAACCCTAATATTCGAATTAAGTATCATAGTTGTTTCTGGGTGATTTCTGGGTTTACATGTGTTCAATTGAACTTGAAAACAACCTTATATGACTATCTTTTATACCAAAAACCTTCACATTTGAAAAGACCCAATTCTACGCATAAACCCTAAATCTCAAATACACTCAATTCGTGTGTATAGGTGCGTTTTGATGTTTAGAAAAGTATTATAGATGATATTAAATCATTTTGACACTATCCTTTTTAACTTCAAACACATAAACAAGATTATGTGTTCATACGCATACGCGTAGAACACAAAATCACCCATAGGTTAAAATCAAGCCGTTAACTTTCAAAATGGTTTAAAACCATTGTTTGTAATCTTGTTATGAACACACAAATACTTACAAAATGAAGATCTGAGACACGCAATTCTTGAATGATTTTAGGCGTAGGATTTGAAGGTTTTTAGCAATAAATGTGGTTAGAATGTTAGGTGGGGTATTTTATTGAAAAATACTTTCGGATAATGACAGTTTCAGTCCCTCCACCTTTTCCTTTTTCAACCAAAGCCTTTTAACTTCCATTTAGGTTACCAAACAAAGAATTTTTGAGAAAGAATCATGACGACACTCCCCCTCGGCTTGATAAATTTAAACGGTTTAAGAATTTTAGTCCGAGGAGTGTCATTGAGCCAGAAAGTCCACCATCATTTGTATAACGAAACAACCGAGATGTGATAACATGCAAGTACACTTATGTTTTGAAACGGTTAAGCGATAAATTTCTCCCCCTCAACACTTGATCAGAAAAATACGAAATTTGAGAGATGCAAGTGTTGACGGAAGAACGGTACTTGCCATGTTAAAGAAAATAGATGAGAAGAATATTTTTGTTGTTTTATCAGATTTTATATTTTTGTATTTTGTTTTTGAAAGATTTTATTTATTTACAAAAGATGTTTTGGTGTTTGACAGGTTTTTAAGACGATTTTAAGAGGTCATCCAGTTCCTCTTGAGTCAAACACCTCATACCAATTCGGTGGATCAACTCATTAAACCTAGCGGGAGGCAAGGCTTTGGTGAGCAGATCTGCCAATTGGTATTCAGTACCCACAAAGTATAATTCAACGGTACCCTGTTCCACATGATCCTTGATGAAATGATAGCGTAGATCGATGTGCTTTGATTTCGAGTGCTGAACTGAGTTGCACGAGATTGCAATGGCACTCCGATTGTCGCAGTACATCGGGATTCTGTCAAATACATAACCATAGTCTTTGAGTTGTGTTCTCATCCAAATGACTTGAGCACAACACGCGGACATGGCTACATATTCTGCTTCAGTTGATGACAGTGATGTACAATCCTGCTTCTTTGATTGCCAAGACACCAGTTTATCACCGAGAAATTGTAGTGCTCCTGAAGTACTTTTCCTTGATTCTAGGCATCCTGCGTGATCAGCGTCTGAAAAAGCGATTAGTTCAAAACCAGAATCCTTCGGATACCAGATCCCCAAATTAATGGTTCCCTTGATGTATCGGAGGATTCTTTTAGCCTCAGAGAGGTGGGTTTCAGTTGGTCGCGACTGATAACGGGAGCATAGATAAACGGCAAAGACAATGTCAGGTCTGCTAGCTGTTAGATACATGAGAGACCCAATGATACTTCGGTATTTGGTAGGGTCAACCAATTTCCCATGTGAATCAGCATCTAATTTCTTGGTATGAGCCATTGGTGTGGCATAGGTATCACAGGTATTCATTCCAAATTTGTTTAACAATTCAAGGGCATATTTGGACTGACTCAAGAAAATACCACGGGGTGATTGATGAACTTGCAGTCCTAGAAAGAACGTGAGTTCACCCATCATGGACATTTCAAAATTTTTCTTCATGAGTTTTGCAAACGCGATTGAAAACTTTTTATGTGTTGACCCAAAAATGATGTCATCCACGTAAATTTGAACAATTAAGATGTGTGCCCCGTGATATTGTATAAAAAGAGTTGGGTCAACCGAGCCTTTGGTGAAATTATTGGCAATGAGGAAAGATGATAGCTTATCGTACCATGCCCGAGGGGCTTGTTTGAGACCATAAAGAGCTTTGTTCAGTTTGTAGACATGGTTCGGGAACTCAGGATCAACGAATCCATCTGGTTGGCTGACATAGACCGTTTCTTTAAGTTGTCCATTTAGAAACGCCGTTTTGACATCCATCTGATAGACCGTCATGTTCATATGAGCCGCGAACGCGAGAAATATCCGAACAGCCTCAAGACGAGCAACTGGAGCAAAAGATTCTTCAAAGTCTATCCCTTCTTCCTGACGATAACCCTTAGCAACTAGCCGTGACTTGTTTCGGATTACATTCCCTTCAGCATCCAATTTGTTTTTCCAAATCCATTTTAGACCAATGACGTAGACCCCTGTTGGTCTTTCAACCAGTTCCCATACTTCAAGACGTTTGAATTGATTGAGTTCTTCTTGCATGGATTCAATCCAGTTGTCTTTTGTCATTGCATCCTTAATGTTTTTAGGTTCAGATTGGCAGACAGTGAGTGCATAAATGCAGTGTTCACCATCTGAGTGAAGACGTTGTCTCGTAACGACTGGTTGATTCGGGTTGCCAATAATGTTAGCCAGAGGATGGTCTTTTGTCAATCTATGTGTAGAGGGTTGATGTTGGTATACATTGTGCAGATTCTGAGGATTCAAATGGTTTGTTGAAGATTCCGCGACATCTGGTGCAGCAGTCTCATTGGCAAACGGGTTGAAGAACGCATTTGGATCAAAATCTGCGGGTGGGGGTACATCATTCAGAATATCATCAGCTGGTTCATCATTGTTGGAAGCGGTGTGTTCAACTGTTGTGTTGGAGTCAATTGGTGTAGGTGCATCTTCAACAGTAGTTGTTGTAGCAGGTGTATCAGGTATAGGAATATTATCAGGTTGTGCAGCGGAAACAGCGGATACACCGGGAGCACGTTCATCAATATCGTCACAGAACAGAGGAGCAAATAACCTTTCCATTTGTTGACGAGTTAGCTGAGGGCTTTCGTCAGCTGATGATGGGGTTTGAGGGAAGTTTAAACGGTTGTGACCGGGTTCTAAGCTGTTATGCTCAGAAGCCATTTCCGTGAGTTCATCGAAATGAGCATGAATCGTTTCCATAACCTCCTTAGTTCGACGATTCCAGATTCGGAAACCTTTCGAATTGTCACAGTATCCAATAAAGACTCCAATATCAGCTTTTGCTTTGAGCTTTCCAAAATCATCACGATCATTATTCGGATAGCAAAGGGATCCAAATACATGAAAGTGTTTGAGGTTCGGTTTGTAGTTGTGGACAAGGTCAAAAGGTGTTTTGTTGTGGCGTTTTGTGATCATAGAACGGTTTTGAGTATAGCATGCAGTAGATACAGCTTCTGCCCATAAGTAATCTGGAAGTTTAGCATTGATTAACATTGTTCTTGCAGCTTCCACTAACGTTCGGTTTCGTCTTTCAACAACTCCGTTTTGTTCAGGTGTCCGTGCAATAGATGTTTGATGCTGAATTCCCACTTTCTCATAAAATTCACGAAGGGTTTTGTTAACAAATTCAGTTCCTTTGTCTGTCCGAATGATCCTGACGGTGTTGCGGAGCTGAACCTGTATTTTTGTGAGAAAGGTGATGATCATTTGTGGAGCTTGGTCTTTGCTACGAAGAAAATAGACCCAAGTCCATCGTGAGTAGTCATCAACAATTACTAAGATGTAGCGTTTGCCATTGATCGTTTGCACGCGCATCGGGCCACACAAATCCATGTGAAGAAGATGAAGCACATGCTGAGAGCTGTGTTCCACCTTTGAAGGAAAATGAGCACGAGTGCTTTTCCCTTGTTCACATGCTGAGCAAAGGTGATCTTTTGAATACCGGAATCGTGGGAGTCCTTCAACTAGTTTGTGTCGAGCAAGGTTGGTGATGGTTTGAAAGTTTAGATGTGAGAGACGACGGTGCCATAGCCAAGATTTTGTTGATGTTGCTTTAGAAAGTAAGCAGATGGGAGAGGAAGCAACCATGTCTTGCATAGAGATAGTGTAGAGACTAGAATTACGCGAGCCAGACATAAGGTCGTTTCCTTGTAGATCACGAATGAAACAAGTTTTCTCCCTGAAAGCAACCTCCAAATCTCCATCACAAAATTGACCTACTGAAAACAGATTGTGACCGAGGCCTTCCACATAGTAAACCCTGCTGATTTCGATGTTCCCATTAATATAATCTCCGTAGCCCATGATGGCTGCGAAGTGATCGTTCCCGAATCTGACAGTGCCAATGAACTTTGCAATAAAGTTTGATAACAGTTTAAGTTTGCCTGTCATGTGTCGGGAACATCCGCTATCAACAATCCAGAGAATGATCTGTATCACCTGCATTACACACAGACGACACAGATGGAATAGAAGTAGATGTGGAACCCGAAATGTGAGAGGGTTCCGAAGCAGATATGTTAGACATACACACATTTATAATTTTAGGCATCCATTTAAATCCTAGTGTGTTATATATCCATTTCTGCCATCTATAACTACTCTTTGCTTTAGTCTTAGTGAAAGCACTAGATGATACTACATTCTTAGGAGGTGTAGTGGGAGCTACTGTGATAGCAATGGTTGCCTTAGAATCTAAAGAAGGTGGTTTACCAAGCACAGACTTAGAATGATTAGTGGGCCTAGAGGTATTCCGATTCTTAGGATTCCGTAATCTAGAGATTATAGCTTTAGCAACACATTTGTCATGACAGTCAGAATTCATACTCTTTTGACAAATATCACAAGGTGCATCAGACTGAATATCAAAGGTACTTAACGGTTTAGCATTCGTTACATCACTATTTCTATTACATTTGCCAGACGCAACATCTATAGTGGAAGTAACATGAGTTTTATTCAGAGTCCTAGGGTGTTCTTCTACTTTAGCATTCCTTATTGATCTTTTCTTAGGTCGCAACTTCCTATTCTTCGTTTGAGTGCTCCTAGGCTGTGAAGTGCGGACGTTTGGAAAAGATGCAACTATTCCTGTTTCAGTAGAGGGAAACACATTAGCAACTTGTGATTTGGCAGTGGGAATTCTAGGTTCACGATTACTAAGTGTGACTGGTGCTAATCTCTTAATCACAGTAGGCGGGAGTTGTTCATACTTTCCTAACATTTCCCGTAACTTAGAGATGGTGTGAATCAGATCTTGATTTTCAGAACGAAGATTACCAGCAAAATTCATGACTTCTCTAGTGTGAGCAAGATATTGATCAAGTTCGTTTGATGCTTCATCTCGAGTCTTTTTGAGTAAATCAAATATGACACCATATTCCTGTTTAACTTTTAAAAGTTCTTGTTCATATTTTGAGATTTGACTTTTCAAAGACACGTTTTGATCATCCAGTTGCTCAATTTTAGAATCAGAAGATTGTGCACTCAATTGAGCGATTTTCTTTTGAAAACTAAGTTGATGGTTGTGAATATCTTTTTCACACCATTGAAGACGACGTTTTGCAGTGTTAATTTCCGTGTGTAATCGTTTATTTTCAGCTTTTAAAGACTCGATCTGAAGCACATTATCGGTGTTTTCAACAGTAACAACAGTGTCAACAATATCAGCAGAGATATGATCAGATGCATATGGCAACGAATAGAATAGCACAACATTATGGATATCAGCACAGATAACATCTTCTAAGAGTCGATCAACATCTTTTCTCAACAGTTTCTTTTTCCGTTTTGTGTTAGTAATAGATGTTTCTGTTTTCTCGAAAACGTTTTTCATTACCCCAAGTTCCTTATGAAAATCCTTTTCCCAGGCAATTGCACAACTTTTCAAGTTTTTAACATTAGGTAAAAGATTTTTCTGAAAAATGTCTCTTTGTTCTCGCGCCAGAGGCGATTGAAAATGTTCAACTTTGATTTCAGATCGATATTCTATCTCATGTTGTAAAATTTTGAGGTCAGCCATGAAAATGTCAAAATATCGAAGAATTTTTCGATTTTCAGGTTGTGAGTTTACTTCGCTAATGGAAGGTAAAGGACCATAAGTTTGTGCAAAGACTGTTTTGGGATTAACATTAGAAGACTCAGGTGTTTTGATGATAACCCTTGGTGTGTTAGGAGAATCCGTTGGTGTGACGAAAGTGACCGAGTTTTTATAATTAAAAGGTTTGTTGTAAACAACATTTTTTAGTTTAGATCGACTCTCGTCTTCTGCATCTAATTCCTCTTGACGATGGTATTCAACAACACTCATGACAGTATTATCAATTTTGTATTGTGCACTGGAAACTTCAGGAGTTGGTTTGAATGTTTTTAGTGAAAGCTTAGGTTTGTAATCAGCTAGATTTTTTCCATATCCATTTGGATTGGGTTTTAAGGTAAACTTTTCAATAGCTGTTACTGATTCACCATGTTTGTAAACAACCGTTTTAAACTCTTTAATTTTGTTTTGCAAACCGAGAATTTCTGCAAGAAGGTCATCTACCCGATTCGTTGAATGCTTTTTGTATGCGGAGAACTGTTTTTGACAATTTAACAACTCAGCCTTAGCTTTTTGATTTTCCAAGGTGAGAGCGTTAAGTTGCTTTTTATGTTCATGTTTCAGTTGTTCTAATTCGGACAACAAAGCATTCTTCGAGGCGGCTAGATCACGCATCTGTCTCTCTAAATATTTTTCGTTTTGATGAGATTTTGCAAAAGCGGCTTCAAAACCTTTTTCTCGGTTTTCTTGAGTTTTGAAAAAGTTGAGTTGCATTTGTAAACATTCAAAATCCTTGGTTAACAGTGCATTTTTACTTTTTAAGGATTGATTTAATGCATAACATTCCTCCATTTTGATTTTATGGTCTTGAATTAACCGAGCAAAATCCGGATGAGGCAACAGATCATCTTGTTCAACGTGAGTCTCAACATGATCGTTCTTTAGATCCTCAAGTACGACCACGGAGTCAATTTGATTATCAAAGGAGACCATAAGGTCATCTTGATCGTCAAATGTAACTACAGGGTTAACTTGAAAATCATCAGAAGAAGATGTAGAAGACTCATTTTGAACAGTCTGATCCGTGCCGGATTCAGATATTGGCGGAGATATTAGTTCAGATATGATGATGGTTTGTTCGGGTACCTGAGACAAGCCATCAGTGTCATACACTGGGCCTGTATCACTCATGTGCAGCTCATGCATATTAGCCATCAACATAACAGCTGCATTAGCCTGCAAGTCCTCCATATCATCATCTGAGTCTGCATCTGCCATAAAGCTCTGTTCTTTGTTTGTGAGAGATCCACCAGATTCATCCTTAAGAGCCAAGAGTAAGGCCTCTTTGAAATAAGCACTGCCCCTAGTCCTTGGCTTTGGGCATGCATTAGCCAGGTGTCCCTTCTCATTGCAGTTGTAGCATCGAAGACCATTTAACCGATTCTGAGCATTTCCCTGTTCCACCACTTGAGCTCTGTTGTTATTCCTTCCCACAACATTAAACCCTTGACCACCGCCCATCTGACGACCATAATCACGATTCTGAACTTCAACACGTCCATTGTTCACAACAGCTTGAGTCCGTGTGTTAGATGAGGAACGAATATGATTGTTGGATTTGTTGGTGTAACGGCCAAAAGCATTAGCAATCATCACAAATCCTTGTTGCAATGCTTCGAACGGATCTGTTTCCTCAGTAGCTTCACTGACATATGCTTGAGCATTGTTGCTGTATGGAACCAATTGATTTTGTTGAGGTTGAGGTTGTTGCTGTGAAGGTGTGTTGGAAGCAGTTGGTTGAGTTGCTGGTTGAGAGGGATAATTCTGTTGAGCATATAAGGCAAGTTGTTGATTGTCCGGTTGTGATTGTTTAGCAATTTGCGCACGGAGAATCCTTTCCCGATCAACTTCCTTCTCATGAGGCTTCAAGTAATCGTACAACAATCCATAAGTAGAATGATGCATATTCTTCGCTTGACGGAGAAAAATGACATACTTCTCCCATTCTGGACCAAGACTACTCAGGAACTTAGTATTCACTGCAATTCTTGGCATGATGATGTTGTGTTTATCCAAATCATTGATGATGTCTGAAAATCGGTGATGATATGACTCAAGTGTCTCTCCAGGTTCAATCATGAAGTGTTCATAAGCCAAGTAAATTTTGGATTCCAAATCCTCCTGATTGAGTACAGATCCTTCCATAAGAAGACGAATATGATCCCACATTTTTTGTGCAGTCTTTTGAGCATCAACACTACGAAGAATTGGGTTTGGTAATCCTAAGAGGATGTATTCCATTGCAAGTTCATCAGCTTCATAGTGTAGAAGTTCTGTAGGATTTAAGTCTCCAACAGTAGCAATGTTGGTTTGTTCATCTCTTGGTGGAACAGCAGTTGGATCTCCGGGTACAATGACGGTAGGCATCTCAAATGGACCTTCCAAGATAACCTTCTTTAAGAACTTTCCATGTGGCTTCTTCAGATCACAGAACCTAAAGAACCTTATTACCCATTGATCGTAGTTTCCTGGAGTGAGCATTGGAGGTCTATCAAGTGATCCAGCTTCATGGATTGATTGTTGGCTGCTTAAAGCTTCACACATCTTAGCAAACCAAGTGGGTTCCTTCATAGTGGTCCGTGATGGATGTTGATTGAAATCAGTTGTGTAGGGTTGAACTTGAATGCTTGGTTGTGGTTGAACCATTTGTGGTTGTGGAATTGCACCAAGTTGTGGAGTATGTTGCTGATTAAATTGTTGTTGATAAATTGCTTGTTGTTGATTCCATTGTTGATGTTGTGGAGTTAATTGTTGTTGTTGTTGATGATTATAAGTGTGAGGGAAGTAGTTAGAGTATGGTGGTTGAGACATGATGATAAACTTGTGTAGTAAGAATGGATCTTTGTAGTCGAGTGAACCTTTGTTGATGAAGTATCCTTAGGCGTAGAAATGACAATAACCAAGTAGCACTTATGCGTAAAAACACCAAATGTTACGCGTAACAAGAATAGTTACGCGTAGGATTTAGCTTACGCGTAAGCAGGAAAAAAGACTAAAGTTACGCGTAAACAGTAAGTTAGGCGTAGAAAGTTAGGCGTAGGATTACCTTATGCGTAGGACTAAGTCTACGCGTAAGATGAATCTTAAGCGTAAGATTTTCTACGCGTAAGCTTTATGCTTAAGCGTAAGATTAGGGTTTTATCCCAAGTGATCTTTTACACTTCACAGTGCAAAAGATATCCAAAGTCGATGTATTTTCAGACTTATCCAAGTAAGAAAACACGGAATAAACCAGAAAATTGAAGATCAAACCAAGGAAAGTCTTACGCGTAATTTTAGGGTTTTGTTACGCGTAAGATTACTCGTAACTTTGATTCTATCCAAATGTGTTTCTAAACCAGTTTTTGTGTTGAAATAGCTTCAATAACACCAAAATAGCACAAAAGTGTGAAACTTGATGATCCAAAGCACTTAAAACAGTTACGCGTAGGATAACACTTGCGTATAAAAACAAGCTTAAAAACAAGGAAAAACACGTAAAGTTCCAAACTTTTTGCCAAAAACCAATAGTTTAACACCTAATAACGTTGAAAGTACAAGAATCTTGGATTCAAAAGTGTAAAAAATTAGTTTTTAAGCGTACCAAAGATTGTGTTATCTTTACGCGTAAGACCCAAAATCAAAAACTTCAAAAACAAACGAGTACACCCAACTATTTGGCGATTGATATCACTGTTAGGTCACTAGTTTTACAACACAAGCTTATAAGAGAAGAGATAAGGCGATTGAACAAGTAAGCCAAACACACACACACAAGAATACTTGACCGGTTATGCGTAGAGTGTAGTGAAAGAGAATAACTTGAACAACCAACCTTCAAATGAAGGTTATTACAATGTATTTATAGGCAAGGAGCTAGGGCAACACTCCCTCTCCTTCCCTATTCCTTATTGGGCTTGGATCAAGCTTATGGGCCTTCTACATAAGCTTGACCTTAAACAAACATAAAGGCCATAACAAAGCTACCTATTACATATGAAATATAAATACTTGAAATACTGTTTAGGAGTGATTCCAACAGATTATGATGGGAGAACCAAGTTTCTTTCTTGGTCTACAAATCAAACAACTAGAAGATGGTATCTTCTTTAATCAATCCAAATACATAAAAGAAATGTTAAAGAAATTTGGTTTAGAAGAGTCAAAACCCATAAGAATACCAATGTCATCCGATACTAAACTTACAAAAGATGAAGACGGTGAATCCGTTGATAACACAAAATACCATGGCATGATTGGTAGTCTTCTCTATCTTACGGCTAGTCGGCCGGACATCACATCTAGAAGTCGTCAAAAGAATATTTAGATACATTAAGGGTACAACTCAATTGGGATTATGGTATCCTAAGGGAACGGGGGTAGAAACTATTGTATATGCGGATTCTAACCATGCAGGTAAATATGTTGACCGAAAGAGTACAAGTGGTGTATGTACTTTTATGGGACGTTGCTTAACATCTTGGTTCTCGAAGAATCAAATGACATTGGCCATATCAACAACCGAATCCGAATACGTCTCCGCCGGCAAAGCATGCCAACAACCTATGGATGAAACAAGCGTTAGTTGACTACGACATTCATCCAAGCGACATAGCCATTTTATGCGACAACAAAGGTGCTATTGACTTAAGCAAGAATCCGGTGTTGCACTAGCGTACCAAGCTTATAGAGATCCGTCATCACTTCTTAAGAGACAATGTTTAAAAGGGGAACATTTCTATTGAGAAGGTATCATCCGAAGATAACATAGTTGACATCCTCACCAACCGTTGAAGCGGGAACAATTCAACTTGCTTCATCTTGGTCTTGGTCTCATGGAACAATCGTCGTAATATATTTATCATTTTAAAAGATATGTAAACGTTAGCCTTACTTTCTTTCCTGAGTCTAGGATCTCTATTTCACACACAACTCACAAACAATATGGGGATTTTTCAAAACTCAGGGTATATAATTTTTTAAACTACAGATAAATTTCCTTTTATACAAGAAACTTTTTTGAAATAATTTCTAAAAGGATACTTCTTCCCATATCACTTTCCTAAAAAAAAATTCACGTCTAGGACAAACCTTTTTCATTATTAATACAAAGTAAAAACCCATTTTCATTGCATCTCATATCTTTTGAATGCTAAAGGGAACACATAACTAATATGTATTTTCAGGTACATTCATTTTAGCAAAAATGAATTAAGGAGCACTCGGGTTGTCTCACATAATAATATGCTTTTTCACTTCTTCGTTTATTTTTCTCTTTTTAAGAGTTGAGATAACCGCAACTCCAAATGGTTTGCATATAGGCACACACTAGGCACCAATGTTTCCAAAAGGAAACTCTTTGAGCTACCTGAGATCACCAGTACCACGGATCCCAGCATTTATGCTGGACGGTTCCCTAAAGGAACGGATCCGTGGGAACCGTGGGACAGAAGCTAAATTTCTCTTATATTTTTCTCACTTTGGCTATAAACCTTCATATTTTCATGATTTTAGCTCTTACACTAATGCTTGTGTTCTCATGATCACATGCCTTAAATTCATATCTAATCATTAGATTTTAGTCCACATTTTGGCTCTAGCATTCATTACAATGCACTATTTTCTCTATAAATAAGGTTCCCAAAATGCTTGCATATCCATCACTCTCAACCTCACAAACAATCATCATCATGTCATCCAAAAGATCTTCCAATATTGATGAACCACCTAGTGAAAATAATCCTCTTCAAGAAATCCAAAACTTTATCCTACCACCTTGTTAGGAATTGGAAATTCTATAGTGAAGTATCGGTCACCCCTAATGTAATCTAGCTTAAGTTAGCTCGTAGACATATCGTTTAGAGTGTTATTTATTAGTTAGTTATTAGCGTAGCTTAGACTAGTGCAACACCGTGGAGGAAGGACGGGTCTTTACCCATTGTATGCCTGATCCACAGCCCGTAGGAGGGCGTGTCTCTTTGTATAAATAGCCCTCTCCTCCCAAGGGAGAGGGTTGGATGTTCATTTTGGAATCTAACCTTCCACGTGTTTTCTCTCACTAGAACATCTCCTTTTCTCTCTCTAAAACTTATAAACGCCTCACTTGTTTCTGCTTTAATGTGATTATGAAATCCTATATCTTACAATTGGTATCAAGAGCCATGGTTTGATCACTCATCTTTCATGCTCTTTGTTTTGGTGGATTTCATAAGGTTTTTGGGGTTTTAAGTGTTTAGGAGAGTTTGAATCATTTGGAAAAATTCTAGTGTTAAAGTTTGAATTTTGCTTGTACTTTTGTGTTTAGGATCATCATATGTGTTTATGTTTTGAATTGGAAAGCTTAAATAATTGTGGTTTGGTCGTTTTTTATTGTTAAAGTGGGTATTTGTGATAAGTGTACTAAGCGAGTTGAGACTCGTAATTGAGTTTCTTGGATGCGAGTTGCTTCTTCATCAGAAGCGAGTTGGTATAAGCGACTTGGCTACTTAGCGAGTTGACTATTTATGCGACTTAGGTTCGAAGCGAGTTGTTTCTTTAAGCGACTTGAGTTCTAAAGAGACTTGGCTATTAAGCGAGTTGTACTGCTAGCGAGTTATCTTAAGCGACTTGGTGGTTAAGCGAGTTGTCTCTGTATGCGACTTGGTTATTAAGCGACTTGTTTCTTTAAGCGAGTTGATAGTGTAGCGAGTTGATACTAAAGCGAGTTGGCTATTTAGCGACTTGTATATTGAGACCTTTTACTTCTTTTTGCTACGCTTTACGGCTGTTCTTTTGATTTTGTAAAATCCTGTGAAGGAATCTATTTCCCGGTTTAATCAAAGAATTATAAAATCCCGTAAAGTCCGACATTCATGGCTTACTCCACTGATCCAGTAATCTCTAATGTGCTTAAACTATATGACTCTGTGGACTGCAGACAAAGTATGTACTACTCAGAATGCTTGACCTTAACAGATTCAACCTATGATGATCTAAACCCTTCACACTTTAAGTCCAACCCAAATGAATCTTAGCAGCAGTTACATATTGAATGCAATATTGAACCTTATTTACTGCTTCACTCTCATATCTCACAAGTTTTATCCACATCCATGGATCGAACATGTAGTGCCCTTTTCCATCAGGACTTACCGACATTGAAGAAAACATTGTTGCTAGAATTAGAACAATTGAAGATCCAGCTCATCAAAGGGAAGATAATGAAGGATGATTCCATTGCTGCACTCCAGATAATTCACAACCAATTCCAACCATTTATCAATGAGGAATATTCCGCAGATTTTGATCAACACTTGATGGGTATTCCCTTCAAAAAGCATACTGGAATGGAAATTCAGGAATTCATCAATACATTTATCCAACTCATGAATAATGTGGAGAAGTACATTGAGGATGGTACACTGAATGATGAAAAGGCAGATGAAGTCCAGGAACAACTGAAAGATAATTGTGATCTATCAGGGGATGCTATGATCAGTAAGTTGAACGAATGTAGAGCACCATCAGTTGATTACTGCGATGAAATTGGAATGGCATCGAAGGCTGTATCTGCTGACAATGAATGCAAAGAATCTGAGAC
The DNA here is from genome assembly GCA_019973895.1 of Chrysanthemum seticuspe. Classification (NCBI taxonomy): domain Eukaryota; kingdom Viridiplantae; phylum Streptophyta; class Magnoliopsida; order Asterales; family Asteraceae; genus Chrysanthemum; species Chrysanthemum seticuspe. Next base: position 153,534,460 of record BPTQ01000002.1, on the reverse strand, counting down.
TGAGGAGCCTGAAACTGTTAGAAATTCGTTGACGCTTAGTACAAGTGAAGAGGATGCAAGTGTCAGACCGATGGATGATCAGGTGTCATCTGATGTGCTACTCTTGAATGATCAACACAATGCATCTGGTAACGTATCCAAACCATTTGAATTTATGGATAAACATGATTCTGATAAGATTGATATGGTTGAGACTGAGTCTGTATGTTATAAAACTAATGATATGATTTCAAAAAGGGCATTTGATGAACTCTCTTGCAAATATTCAATTCTTGAAAAACACTGCATTTCCTTGGAAATTGCACGACAGCAAAAGGAAGAAAATTCTCTTGTTTCAACTGCATGCACAAATCCAGAATTCCCAGAATTCCTTGAATTTTTTGAAATTAATCATTTAAAAACACAGATTCTAGATAAAGACTCAACCATTTGTAATCTGAAAAAACAAATATCATACATTCAATCAGACATTCAAATGAACATGAATGCGGGTATAAACATTATAAACTGTGAAGCTTGTGATGCAATTAAGTCTAGGAATGAGGAACTAGCCCTATGTGTTGCTAACTTGCTAAGAGAAAATGAATCCTTGAAGAAGAACTCTTTGGAGTGTAGAACCAAACAGATAGATAAAATCAACTCCATGATAGCTGACATAGATGCCCTCAAAACCCAAATTCAGGATGAGAGCTTCACTATCTTTGCTTTAAAAAACGAGCTTAGGAAAAATACGGGAAATAGAGTGAATACTAAGTTCGCAAAACCATCAACATTGGAGAAATCAACTGCTCATAATGCCACTAAACGCTATGTAACTAGGCAGCCCAATGCATTTAAGACAGAAAGATTTAAATTATCAAAATCTAAGCTTGCCTCCCAAATTGATAAATATATAGTTTTGTCGAATCCAGTCACTTCACTAATCCATTCCAACTTGAGGAATGACAATCCCCAGCTGAAGGCTCAGAAATCTAAGATTAGGAATTTAAGGAGTCAAATGACAGACCAATCCCCTAAGAAGCAAATTAAATGCAAAAGGACCAATGCTTAGAACATGAATCTAGCATCATCTAACGTTGTTAGCAGTTGTTTTAAGTGGATTCCTACTGGTAGACTCTTTAAGTTCACAGGTACCAAACGGACTTACTCACCTAGAAGTTGTCTTAGGTGGATCCCCACAGGAAAAATCTTCAAGAATGTTGAACTTAACGGGATGTCCATTAATGATACTCCTAGACCTGACTGTACTACATCAAAAATTGAGGATATACCTGTCACTAACCCACCTATTTGCAATACTACATGTGCTATTAGTGCAAAGTGTCCTCAATCTTTTTCAGGTACAATGCTCAATTCATTCATGAACATCATGACCTGGTTTTCATCAGAACTGAAGAATGCTCACTCTGGAATTGTAGCTTGTCAGAATTGATGTACCTCGTACTCTGACTCCTGATCCCCTCTTTTCAGGACTCGTACTTATTAAGTCTTGTAAAAAAAATTATATACAAATTTTTATATTTTTTTATTACACTCGTTTTTACTCATGTTTCTGTCATCGATAACATCTACGGTCCTAGAAATGTCATTCAACAATGACACGGGACTTTAGATGAAGTTCGAACAGAGCCGTTATAACCTTTAATTTTATTCATTTTTCTCATACTTAAGCTGTCTTAATCTCATTGTCATGATACTAAGTCAATCAATGATTACTCACTATCTCGTATCATTGATTGAGGGAGAGAATTGTGCACCTACTGTTGATTCAGTACTTTGCTTGATTAATCATATGCATTCTTATTTGTGTGCTTTGGCTGTTGCATGCTATGTGGTGTTAATTTATGATTCTTGGTATGATAAAAGGTGGTTTGCTATGTGAAGATATTTTTGTCATGTCTTTATATTATGCGAGTTGCTCTTTTATCTGTATGCGAGTTGCTATGCTTTGTACCTAGTATGTGAGTTGCTATGTTATACTATGCGAGTTGCTATGTGTTATCTGTATGCGAGTTGCTTCGCTTTGTATAGGGACTAATAGTGTCAACCCACTATATCTATGTACCTGGTATGCGAGTTGCTTTGCTAAGTAAAGGGACTAAAAGTGTCAACTCGCTATAAGTGTTTACCTAAGTATGCGGGTTGGGTGTCTTGGTCAAATCATTATCTTTCTTGGTCAATACTCGCATCTCGCTAAAACTATTCTCTCTCAACTATCTTCTAAGCGAGTTATCAATTGGTGACTGTGTGGTAGGTCATTATTGCTATCTGATCGTGTTTATCTTACCTTTTTCATGATTTGTACTTGAACCATCTCTTATCTTAAACCCTCTGCAGATCGTGCCCCCTCGTTTTCATCTCGATCAAATATTTGGACGCTAGGTTTGTAAGTTTTTGATAAAATGATGTTGAAAGTAGTCTTAGATGTATTCGTTTAAGTTATGACATGTTTTGTTAATGTCTGCTCGATCTTTTTGTTTATTTTGGTTATGCGTGTTGTGGGTGACTAATGGTTAGGGTAAAAAATTACTATTGGATTTGATTGGGTTGTTGGCATTGTCCATTATATGTTTGTGATCTTTTATGAGTATATATATTCATGAGTTTGAGTGTTTAATTGGGTTGTTCATGGAAAGTTTCTATTAGCGAGTTGACTAAGAGTTTCTTATATGCGTGTTGCCCTGATGAAACATTGAAGGTGTGCTTAAATGCGAGTAGCTATTGATTGTCATTCAAAGCGAGTTGCTATATGCAGTTGCATTGTTATGTATGCGTGTTGCCTGTCGCCTATGAAATATGTCCAGATTCAACGTATCCTATGCGAGTTGACTATGCGTGTTATCTATCATCATATGCGAGTTGCCATATGCGACTTGCTCCATGTCTATAATGTATGCCAGTTAGCATATATATGTTGACCAACCATTGTTTGACTAAAGCGGTTGATACATGCGAGTTGCCATATGCGACTTGCTTCATACATTGTAATGTATGCGAGTTATCACTCAACTTATCCTATGCGAGTTACTCTTTAACCAAAGCGAGTTGTTGGATGCGAGTTGCCATATGCGAGTTGCCTCATATGTCTTGTAGTATGCATGTTGATTACCAACTATTACTTATGCGTGGTGTGTTATGCGAGTTGCTCAAATTGTTGTTCCTAAGCGAGTTGCAGTGTGTGATTTAACATATATCTCCGTCAATATTGCTTTTGGTATTATCTATTTTGTAGTACTTCTCCCAAATATTATCCTACACCCATAAGTTTCTGCATACTGATTACATTTTTCTGAGTGTTGCATCCTATGTCTCCATATATCTCATATCCTTCTTTCTGAAGCTCTAAATGTTGGGATATAAATTGGAATGTGTATCAGTGTCTTAACCTAACAATTTTCCTGGATATGGTTTGTGTTGTATGTGTAACTATCAGATCTCAATGGCTGACATCACATCCTCTGATGTTCCTACTGCTTCTGCACCAACTGTTACTCTGACTGATGAAGAATTACTTCCTCGTGCGGAATGGGTGTCAATTGCTAAGAGCAACTGCTACTTAGATGTAGATAGAGGGCAACATAATCCAACTTACCGTCTGGCTGTCGACAACTTGAAGGATACCAACTTCTTTAATGCCCTAACCAAGCGTTGCACTATCCCATCCATCTATCTTCAGCAGTTCTGGAAAACAGTTACTTGGGATAAGATATCTGCGTCATACTCGTTTAAGCTCGAAGAAAAATGGTATGACATCTCGGTTGACACACTCAGGGATGCTCTTCAGATCACACCAAGAAACCCTTCCAACAAATTCATCACTCCACCCTCCATTCATGATATCTTAAACTTTGTCGACGAATTGGGATACCCGAAAAGAATAACCAAGATTTCATCACTCATCAATGCGGAAATATATCAACCATGGAGATCAATCATCACAATTCTCAATCTATGCCTAACCGGTAAAACATCAGGGACAGACAGAGTTCGAGCTCCCATTATGCAGATACTGTGGGGAATAGTCAAAGGGAAAAATATTGACTTCGCTGAACTTATCTGGGAAGAATTCATCTTGTCCTTGGACACATTTATCTCTGATAGAATTAACTCTGAGAATAAAGTCAAAGGAAGAAAAAGTCTTGGTAAAAGAGTGATTCCCAGCATCAGATTCTCAAAACTCATTATCCATCATCTGCTACAAACTCACCGGATCAACTCACGTAGCGAGTCTGCCCTGCATGAAGCCAGTGATGAATTCGTTCTTTGCAACATTAAATATATTGCCAGAGGACATGACAAGGAGATTTTTGGTATGCCAATTCCTGAAGCATTGCTTAATGATAGAATCAAGAATGCTCATTACTTCAAGAGTTATGTAAAGAAAGCCTCCGCCACAACCGCTGACATCCCGAAGTCCACTTCCACATAATCAAAATCTAAACAATCAGGAACCACATACTCAAGTCTTCCCAAGAAAAACAAGAGACCTGATAGCTCTGTATCTAATGTCTCTCCTTCACTAAAGCAAAAGAGGAGAAAAAGAGACGCTGGTACGGGTAATAATGAGGGAACTAAGGTTCCAGGAAATGAGACAGAATTGATTGATGAAGACGAAGCTGCATTCTAACAAGGAATTCAGCAAAGCCTTGACAGTCTGAACGAGTCTCATAGACCACCGGTGGGAGGGGTCATGATAAAAGAGCCTGAGTCAGCACCTCGACAAATCAATCTTGCCACACAAGACAAAGGTAAAGGAATTGTTGGAAGAGAAGCAGAACAAGCTGCACACATGCTACTGAATATCTCTTCTCCACCTCCCAAAACAACTACCCAGTTGTATCATCCTCTACACAAGAGCCATATGGGATGGACATTGATGTAGCAGATAGATTGGTTGAATCCCCTATGTCCAGTGATGCACAAGAAGAAAATTTGGAGACCCCTTTTACTGCAGAGATCCCAGTGCTTGATACAGTAAGTGATAAAAATGAGCCGTTTAAAGACCCACAGGAGAACCTTGAGTCAGAATCTGAAGTAGACAAGCGTCTTGAAGAAACAAACATGTCTACAGGATCTCTTTCCTCACTCAATAATCTTGATGCTGACTTCTCATACGGTGACCAATTCATTAAAGACGGTCCCTCAGACATCGAATCAGACAAGCAAAAAAATGAAAAGGAAGAAGTTCAGTCCATGTTCTCGGTCACTATTCAACAAGAATCTTCAACTGTTCCTCCGATGACAGCTCCAAAGGTCTCCACTGCTGACACATCTCCATCAATCACACCGACACTCGAGCCTGCTATGACCACTGCATTTCCACCACCCAAACCCGCAAATGATCCACTACAAGTTGTCACAATCAGTGATCCTGTCACTCCACCTGCCTCACCACCTCGTGCCTCACCTCCTCCTGTTAAAACAACTGAGGAATTGCTTGAAGAGGCCATGTTACGCATTGCAACTATTGAGAAACATTTTCTTGTAGCTGTCAACAATCTTGACAGTCGTGTCAAAAAACTGGAGAATCTTAATCTCGATGAAGTCGTAACAAAGGCAATAGAAGCAGATATTAAAGACGCGGTTGAATGGGCAATGAAGGCTCCATTACTTCAGCGATTCAAAGACTTGCCGATCTCTGACATGAGATCAGCTCTCTCAGAAAGAATGTATAAGGCAGGAGAGCACTTGCACAGTACACATAAGAAATTATACGAGGCACTCGAGGAATCTATGAGGCATGATGATTATGAGCAGTTTGTAGTCGATGTTCGTGAAAGGGAGGCTAAGAAGAAAAGAAGATCAGTTCCGATGGATTCAAAAGATATGTCTGGAGGTCCAAAGTCACCACCACCACATCCTACTGGTGGTGCTGGCACATCAGGAGTTGGGGGATCCTCTGGAACAATCACTTCTCATAAGGCAAGCCCACCTTCACCACCACCAACAACTCAGAAACAAACCGGTACATCAAGTGGTCAAAAATCTCAAAAGATGTCTACTGCATGGACCACCGTCGACTCCCGGTTTACACCAACCATCCCCACTATTCCAGAAGAGCAAATAATAAATGAAGAGTCTTTTTTTGCTCAAGAGTCTGAATCAGAAGATGAGGACGCTTCTACCAAGCACATCCCCAATGTTACTGAAGAAGAAGATTGGTTGGATGCTTTTATTGAGGGAAAACGAATCAAAAAGTCTAGAGCTACACCTTCAAAGGATGTTACTCAAAGTTGGCTTACCCAAGATAAACCTCAAACTCCTGAACCTTCATGGTTCATTCCCGAGTCTGATTCAACAAACCCTGAAAATAATTGGGCGTCAACTATTATTTCCAACTATGAAGCACCAGCAGAAGATTCTCTTCTTCACTTCACAGGGGATATGGGAAGCTTTATAAAGTGGTTTTGTGAGAAGAAGGAAATTACATCAATCACTCCTAAAGATCTTGAAGGCCCAGCGTTTGAAATAGTTAAAGTCTTCCACTCGGATGTAAATCAGCTTCAATATCAGATGGAGGAATGCTAGAGAATGCTAAATGATCAAATCAGTGAGCAAGTTAATAGGTTTGATGTGAACAACCCTCTTCCTCTCAGCGATGAACCTGGATATATGACCATTCAGTCATAATTCTTCTTCAACCATGATCTGGACTATCTATGTGGTCGAACTTCTGAAAAAAGACCATCTTTGTCGATTTTAAAGATGAAAGCAGCTACCTACACTGATCAAGGCCTCGAACAGATGGTTCCGGATCAATTCTGGGCAGACAAAGAGCAATAGTATGACATTGCCGCTTCATATGGGATTTCTCATTGGTGGTTCAAGAAGAAGCAATTCTACATCGACAGACATAGTGCCAAGAAGAGTCGCAGAGCTGTTCGATCCAGGATGCATATTCTAAGTGTTATTGGTATAGAGATCTTCTCAATCTACAGGTATGATTACTGTTGGGGTATGAAAGTGCTGAAGATATGAAAGTACTGTAAGCTGCAAAGTACTGGAAAAAGTCAAAGAGTCAAAGTACTGCATAACGAAGTCAAAGTACTACAAGAACAAAGAACTGTTATATTCGTTTATGGAAAGTATTGTAACTCTATAATATTCTATGTTTAGATTACTTGTCGTACAAGGATACAAATTGTAAACCGACTAGGATATCCTTGAGCCTTTAAAAGGACTCCTAGATTGGCATTAGAGGTACGAGTCTATGAGTTTTAGAGTTTACGAATTTACAAGTTATTTAGTGTTTTAGAGAGAAGTTCGATAATCTTAGAGTTGTTTAGAGTATCTACATAATAAGCAGATTTAGAGTTAATAATAAAAGTTATTCTTCTTAGCTTTGTTAAGTAAATTTCGCGTACTTGATAAAGATTGCTCAGTGTTTCTTTGTTAATAACTTAGGATTTATCCGAAGTTGTTAAACCTTAACAAGCTAGTTAAGTTAGTTTGATTAAAGTATATCGATCCAACAAGTGGTATCAGAGCTTGTGTGGAAACTCTGACTAGGAAGAAACCCTACTTCAACAATATTCAAGATGTCGACTGAAGCTGTTCCACCACCCTCAATCACCTCACTCAGAATTCCAATAATCAAGAAGGGAGAATATGATCTCTGGTGCATGAAGATGAGGCAGTATATTGCCATTACAGACCATGCTCTATGGAATGTAATTGTGAATGGGAATGAAGTAGTTCCAGAACCCATTGATATTCCTGGACAACCCAAAACACCGAAGGCAGTCTTAAGCAACCCTAAGGAATCAAGAAAAGGCACTAAACATTCTCTTATCTGCCATTCCAGATGGTCATCTTCTCAAATTTCATGATGCTAAAGATGCTAAGCAGCTCTGGGCTGCTCTCAAGACCAGATTTGGAAGGAATGAAGCCTCTAAGAAGATGCACAGAAATTTGCTGAAGCAACAGTTTGAAACTTTCACAGTTGGTGAAAGAGAAAGTCTTGATGCTGCATATGAAAGGTTTCAAAATCTCATCAACATGTTGGAGTTATACAAGGCAGAAGTGTCAGTTGAGGATGCTAATCTAAAGTTTCTAAGGAGTTTGCCATCTACATGGCATGTGATTGCTACAATGATCAGAGGACAACAAGGTTTGGATGTCATGGACTTTGATGATCTTTATCATCAACTGAAGGTGTATGAGCATGAGATGAGTGGTCAAACAAATTCCAAGTCTCACAGTATTGCTTTTCTATCATCTGAAAAGAAGGGCAGTACTTCCATCAAAAGTACTGTTTCTCCTCAAAGTACTGTTTCTCAAAGTACTGCTGTTTACACCCCTCCTTCATATGTTCAGCAAGACTCACCAACCACCGCTATGCACTCAGATGAAGTTGTGTGCTCCTTTTTTGCACAACAAGCCAGTTTACCTATCACTTATGAAGAAGATCTAGCACAGATTGAAGAAGATGCACTTGAAGAAATTGATATCAGGTGGCAAGTTGCTATGATCACTGCAAGGATCAAAAAGTACATGAAGAAGGCAGGTAAAAGCATTGATTTCAAACCAAAACAGGGAATAACTTTTGACAAATCCAAAATTGAATGCTTCAATTGTCAAAAGACTGGTCACTTTGCAAGGGAGTGCAGATTTGCTAAGTATCAAGCAAACAGGACATCTGAGAAGCCAAAACTTGAGCTCAAAGAAATTCCAATTACTAAAACAAAGGCTTTGGTTGCTCAAGAGAAGTTATCAGAAGTTGACTGGAGTGAAGAGTTTGATGATGAACCAGTGACTTACTGCATGGTAGCAGTGGAAGATGTAGTTGAAGAAAAAGTGGAAGCATTGGATTGGAGCACTGCTTTTGATGAAGAACCTGAACATGCTGCTTTGGAATCTGATGATGGCTTTGGAGGATTTGATTAGAGCAAAGAAAGTGGAGATGATCCTGTTCTTCTTGCAATGGTGGCTACTTCACCAACTCAGTCTCCTATCTCTGAGGTATGCTCAAACTGTTATGATTTTTATCAAAAATTACTTAACAGTTATGTAATTGAAAGAGATAATTGTGTTAGGGCTAGGTCTGAGGTAGCTGGTTATCAAATAACCTTAGAATCTATGGAAGCCAAAATTCTAGCACATGAAACTAATGAAGTAGCTTGGGCTGAAAAATATGAACAACAGGATTACCAATTAAAACTAAGTGAATGGAAATTAAACTGTAAAATTGCTGAAATTGAGAAATTGACTAAAGAAAGAGATGATTTGTTAGCTAAGTTTGCTGCTTGGGGAGAGTCTGGTCTGTCACATGTTACTTATGTTCAAAAACAGAGAAGAGCTTATATTAAAACTGGATTAGGTTTTGGAATGGATTTTAGTAACATAGATGAAAACCAACCTAGTGATCAGGATGTAGGTGATTTTGAGGACATAACCACCAGTGATGATGAACTCATTAACTATGTAGATACATCTAGTAATGAGGGCTCAATAAGTGAACCACCTCCTGAGTATAAGAAAGATAATGGTTATCATGCTGTTCCTCATCCCACTGGCATTCATCAACCCTCTAGGCCTGATGTTTCTTGTTTTGGAGTAGATAGTCTAGAGTTTAGGAAGAAGCTTGTAGCTCAATCTAGGTCTGAAAAATCCAAAGAAGCTGTTGAAAATAATATTCAAAATCAAGCAGTACCTTCAAATCAAAGTACTGCTCCACAAGCAGTACCTTCAGCAAAACCTTTTCAAAACAGTACTGCTAAACCTTTTTGGGATAACTTTGGTCAAAACAGGTTTCATCATTCACCAAGAAGGCAAAATAATTTTGGGCATAGACATAGAAGAAATCACTTTGTAAGTATGGGTCAAAAACTGTGTTTTGTGTGTTTTAGTCCTACTCATTTAATCAAGGATTGTGAACATCACTCAGAATACCTTAGCAAATTTCCAAAGAACAGATATGCCAACCACAAACCTAGAGAGCATAAACCAGTTTGGAATAATTCAAATAGGGTTAATCACAGAAACTTCACACCAGATCTGTAGGATCTTAAATTATGTTGTTTAATGACTCGGGTGGTCTAGGACAATGATTAAACAAGAAAGCCATTTAAGATAGATGAAGAGAGTTGAGAGGAGGTTTCTTGAAGAGAGTTGCTATTCAAATGAAAGGTTAATTCAAAGAAGCCACACCCCTTCCATGGATGGAAGGGGTATTTATAGTTACACAATACACGACCTCCTATCAGCCTGTGGATCAGGTATACAGTGGGTAAAGACCCGTCCTTCCTCCACGGTGTTACACTAAACTATTCTACGCTACTGACTAACTAATTAACTACATAATAAGGTAAGTAACTCCAAGTCTACGAGTTAAACTATGCTAGATAATACTTGGGGTGACCGACACTTCACTATGGAATTTTCTAATTCCTAACAAGATCATAGATACCCACATCAGAGAAGACCTTTTTCAAAACCTTCAGTATCTCACAGTACTTTCCAAAGTACTGCTCAGCCAAAACAAGGTACTGATCACACTATTTGGAATAGGAATCCTAGGAGATCTCTCTATCAACCTAGAAGGTATTACAAATCACATAGGGGATCTAGATCACAGGAACCACGTGTTACAATTCACATAGGGGATCTAGATCACAATTCACATTTGGGGTGACCGACACTTCACTATGGAATTTTCTAATTCCTAACAATCTCCCCCTAAGGGAGGTCACCCCATGTTTTACATTTTGAATCCTAGCATTCTATTTTATCTTCAGTCTTGAGCTCGTAGACTTTAATTCTTCACTTTCGCAATCTTTGTGCTTAAGTAGTGCAACTTCAAAGTCCGCATTGATTTGTACTTTTAGTGGAGGCCTTTAACTGATCCACATCATTGATGATCTTCGAGCTTTCATTGAGATCATCAGCCATAGTAAATCTCTGGATCACCCTTTATTGTGTTGCCATCATGTGAAGTTGTGATTTTTGGACCGACATGCTCACACTTTTGAATCATGCCATCTTTCCATCAGGGTAGCGGAAGCCTTACTGGTTCATGATATTTGCAGCAGCGTAGCAGAAGCATAGTATAAAAATATCAGAACCAGGTTATGTAGATATGCACCAGTCATGATTTCTTCAATAAAGTGTGGTTGCTGTGAACATGCGGCTTTGGATTGACTCCTCAATTCTGATCAGCTGCAATCGTCGGGGTGTACCTACATACGACAGTTAGCAATAAAGCGCACGAAAGTGTCTTTGAACACTTTCGTTGAATTGAGGTACACGTCCCACGGTTCCCCGTTGATCAGTACAAGTACCGCCTGTGATCAGGTAGGATTCCTAAGAATCTCCTTGACAGGGTTTCGCAGCTGTTCTAGCTGTTCTCAAACCGGAACGTCTCAAAGAAGACAACACGGAGTGAGTGAACCAGTAAATTGAGATTCACTGATTGATGAAAAATGATTTGAAAAACAATCGCGTATTTTTTGAAGAAAGAGTTTTGCAATACGACGAAGGTTTTATGAGAAAGATCAATTTTCAATCAAAATACTTTTTGTATTAGAGAATGAGTACACATTCGACGTGCTAGCGAAAAGAAGAGATTCGCACATCAAACGGTTTTTCTAAAAGTATTTTTCAATCAGAGATACTTTTTTGTGTTTGAAAATATAAGCACACATTCGACGTGCTAGAGAAAAGAAGGTTTGCACATCGAACGGTATTTCCAAAAGTATTCGTCAATTCATTTCCTGGACCAAGGTTGATTCACGAGTGAATCGCCCCATCGTTTCTATCCAGTTGTCACAAGCTTGATCTTTTGCAAGATTTCACTTGTCACCCACCAAGAGCTTGTTTGATGTTGGCTCTAGAAGGATTTCCATCTTCATTGTGAATATTTTTACATATCACTCGGATGTTCTGGCAATACCACAAGGATAATGTGTAGGACTCTCAATATCTACTTACTTTCCACATTGTGTGAAACAGCAAGTCTTCATTAATATAGTGTCCTAACGAGATATTGTGGATGATCTCTTGGCTCTAGACTCAATCGTGCATATTTGGTTCCTGAGCCGGAGACTAGGGAGAGGGTCTCCTTCTTCAATATCAACGATCTCTAAGAGAAAGTCGATAGATTATGTAGGTTCCCCGTGAGAATGAAACAAGCCCTTTTAAGAGGAACTTGAGTGGCTTGGGAAGTTTAGTGCAGTGCATCACTGGGTCCATGATGTCTTGTCTTCAATACCAGTGTTACCTTAGTAACCACCAGTAGCATATGTATTGAACCCGGTTTCTGCCCTAAGGTTGAATTATTGGAGGGCTATTTCTTTTCACCCCTTTTCACATTCAATTCTTTTTCATTCTTCAACCCCTTCAGTGCTTACCGAGACTTCATAACTAGAACCTTGTTGGGTTTATTCCAGTACTAGCTCTGTCTCAGTCCGCACTCTTCCCGTATCTCACTTTTCTCCTTTTTTTCAATATACCTAAGGACTCTAAACTATCTAGTGGATTGTCCCTGGGTAGATCCCTCCGGCTCTGGCGGGATCGTGGGAACGAATACCTAACCTAACCATCCTTATAACACCATGCATAAATTAAATTAGTCGGTCTTTTGGTATTGTTCATTTCTTCTCGAAACCAATTGAAAAATCATTTGGAAAAATCAATCAAGGTACTTGTGATATAAAATCAAAGCATTTTGTACCTTAATTGTTTTGATCATTTAGAAAACCTCCCCCTCAACATGTGCGAATGATTTAGAAATTGTTTAGCACAAGGAGGCAAGAGGACTTTGAAATATTTTCTTTGATCACAATTTTCATACGAAAAAGCCATTTGATTTTCATGGTAAAATTCTCCAGCTAAATATGTGCGTAGGATATTTGAAATCATTTTATCACATAGAGGCAAGAGTTCTTTTGAAGCACATTTACGATCACACAAGCCACTAAGAAACCATTTAAAACTCAATCAAGGTACTTTATGTTAAAACATAAAAGCATTTGCACCTTGATAGTTTCTTTTCTTTAAAAATGCTCCCCCTCAATATATGCTTCGAGATTCGAAAGCGTTTAGCACATATGAGAGAGCAGCGTGCACAATTAAATCAAAACGATCACCTTTTATCAAATTTCATAATTAAATCACAAATTCTCCCCCGATCAAAAATATCAAACCCTTTGAGATTTTGAATCCCAAGTGATTTAATTAGGTTTAGAAAACATGGGAGAAAATGTGGCCAGGTTTAAATACTCATCTGGTTTTTGGATAAATCCTCCTCCTCAACATGTGCATTGTGTATTTGAAATCGTTTGGCACATGGAGGCAGGAGTGCCTTTAAAGGACTAAAACCAATTCCATTTAAAACAGATTTGAGATTTAAATCACGATCTCTACCCCAATCAGAAATATCAAACCATTTGAGATTTGTGATCCCAACTGATTTAAATCATTTAGAAAATTTTGGGGAAAGACGTGGCAAGATTCAATTTTGAAAGATAACAGATAAGGACCATTTTAAGACATTAAAGATTGTTAGTGTCAGGTATGATAGTTTTTAAGAGATCTTTTAAGTAAAACAAAAAAATTTCACAATCAAACAAGAACAGAAAAAATTTTCATTTTGAAAGACCTTGATTCTAAAGAAAAAATTATACCATGACATAACATTAAATCTTTAGATCACCACTTATATTGTACAAAGCGGAACTTTTGTGAAGAAACATCGTTTGAAAATATTTTATTTTAAATCACTCTCCCCCTCAATCCATGACCGTAGTCGATAATTGAGTGACTCAAGTTTTGATAAAATGAAGTCCGGTGATTTTCAAAATTAAGTCCAATTAATTTTCAAAACAATGTTTTCCATTTTCAAAACAATTTAATCAAATTATTCAAAATTGTTTAAAAATGGTATCCTGCACAAAGATACGTTAGGTGGTTGAGAAGCTTCCGTTGTTGCTGTAGGACTTGGAAGAAAACCGTCTGCAGATGCAGTGAGACTTCTTCTTACGTTGCATTTTGAATGCCAACTGAGGTCAAATTAAGCTCCGTTTCTTTAATCACTTAGAAGAAAACCATCTGCTGATGCAGTGAGATCTCTTATGTTGCATTTATGCCAACTTTCCATTGAAGTCAAATTAAGCTCCGTTTCTTCATTTGTCAACCCAAGATATAGTTACCCTTTCCTTTCGGCATCCAATCATCTTCAATTGTGGGATCCGGATCGGGAACATTCTTTTATACCAATATACCTGCATACGTTAGTGAACACACATGCAAATATATGGTGGTCGACATCACCCAAACAACAATCGACTAATTAAAGTCAATTCAACATAACAATCAGATCATATAAGGCATGGGGTTTATGTCTTAATCAAACTCTAATCATCTAAACCTAACAATCATATCCTAAATTCCTAGTCCTTCGACACAGGCAAATATCAATTTTAATTAAGCACGTAGGATAATTAAGAAAGCTCGTTAGATGATATAGATTTGAAAACATTCTCCCCCTCAATCAATGACTTATTTTCTGAAAAGATTAAAAGCGCTGAAGTCATTGATTGAGTTTTCAATTTTTTTTTTACGAAAAACTCTGAAACTGATTGGTTTTGCAACTCATTAACCACCATTTTGTTAAAACACCAAATATTTTTCTGAAGAAATTTAGACGGAAAAACATTTGTGTAGAAACAGCAGTCCTTCGACATACTTTCCTTGTTTTGTTTTTAGGATAAGTGCACGAAATATTTTGAAAATAGTTTAAGCGTAGCACTTTCCTTCTTTAAAAAACAGGTTGCTATCTGAAATAATAGCAAGCCATAGTTTAAGCACGGGTCACAGTCTGAAGTAACTGCAAGCCATATTTTGAGACATGTTTAGAAAATAATATTTACACCTCCTGCTCGAACTTCATTTATGGTCCCGTGCCATTATTGAATGACATTTCTAAGACCGTAGATGTTATCGATACCAGAAGACATGTCAAGAGAAAACAGTATTGTTGGAATTTTCAAATTTTCTGATTTTTATGGGTTTTGAAGGTTTTATATTTTTCTATTTTCTTTTTGTTGGTTTTATATTTTTGTATTTTGTTTTAGACTAAATATGTACAATGATAGAGTAGATGATATAGTATAAGAAGATGATGATACGAGTACCGAGATAAGGATATCGAGCAGCCCCGTTGTAGATAGAAGTCATCGTCTCTTAAACATTCACCACCAAAGCTTCCTAGGCTCCAGAATAGAAGATAGAACATGAGCCTTTAAGAAAGAGAGACTTTGGCAGCTTCCCCCAAACCGAAAATCCATTAGATGAGCAGATTCGAAGCTCTATTTCAAGCTTGCTTTAGCCATGTGCACATAGATGCACACCATTATCATAAATCCCGCTGCTCCTTTTAAGAACGATAATCTAGATTCTTTGTTCGGGGTTATATCATCAGCAAGAACAGCAACGTATCATCCCACTCTTTAAATTTCTTCTCATATTTCATTACTACTGAAGTCTGAAGCAATCCATTCCAAAAGGTGTCAAGAGAACAATTCCATCAAGTAGTTGAATTGATGCAACTCAAGAACTCTCCCAAATACACATCATGAGGAGAATGAAAACACCTCCCCATGTTCACATTTTTCTTCCCTGATGATCATGTATGAAGCTCAAGAACCCAAAGTACACCAATACCCAAAAGCTCTCCCGAATACACATCATGAGGGGAATGAAAACACCTCCCCATGTTCACATTTTTCATCCCTGATGATCGTGTATGAAGCTCAAGAATCCGAAGTACACACATTCCCACTGAAAGAATAACTGATAACACCTCCCTCATGTTACACATTTATCTCCCCTGAATATGTCGCACTTGTGTACCTCTTTTGTCTTCAGAAAATTTCTTCTACATCACTTCCCCACGTCGTTGGAATACTAACACTAAAAGCCTTGATGAGTAAAACCTTGAATTTCTCTGCGGTCATGACATTTGTTTTCCCGGGATATCTTCAATCACTTAGAAGTATTAAGCTCATCAAGTTTACTCGCCATGAGTCAAACCTTGAGTTTCTCTGCGGTAATAACATTCGTCTTCCCGGGATATCTTCAGTTACTTAGAAGTATTAAGTTCATCAAGTTTACTCGCTTTGTGTTTAGATGTGTGTCTCCTTGCCCCTTTCTGGTTTTGATACTTCAGAATCAGCAACAAATATAAGCCCAAATACTTGAAATCTTTATGAGAAGAACACTTGAACTCTTGTGAGAATCAACTTGCTGAAGACTCTCTCAGACTATTTTTATCAACCCTTATGTAGACAATTTGAAGTGACCACTGATGAAGAAAAACCGATATACCCTACTTGAAACTGGAGTCAACTTCCCCACTTTTGTATCTTAAGCTTGCACCTAATGATGGAAGAACGGTGTAGAGAATTTATGCTTCAAGCAAATCTCTAAGTACTCACTACCCAAACAAAGTATGAGACATTAACACCTCTTGCGATTATCCACACCGTCATATGCGTGTGACACTGAGTAAAACAAAGTAACTCCTAATAGTGATAGTTAACCAGGTCTTCAACCATCCACCTCAACTGCTGGTAACTAGATAAACCAAGTCTTCAACTCAAATTCTTAAGCCCGAGCAAGTTATCAAATAAGAACACGCCTTTGTGAAAGTCAACTTCAATCTCAAATAAGTGATAAATGATTAACTCCGAAGTAATCAACTTGTATCAAATGTCCAATACGAGAAATAGTCAATAACAACGTCTCGAGGAGTCACTGCTAAAGAATATGAGCAAGTCTAATTAGGGATTGAATCTGACTTATACCTCTCTCCCAATTAGTGCTCTCCCCTAAACCGACAATCTGTTTGATAGATGCCCAGATTAAGAAGAAGTCTTTAGATCGTTAAATGAAACTCGTCTTTAGTCTTCTAACATGTAGCAGAAAATGTAGAACAGACTGTAGACTCGACCTTCTTCAAGATTGTGCAGTTGGGGAATAGATAGTTAACATCTTCAACTCACACTAAAAAGCATCCCACCAAAAAGCATCCCAATTAACTTACATCTTGCAAAACCCCTTAACTAAAATCCCTCCCAATCAAACAAGAACAGAAAGATGTTCATCAAGGAAATCAGCAATCAGGCCGCAACGAACACACAAGATGGTAACACCAAACTACCAATCACATCAAACAAGAACAGAGAGATTGTTCGGAATCATCATGTTGATGTATACGTGAAGCATTAACCGGAAGCACTTTGTCGATAAACTCATCAATCCGAGTGAAGATGTCAACCAACGGCTCTTAGAAGAGAAAAACTCCATGTGAAGATGACCCGATAATAAGAAGCTCGGTTCTTACATGAGTTTAGAGCCGTATGACCATTTAAATTCTCAAATAACAATCAACAATGCAAAAAAAATTCACACTTCTTCTCCCCCTCAAGAATTGCATACGGAGATGCCATTCTTGACTAAATAAGTGAAATCCATCCGAATGTTCTATTCACACTTCTCTCCCGCAAAATAAGCACATGATGTCGCCATCTTCATTATAATCGAGCAAGTGGAATGAGAAAACAATCAGTGGTAGCCCGGTTCACTTGATGACTGAAGCGCATGGAAAAAGTATGAAGTATGTTGATGAGAATGGTCATAATAAGAAGATTTCTCTTCTTCCGAAGATAATGCGCACTGAAGCGTACACATTTCTTTTCTTTAAGAACGAGGCATGAACTGATGTGTTCATACGTCATAATGTTGAAGTACGAGGCCTGAACTGATGTGAACAGACGTCATAAGAAGATTTCTCTTCTTCATAAGATAAAGCGCACTGAAACGTACACTTTTCTTTTCTTTAGAGAACGAGGCATGAACTGTTGTGTTCATACGTCATAAATCTCTCTCTTTTCATCTACTCTTGGCAAACTTATAATCAACCCCATTATCATTCAGTAGGCTATTTGTCGTGACAGCTGATGGAGAAAATCCAGTATGATGAATTTGACCCTGAAGTAAACTAACCCGAACTCGTGACTTATACTTGCACATATGTAACATAGAGCGGTGCCGATTTCCATTAGCATCTCTAAGTACTCTCTATGTACTCTATAATCTTCAACCAACCAACCATCAAGTATAAGACGTACATTACCTCTTGAAAATCCACAATTGAATGTGACACTGAGCACTACAACGTAACTCCTTAAAGTGATAGTTATTTTGTGGTGGTATGAGCCCAATTCCCCCAAGTGGTAAAAGAAAAGGTAAAAGACACCCAAAAATAACTAGATTTCCAAGTCTTCATTTTTAATAATAAGCTCGAACAAGGATCATGAAGAATCTTCATCCATCCATCCCCGATACCTTCAGATACTAAGTACACTTGCCCGTGATATTTCACTTCAAACTCAAATAAATAATACTGAATTAACACCGTTGTCACATCTTCTAAACTGCTCAAATCTAGCCTTCTTTGACATTTAAGTGAACTTTGATAGTGGTTTCATCCCGACCATGGTTAAAAGCACATAACCCCGTAAAACCATGTAATAACCAAACTGCCATGACTAAAATCCAAACACACATCCAATTCATGAAGTACACTCTTTTATCCCTTCTTCGAAACAGAAAACGTAGCACCAGCATCAAAAGAGATCTCGAAATACACTTTCCTTTCTCCAAGATGGTTCCATTATTACGGGATTTTACAACTCAATGGTTTAAACCGAGAAATAGTTTCTTTCGCGGGATTTTACAAAACCAAGAGTAAACCGTAAGAAAGATCCGGAAATGCACTTTACTTTTACCAGGATGTTTCCATTGTCACGGAATTTTACAAGTCTATGATTTAAACCGAGAAATAGGTTCTTTCGCGGCATTTTACAAAATCAAGACAAAACCGTAAACAATGTCAGCTTGAATGAGTTATGACAACCTTGGTTTCGGTGAATATCTGTTTTAGGGGAACATGCAGCGGTTTATCAACGGTTCATTATCCAACATCATCAAAAACACCAACCATCTAATAAACACTTTGAGGAATACATCAATCGCGCATTTTGTCGGCTATTGTAGTGACCACATGGAGAAATAGACCCGATATGCCAAACTTGAACAAGACGAAACATTCCCTGGATTTGTTACTTAAGCTTGCACTAATCCGTGTGAAGAAGAAACGGTGTACCCAAATGTACAAAACCTCTTGACATATCCTAAACTGCGTGAGACACCGAAGTGATAGCTATGTTGTGGGTTAAGCGAGAAAGAATCACAAACGTAACTAAATAGCCAAGTCTTTATCACACTCTATAAATGCCCAAACAAGTCATCTTCACGGAAGGGTAGAAAGAAAGAAGACGAAATAAGTAAACACGCCCGGAAAAAGTCACTTCAAATTCAAATAGGAAATGCCGTCCAAACGACCCCGTAGTTAACATTGATCAATTTTCAGTTCGAGCCGTGACATAATATTTTCTGTGAAAGAATGTAGTCCAAAGAATCAAACCACATAACCCATCGAATCTCATCATCTCATCAACTCACATCATCAAATCTCATTTTAATCCAAGTCTCCAAATCATGAGAAATCACGTCAAATCTTATATTATGCGAACCAATTCTGAGAAGCCCATCAAATCATTATCCAAATCCGTTTCAGTCCAGTCGAAAATCAAACATGAAAATATTACCTAGCCGAGTCTTTACTATCCCTGATCCAAAACTCGGTCCAAACATGATATTATAACATTGAAGTTCAGCACTTAACAAACGAGAATGATCGAAAAACTTTTTACCCATAAATCATTATTACGTTTGAGCAACTTAGTGATATTCTTCATGCCCATTCAAGCGTAGTTATGTGACCAACAGATATCCCAACTTCATCAAAACAATATACAGCCCATATTGAAATAACTTACCTCGGCCCATTACCAATTCATACTACACGGCCCATGTAATCAACAGATAATAATCCTACAATACCCTAATACAATGGGTATATAACCCACATATCACATACTCTTTATCTGTTACACAAACCCTAACACCATAATCATATTAATCCGCCTCCCCAAACAGACAAACGCTCCTGTTAGGAATTAGAAATTCCAGGTATTAAAGAGTCGGTAACCTCAAGTATATGTAATCGTTAGAAAGCTCTTAGTCGTAGTTCTTTTAAGTTAAGTAGTATGTAGTTAAGTAACACCGTGGAGGACGGACGGGTCTTTACCCACTGTATGCCTGATCCACAGCCCGATGTGTGGCGATTTATGTAAGACTATAAATACTCTCTACCTCCCAAGGTAGAGAGTTGGAGCTCATAATAATATCTTTCACTTTCTCTCACTAAGTTCCCTAAACCTCTAACTTTCTCTCTCTAGAATTCCATCTATATGCTACTTTATGTTATGGTTTGATGTGTATGTGAAAAGTTATATCTTACAATTGGTATCAAGAGCCATGGTTGGATCATATCTTGCACATCTTTGGATTTCTAGTGGTTTTTAGGTGGTTTTTGAGTTTGAAAAAGTTTAGTGGTTTTTGCATCATTTGGTTGATTTCTTGTGTTAAAGTTTGAATTTTGTTAGTACTTTTATGTTTAGAATCATCACAAGTGTTTAGGTTTTCATTTGGTAAGCTTGAATCATCTTGGTTGGGTTGTTTTGGATTGAAAAGTGATGTTTATATGGTTTTTCAAGCTAGCGACTTAGCTCACGGATAATTTTCTTCGTAGCGACTTGCTTCACAAAATTGTAGCGAGTTACAGTGTTAAACCTAGCGAGTTAGATCTAGCGAGTTAAAGTACAAGTAGTGGACTCTCCACTACGAGTAGCGACTTGGTCTGTAGCGAGTTGCTCTTTAGCGACTTGTATCTCTAGCGACTTGTGTAGCGAATTGCTGCCAAAATTTTGCTAGCGACTTGAGGGTTAGCGAGTTACTACTTAGCGACTTGCTTGTTGTCTAGCGACTTGGGACTCTAGCGACTTAGCTGTCTGGCGAATTAAGTGTTAGCGACTTAGTGCACTATCTTCTAGCGACTTAGTGCATTATCTTCTAGCGACTTAGTGCATTATCTTCTAGCGACTTGAGTGATTGTTTACGGTTTTCTCTTGATTTAGTAAAATCCCGTGAAAGAATCTATTTCCCGGTTTAATCATAGAGTTATAAAATCCCGTATAATCTGTTAACATGTCTACCAACGTTCCTACTGTCATCTCCACTGTCGCCGAGGATGTTCAAGCAGCTGGCTCAGATACTCGTCCACCCATGCTTGACAGAACTGACTACGATTCTTGGGCTCAACGAATCAGATTGTATTGCCTTGGAAAGGAAAATGGTGTCAACATTCTCAAATCCATTGATGAAGGACCATATCGAGTTGAGACGACTAGAGACATACTAGATACTAATGAAGATGGTACTCCTGTTTACGGAATGGACAGACCTAAGATGTATGATGAGCTTGATGATAAGGAGAAAAAGAGATTCGATGCAGACATCAGGGCTTCAAACATTGTTCTTCAAGGTCTTCCTAAAGACATCTACAAGCTGATCAATCATAACACAGATGCTAAGGCAGTTTGGGACAATGTAAAGATGCTTCTCTCAGGTTCAGAATTAACTATGGAAGACAGAGAATCCCAACTCTATGACGAATTTGAGCACTTCAAGATGAAACCAGATGAGAATGTCTATGAGTACTATGTGAGATTTCATAAGTTAGTTAATGACATGAGGAACATCAGAATGACTATGCCTAACATTCAGTTGAACTCAAAATTTGTGAACAACATGAATCCCGAATGGCACAAGTTTGTTACCGCTGTGAAGCTCACTAAAGGATTGAAGAATACAAACTATGAGCAACTCTATGCCTTCCTCCTTCAGAATGAGAGACATGCTATGTTTGAAAAATTGATTCTCAATCAGTTCAAAACCAACCAGGGAGAGACCAGCTCGTCTAATGACTCTACAGCTTTCTACTCGAACATCGGAATCACAACCAAAGCATCACAAGTCATTCCTTTGGGTAATGGTAATCACAAACTCATTCCTGATCCTATGTACAAACAAGCTGATGCTGATGCTCACGTGGGTAGCTTCATTAATCAACTTGCTCTTCTCATTAGTCAAAACATGAATACTCTCCCACAAACCAACAACAACCTCAGAATTGCATCTAACCCATACAATCAAGCCACTGTTAAAGATGGAAGGATCGTGGTGCAACCAGTTCAGGAAAGACAGTATGATCAGGGACGAGGTGGAGCTGGGAGAGGTTATGTTGGCAACCAGAATCGAGGAAGGAATGGTAACCAAGGTCAAGCTAAGCCCATCAAATGCTATAACTGTGGTGGTGAGGGACACATTGCAAGGAACTGCACATCTCCAAAGCGTCCACAGAATGCTGACTACTTCAGAGATAAAATGCTGCTGGCACAAGCTCAGGACAATGGTGCTGCTTTGAATGAAGAGGAATTGCTATTTCTTGCTGAGGGCAATGCCAAGACCTATGATGCAGATGTGGATGAGCAGCCTATTCAAGAGATAGGTCACAATCATCAGAATGCCTTTCAAGTCGCTGACTGTGATGCATACGACTCTGATGTAGATGATGGACCTACTGCACACACAATTTTTATGGCTAGCATTTCTCCAATGGTCTCTCCCAAGGTCTCTTCTTCACCACAAGCTGGCCCATCCAAGGACAAACTCATCTCAGAGGTATTAAAACTATACGATGATGCTGATGTGCGACAGATGCATGACAAAGTACAACCAACTGAAACTATTGAATCAAATGTTGAAAATATGGGTAATAACAATATTGTCCCATACGATCAATACGTGAAACAAAGTGAAAGTGAAGTTGTACCAAGTGATGCATCATCTGCAGTCAACAATGACTATGTCTTTGATGAATACACTGCATGTGCTCCTGATGATTCCGTAATTTCTGAACTAAATGCCTATAAGGAACGTGTTGCTATTTATGAACAACGTGCAAAATTTGAGTTGACCACTCGTGAGCAGGAAATGGATGACCAAGTGAGTACAGTAATTAGAAAAAGTAAGTTTAGAGAAGAAGTATTGAAACAAGAATTACATTCCTTGCAAGAAAAACTTTCTAAAACAGCTAAGCAAAAACAAGAACTTCAAGAAAATGTGAAAATGCTTAAGCAAGAATTTAATGCAAAGGAATCAAAACTCTTGAGAGATTTTTCTAATCTGAAAACTTTGAAAAACAAACTTGAAAACAAGTTGTACATACAAGGAAACACCATTTAGACTGCTCACATGGTCACCAAACATCGAGTCTTAAGCGATAAGCATAGCATTCCCCTTGTTGAGGAACCAAATTCAGAGGTAATTAAAAAGGCTAGAAATGCTCATAAGGTGCTTTATGATGGTAATGAA
Organism: Chrysanthemum seticuspe; assembly: GCA_019973895.1. Classification (NCBI taxonomy): domain Eukaryota; kingdom Viridiplantae; phylum Streptophyta; class Magnoliopsida; order Asterales; family Asteraceae; genus Chrysanthemum; species Chrysanthemum seticuspe. Next base: position 153,511,060 of record BPTQ01000002.1, on the reverse strand, counting down.
GTCCTTAAGCCTAGGCGATAAACCTAGTTGCGTTGAGTGCACTGAGGAAGATAAGAAATTAAATGAAATCACTAGGGAAAAGATGAATAAGAAACAAAATGATCCCAAATGCAAAGAGAAAAACATAATTATCTCTCCTCATGATTACAAGAAGGAAAACTGGATTTCCTTGAACAAGTTTAAACCTCAGACTTTGTTGACTCCCGAACAAGTCTTCTGGAAAAAAGATTTAGATAAGCAGAAAGCGGAAAATATTGTTGAAACAAACCCTCCCCTTTGGAAAATGCCTAGAGCGACTGTGTATCCTCCTAATACACCAATGCATCTTGTACCTAGAACAATTGCCACTAAAAGCAAGACATTAATTAGCCAATACGTTATATTTCAACTATTTGTTGATTTTGAGAAAACTTGCAAGAAAAGGATCACGCCCACTGGTATAACTGAAGGAGAAAGGGGTTTTGAACAAATGAAAGAATGTTATTTAACTGAGGTCATGCCCTTCTTTAAACTTCTAAAAGATGACTTTGAGAGTCTTAAAAAGGGGGTAGAAACTGATATTAAGGGTATGGAAAAGGAATTTGATGCAATGGTTGTTGAAGTTAGTGACTATGAGCGTGCACTGAAATATAATGAGATTGAAAGAAAGAACTTGCATACATTAAATGAGAATCTTATTACTGAATGTGTTGCTCAAGATGTGTTTTTCACTGCTTCAAATTGCTCTATTAATGCTTCCAAATTTCATGAACTATCTGTGGCCCTGAAAGTCTCCCATGATCGTGTCATTGAGCTTGAACAAACTAATTCTAAACTAAACGAGAAAATTGAACTGGATGATCACGACAATTTCGTTAAACATTTTTCTAAACTAGAAGTTGAACATTTTAATTTACAACTAAAATATCAACATCTTAAAGAAAATGTCAAAACTTCAAATGTCAAGACATCTTCAGATGCTCCAGAGTTTGATGCAGTTTTTCAAATTAACAAACGTGATGAACAGATCCAAGCTCAGTGCAACACGATCAGAAAGTTGAAAGCCCAAATCTCTCAATTAAAGGGTCAAACAAACAATATGACAGGCTCCCAAATGCCTCCTCCTTTAGATTCTCAGAATTCTCAAACGTTTCATCTTCAAAACCTAGTAAATGCTTTACAAAAGGAAAACGAAAGTTTTCTGGAAGAAAATGAAAAGGTTAAACGTCATTTCAATGAGTTATTTGAATCAATTAAAGTCACCCGTAACAATAACAACGAACAAATAGCTTCATTGCAAAAAGAAATTGAGAATCTGAAGAGTCAGGTTAAAGGGAAAATGCCAATGACCAATGGGGAAAATGGTGTATCAAAGGTTCACTCTTGTAATAAATATGCTTTGTCTGTGACATATGTCCCTCCTCATCTAAGAAACAACAAACTTGCTATTCAAACATACTTCTCATCCCTTAAGGATTGCCTAGAATGTCTGCGTGAGATTGTTGAAGAGGATAAGTTAGAGAAACCTCATGATAATGCAATTGGACATGCATGCCTATATGCCAAACGATCTCAAGAAATCTTAGAATGCTTGATCACAATATGCCCAAAGTCATTAGGTGAGAGAGTTAATCCTTTGATTCCATGCTCGATGCCTAAGGCCAAGCATGATATGCACTCGATTCCCAATGTTTTGAATATGAACCGTAGTGTGCCTTTAAGGGGTTTAGATTCTAGATCTGTCAATGCTAAGAAAGAGAACTCAAGTGTGCCTTCTAGGAGTACAAATCTCAGTACCTCTAGTGTTAAGAATGTGAACCGTAGTGCACCTGCATGTAGTTCAGATCCCGGCACATCTAAACAGGTGGTGCAAAGAGTAGTAAAACAAACTAATGTTCCCATTCCCTCTACAGGAGTAATTAGTGACATTAAAGGGAGCAGGTCAAAGTCTCAAGACAATACAAGGAATGATAGGACCTCGCAAGCTAAGAATGTGCACTGGAAAAGAGTAGAAGAACAATCTAGGAACTTTAAGTTTGAATCGAATAAAACGAATCGTGTTGATTCTAGTATTAGCCATAGGCGTACTGTAATTAATTCGAATTCTGATACTATTTGCAAACCTTGTACTGATGTCTGCTTGAATTCTGCTTCTAATCATGAATGTGGTGTTACTGTTCTGCCTAATGATGTTAATTGTCCAGTTAATATTGTTAATGCTAAAATTCTTGCTAAGAAGGCTAAAAGGCAAAAACGAAAGAAAGTTAGAAAACATTGGAAACCCACAGGAAGAACATTCAGTAAAATAGGCTTTTATTGGACACCTGTTGGTCTTAAGACTAATCAGATAATGCCCACTAGAAAATGGATGCCTACTGGTAGAACTATTCCCTTAAGAAGTGATCACACTATGAACAGGGCTAATACTGACACTAGTACTGCATCTATTCACAATGATTCCATTGCCTCACTTTCTGATATGAATGCTTCTATTTCTGATGTGGGTGTTCCAAACATTGTTACTAACCAAATGGAACCCATTCTTGCATGGGGATCCCAATTATCCAGTTATCCATTCTTGTCTGTGTTCAACTGCAGATCGTTCAAATCGTTCTGTGGTACCTGGACTCAGGCTGTTCCAAGCATATGACTGGAGACCGGTCGCGGCTCATGAACTTCGTGAGCAAATTCATCGGGACTGTTAGATTTGGTAATGATCATTTCGGTGCTATCATGGGTTATGGAGATTATGTAGTTGGTGATAGTGTCATCTCTAGAGTTTACTATGTAGAAGGTTTGGGTCATAATCTGTTCTCTGTTGGTCAATTCTGTGATTCTGATCTAGAAGTTGCCTTCAGAAAACATACCTGCTTTGTTAGAGATCTTAATGGTAAGGAACTGCTAAAAGGAACTCGTGGGTCAAATCTTTACACCATCTCTATCGATGACATGATGAGGGCTTCTCCAATCTGCTTGCTATCAAAGGCTTCAAAAACAAAGTCATGGTTATGGCATCGTCATCTCAATCACTTGAACTTCGGCACCATCAACGATCTTTCCAGAAAAGACTTAGTTGTAGGTTTACCTAGACTAAAGTATGAAAAGGATCATCTTTGTTCAGCATGTCAATTGGGAAAAAGCAAGAAGTATGCCCATAAACCCAAACCTACTAACTCTGTCATAGAAGTTCTTCATATGATTCATATGGATTTATGTGGACCTATGAGGGTGCAGAATATCTTTGGGAAGAAATATGTGTTAGTTGTGGTTGATGATTACTCTAGATTCACCTGGGTCAAGTTCTTAAGGACAAAGGATGAAACTCTTGATATCATCATCAAACTCATCAAACAGCTGCAGGTTCGACTAAACAAAACTGTCAGAATTATCAGAACAGACAATGGAACTGAGTTTGTCAACAAACAACTTAGTAAATTCTATGAAAGCGTTGGAATCAGCCATCAAAGAAGTGTTCCACGAACCCCTCAACAGAACGGTGTAGTTGAAAGACGAAATCGTACTCTTGTTGAAGCCGCTAGAACAATGCTGATCTACTCAAAGGTTCCAATGTTTCTCTGGGCAGAAGCAATTGCCACTGCATGCTACACACAAAATCGTTCCCTGATTCACACTATTCATGGAAAAACTCCATATGAACTTGTCCACAACAGAAAACCTAATCTATCCTTCCTTCGTGTGTTTGGTGCATTGTGCTATCCAACTAATGAGGGTCAAGACTTAGGCAAACTTAGAGCTAAAGCTGACATTGGAGTATTTGTAGGATATGCATCAAACAAAAAGGGATACCGAATCTACAACAAAAGAACCCGAAATATCATGGAAACAATTCACGTTACGTTTGATGAGCTGACCGGTCAAATGGCTCCTGGACACTACAGCTCAGGACCCGCACTTCAAAACAGTCCCATTGGATCATCTCTTGTTCCAAACTCCTCTCAAGAAACTCCATATGTACCTCCATCTGAAGATGATGTAAAGAAATTGTTTGATCCTATGTTTGATGAACTGTATGATTCAATTACTAATGAGGTGCTGATCCCTACAACAGAGGATGCTCATATTCCAGTGAATGAAGTCAATCCTTCAGTCTCAATATCTTTAAGTCAAGAAGCACCTGCTGCTGATCCTTCAGTCTCATCAACAAATCATCATTCTTCAAATGTACATCATGGAAATGTTTCTGGCATCAATGATGAAGTTAATCCCTTTGCTACTCCTGAAGATGCTCCATTTGAAAACATATTTGCTACTCCTGAATCATCATCAGAACCATCTTCTTCAGGAGACATCGACTCAGCTACCTTAGTTCCTCAACAACTGCCACATGAACACCTCAGAAAATGGACTCACGATCATCCATTAGACAACATCATTGGAAATCCCTCTCGTCCTGTATCAACCCGGAAACAACTTGCAACCGATGCCTTATGGTGTTTCTTCAACTCCGTACTATCTAAGATCGAACCAAAGGATGTTAAAACTTCCATGAATGAAGATAGCTGGTTCAATGCCATGCAAGATGAAATTCATGAGTTTGATCGTCTTGATGTATGGGAGTTAGTACCTGCTCCAGACTGTGCTATGATTATAGCTCTCAAATGGATCTTCAAAGTAAAACTTGATGAGCATGGTGATGTGTTGAAGAACAAGGCTCGATTAGTTGCTAAAGGATATCGTCAAGAGGAGGGTATAGACTTTGAAGAATCTTTTGCTCCAGTTGCTCGAATCGAGGCAATTAGAATCTTTCTGGCTAATGCTGCTAGTAAGAACATGGTAGTCTATCAGATGGATGTGAAGACGGCATTTCTGAACGGAGATCTTAAAGAAGTCGTCTACGTCAGCCAACCTGAAGGATTTGTGAATCAAGAGCATCCTACTCACGTTTATCGTTTGAAGAAGGCTCTATACGGTTTAAAGCAAGCTCCAAGGGCATGGTATGATACACTGTCAAAGTTTCTTCTATCAACCGGATTCATCAAAGGAGCAGTTGATCCTACATTGTTCACCAGGAAGTCAGGCAAACATTTGATTCATGTTCAAATTTATGTTGATGATATTATTTTTGCCTCGACTGACCCAATGGAATGTGATCGTTTTTCAAATGAAATGAGTTCAAAGTTTCAAATGTCAATGATGGGACAAATGTCATTTTTCTTGGGATTACAAATTTCTCAAAGTCCCGGAGGCATTTTCATAAATCAATCTAAATATGCAACAGAGATTTAAAAGAAATTTGGATTTGATTCAAGTGACCCTGTTGACACCCCCATGATTGACCGAACCAAACTAGATGAGGACCTCTCAGGGATCATGATTGACCAAACAAAATATCGGAGTATGATTGGATCCCTGATGTATTTCACTGCTAGTAGACCAGACATCTTGTTTGCTGTTTGCATGTGTGCTAGATACCAGGCTAAGCCTACTAAAAAGCACCTTGAAGCAGTTAAACGGGTCTTTCGGTATCTCCAAGGAACCATCAATATGGGACTATGGTACCCGAAGGACACCGGTATGTCACTAACGGCCTATGCAGATGCTGATCATGCAGGTTGTCAAGATACACGTCGAAGTACGTCAGGAGGTGCTCAGTTTTTGGGTGATAAGCTTGTGAGCTGGTCTTCAAAGAAGCAATGAGTACTTCTATTTCCTCTACAGAGGCTGAATACATATCCATGTCATCTTGTTGTGCTCAAATCTTATGGATGAGATCTCAATTATCTGACTATGGCTTTGAATTCAACAAAATCCCTCTGTACTGTGATAATAAAAGTGCTATTGCTCTCTCATGCAACAACGTTCAACACTCAAGAGCTAAGCATATCGACATTCGACATCTTTTCATCAGGGAACAAGTGGAAAAAGGAGTGGTGGAACTATACTTTGTGAGGTCTGAATATCAGTTAGCAGACATCTTCACCAAAGCTCTTCCAAGAGAACGTTTTGAGTTTATTCTTCCACGACTTGGCTTGAAAAGCTTTCAACCAGAAACTCTCAAACGTCTTCAGGAGGAAGACGAGGAGTAAAGGTCTATCTTCATCTATCTCTTGTATATATCTATTCGAAAAACAAAATACAAAATTATAAAACCTTAAAAAATCAAATAGAAAAATATAAAACTTCCAAAATCCATAAAAATTTGAAAAATTCGAAAAATCTTCAAAAAAATATTGTCATTTTGTCATGTTTCTCTCGATTCGATAATATCTACGGTCTTGATGTTGTCATTCAAAGAATGACACGGGACTTTAGATGTTGTTCGAATTTTTTTATTTAAAAAAAAATCAAAAAATCAAAAAATCAAAAAATATTTTTGGGAGAAAGAGAAACTATGGTTTATTGTCATCTTCAGGCAATAACCCGGTTTTAAAAGAAAGAACAGAGCTATGTTTTATCATGCTTTCAACATTCCATGCTCTGATTCTATAAACAGTTATCTGCTGAAAACTAAATGCTTTGAAAAATCTCTATCTCTCAATCAACAACCTATGTCATTGATTGAGGGGGAGAATGATTTCAATTAAATTAAAAAAGTTATTTGGCATTAAATTGTTTTCAAAAGATATACATGCATGTTTTATCAATGGAGTTTAAAGTCTTAAAATCCGATCCTTATCAGTTCAAACGCTTTCACAATCAAGTCACAATTCTCCTTAAAAGCTTTCAAAATCAATTTAAATCAATAAAAGATCACAAATCTCAAATGATTTGATAATTGTGATCGGGGGAGAATGTGTGATTTAAATTGGATTTAAACTGATAATTAGGTAAATGGTTTTATAAGGATGTACATGCTATCCTGCCCACATGTGACAAACGATTTCAAATTTTCCATGCACATGTTGAGGGGGAGCATCTATCTTAAACCTATGATTTGAAATGTGATCAACTTATCTCAATGTGCAAGGTCCCTCTAGTATGTGCAAAACTCTTTTCAAATCTCGAGGCACATATTGAGGGGGAGCAAATTCATGGAAACCTCATCCTTCCCGGAAATGCTATACCTACTTGATTTAAGGTGGGAAGTGATGTTGATATCTTTTAGAAAATGGTAATCAAAGAAGTTAATTCTTTCTCTTGCCTCCGTGTGCAAAACTTTCTCAAATACTTGATGCACATGTTGAGGGGGAGTTCTCGTTCTAAAAATATCAAAAACAATTCAGGTACAAAATGCTTTGATAATATATCACAAGTATCCGAATTGATTTTCAAATGGTTTTCAATTGGATCCAATGGCAGATGAACAATACCAAATAGACCGACCAACTTTACGTTATGTACGGTGATATAAGGATGATAAGGTTAGGTATTGGTTCCCATGATCCGCCAGAACCGGAGGGATCTACCCAGGGACAATCCACTAGTTAGTGTAGAAGTCCTTAGGTATGATGATAAAAGGAGAAAAATGAGATATGGGAAGAGTGCGGACTAAGACTGAGCTAGTACTGGAATAAACCCAACAAGGTTCTAGCTATGAAGTCTCGGTAAGCACTGAAGGGGTTGAAGAATTAAAAAGAATTGAATGAGAAAAGGGTGAAAACAAATAGCCCTCCATTTATTCAACCTTAGGGCAGAAACCGGGTTCAATTCATATGCTACTGATGGTAACATCGGTATTGAAGACAAGACGTCATGGACCAAGTGACGCACTGCACTTCAACTTTCCAAACCACTCAAGTTCCTCTTAAAAGGGCTTGTTTCATTCTCACGGGGAACCGACATTATCTATCGACTTTCTCTTAGAGATGGTTGATATTGAAGAAGGAGACCCTCTCCCTAGTCTCCGGTACAGGATCCAAATATGCACAAATTGAGTCTAGAGCCACGAGATCATCAATAAATCTCATTAGGACACTTTCAATGAAGACTCTTTGTCTCACACAATGTGGAAAGAGAGATTATATCTTGAGTCCTACGCATTATCCTTGTGGTATTGCCAGAACATCTGAGTGATGTGCATACATATTCACAATGAAGATGGAAAGCCTTCTGGAGCCAACATCAAACAAGCTCCTGGTAGGTGGCATGTGAGATCTATCTTATAGATTAACCATGTGACAACTGAACAGAAACAATGGGGCGATTCAATCTCTTGAATCAATCCTGGTTCAGGTTATGGATTTACGGATACCTTTGAAAAACCGGTCATTGTGCTTAAAAAACTCTTTTCTTTAGCACATCGACCGTGTACTAATTTTTCAATCCAAAAGGTGTTTTTTATGATTGATAAATGATTTTCAATAAAACCTTCATTGTATTGCAAAAACAATTTCTATTGAGCAATACACGATTGTTTTTCAAATCTCTTTTCATCAATCAGTGGACTTAAAATTCGCTGGTTCACTCACTCCGTGTTGTCTTCTTTGAGATGTTCCGGTTTGAGAACAGCTAGAACAGCTGCGAAACCCTGTCAAGGAGATTCTTAGGAATCCTACCTGATCACAGGCAGTACTCGTACTGATCAACGGGGAACCGTGGGCCGTGTACCTCAATTCAACGAAAGTGATCAAAGACACTTTCGCGCGATTTATTGCTAACTATAGTATGCAGGTACACCCGACGTTTGCTGCTGATCAGAATGAAGCAGTCAATCCATAGCCGCATGCTCACAATACACATTCATCTCAAAAGAAATCATGATAAGTGCATCAATGACTCTGATATTTTCACTCCATGCTTCTGCTACGCTGCTGCCAATATCATGAATCAACTAAAGCTTCCGCTACTCTGATGAGAAGATTTCATGATCCAGAATGTAAGCATGTCGGTCCTAAAGTCACAACACCACAAAGGATGTCTTAGAGATTTTTGATAACTGATGATCTCAAAAGATGGCTCAAAATTATTATCACGTAGATCAGTAAAAGACCTCCACTTGGAGTATCCAAACATGCAATGTGAAGAATCAATGACTACGAGCTTAGAAGCAAAGGACTACATCAAGAATGCAAGAACAATTTTTTTGTAATATCTATTTGTATTCAATGTAATTTTGGTACATGATTGAGGTGACCTCCCTTAGGGGGAGATTGTTAGGAATTAGAAATTCCAGGTATTAAAGAGTCGGTCACCTCAAGTATATGTAATCGTTAGAAAGCTCGTAGTCGTAGTTCTTTTAAGTTAAGTAGTATGTAGTTAAGTAACACCGTGGAGGACGGACGGGTCTTTACCCACTGTATGCCTGATCCACAGCCCGATGTGTGGCGATTTATGTAAGACTATAAATACTCTCTACCTCCCAAGGTAGAGAGTTGGAGCTCATAATAATATCTTTCACTTTCTCTCACTAAGTTCCCTAAACCTCTAACTTTCTCTCTCTAGAATTCCATCTATATGCTACTTTGTGTTATGGTTTGATGTGTATGTGAAAAGTTATATCTTACAGCTCCCAATAAATAATCTAGATCAGATCTGGGAACACCTCCATCCACGCTCCACTCGTGATAGTCATCATGACCTCGCCACAGGGATGGCTCGAAGGTCTATCAACATAGCCACAGGGATGGCCTCAAGAATGTTTAGGTCAAGGTTTAAAGGTAAGTATCAACAGATTTTAAACTTTTTATCCAAGGTGAGACATGATGTGATTCATAATTTAACGAAACATGATAAAAGATATAACATCCTTGTTATCATCTTTATCATCAGTTTCGAAAATTAAAAAGGAGTATACTCCAAAAAAAATGATCTATGAGGCATATGTTCTTGTGTGAATAGATAAATGATATCTATGTGTTAGAATAACCACTCACATAATGAACAAAGTTGAGATCAAGATCAAGAATTAATTTATGTCCGTTTTTCCTTAATTGAGGATCTGTGATGGATTAAAGTGTGAATGACCCATGATGGTTAAGATGTTTTACCCTTTAAAGCAACACACAAATATGAGATTCTTGTCATTTATTTTCCAATCGAATCAAGAAGTGAATGAAACGTTTTGATTTATGTTCATTTTCTTAATCTGAATTCGAATATGTCATGGAGACAAGACATCAATGACAATGATCGATGATGTTACTCTCTTTCACAATTGGTGTACGAAACTTGTTGATAAGAGGAGATAACTGAGATCATGAGTAACTTGCTTTATTGATGAGATTCGAGACTTGATTAAGATGTTGACTAAGAATCAATGTCAATGTTAGTTGATATGAATCGTATGTTGTGAAATGAATTGGTTGTGATGTAGTATGAATTACTTAGATGTTGTTGACTGATGTAGAATCTGTTTATGTTTGGATGTTGTGTTTGTAAGATGAGGTGACTTGTTGAAATGGGTTTAATACATCATGTATGTTGTTGTTAATTGTTGATTGTAATGGTCTGATGTTGATAATCCATGTAATCTCATCTTAGATCATTTAACGCTTTTGACATTCTTCATCTTACAAACCTTCATAATCATGTGACGCATCAAACCCAACTCGCATCATTTCCAGCTCTCATCTTACCCAACTCGCAACATACCCAACACGCATCAGTTCCAACTTATATCATACCCAACTCGCATATGACAAGTTGCTTCAGACATTCGTTGACTCAAAAGTCAACGAGACCAACTCGCTTCCTTTAAATTTTGATAAACCGTATCTGGTTTTCTGAGTCAACTCGCTTATGTTCATTGTAGCCAGACAGCATGACAGCAACTCGCTTTGACATTATTAAGCAACTCGCTAAATAGCAGAGTGCAACTCGCTCAAAAGCAAGTCAACATAACCTGACCAACTCGCATGTATGAATAAGGCAACTCGCATAGCCTTATCAGGTTACCAACTCGTAACATGAAAACACTGAATCTGGACAGTTTGTAAAGACAAAACTGACAACTCGCATGTATGAAAAAACAGTTAACTCGCATGGATGAAAACATGTTCAAGACCAGAAAACATTTTAGAATCAGAATGAGACAATTTAAAAACTGCTTCAAAACTCATCTAAGTCACACAAGACCAGATTCAAAATAGATTTAGAACATGTTCAACACCAGATTCAAAACAGATACAAGAAATTCATCATAACCATATCTAGAAGCAACCAAACCCACACAACCCGCATGAAAACCGCATAGATGAACCGAATAAAAAAACCATTTGAATGAGACCCAAATCAACACAAACAACAAAACCTGGCTCTGATACCAATTGTAGGATCTTAAATTATGTTGTTTAATGATTCGGGTGGTCTAGGACAATGATTAAACAAGAAAGCCATTTAAGATAGATGAAGAGAGTTGAGAGGTGGTTTCTTGAAGAGAGTTGCTATTCAAATGAAAGGTTAATTCAAAAAAGCCACACCCCTTCCATGGATGGAAGGGGTATTTATAGTTACACAATACACGACCTCCTATCGGCCTGTGGATTAGGTATACAGTGGGTAAAGACCCGTCCTTCCTCCACGGTGTTACACTAAACTATTCTAAGCTACTGACTAACTAATTAACTACATAATAACGTAAATAACTCCAAGTCTACGAGCTAAACTATGCTAGATAATACTTGGGGTGACCGACACTTCACTATGGAATTTTCTAATTCCTAACAAGATCATAGATACCCACATCAGAGAAGACCTTTTTCAAAACCTTCAGTATCTCACAGTACTTTCCAAAGTACTGCTCAGCCAAAACAAGGTACTGATCACACTATTTGGAATAGGAATCCTAGGAGATCTCTCTATCAACCTAGAAGGTATTACAATTCACATAGGGGATCTAGATCACAGGAACCACGTGTTAAACCAGAATGGGTTAAGAGAGAAAGTACAGCTAAGGGACACACAGTACTTTCAACAAAAAGTGAATCTGATGTTTTTGTGATACAAGAAAAAGCTAATAATCTTGTAAAAGATATTTATGTTGAAAAATCAGAAAGTTTTGAAAATCCACATGCTAAAGATCAAAAGATAATTCGGGATCATCATTTGAAAAATAGTGGGAATTACATACTCAAAGAATTTGAGTTTGTAACTCCACAAGGGGAACACAAGTCAGTAATGGCTTGGGTTCCTAAAAATCACTAACTCTTTTCTTTGTGTGCAGGGCAACCCAGAAGAGGAGCTTAAAGATCATCTAATTGTGGATAGTGGTTGCTCTAGAAGCATGACAGGAGACAAAGAGATCCTGTCTGATTTTAGAAATATTAGTGGAGGAAGAGTTGCATTTGGGAATGATCCAAATGGAGGAAAGATTACTGGTAAAGGAACTATCAAAGTAGGGCTTATAGATTTTGAAAATGTTAGATATGTGAAGGAGCTTAAGTTCAATCTATTATCTGTTTCTCAAATCTGTGATAAAAAGCATCTTGTGTTATTCACTGACACAGAATGTCTCATCCTTTCCTCTGACTTTAAGCCTGTTGATAATGACATGATAGTACTTAGAGTACCAAGAACAAATGATGTGTATAGTTTAGACATGAAGAGTCTACATTCTTATGGAAGAGCCACATGTTTGGTGGCTAAAGCAACATCTGAAGAGGCACATCAATGGCATAGAAGATTGGGACATGTAAATTTCAAGAATATCAACAAACTGGTTAAAGGCAATCTAGTTAGAGGTTTACCTTCAAAGACTTACAAGAATGATCAATCACGCTTGGCATGCAAGAAGGGTAAACAACACAAAGAGAGGACTATTAGAGAACCATTGGAGCTGTTACATATGGATTTGTTTGGACCTGTCTCTGTGACAAGTTTAAACAAGAAAAAATATTGTTTGGTTGTTACAGATGATTGCAGTAGATTCAGTTGGGTTTTCTTTTTGGGTTTTAAGGATGATACTTTTGATGCTATTCAGACTCTCATAATAGCTCTTGAAAACCAATTGAGACTCAAGGTTAGAGGTATTAGATGTGATAATGGAACTGAATTCAAGAACAAGCTTATGGATGAATTTTGTGCAAACAAAGGCATAAAGAGGGAGTTTAGCATTGCAAGAACACCACAGCAAAATGGTGTTGCAGAGAGAAAGAATAGGACTTTGATTGAAGCAGCAAGAACAATGCTAGCAGATTCCCATCTACCTATTCAATTCTGGGCAGAAGCTGTAAGTACTGCTTGCTATGTACTTAACAGAGTCTCAGTCACCTAACCACAGATGAAGACACCCTATGAATTGCTGATGAGCAATAAACCCAACATTCGTTTTATGAAGCCTTTTGGATGCCCTCTCACTATTTTAAACACCATTGATAATCTGGGGAAGTTTGATGGCAAGTCAGAAGAAGGATACTTATTGGGTTATTGCACTAACAGTAAAGGCTTTAGAGTATACAACAGAGTTACTAAGAAGATTCAAGATTGTTTTCATGTTGAGTTTTTAGAAGATCAAGACAATGAGAAACGTAAAGGTCCTGATTGGATGTTTGATCTTGAGGTTTTAACTCCTTCAATGAATTATGTACCTGTTAGAGAAGAAAATCAACCTGTGCACAATGGAGAAGATTTACAATATGTTGTTCATGGAGTTCATATTAGACCGGATGTTGTTCCTGATGAAGATCCTGTTAGTCCAAAACAAAGTACTGATGTTCCCAAGCAAAGTACTGATACTCCAAAACAAAGTACTGTTGCACCAGAATCCTCATTATCTGCTGAGGATCGATCTATTCAAGAGGAACTTAATCAGATGCTTCTTCAAGATGTATTAGCACATTCTTACACTGATGAACAAAGGAGAGCTTATGAAGAGGCAAAGAAGAAGAACAAGACTGCAGAGTACTCTCACAGTACTTTTGACAGTACTTTCGAACAAAGTACTGCTGCACTAGTTGACAGTACTTTAGATGATTTGCATGATCCTACCATGCCTGAATTAGAGGAAACCGATGATGAGTTTGCAGATGAAGGTATTTTCTCAGATTCCAATGAAGATGTTGATTTAACTAACTTGGATGATGTGTATGGCGTTTCACAGTCTCCAATTTTAAGGATTCATAAGAATCATCCTACTGATCAAATAATTGGTCCTTCTACTTCTGGAGTGATGACTAGACACAAAGCTAAGTGTTTTACTAAACCTCATAATGCTTTACTTAGCTTTGTCTACAAACAGAATAGACTGAATCATAAGGACCATCACACCTGCTTATTTACTTGTTTTATCTCTCAAGAAGAACCCAAGAATATTGCTCAAGCCTTAACTAAAGAAAGCTAGGTTGAAGCTATGCAGGAAGAACTTCTTCAATTTAAACTTCAAGAAGTTTGGGTTTTATGTGATCTTCCAGATGGGAAGAGAGTTATTGGAACCAGATGGGTTTTCAGAGTCAAAAGAGATGAAAGAGGTAATGTTATCAAGAATAAAGCAAGGTTAGTTGCACAAGGATACAGACAAGAAGAAGGAGTAGATTATGATGAAGTGTTTGCTCTTGTAGCAAGAATAGAAGCTATTAGAATATTTATTGCTTTTGCTTCTTATATGGGATTTCAAGTTTATCAGATGGATGTTAAGAGTGCCTTTTTATATGGCAAGATTACAGAGGAAGTTTATGTCAAGCAACCTCCTGGTTTTGAAGATCCTAAACATCCTAACAAAGTTTACAAGGTGGTTAAGGCTCTTTATGGTCTTCATCAGGCACCTAGAGCTTGGTATGAGAGACTTTCTACATTCTTATTGCAACATGGATACAGAAGGGGAGCTATAGACAAGACTTTGTTTATCAAGAGAGACAAGAAAGATATCATGTTAGTTCAAGTCTATGTTGATGATATCATATTTGAGGCTACCAAACAGTCCATGGTTAAGGAGTTTGAGCAGCTGATGCAGAAAAAATTTCAAATGAGTTCAATGGGAGAGTTAACTTTCTATTTGGGACTTCAGGTTAAGCAGTCAAAGGAAGGAATTTTTATTAGTCAAGACAAGTATGTTACTGACATACTTAAGAAGTTCAATTTTGATGATATGAAGACTGTTACTACACCTATTAAATCTATCAATTCATTGGGCAAATATGAAGATGGACAACCTGTTGAAGTCAAGTTATACAGATCAATGATTGGCTCTCTTATGTATCTTACTGCATCAAGGCCTGATATCATGTTTGCAGTTTGTTTATGTGCAAGATATCAAGTCTCACCAAAGATTTCTCACATGAATTCAGTAAAGAGAATCTTCTGTTATTTAAAACAACAACCAAAGTTGGGGTTGTGGTATCCAAAAGAGTCACCTTTTCACTTAGAAGCTTTTTCAGATAGTGATTATGCAGGTGATAATTATGATAGAAGATCCACAACTGGAGGATGCCAATATCTTGGAATAAGGTTAGTGTCCTGGCAATGTAAGAAACAAACAATTGCAGCAACATCCTCTACTGAAGCTGAATATGTAGCTGCTGCAAGCTTTGTGGACAAGTTTTGTGGATGCAGAATCAACTCTTGGACTATGGGTTCAATTTCAAAAATACTCCTATCAACATTTATAATGAGAGTACCATTTGTATTGTGAAGAATCCTGTTTATCATTCCAAGACCAAGCACATACAGATCAGGCATCACTTTATCAGAGATTGCTATGAGCACAGGCTCATTAATGTGGTTAAGGTTCACACAGATGATAATGTAGCTGATTTACTCACCAAAGGCTTTGATGTTTCAAGATTCAATCACTTGGTGGTAAGCATTGGCATGATTAACTACTGAGCTGCATTTAAGGGGAGGACTATTCAATGTTAGTATAGTCCTGTGCATTGCTTGAGGGGAGGATATTTATGTATACTTAGTTTTTTACAGAAGAATTTGGCAAATTACTGTTTTTCTTGAAAGTACTGCTTGGATAGTACTGCTTGGGAAAGTATTGCCTACGTGGAAAGTACTGTTTGTCTTATTAAAGTACTGTTCCAACGGATATATTGAGGGGTAATCAATTCTAAACGGTAACTTTGTTATTATGGGCTGTGATTTTTCAAATCTCACCTATAAATAACTACTCTCCGATTTTCCCTCTTCTATTTATACTTTAGAATCTTTTTCATCACTTCTATATTATTCGATTACAATTCTTATTGTGTTTAACTAATCAGCAATGGCGAATCGTCCTACTGTTCCAAAGCATAATACGGTGGCTAATTTGGACAAGACTGATGCGAATGTGGTTTTTCATGATATGATTGATTATCTTACTGGGTCATCAATCAGTTATGCTCTTTTAGTTGAGCCAGATATCATTGCCCCTTGGATTCAAGAATTTTGGGCTAATGCTAGGGATAATATGGAGAATGATGAATATTATGTTCGATCAATCATTGCTGGAAGAACTGTGAAGATTACAGAAGCCTCTATTAGAGATGATTTATTATTTGGAGATGATGAAGGGGCTATTCATTTCGACAAGCAACTGATTTGGGATACATTTAGGGATCTTGGTTATGAAGGGTCATTAACAGAACAAACATTCAAGAAACCCTTATTTTGTCCTCATTGGAAATTTTTGGTTCATGTGTTGCTTCATTGCATAAGTGCTAAGAGTACTTCTTGGGAGCAGTTTGGGTCAAATATAGCATCTGCTATTGTTGGATTAGCTACAAATAGGGTTTTTAACTTCTCATGGCTAATACTGGATGGAATGCTCTCACATATTTCACATGGATCTAAATTGCTAATGTACCCAAGGTTTATACAGGTTTTCTTGAACAAGCAACTTGCTGATGTACCAAAACCTACTGACTTATTGCCTGTTATTGTTCAACAATCAAAGATTTTTACCTTTATGGCACGAAGGAGTGACTTATTCAGAGGACAAGATACTTCATTAACTCCTTCTATGGTGGACATTGTTGAAGCTGTTCGAGCTGAAGCTGGTGAAGATGAAGCTAGTGGCGGTTCTGCATCTGCAGGTACTGCTTCTCAACATACTGCATCTCCAAGTGCTGCATCTCAGAGTGCTGCATCCCAAGGTGCTGCTTCACACAATACTGCTTCACAAAGTACTGATCATGAACATGTTGAAGTTCCACCATCTCCATCTCCACAACCATCTCCACAGGTTTCTCCACATACAGAATCTTTGTCATCTGGAGGAGATGAACCAACTATGGAGCCTGAACAACCAATTCTTAATAATTATGCTTTAACAAGGGAATTGACAAGGTTGAAGAAATCATTTGAAGATCAGGCTACAGAAATTAAACGGTTGAAGCTCAAGCATCGAAGGTTAAAGAATTTTGTTGCTCTTTTTTTAAAAGTTATAACTTATGGGTTAAGAAAGAAAACAAGCGCAGAAGGAAATTTAAGAAGACAACAAAAGTCAAACAGGTTTATAAACCATCTTCTGTCAACTTGGGGAGGAATTTAGAAGAACAAAATTTGAAAGAAGATGCGGTTAAAGAGAATGAACCTGAAAGTTCTAAAAAGTCTGAAGAAAAGATCATTCAAGATACTAAGGAGCAAGTTCAAGTTCAAAGTACTATTGATGATCAAGGTACTGAACAACAAAGTACTGCTTTTTCTCAAAGTACCTTCAGACAAGAGGTAATAACTCCAAGAGTATTAGATTTTGAAGAAGAAGCTGGTCCTTCTACAATAGTTATACAAGAAGAGGAGGCTACATTCAAACCTATTCATTCTGCAAGTGATGATGAGTTTATTGCTACAATTTTAGAAGATTTATCACAACCAAGAGGTGGTGTTACTATTCGAGAAGTACAAGAAGAAGAACAACAAAGAACTTCTCAACCTGCAATTGATCCTAAGGATAAAGGGAAAGGTGTTTTGGTAGAAGTAAAGAAAAAGAAGTTAACTTTGGCAGAACTTAGAGAAATTGAAGTTGCTAGGAATGAAGCTGCAGCTAGAAAGCTTCAAGAAGAGTTAGATGCTAAAGATAGAGAAGCTCGGGAAGCTCAAGAAGCTCAGAGTAGAGAAGCAGCTAAGAAGTTACAAGATGAATTAGATGTTGAAGCTGCTGAACCATTACAGTCACCTACTCCTGTTAGATTTATGCCAAGAAGACTTAATAAAGGTAAAGACAGAAATGCTATGATGACTTATCTTAAAAGTCAAGGGTATAAAGGATTGCAGAAGTTTAATTATTTTGAGATGAAAAGATTGTATGATGCTGCTAGGGAAGCTTATAAGAAACATGTTGAAGGCATCAAAGATTTTAGAGAAGAAGCTAACTGGACTGAAGAAGAGTTTGAAAAGAAAAAGGAAAACTGAAGTTACAGATGTTCAGTTCTCAAAGAAAGAAAAAGTTGAATTAAGATCTGAGACTAAGGATGAACTAAGGAATTATCTCAGAGTGGTAGATTTTGAATATTCAAAAGAAGATGCTGATATGAAGATGAACAGATCACAGATTAGTGCTTTTGAAGTTGTGAAATCCAAAGATGGAGATTATATGATTTTTCATAAAGAAGATGAAAGCTTCAAAGTTTTCAATAGGCTATGGGACTTATTGCACATTATAGATAGAGTAGATCTATTCTGTTTATATCATGTGGTGAAAGCTTACTTTGAACATAATCTATTAGAAGGGATTGGTTTAGTTTTACATGGTGATCTCATAACTGTATGGGAAACTGAAGAAGAGAGCACTGATGATATTTGGAAGAATCAAGAGAATTGGGAAATTGTTTGCTGGAGATTCTTTGAAGAGTCTGGAGTTCATGTTTTAGAGCTAGAAAATGGAACAATGATACACATGTTTGTAAACAGAAGATATCCTCTCACAGTTGAGCTTATGAGAAGAATGCTAGAGCATGGAATGGAAGTAGAAGAGGATAATGAAACTGCTTGCATGGTTATCAATCTATTTATCAACTGGACTGCCATTGCTGAAGATGATGAATAACTGGTATGAATCTTATTTGAATAATTTATTTTTGATAAATCAGTACTATATTCAAAGTACTGCTGATCAAACAGTACTTTCATCAAAGTACTGCTTGCAGCTTTTTAAACCAGTTAAGTGATTTTTGAATGAAATCTTTTGCTAAGTAACAAATTTTTTGAAACAAAGATTAAGTAAAATAAATGGTTTTTGAGATGGCAACATCAATAGGTCATCAATCCACCATGGTTACAAAAGGATTTGTAGGATATTTGATTTCACATACACATCACATCTATAACCCAAAGAGCACATAGATGGTTTTAGAGAGAGAAAGAGTAGGATATTCTAGTAAGAGAAACTTGTTGAATGTTAGATTACCAAAAGAACATCCAACCCTCTACTTTGCAAGGTAGAGGGTATTTATAGGTTACAAACTAAACGACCTCCTGACGGCCTGTGGATCAGGGATACAGTGGGTAAAGACCCGTCCTTCCTCCACGGTGTTGCACTAGACTATTTTACGCTACTGACTAACTACATAACAACATAAATAAGTAACTAACGATTAGTCTACGAGCTAACTTATGCTAGATAATAGTTGGGGTGACCGACTCTTCAATACAGGAATTTTCTAATTCCTAACAATCTCCCCCTAAGGGAGGTCACCCCATGTTTTACATTTCAAATCCTAGCATTCTATTCTTGACTTTGTTCTTGAGCTCGTAGACAAAACAACTTCAACATCGCAATCTTTGTGCATAAGTAGTGCAACTTCAAAGTCTGCACAGATTTGTACTTTAAGAGGAGGTCATTAATGATCTACGAGATAATAATTAGTAGCCATCTTTTGAGATCATCAGCTATCATCAATCTCTGAGACATCCTTTGTGGTGTTGGTATTATGTGATGTTGTGACTTTAGGACCGACATGCTCACATTCTGGATCATGATATCTTCTCATCAGAGTAGCGGAAGCATTTGTTGAATCATGATATTGGCAGCAACGTAGCAGAAGCTTGGAGTGAAAATATCAGAGTCATTGATGCACTAATCATGATTTCTTTGAGTTGAATGTGTTAGGTGAGCATGCGGCTATGGATTGACCACTTCATTCTGATCAGCTGCAAACGTCAGGTGTACCTGCATACAACAGTTAGCAATAAATCGCGCGAAAGTATCTTTGATCACTTTCGTTGAATTGAGGTACACGGCCCACGGTTCCCCGTTGATCAGTACAAGTACTGCCTGTAATCAGGTAGGATTCCTAAGAATCTCCTTGACAGGGTTTCGCAGCTGTTCTAGCTGTTCTCAAACCGGAACATCTCAAAGAAGACAACACGGAGTGAGTGAACCAGCGAATTTTAAGTCCACTGATTGATGAAAAAAAGATTTGAAAAACAATCGTGTATTGCTCAATAGAAATTGTTTTTGCAATACAACGAAGGTTTTATTGAAAATCAATTATCAATCATAAAAACACCTTTTGGTTTGAAAAATTAGTACACGGTCGATGTGCTAAAGAAAAGAGTTTTTAAGCACAATGACCGGTTTTTCAAAGGTATCCGTCAATCCATAACCTGAACCAGGATTGATTCAAGAGATTGAATCGCCCCATTGTTTCTGTTCAGTTGTCTCATGGTTAATCTATAAAATAGATCTCACATGCCACCTACCAGGAGCTTGTTTGATGTTGGCTCCAGAAGGCTTTCCATCTTCATTGTGAATATGTATACACATCACTTAGATGTTCTGGCAATACCACAAGGATAATGCGTAGGACTCAAGATATAATCTCTCTTTCCACATTGTGTGAAATAGAGAGTCTTCATTGAAAGTGTCCTAATGAGATTTATTGATGATCTCGTGGCTCTAAACTCAATTTGTGCATATTTGGATCCTATAACGGAGACTAGGGAGAGGGTCTCCTTCTTCAATATCAACCATCTCTAAGAGAAAGTCGATAGATAATGTCGGTTCCCCGTGAGAATGAAACAAGTCCTTTTAAGAGGAACTTGAGTGGTTTGGAAAGTTGAAGTGCCGTGCGTCACTGGGTCCATGACGTCTTGTCTTCAATACCGATGTTACCATCAGTAGCATATGAAGTGAACCCGGTTTCTGCCCTAAGGTTGAATAAATGGAGGGCTATTTGTTTTCACCCTTTACTCATTCAATTCCTTTTAATTCTTCAACCCCTTCAGTGCTTACCGAGACTTCATAGCTAGAGCCTTGTTGGGTTTATTCCAGTACTAGCTCAGTCTTAGTCCGCACTCTTCCCATATCTCATTTTTCTCCTTTTATCATCATACCTAAGGACTTCTACACTAACTAGTGGATTGTCCCTGGGTAGATCCCTCCGGTTCTGGCGGATCATGGGAACACATACCTAACCTTATCATCCTTATATCACCGTACATAAAGTAGAGTTGGTCGGTCTATTTGGTATTGTTCATCTGCCATTGGAACCAATTGAAAACCATTTGAAAATCAATTCAGATACTTGTGATATATTATCAAAGCATTTTGTACCTGAATTTTTTTTGATATTTTTAGAACGAGAACTCCCCCTCAACATGTGCATCAAGTATTTGAAAATGTTTTGCACACGGAGGCAAGAGAAAGAATTAACTTCTTTGATTAACATTTTCTAAAATATATCAACATCACTTCCCACATCAAATCAAGTAGATATAGCATTTCCGGGAAGGATGAGGTTTCCATAAATTTGCTCCCCCTCAATATGTGCCTCGAGGTTTGAAAAGAGTTTTGCACATACTAGAAGGAACCCTTTATCATCAAAGGATTAGAAGCCATATGATCAAGGTACCTTAAAAACATTTAAAGTTGAATTTTGCAAAGATTTAAGTGTTGTGTACCCTGATGACTTGAATTTGCAAAGAGGGTTCTCCCCCTTAATATATGCTTCGAGATTCGAAAATTGTTTAGCACATATAAGAGAGAAGTTTGCACAAAAATTGGTCATCTTATCTTTTAACATCTTTCATATTTATATCACATTTTCTCCCCCGATCAAAAATCTTAAATCCTTTGAGATTTTGGGTCTCAAGTGATTTAAATATGTATGAGGTAAAATATTTGTAGGAGAAAAATGTGTCCGATTTTATATGATCAAAAATGGACAACACAGATGTTTCCCTTTTTTACAAGGGGAAACCACAGTACAAATCCTAGCACTATTACATGTATTACAGTTGTTCATATTTATTACACCACATATTACACATAGTTAAAAACACACCATAATCAGTATCCCGAAGAAGTCTTCATTCAGTCCTCTGAAGAAGTTTGTAGTGACCATCACGAAGCCTTCCACCAACAAAACTTTCAAGGCTGCGGAAGATCCTTCGTGTCTTGAGTCTTCGTCTGATTGCAGCAATGAAGTGTTCACACCTCTTCACGTCATCATCAGTCCAAAACATAGTTTTAACCCAAGATTTCATATCAAGTTTGGCTTCTTTCACTCTGGTGTCAAGTTCTTCTTCGACCAATTTGAGCGTACCATCACTAAACTTGTAGAGTTCACATAGACGCATAAGCATACGAGATCCATATCTTTCGGTGAAGATGACGGCTCTAGGGGTGTCAAGGACTTTGTATTCTCGATGAAATTCATGCCCAGTTGCATTCCATTGAGGACTTGTAAGGTTGATCCTGGTTTGGTAGCTTTCAATGCCAAGCTGAAAGTCCTCAACTCATTTTCGAATGACTAAGCCCCTGATCCAAAGAGTGACAGCTACAGAGAGGGCCTTTTTCTCACGGACAGGTAAGTGCTCAAGGTGTCCTTGAAGATTTAAGAGATAGAGATCTTCGAAATCATTTGGCAGAAGATGTTTGAAGTCGTTCTCTTCAATAGTATACACTTTGAGGTCAGCTCTTTTAAGGACAATCTTCTTCAAGTACTCATATCCATAGATAGGGAAGATCTCTACACTAACAACACTTAAGATTTGCAGCTTTGATCTGACATCATTGCGTCTTTTATCAGCACCATGTCTTTCGATGTAGAACTTCTTCTTTTTGAACCACCAGTGAGAAATACCATAAGAAGCAACAATATCATATTTTTGTTCTTCAGCAGCCCAGAACTGATCAGGAACCATCTGTTCAAGCCCCTGATCAGAGTAGGTTGCAGCTTTCATCTTTGATATTGATAGAGCAGGCCTTCTTTCAGCAGAGCGAGCACACAGATAGTCCAAGTCATGATTGAAGAAGAATTCACCCTGAATGGTTATCTGACCAAGCTCACCACCAAGAGGAAGAGATTTGTTGACATTGAAGCGACTGATTTGCTCACTGACTTGGTCATTCAGCATCTTATGGCATTCTTCCATCTGATATTGAAGATGATTTGCATCAGAATGGAAGACTTTGACAATTTCGTAAGCTTGTCCTTCTAGATCTCTTGGAGTTATGGATGAGATACTCTTCCGCTCACAAAACCATTTAATAAAACTTCCCATATCACCAGTGTAGTGCAGAAGAGAGTCTTCAGCTGGAACTTCATAATTATTCGTGATAACTGATGCCCAATTGTTGTCAGGAATCATAGAGTCAGACTCTGGGATGGTCCATGTGGGTTCTGGAGAAGGAGGTCTATCTTCCACAATGCAGCTTTGAATTGTGTCTCTTGAAGGTGCTACCCTGGATGTGCTAGTGCGATTCCCAGCCATGTAAGTGTCAAACCAATCTTCTGATGGCTTTGGAATATGCTTCGTCGACGCATCATCTTCATCTGGTTCTGAGTCAGCCATGACTTGCGACTCTTCGTGAACTATTTGATCATCAGGAATTGAGGTGGAAGTGGACATGAACCTTGAATCTACCATCGTCCATGCAGCAGATTTCTTCTTAGTATTCTGATCTTTTGTAGGACCTGATTGATTAGAAGGTTTTGGCGGTGATGATGGTGGTTGTGGTGGAGGTGTGATGGTTGTCGTAGAAGGATTACCAGCTCCAGAGGTTCCAGCGCCTCCCGTTGGTGGCGGAGGTGGAGGAGGATCATTGCGGTTTTTCATCAATGTTTCCATCACAATTGTTCTCCTTTTCTTTTTAGCTTCTTTTTCCCCCACGTCAATCATAAACTGCTCATCATTGTCGAATTTAATGGATTCTTCTAGTGCCTCATAGAGTTTACTGTGAACCTCATGCTTGTCCTCTTCAGCCTCATACATCCTTTCACACAGAGCTGCTCTCATGTCGGAGATGGGGAGGTCCTTGAATCGTCTAAGAAGTGGAGCCTCCAAAGCCCATTCCACAGCATCCTTGACTTCTCCTTCAATAGCGTCAGTAACCGCTTCATTGAAGTTGAGGTGCTCCAACCTATATACACGATCCACCAGAGAATCAACAGATTTAGGAAATTGCCTTTCCAGAGCTTCTATCCTTTTAATGGCTTTATCCAGTAGTTGATCAGAGGTGAGAATCTGTGGAGGGGAAGCTGGTGGAGCCACTTCATCTGCAATTGTAATGACGGGTTCTGGGTTTGGTGACATTGTTGGTGGTGTTTGTACAGTTGATTGAGTAGGTAAGGGAGGTGGAAGTGCAGTTGATAGTGAAGAAGCAGTCATTGGAGGAATAGTTGACGTATCTTGCTGAATGCTGACAGTATACATGGATTTTGCAGAATCTAAGGTTTTGTCATTAATGAATTGATCACCAAAAGAGAAATCTTCATCAAGATTCTTAAGTGAGGATAGAGAGTTAGTAGACAGATTTGGTTCATCCATCTTCAAGGTCTCATCAGATCTTGTCTCAAGGTTCTCCTGCGAGCCTTTTTGTAACAGAGTGTCAACATTCAAGTCAGATTGAGTCTCACTAAGTGTAGGAGTTTCCTTAAGTGTTTCAGGCACTTTGACCACTCCAGATTGATCTTTTGCATGAGATGATTCAGTTCTTCTCTTCAGCTCATATTGATTTGTGGTGCTTGATGGAGATGATGAGATAGTTAAAAGCATGTGAGCAGCTTGTTCAGTTTCAACACTTGCAACCCCTTTACCCTTGTCATGTGTAATTGGGGTTGTTTGTCGAGGTAGTTGATCGGGTTCTCTTAACATAATTCCACCTACTGGAGCTTTTACATTCTGACTTTCTAGGCTTTGCTGAATTCCAAGTTGCAGATCAGCATCATCTTCATCAGTTAACCTGGTAGCATCCCTTGGTGTCTCAGTGTTCTTACCAGTTTCCTTCTCCACTTTCTTCCTTTTAACTTTCTGCTTCTTGGATGCGGTGTCTGACTGTTGTGACCTTTCAAGTCTCTTTTTAGGAAGAGAGGCATAGGATGCTTGTGAGGCTGACTTGGTCATGGGAGCATTTGGTTGTAGAGGAGAGGGTGTGACATCAGCAGAGAGTTTGGTTGCTCTTTTCTTGTATTGCTTGAAGTAGTCCGTCTTCTTGATATCTTCTGTGAGAAGACAGTCAGGAATTGGTAAACCAAATATTTCATTGACCACACCTCTAGGAACATATTTTAGGTTTCCCAAGACATATTCATCTTCAGCATTATGTAGAGTTGATTCACTCCTAGGATTGAATTTGTGAGTTTGTTGTAAGTACTGGATAACAAGCTTAGAGAATCTGATGCTGGGAATTACAAGCTTGTTCTGTTTCTTTCGGCCTTGAGCTTTGTTCTGGAAATTGATTCTGTCAGATATGAATGTATTCATTGATAATGAAAATTCTTCCCAAATACGATCTGATACATTCACATCAACCCTATTAACGATTCCCCATAGGATTTGCAAGATAGGGATTCTCACTTTATCGAACCCTGATGTTTTGCCAGATAAGCACAAGTTCAGAATTGTCGTAATGGCTCTCCAGGGTTGATACATGTGTCCAGTGATGATGTCAGATGCTCTTGAAATACTGTTCTGATAACCCAATCCAATAAGAAAGACAATCAAATCGTCAGCACCAGGTGGAGATTCAGAACGAAAGTCAGGGTTACATGGTGTGATTCCAAGAGCCTTGCTCAGAATATCAGAATCAATTGTGAACTCCATATCATCCAGTTTGCAGGAATATTGTGCTGTGATTTTGTTCCATTGAACGGTGTTCCAGAATTGTTGAATGTAAATGGTTGGAATTGAGCATTGCTTGGTAATTGCTCCGAAGATGTTTGTGTTTTTGAGGATGTCAATAGAAACTTTGAGTATCGGATTTTGTTGAAGCCTTTGTAGGTCCACATAACAGTTGCTTTTTCCAATAACAGCCCATTGACTCCTGGGAAGGATTTCTTCGTCTGAAAGAACTTTGGATGATGCCGAAGGGGTAACGCTCTTTTCTGGGATTGAACTTGCCATTGATGTTCTGAGTAAACATACAATCAATAGTAATGAATGGGAACTGGTTAGATGATAAATGATAAGTGAGACAGCATTGAGAGCACCCTTATGACATAGAAGTAGTAACTCTGAAGGAGTCCCCAAAACACATACGGAGAAAGATAGAGTGGCAAAGATTACAAATATATGACAACTTTCAAATATATGATAACATTCATAATTGAGATATTTCAATGAAGTATAGTCATATAGATAAATAATTACATGACGAGCTAATAAGGGATAAATGGGCAAAAGAGTGCATTTCACAGTGATCATGACATGAGCCAAGATACACATGTAGAAGTGATATAACAAATATGTATGAGGCAAAAGTAACATTTGGCAGTCGTGAGAGAAACCAAGTACCTTTTGCCTAAACAGAGATGTCATAACAGATTACATAGAGTATGTTGATTCACCAAGTCGAATTTAGGAGATCCCAAGTGTTGTGAGAGTGAGATCATCTTTAGCACTAAACCTTTGAACATTTTAATGACCCTTGACCCTAAGACTAATTCGCAACAAGAAAGTGAATAATGTTGCAAACTTGTAAAGACAAGTCGTCATCTAGAGCCACAGACAAGTCGCTAAAAGTTTATCACTCTAAGTCGCTATGCTAATTCGCTAGCATGTAAAGTCAAGTCGCCATGAACAGTACCTAAACCAAGTCGCTACAAAACAGTCAACTAAGTCGCTAGGTTACTAATTCGCTAACTTGTAAATACAAGTCGCCATGAACAGTAACACACCCAAGACGCTATAAATTCGTTAACTAAGTCGCTAATGTTACTAATTCGCTAACTTGTAAATACAAGTCGCTAACTACTAACTCGCTAACCAAGTCGCTAGAATATGGTGAACTAATTCGCTACTGAAACGTAGTCGCTAAGTTGAACGCTAACTCGCTATGAGGAACATTCAAACTAAGTCGCTACCAAGAACAAGTTAACTCGCCAGCAAGAACACTCCTAACATACACCCAACAGTCCAATCCTCTTAACCATACATCAATGTATTCCAAACAATATATTCCATACAATCAATATATTCCAAACACTTTGAACCCGCAACAAACACACGATTACATGAAAATAAAACGAACCTAAGCGAGAGACAAATAATCACAAATCACGGGCTCGAAAGGATCTGGATATAGAGACAAGTTAGTAACTTAACCCAAACGCTTAAGAGAACTAAGATGAGAGGGATTAGATGCAAACCTCTTGCTAGGTCGCTAAGGTGAACACTATGACGAGGAAGAGAAAAACGAGAGAGAAGAAAAAACTTTTTGAGAAAAAAAATGGTAACTCGCTATGGGGTAATTCGCTAGGGGTATACCAACTAACTATGACGGTATGACACAATTGGTCCTTGTGGTTTTAACATGAGGTGAGGTCATTCGCTAGTGCAACATGACTTTCACTATATGGCAACTATGGTCCCTATGGTATTGATGAACGAGTGGTAAGTTGCTAACACGGATTATAGACTAAGCCTTTAGCATAGATTATCACACTGATCACTATGAATCAATTAAACACATAAGCATTTAAATTTAAGCAAGGCACTTAATACGTAGGTACACAATGATAATCACATGAGCAAGATACGACCACAACTTACAAAAAAACCCTAACCAGATAGTTACAAAGGCAAAACACGACCTCAACTTACAAACGAGCAAGCATTATAACCAGCACAGAAGCCAATGGCATAGGTAGTCAAGAAAAACATATACACAATCTCCCCCTCAATCAAGGTCATCAAAGAACATTGATTGACATAAGTTTACCTCGATATAAGGAAACAAGAATATTTCAATTGTTCGAACTTCATCTATGATCCCGTGCCATTATTGAATGACATTTCTAGGACCGTAGATGTTATCGATAACAGTGAAAATATTCTTTATTAGATAGGAAAAACATGATAAAATTGTAAAATTAAAAAAATTTAAACATGATAAAAGAAATTTTTTTTTTTTTTTTTAATTTAATTTTTTTTTTTTTTTTTTTTTTGTAAAGAAACTTGATTTATACAAAGATATGGATGAACGAGTCCTGATTCAAGATGAATAGGAGTCAAAGTAAGTAGTGCATCAACTGTTGCACGCTATAGCTCCTGAATGAGCTATATTCATTTCTGATGGGAACCAAGTCATGAAGTTCCTGATTGAGTTGAGCATTGTACCTGAAAAAGACTGAGAGCACATTGTACTAGAAGCACATGTAGATTTGTACATAGAAGAGTTAGTGACATGATTAGTCTCACATTTGGATGCATCACAGTATAATACAGACTTATCATTAATGGAGATCCTATTAGGCTCTACATTCTTGAAAAGTTTACCTGTGGGAGTCCATTTGAGGCATGATCTAGGGATGTAAGTTCGTTTAAGTCCTGTAAACTTAAATAATCTGCCAGTGGGAATCCATTTGAATCCACAGTGAGTTGAACTAAATGAGTGCACACTCTTGTTTTGACTATTTGTCCTTTTGTGATCAGAGAATTTCTTAGGGGATTGATCTGTCAGACGATGTTTTGCATGAGACCTAGTTAAGCTTATTGCATTTCTGATTTGTGGGTGATGACCATTAGTCCTATGCTTGGGATTCATCATATCTGAACTAGGCAATGAAGTGACTGGTTTTGACAAAACAGACTTATTATCAACTTGGGATGTAAGCTTAGATTTCAATGGTTTAGCTCTTTCAGACCTAAAGGCATTAGGTTGTTTAATAACTGTTCGTTTCAAGTGGTTCTGAACATTTGACTTTCCCAAAGTTGAAGGTTTTGCAAACTTAGTGTTCATCCTATTTCCAACATACTTCCTGAGCTCATTTTTTAGGGCAACAATATTGAAGCTCTTATCCTGAATTTGTGCTTCTAGATCATCAATATCTTTCATCAAAAGGTTAGATTGATTGACTAACTTC
This sequence comes from Chrysanthemum seticuspe, assembly GCA_019973895.1. Lineage (NCBI taxonomy): Eukaryota > Viridiplantae > Streptophyta > Magnoliopsida > Asterales > Asteraceae > Chrysanthemum > Chrysanthemum seticuspe. The sequence continues at coordinate 153,482,018 of BPTQ01000002.1, read as the reverse complement.
GAGTTTGTTTCCTCAAGATTCTTTCTTAAATGCTCATTTTCTCTTAGAAGGTTGGACACACATAGAGCTAGTTCAGAATTTCTAGATTCTAGTGTATCACTCATCTCATGACAGTCATACTTCTGGGCTTCTGAAAGAAGCGATTTCAGATTTTTTATGGTTGAATCTTTGTCCTGAATCTGAGATTTTAACTGATTAATTTCAAAAAATTCTCTAAATTCTGGAAGTTCCGGATTACTACACTGTTTTTTTGCATAAGCCATCTCATTCTTATGTTGTATTTCAATTTGCAAAGAGATACAGTGTTTTTCAAGAATTGAAAATTTGTTTGAAAGCTCATCATATAACCTTTTTTCAATCATGTTACTTGCATTAGATACAGACAAAACAAAGATTGATTCCACATTGTTATGTTCAGGGTAAGAGTCATGTACCTTGTTGATTGATACCTTTTTTGACTCTGAGAATTTGAGATCAGTGCAGTTCTCTTCATCCTTTTTCATCACAACTGAGATTCCGCAATCAGTGTCTTCTGCTGGTTCACTTGGAATGAAGCATGACACGTCATCATTGTTCCATGGACACTCTTGACACTCATTCAGTTCCTTCAGCTTGTTATTCTCTTTAGCAGCTTCCTCGATGTATGTTTCCATATTACTCATAAGTTGAATAAATGAGTTTCTGAACTCATGAATTTCCATTCCCGTGTGCTTCTTGAAAGACATTCCAGTCATGATATTATCAAAATCTGAGGAGTATTCTTCCCGGGTAAGTGGCTGAAATTGGTTGAAGATGGTTTGGAGAGCAGCATGAGAATCATCAGTTGAGAGCTTTTCTTTGGTAATTTGAAACCTCAGTCGTTCTAAGTTAAGCAAAACAGTTCTTGTTAAAGTGGGAAAATCCTGACGAAGGATGGCACAACTTGTTTGATCCATGGTTGTAGATAAGAGTAATTTGAGAAGCAGACTGAGATGTTGAAACGGCTCACTGGTGCATTCCATATTCTTAGCATCATGTGCAGACATTAAGAGTGACTTATTTGAGTTGTTCTGATTAATCGATACTGAATCATTAAGTATATGGCATTCAGATAAGCATTCTGCTTCACTATTCTGTGCTGTGTCATAGAGAGCAAGTACTTTGGTGATTAAAGGATCCGTGATGACTGACATTGTTTTATTATGAATTACTCCCCAAGTCTCTAGGGATTTAGAACTAACTCGCTACCAACTAAGTAGTAATAATCCCAAGTCGCTAGAAGATACTACACCAAGTCGCCAACACTTAATTCGCCACACCACTAAGTCGCTAGAGTACCAAGTCGCTAGCCAGAAATAAGTCGCTAAGTAGTAACTCGCTACGACTCAAGTCGCTAGCAAAAATTGTGCAGCAATTCGCTACTCAAGTCGCTAAAGATGCAAGTCGCTAAAGAGCAACTCGCTACAGACCAAGTCGCTACCACCAAGTCGCTACCCGTAGTGGAGAGTCCACTACTTGTACTGTTAATCGCTAGGTCTAAGTCGCTAGTTTCAAAACTGTAACTCGCTAAAAAATTGTGAAGCAAGTCGCTACGAAGAAATAAATCCGTATATCAAGTCGCTACCAAGAGAAACCACATAAACATCACTTTTTAATCCAAAAACAACCCAACCAAGATGATTCAAGCTTACCAAATGAAAACCTAAACACTTGTGATGATTCTAAACATAAAAGTACTAACAAAATCCAAGCTTTAACACAAGAAATCAACCAAATGATGCAAAAACCACTAAACTTTTTCAAACTCAAAAACCACCTAAAAACCACTAGAAATCCAAAGATGTGCAAGATATGATCTAACCATGGCTCTTGATACCAATTGTAGGATATTTGATTTCACATACACATCACATCTATAACCCAAAGAGCACATAGATCGTTTTAGAGAGAGAAAGAGTGGGATATTCTAGTAAGAGAAACTTGTTGAATGTTAGATTACCAAAAGAACATCCAACCCTCTACCTTGCAAGGTAGAGGGTATTTATAGGTTACAAACTAAACGACCTCCTGATGGCCTGTGGATCAGGGATACAGTGGGTAAAGACCCGTCCTTCCTCCACGCTGTTGCACTAGACTATTTTACGCTACTGACTAACTACATAACAACATAAATAAGTAACTAACGATTAGTCTACGAGCTAACTTATGCTAGATAATAGTTGGGGTGACCGACTCTTCAATACAGGAATTTTCTAATTCCTAACAGGATTGGCTAATCCATGAGCAAACGGCTCTGGTAAAGATATTTCAAATCTGTTTTTAGTTGACAACTTGCTAATAAGTTGTATGGTATTCAACTCACCATATCAGTTAATGTGAAGAGTTGACTAGCCCACAAGAAAATGGCTTGTGGTAAAGGCTGTGGAAAAACCATTATTGGTAATTAGTTCACCAATAGATAGAAGAACTAACTAGTCCAGAAGAGTACAGCTTTTGGTAAAGACAAAACAAATCTGTTGATAGCTGATGATTTGCTAAAAATCATATGGTTATCAATATACCATGGTCTTACACACCAAAACATTTGGCTACTCCAGAGATAATGGCTTTGGTAAAGAGATCTAAATCCATTAAATTTTCAATGATTCACCTCTCACAAGAGTTAACACACCTGGAAGTGATGAGAATAGTATGCAACTTTAATTGAATTAATGTACAAATTGTCATGTTGTTGTGTTGCTGAAAAGATGGAGCTTGCTGGATGCTGCTGTGAAAGAATAATTCTAGAGATACTTTGACAAGCACAGACACTACAGAGATACAATCCAAAGATTAAAAAACAATATGTTCTTAAAGATGAAGCTGTTAAAGATATATTTACAAAGGAACTTGAAGTCAAGCAAGTAGAATTCAAGTTAGGGGAGGATTGTTGGGGTATGAAAGTGCTGAAGATATGAAAGTACTGTAAGCTGCAAAGTACTGGAAAAAGTCAAAGAGTCAAAGTACTGCTAAAGACAAAGTCAAAGTACTGCATAACGAAGTCAAAGTACTACAAGAACAAAGAACTGTTATATTCGTTTATGGAAAGTATTGTAACTCTAGAATATTCTATGTTTAGATTACTTGTCGTACAAGGATACAAAATGTAAACCGACTATGATATCCTTGAGCCTATAAAAGGACTCCTAGATTGGCATTAGAGGTACGAGTCTATGAGTTTTAGAGTTTACGAATTTACAAGTTATTTAGTGTTTTAGAGAGAAGTTCGATAATCTTAGAGTTGTTTAGAGTATCTGCATAATAAGCAGATTTAGAGTTATTAATAAAAGTTATTCTTCTTAGCTTTGTTAAGTAAATTCCGCATACTTGATAAAGATTGCTCAGTGTTTCTTTATTAATAACTTAGGATTTATCCGAAGTTGTTAAACCTTAACAAGCTAGTTAAGTTAGTTTGATTAAAGTATATCGATCCAACAATTACCTGAAGAAGATTGTTCTTCGAAGAGCAGACATGAAAGAGTACATTATAGAAGAAAACGACTTCAAACATATGATGCCAAATGACTTTGAAGATCTCTATCTTCTGAACCTCCAAGGACACCTTGACCATCTTCCTGCTTGTGAGAAGAAGGCTCTCTCGGCTGCTGTCAATCTCTGGATTAGAGGCTTGGTCATTCGACTAAGAGTTGGGGATTTTCAATTGGGAATAGAAAGTTACCAGACTCGGGTCAACCTAACAAGACCGCAATGGGAAGCCAAAGGACATGAATATCGTCACGAATATATAGTGATCGACAACCCCAGAGCAGTCATCTTCACTGACAGATACGGGTCAAGAATGTTAATGAGATTGTGTGAGTTATACAAATTCAGTGATGGTACACTCAAGATGGTCGAAGAAGAATTGAACTCTAGAGTGAAAGAAATCAAAGTTGATATGAAGCCGTGGAACAAAACGAAATTCTGGTCTGATGAGGATTTGAAAAGGTGTGAAGATTTCATTGATGCAATCAGACGAAGATTAAAGACTAGAATGATCTATCGCAGCCTTGAAAGCTTTGTGGGTGGTAGACTTCGTGCAGGTCACTATAAGCTGCTTCAAAGAACTGAATGATGAGATCTTCCAGAAGTAGTTTTTGTTTTTGCACTTTTTATGTGTAAAATGTGGTGTATGAACTATGAACTATAATGTATGTAATAGTGTTAGGTTATGTATTGAGGTTTCCCTTTGTGTCTAAAAAGGGGACTTCAGTGTTGTCCACTTCAGATCATATAAAACCGGACACACTTTTCTCCATCAAATGTTTTGTTTTATACATATTTAAATCACTTGAGATCCAAAATCTCAAAGGATTTGAAATTTTTGATCGGGGGAGAAAATGTGATATAAATATGAAAGATGATAAAAGATGAACCATTTTTTTTTGTCTCAAAGTGTATACCGCTCTCTAATATGTGCTAAACAATTTTCGAATCTCGAAGCATATATTAAGGAGGAGCATTTCAAAACAAATTCAAATCTTCAAGGTACAAATATATCCATGTTTTGATATAAGGTACCTTGATTGTGTGTTAAATGGTTTCTAAATATTTGGTAATCGTGGATGTTTTTCAAAAAAAAAAAAAAAAAAAAAAAAAAAAAAAAAAAAAAAAAAAAAATCTTTCCTCTATGTGTGAAAATAATTTCAAATATCCTACGCACATATTGAGGGGGAGAATTTACCAAAGAAAATCAAATGACATTTTCTATGAAAATTGTGATCAATGAAAAATTTTCAAAGCCCTATTGCCTCCATGTGCTAAACAATTTCTAAATCATATGCACATGTTGAGGGGGAGTTTTTTTCTAAATGATCAAAACTATTAAGGTACAAAATGCTTTGATCTCGTATCACAAGTACCTTGATTGTTTTTCCAAATGATTTTTCAATTGGTTTCAAGGAAGAACGAGCTGTACCAAAAGACCGACCATTTTACTTTATGTATGGAGTTATAAGGATGGTGAGGTTAGGTATTAGTTCCCACGATCCGCCAGAACCGGAGGGATCTACCCAGGGACAATCCACTAGATAGTGTAGAATTCCTTAGGTTTGAAGAAAAAAAAAAAGGAGAAGTGAGATATGGGAAGAGTGCGGACTGAGACAGAGCTAGTACTGGAATAAACCCAACAAGGTTATAGTTATGAAGTCTCGGTAAGCACTGAAGGGGTTGAAGAATGAAAAAGAATTAAATGTGAAAAGGGTGAAAATAAATAGCCCTCCATTTATTCAACCTAGGGCAGAAACCGGGTTCAATACATATGCTACTAGTGTTTACTAAGCTAACACTCGTATTGAAGACAAGACATCATGGACCCAGTGATGCACTGCACTAAACTTCCCAAGCTACTCAAGTTCCTCTTAAAAGGACTTGTTTCATTCTCACGGGGAACCGACATTATCTATCGACTTTCTCTTAGAGTTTGTTGGTATTGAAGAAGGAGACCCTCTCCCTAGTCTCCGGCATAGGAACCAAATATGCACTATTGAGTCTAGAGCCACGAGATCATCAATAAATCTCATTATGACACTTTCAATGAAGACTCTCTGTTTCACACAATGTGGAAAGAGAGATTATATCTTATGAGTCCTACGCATTATCCTTGTGGTATTGCCAGAACATCTGAGTGATATGCAAACAGATTCACAATGAAGATGGAATGCCTTCTGGAGCCAACATCAAACAAGCTCCTGGTGGGTGGCATGTGAGATCTATTCAATAGATCAACCATGTGACAACTGAACATAAACAATGGGGCAATTCAATCTTTTGAATCAATCCTGGTTTAGGTTATGGATTGACGGATACCTTTGAAAAACCGGTCGTTGTGCTTAAAAACTCTTTACTTTAGCACATCGTCTGTGCACGAATATTTGCAGCTGATCAGAATGAAGCGGTCAATCCATAGCCGCATGCTCACACAACACATTTATCTCAAAAGAAATCATGATTAGTGCATCAATGACTCTGGTATTCTCACTCCATGCTTCTGCTACGCTGCTGCCAATATCATGAATCAACGAAAGCTTCCGCTACTCTGATAAGAAGAAATCATGATCCAGAATGTGAGCATGTCGGTCCAATTGTCACAACAACAAATGCTGGCAACACAACAATGGGTGATACTGAGATTAGCTGTGGCTGATGATCTCTATTAATGCTCAAAGGTCATCGAAGTGGATCAGCTCTATAACCTCCACGAAATATTCATTATAGTTGAACCATGATGAAATCACCACGGAAGCACAATGTTTGATTACTATGAAGTATTAAAGTCTACGAGCTCAAGACTGAAGAATTAATAGACTGCTAGGGTGCAAATTGTAATTCATGGGGTAACCTCCCTTAGGGGGAGATTGTTAGGAATTGGAAATTCTATAGTGAAGTATCGGTCACCCCTAATGTAATCTAGCTTAAGTTAGCTCGCAGACATATCGTTTAGAGTGTTATTTATTAGTTAGTTATTAGCGTAGCTTAGACTAGTGCAACACCGTGGAGGAAGGACGGGTCTTTACCCATTGTATGCCTGATCCACAGCCTGTAGAAGGGCGAGTCTGTTTGTATAAATAGCCCTTCCAAGGGAGAGGGTTGGATGTTCATTTTGGAATCTAACCTTCCATGTGTTTTCTCTCACTAGAACATCTCCCTTTCTCTCTCTAAAACTTATAAACGCCTCACTTGTTTGTGCTTTAATGTGATTATGAAATCCTATATCTTACACACCTTCCGTAGTGCCACCACGCAAATCTAAAAAAACCACACAGATTAACATCCGGCCTTGTTATTTAGCCAAACCATTGTCAAAAAGTCTATCACCAACTACTTACTCACCACCAAATGATTCCATAGTAGCACCTCCATCATCACCAACAAGCACATCACCACCATCACCTATCGAGTCTCCACCTAAAATCACCCTATCGAAACTCCTTAAGACTCTAAAAACAATCCCACTACCCGTGTCTAGTCCACCACCCACATCATTTCAACAAACTTCCAACTTAAACCCAAAAGAACTAGTCTTTTTAACACCACCAACATCTCCATCCACACACACTACCTACATCATTTACATTGTAAACATTGTCAATCCACTAGGGAACTTGCAATGGAAATAAGGGACGAGATGCGATTCATACTTAACCACATCCTTGATCGCATCAACATCATTACTCACCAAAACTTCCATAATTAACCTTATGCAAGCATGGAAGGAATGATATTACTATTTTTTAGTCATTTTAAAGAACAAACATTGTTCTTAGTTTTTACTTTTTTGTAAGTGGCCTATATAGCACTACACTTTGTCATTTTATTACAAGGCTTTGTTTACGTACCTTGGCTCTCCATCTTGTTTCTCATCCCATACAAGATTTTATTACACGTTACTACTAACATTTTCTTTGTAGGTATGATATTCTATCACTTGACGCCCAGTTCTAGGGGGAGCTACCGTCAAGGGGGAGTTAGTGCTTCGTGGATTATACTATTTTTTCCACACTTTATTTCTTCGTTAGGTTCGCTTTTTTATCGACAAAAAAGGGGAGAAGAAGTAAAACTTACATATTCTTTCAAAACATATATCTAATCTTAAGTTTTACTCATCATAACATTATGTTTTGTCATCAACAAAAAGGGAGAGATTGTTAATACAAATAAACAGTAAAAATGTTTATTCATATTTAGCGATCTCTTTGTGTTTTGTTGATAACAAATATAAAGTTATCAAAAGTAAAATTATAAGGATACATGTTATTTTTGTAAAGCATTTACATATAATCATTTAACATAAATTGTTGTAATAATTTGTTTGTTGTAATAGTTTATTAAGATGGGTAATATTGAAGACCCATGACCCATACCCATGGAGCAAATCCATAACCATAACCCAGGACCCATGATCCAATGTCTAGATACATTGTATCTATTGTGGGTACCCATGACCCAAAATCCATGACCCCTGACCTATGATCCATGACCCATAACCCAAATAAGGAGGAGCGTCCACGGATCCCTGGGATTATACTGGACGAATCCCTCAAGTAAGGGATCTGTGGGATCCGGGGAACAGTAGAGTTTTCTTGCATATAAATAGTGAGCAATTTCTTCATTGTTACTCAACCCTCTTCTTACAAAACTCTCTCATATATTACTTCTCTCTTCTAATCCTAGATCTATTGATCAATCTAGTAGTTCTTCTTTCTTTTGTTGTGATTCTCATATAGGTCCTTCTCAAAGGCGAGATCACGAGATACTACAAGTCATCCAAGCAAAGGGTCCTTGATTGATTTGTTCCTCCACAATAATTCTGTAGCAAGATCCTGTATTTCATATTTCACATAGTTGTTGTGTTATAGTTGTGTTGGTTTGGTCCTCCATGTTAAGGACTCGGTATTTAGCTTTGTACCGAAAAAAGTGTAAGCGACATTGTGAGGCTTCTCCGCCGAGTTAAAGGAGCTTGTTGAAATAGTGCTTGAACTCTCGAGTAGGTGACTCAGGGAGTGGTGTAGGGCAAGGAAGGTGTCCTTGTAGCCGAACCACTATAAATCGGTTGTGTCATTACTTTCTATCCTTTACTTTACTTGCTTTTATTACTTACATTACTTATTGCTTCATAATTTCTATCCATCCATACGAATTTACATAAGATCGAATCTAAAGTTTTTGAAACTAATTTAAAAGCGGCAAAACTATTCAACCCCCCTTCTGGTTTTCCACAGTTAGTACCCCGTGTTTATGAATATATTGTGTTATCTCGTTACTTTTAGGAATTGGAAATTCCATGTTAAAGAGTCGGTCACCCCAATAATGGTCTAGCATATGTTAGCTCGTAGATTTGTCGTTGTTTACGTTATTTAGCAGTTTATTAGTTAGTTTGTAGCGTAGATTAGTTTAGTGCAACACCGTGGAGGAAGGACGGGTCTTTACCCACTGTATCCCTGATCCACAGTCCGATAGGAGGACGTTAGCTTTGTAACTATAAATACCCCTTCCATCCATGGAAGGGGTGGTGCTTTCAATCTAATACTCCATACTTTTGTGTAAACCTCTAGCAAGAACACCCTCTCTCTCTACTAACTCTCTAACTATGGCAAACATGTATTTTGATCATCCAAGACCACCTGAATCATCAACACAATAAAAATAACGATCCTACAATTGGTACCAGAGCCAAGGTTTTTGTGTTTTGTTGATTTGTGTGGTTTTGTTTCATGGTTTCTTTTGGTTTTTTGAATCATGTTGTACGCAGTTTTGGTACTATATTTGTTGGTCAAATCTGTTCTGTCCATTTATCTGGTCAAAAACTGTGCTTAACAGTTTATATCTATTCTTGTTTTGATCATATATGTCTTGTCCATTACTGTCAATATCTGTTCTTTCTGTCTTGTCCAATATAATACCAAAGTGACTAGTTTTTGGTCAAATGGGTCAAAAGGTCACACTTTTATGCAAGTTCTTCTGGGTTTATATATGAATATGGTCGGAATAAGAGTCGGAAAACTCATCGGAAAATGTCACATATCATGTTAGCGAGTTGTACACAAAACTGTCCAGATTCATTGTTTCTAAGTGGCGACTTGTCTTGACAAGTTGTCTATATTCATTGTATTTGTGCAGCGAGTTGTGTTTGAAAAAATGTAGCTACTTGCCTAGCTACTTGATATTTATCAAGTAGCGAGTTGTGTTTAAAAGATGTGGCTACTTGACCCAGGCTAGCGACTTGGTTTGAATGGCTAGCGACTTGGTTTGAATGGCTAGCGACTTGGTTTGAAAGGCTAGCGACTTGGTTTGAAAGGCTAGCGACTTGGTTTGAAAGGCTAGCGACTTGGTTTTTAAAGGTAATAGCGAGTTGGGTTATTTGACTATTGAGTCAAATAAAAGTCTTAGCGACTTGATGCTAAACATGACCTAGCGACTTGACTCTTAAAGTTAGCGACTTAGACAGAAAGGAAGAAGAAGAATAGACCACGACCACAATCAAAACACCAACACTTATATGACCTCAATTAAAACAGAAATAGACTATGAAAACCAAACACCAACATCACAGATATGACTCTAACAACAAGTCAAGAGACCTCATCTAAATTTCTATTGATCATTCAAAGTCACATACAATCTAGATCTCAGCCTTGTTCCTTGTGAGTGGTTCATCGAACACATAGATATCATCTATCTATTCACAATGGAACATATACCTCATTGATCTATTGAGACTAAAATTATAACGAAATGAATACATGAATATATCAAGATCTCAGAATTAATTTCGTGCTACTTCATGACACATCACTACTGACGTGTGTCTTTTAGCACAATATCTCATCTTCATCGATCTTGGTGTGCTACAATATCCGAATAATAAATCGAAGATAGATCAATACTCAAGAGTTTCAATCTACATCTAGATTCGGTCTAAAGATTAACATCAAAAGGGTCCAATCTCAGATTTGTTATAAATTCGTGTCACTTAACCATCACACTTTTAACATAGCATCATAGATCTTAAACCTTTTGCTAATATTCGAACATGAAGGAAAAGACTATAACACTTATGTTATATCTCTCCTTAGATTCGTTGAAAACAGAAAATGGAGACACGAACAATTAAGTTTAATACCTACCTTGATTATCTAAAGATCTTGAAGCCGGTCAAAACCTTTGCCATCCCTGTGGCAAGGTCTTACGATTCATTGTCATACCATCCCTGTGGCGATTTAAGACATCCTCTTGCCAATCCTGTGGCTTGGTCTTAATGTTCTATATTGTTAATAGATGGTATGAGGCGTATGTTTGAAGGTGGCTGCGTTTTTTTTTAGAGATTGAGGGTTTGGTAAAAGATGGGGGGGACATATTTTTGATGGGATTAGGGTTTGAAGGTGTGAGAATGGTTAAGAGAGACAGATGTATTTGTGAAGTAGTGGGGTTGTGGAAAATGTGATGTGCGTGTGAAGTGAGTGTTAAATATCCAAATAATTAGGGCATGATTTACAACCGGATTGTGTATTCTCTTATGGGCTTGGGCCAGACATGTTTGAGATTTGGATTGGGAGTGAGTCTCGTGTATTGGATTTGGAGTACCAACTGTTGAGTCTCGTACATTCATTCATGAATATTGAAGTTACTTAAAAGTTAGATCATGAACATGCTTGGTAAATTTGCTTCTTAATTGGATTTGTGGTATTTTAGATCAATATTCTTCTTGGTGGTCGTTTAATTTGAAATGGACTTGGTGAAGTTTGAAATAAACCATGTGCTAACGAGATGATTGGTTCAATGTTGCGGTTGAGCTTCTCAATATTGGACCGTAAATATGAAATTGGGTTTAATATGATTTGATTTATTATGGTATGAAATTGGATGTTGAGATTTGGTATAATGCTGAGATTTGATGGGTTGTGAGGATTGGTACTTTGGTGAATGCATTATCACGGATAATATCATGTCTCGGCTTGAGTTAATGGTTGAACAATGTTGACTACGGGGTTGTTTGTTGTTCGGTATCTCTTATTTGAATTTGAAGTGAGTCTTTCCGGGAAAGTTTATTTATTTCGTCTTCTTTCTTTCTAACCTTCCGCGAAGATGACTTGTTTGGGCGTTTATAGAGGGTGATAAAGACTTGGCTATTTAGTTGTGTTTGTGATTCTTTCTCACTTAACCCACAACGTAGCTATCACTTCGGTGTCTCACTCAGTTGAGAATGTCAAGTGGTTTTGTACATTGGGTACACCGTGTCTTGTTCACAAGAATTAGTACAAGTTTAAGTAACAAATCTGGGGACGTTCACTTCATGATCAAGTTTGACATATCGGGTTTACTTCATCAAGTGGTCACAGCAACAGCCGACAGAATGCGTGAATGATGTGTTTACCAAATTATTTAATTGGATGGTTGATGATTTTGTTGGTGTTGGATAATGAACCGTTGTTGAACCGCTGCATGTTCCCCTAAAACAGATATTCACCGAAACCAATGCTGTCATAACACATTCAAGCTGATATTGTTTACGGTTTTGTCTTGATTTTGTAAAATCCCGCGAAAGAACCTATTTCTCGGTTTAAATCATAGACGTGTAAAATCCCATAACAATGGAAACATCCTGGTATTAGCAAAGTGCATTTCCGGATCTATCTTACGGTTTATTCTTGGTTTTGTAAAATCCCGCGAAAGAAACTATTTCTCGGTTTAAACCATAGAGTTGTAAAATCCCGTAATGATGGAACCATCTTGGAGAAGAGAAAGTGTAATTCTAGATCTTACTTGATGTTGGTGCTACGGTTTCTACTTCGAAGAAGGGATAAAAGGGTGTACTTCATGAATTGGATGTGTGTTTGGATATTCGTCATGGTAGTTTGGTTATTACAAGGTTTTAAGGGGTTATGTGCATTTTGCCATGGTCGGGATGAAAACCATTATCAAAGTTCGTTTAAATGTAAAAGAAGGCTAGTTTTGAGCAGTTAACCAGATGATGTGACAACGGCGTTAATTCAATATTATTTATTTGAGGTTGAAGTGAATTATCACGGGCGAGTGTACTTAGTATCTGAAGGTATCGGGGATGGTTGGATGAAGATTCTTCATGATCCTTGTTCGAGCTTATTATCAAAAACGAAGACTTGGAAATCTAGTTATTCTTGGGAGTCTTTTTTCTTTTACCACAAGGGGAAATTGGGCTCTTTTTGCCACAAAAATAACTATCACTTTAAGGAGTTACGTTGTAGTGCTCAGTGTCACATTTAATTGTGGATTTTCAAGAGGTAATGTACGTCTTATACTTGATGGTTGGTTGGTTGAAGAGTATAGAGTACATAGAGAGTACTTAGAGATGCTAATGGAAATCGGCACCGCTCTTTGTTACATATGTGCAAGTATAAGTCACGAGTTCGGGGTAGTTTACTTCAGGGTCAAATTCATTATATCGGGTTTTCTCCATCATCTGTCACGACAAAGAGCCTACAGAATGATAATGGGAATGATTACATGTTTTGCTAAGAAAGTTGAAAAGAGAGAGATTATGACGTTTGAACACAACAGTTCAAGCCTCGTTCCCTAAGGAAAAGAAATGTGTACGCCTCAGTGCGCATTATCTTTAAAAGAAGAGAAATCTTCTTATGACGTATGAACACAACAATTCATGCCTCGTACTTTTAAGAAAAGAAAAGTGTACGTGTCAGTGCGCTTTATCTTCTGAAGAAGAGAAATCTTCTTATTAATGACCATTCTCATCAACATGCTTCATATTTTTTCCATGCGCTTCAGTCATCAAGTGAACCGGGCTACCATTGATTGTTTTCTTATTCCACTTGCTCAACTATAATGACGATGGCGACATTATGTGCTAATTTTTGCGGGGGAGAAGTGTGAATAGAATACTTTTGGATGATTTCACTTATTTAGTCAAGAATGGCATCTCCGTATGCAATTCTTGAGGGGGAGAAGAAGTGTGAATTTTTTGCATTGTTGATTGACATTTGAGAATATAAATGGTCATACGGCTCTAAACTCATGTAAGAACCGAGCTTCTTATTATCGGGTCATCTTCACATGGAGTTTTTCTCTTCTAAGAGCTGTTGGTTGACATCTTCACTCGGATTGATGAGTTTATCGACAAAGTGCTTCCGGTTAATGCTTCACGTATACATCAACATGATGATTCCGAACAATCTCTATGTTCTTGTTTGATGTGATTGGTAGTTTGGTGTTACCATTTCGTATGTTCGTTGCGGCCTGATTGCTGATTTCCTTGATGAACATCTTTCTGTTCTTGTTTGATTGGGAGGGATTTTAGTTAAGGGGATTTACAAGATGTAAGTTGATTGGGATGCTTTTTGGTGATGTTCTTGTTTTTGGTAAGTTGAAGATGTTAACTTTCTATTCCCCAACTGGACAATCTTGAAGAAGGTCGAGTCTACAGTCGGTTCTACATATTCTGCTACATGTTAGAAGACTAAAGACGAGTTGCATTTAACGATCTAAAGACTTCTTCTTAATTCATGGCATTTATCAAACAGATTGTCGGTTTAGGGGAGAGCACTAATTGGGGGAGAGTGATATGTCGAATTTAATCCCCAATTAGACTTGCTCATATTCTTCAGCAAGTTGATTCTCACAAAGACTTCTAAGGTTCTTCTCAACAGATTTCTTGTATTTGGGCTTTCAAAGTGTTGCTGATTCTGAAGTATCAAAACCAGCAAGGGGGAAGGAGACACGTATCTAAACGCGAGTAAACTTGATGAACTTAATACTTCTACGTAATTGAAGATATCCTGGGAAGACAAATGTTATTACCGCAGAGAAACTCAATGTTTGACTCATGGCGAGTAAACTTGATGGACTTAATACTTCTAAGTGATTGAAGTTATCCCGAGAAAACAATTGTCATGACCGCAGAGAAACTCAAGGTTTTACTCATCAAGGCGTTTAGTGTTCTTATTCCAACTATGTGGGAGAAGAGATGGAAGAGTTAGTTTCTGAATATGAAAGAGGTACACAAGTGTGTGATGATTTTGATGTTATCACAATCATCAGGGGAGAGAGATTGTATACATTAGGGATGCTCAGCTGTTTTACTTGAGGGCTTAATCAGTGATTCAGAGATAGAATCGCTTATTCCGGAGTTGAAGATCCGCAGAGATAGTCCTCCGCAGAGATAATCAGTGATTCGGCCTGCCTCTTCAATGTTATCGGTTATTCTCTCTTTGGGCATTCGGGTACTTCGGGTTCTTGACCTTCATACACTTTCTTCAGGGGGAGAGAAAGTATACATCGGGGTTATTCTTTGGCTATTGGACTTAATCTGCTACTTCGATGGTATAAGTTTCTTTATCTTCGGGTATGTGTATTCGGGTTCGTAAGCTCTAGTCTAAGAGACTGACTGCATCAATTCATCTACTTGGGGAAGTGTTCTCTTGACAACTTGTTGGGGATGCATTGCTTCACACTTCAGTGGTAATGAAATTTGAGAAGAGTTATTTATGTGTGGGATGATACGTTGTTGTTCTTGTTGATGATATAACCTCGAACGAAGAATCACGGTGATTATTCTTGAAAGGAGCAGCGGGATTTATGATAATGGTGTGCTTCTTTGTGCACCTGGCTAAGGCAAGCTTGAAATAGAGCTTCGAATCTGCTCAGCTAAAGGATGTTCGGTTTGGGGGGAAGCTGCCAAAGTCTCACGTTCAGTTGGTTCAATTTCTTTATTCGATTCAAGAGCCCTGGAAGCTTTGGTGGTGAATGTTTAAGGGATGATGACTTCTATCTTCTACAACGGGGCTGCTCGATATCCTTATCTCGGTACTCGTATCATCATCTTCTTTAACTATATCATCTATTCTATCTTTGTAAATATTTATCAGAAAACAAAATACAAAAATATAAAACCAACAAAATCAAAATAGAAAATTATAAAACCAACAAAAAGCCATAAAAATCAGAAAATTTGAAAAAGACCAAAAATATTGTTTTTCTAAGACATGTCTTCTGGTATCGATAACATCTACGGTCTTAGAAATGTCATTCAATAATGGCACGGGACTTTAGATGAAGTTCGAGTAGGAGGTGTAAATATTTCTTTCTAAACATGTCTCAAAATATGGCTTACAGTTATTTCAGACTGTAACCCGGGCTTCAAATGATGGCTTGCTATTATTTCAGATAGCAACCCGTTCTTTAAAGGAAGGAAAGTGCTGCGCTAAATCTATTTTCAAAATATTTCGTGCACTTATCCTAAAACAAAACAAGGAAAGCATGTCGTCATAAAGACTGTTGTTCCTACACAAATGTTTTTCCGTCTAAAATTCTTCAGAAAAATATTTGTTGTGTTTTCTAAAATGGTGGAAAATGAGTTGCTTAAAATCAATCAGATTCAGAGTTTTTATAAAATTTGGAAACTCAATCAATGACTTCAGCACTTTTAAAATCTTTTATAAAATGAGTTATTGGTTGAGGGGGAAAATGTTTTCAAATCTATATCTTCTAACGAGCTTTCTTAATTATCCTAATATGCTTAATTAAAAATGATGTTAACCTATGTTGAAGGACTAGGTGCCAAGGATATGATTGCTAGGATTAGATAATTAGAGTTTGATTAACACATTTTTCCCATACATTTAAATGATCTGATTGATATGTTGCATAGACTTTTATTAGTCGATTACTGTTTGGGTGATGTCGACCACCATATATCTGTATGTGTGTTCACTAACATATGCAGGTATATTGGTTATAAGAATGTTCCCGATCCGGATCCCACAGATTAATATGATTGGATGCCGAAAGGAAAGGGTAACTATATCTTGGGTTGACAAATGAAGAAACGGAGCTTAATTGGACTTCTATGGAGAGTTGGCATAAATGCAACGTAAGAGGTCTCACTGCATCAGCAGATGGTTTTCTTCTAAGTGATTGAAGAAACAGAGCTTAATTTGACCTCAGTTGGCATTCAAAATGCAACGTAAGAAAAAGTCTCACTGCATCAGCAGACGGTTTTTCTTCCAAACCTACAGCAACAACAACAGAAGCTTCTCAACCACCTAACGTATCTTTGTGCAGGATACCATTTTTAAACAATTTTGAATAATTTGATTAAATTGTTTTGAAAATGGAAAATATTGTTTTGAAAATATATTGGACTAATTTTTTGAAAATCACCGGACTTCTTGTTATCAAAACCTAAGTCACTCAATTATTGACTTCTGTCATTGATTGAGGGGGAGAGTGATTTAAAATATAATATTTTCATACAATATTTATTCATAAAAGTTCTGGTTTGTACGTTATTAAGTGGTGATCTAAAGATTTAATGTTATGTCATGGTATGATTTTTTTCTTTAGAATCAAGGTCTTTCAAAATGAAATTTTTTCTGTTCTTGTTTGATTGTGAAATTATTTTGTTTTACTTAAAAGATCTCTTAAAAACTATCATACCTGACACTAACAATCTTTAATGTCTTAAAATGGTCCTTATCTGTCATCTTTCAAAATTGAATCTTGCCACGTCCTTCCCCAAATTTTTATAAATGATTTAAATCAGTTGGGATCACAAAAATCTCAAATGGTTTGATACTTCTGATCAGGGTAGAGATCGTGATTTAAATCTCAAATCTGTTTTAAATAGAATTGGTTTTAGTCCATTAAAGGCACTTCTGCCTCCATGTGCCAAACGATTTCAATATACATAATGCACATGTTGAGGAGGAGGATTTATCCAAAAACCAGATGAGTATTTAAACAAGGCCACATTTTCTCCCATGTTTTCTAAACCTAATTAAATCACTTGGGATCCAAAATCTCAAAGGGTTTGATATTTTTGATCGGGGGAGAATTTGTGATTTAATAATGAAATTTGATAAAAGGTGATCGTTTTGATTTAATTGTGCAGGCTGCTCTCTCATATGTGCTAAACGCTTTCGAATCTCGAAGCACATATTGAGGGGGAGCATAACTATCGAGGTACAAAAGCTTTTTTAAAAAGTTATTTATAAAGTACCTTGATTGAGTTTTCAAAATGGTTTCTTAATGGCTCTTGTGATTGTGGATGTGCTTCAAATTAACTCTTGCCTCTATGTGATAAAATGATTTCAAATATCCTATGCACATATTGAGGGGGAGAATTTACCAAAGAAAATCAAATGGCTTTTTCTATGAAAATTGTGATCAAAGAAAATATTTCAAAGTCCTCTTGCCTCCATGTGCTAAACAATTTCTAAATCATATGCACATGTTGAGGGGGAGGTTTTCTAAATGATCAAAACTATTAAGGTGCAAAATGCTTTGATCTCGTATCACAAGTACCTTGATTGTTTTTCCAAATGATTTTTCAATTGGTTTCAAGAAGGAATGAACAATACCAAAAGACCGACCAATTTAATTTATGCATGGAGTTATAAGGATGGTTAGGTTAGGTATTTGTTCCCACGATCCCGCCAGAACCGGAGGGATCTACCCAGGGACAATCCACTAGATAGTGTAGAGTCCTTAGGTATGATGAAAAAAGGAGAAAAATGAGAATTGGGAAGAGTGCGGACTGAGACAGAGCTAGTACAGGAATAAACCCAACAAGGTTCTAGTTATGAAGTCTCGGTAAGCACTGAAGGGGTTGAAGAATGAAAAAGAAATGAATATGAAAAAGGGTGAAATGAAATAGCCCTCCAATAATTCAACCTTAGGGCAGTAACCGGGTTCAATACATATGCTACTGGTGTTTACTAAGGTAACATCGGTATTGAAGACAAGACGTCATGGACCCAGTGACGCACTGCACTACAACTTCCCAAACCACTCAAGTTCCTCTTAAAAGGGCTTGTTTCATTATCACGGGGAACCTACATAATCTATCGACTTTCTCTTAGAGATTGTTGATATTGAAGAAGGAGACCCTCTCCCTAGTCTCCGGCACAGGAACCAAATGAGCACTATTGAGTCTAGAGCCAAGAGATCATCCACAATATCTCATTAGGACACAAAATTAATGAAAACTTGCTGTTTCACACAATGTGGAAAGTAAGTAGATATTGAGAGTCCTACGCATTATCCTTGTGGTATTGCCAGAACATCCGAGTGATATGTAAAGTATTCACAATGAAGATGGAAATCCTTCTAGAGCCAACATCAAACAAGCTCTTGGTGGGTGACATGTGAGATCTTCTCGTAAGATCAAACTTGTGACAACTAGATAGAAACGATGGGGAGATTCAACTTTGAATTAACCTTGGTCCAGGATTGGAATTGACGAATGCTTTTGTATTCATTTTCAAACTCAAAAAGTATATCTGATTGAAAAAATACTTTTAGAAAAACCGTTCGATGTGCGAATCTCTTCTTTTCGCTAGCACGTCGAATGTGTACTCATTCTCTAATACAAAAAGTATTTTGATTGAAAATTGATCTTTCTCATAAAACCTTCGTTGTATTGCAAAACTCTTTCTTCAAGCAATACGCGATTGTTTTCAAATCATTTTTCATCAATCAGTGAATCTCAATTCGCTGGTTCACTCACTCCGTGTTGTCTTCTTTGAGACATTCCGGTTTGAGAACAGCTAGAACAGCTGCGAAACCCTGTCAAGGAGATTCTTCGGAATTATACCTGATCACAGGCAGTACTTGTACTGATCAACGGGGAACCGTGGGCCGTGTACCTCAATTCAACGAAAGTGATCAAAAACACTTTCGTGTGTTTTATTGCTAACTGTTGTTTGCAGGTACATTTGGACGGTTGCAGCTGATCAGAATTGAGGAGTCAATCCAAAGCCGCATGCTCACAGCAACCACACTTAATTGAAGAAATCATGACTGGTGCATATCTACAGAACCTGGTTCAGATATTTTTATACTATGTTCTTGCTGCGCTGCTGCAAATATCTTGAACCAGTAAAAGCTTCCGCTACTCTGATGAAAAGATGTCATGATCCTGAAAGTGTGAGCATGTCGGTCCGAAAGTCACAACATCACATGAAGGCAACACAACTATGGATGATCCAGAGAGATTTGTTGTGGCTGATGATCTCAATGAAAGCTCGAAGATCATCAAAGATATGGATCAGTTAAAGGCCTCCACTAAAAGTGCAAATCAGTGCGGACTTTGAAGAATCGCTACTTAAGCACAAAGATTGCTGAAATGAAGAATTCAAGTCTACGAGCTCAAGA
>BPTQ01000002.1:153215210-153462256 GCA_019973895.1 Chrysanthemum seticuspe | reverse complement strand
AATCCAATTCCAGCAAAAAAACAATGTCTTCCCTTAAATACCTTTCTCACTTCAGCTATGAAGATATAGATTCCGCAACCAACAACTGTTAGATTATGATCGACTAACAACCTGGTTACTAGCAACGGATAACTCGATCTTGAAGACGTGATTGACAGAAAAATAATATGCACAAGTAAGTACCCTAATCGAATGATTAGTATTGAAAGAATAACATACAAGACCCCTCCCCCCCTCACCTCCTTTTATAGAGATGAGGGGGGAAGTAAACCGACTTGTACAAGGACAAGAAGTCGGTTGATAACAAGCTGTAAAGAAACGGGTTGGGTTTGGGACACAAACCGACCCAACGACCCTTATTGATATCCTAGGACTAGTTGACTAATAGGAAACTTAACACTTAATCCCCTAGACACTTGTAAGCTAATGATAAAGACTAAATACATAACAATTTCCACCTTAGGCTTTATATTAGCCTACTCCGACACTCAGCAACTCCAAACAGTGCTGAAGCTTCAGTACAGGTACCACCTTCGTCAAGGCATCCGCAGCATTGTGTTCAGTACCCACCTTCAGAACTTCAACCGTCTTTGCTTCCAAGACCTCTCTGATAAAGTGATAACGCACATTGATGTGCTTAGTCCTTTCATGAAAAACATGATTCCGCGATAAGTGAATCGCGCCCTGATTATCACAATTAACTGCCACAGTGTTAAGTTCCACGCCCAACTCTTCCAAGAGTCCCCTTAGCCAAATAGCTTCCTTCACAGCCTCCGTAAGGGCCATATACTCCGCCTCTGTAGTTGAAAGAGCCACCACGTGTTGTAGCGTTGCCTTCCAGCTTACAACACATCCCTGTACTAAAAATGCGTAACCAGTGATAGACCTACCTTTATCCGGATCCTTAGCGTAGTCTGAATCAACAAAACCTGTTACGTCCACACGGTTGCCATGATTTGTCCCATACACCAAACCCACGTTTGCAGTGCCCTGCAAATATTTCAAAATCCACTTCACTGCTTCCCAATGCTTTTTACCCGGATTCGCCAAATATCTGCTAACTACACTTACCGCATACGCTATGTCTGGCCTCGTGCACACCATCAAGTACATTAAGCTCCCAACCGCATTTGCATACGGCACCTTACTCATCCTTTCAACATCACAATCCCTAACCGGACAATCCTTCAACGACAGCTTGAAGTGCCCACCCAATGGCATTTTAACAGATTTCCCATTGTCTATTCTAAAATTATTTAAAATCTTAGAAACATACCCGGATTGTGACACCCTCAGAATCTTGCGACTCCGATCCCTGATGATCTCCATACCAAGAATCTTCTTTGCTTCCCCGAGCTCTTTCATGTCAAACTCCTTTTTAAGCAAAGACTTGATAGACCCAATCTCAGCCTTACTTTTACAAGCAATCAGCATATCGTCTACATATAACAGTAGATAGATATACTCACCTGGTGCATAACTCATGTAATACACGCAGCTGTCGTAACTGCTACGCTTAAACCCGTTGCTCAGTATATACTCATCAAACCTCCTATACCATTGCCTCGGTGACTGCTTCAATCCATAAAGGGATTTCTTTAACAAACATACCTTGTTACCTTGTTCATAACCCGGTGGTTGTCTCATGTAGATCACTTCTTCAAGATTACCATGTAAAAATGCCGTCTTTACATCAAGCTGCTCCAGCTCATAATCTCTACACGCAGTCAATGCAAGTATAACCCGAATAGATGTGTGTCGAACTACCGGCGAAAATACTTCATTATAGTCAATACCTGCCCTCTGTGTGAATCCACGAGCCACCAACCTCGCCTTGTACCTAGGCTTTTGAACACCTTCAATCCCTTCCTTTATCTTGAACAGCCATTTGCAGCTCACCAGCTTTTGCCCAGCTGGATGATCTACTAACTCATAGGTCTTATTTTTCCTCAGAGAATCCATCTCTTCATCCATAGCAGCTTTCCACTTAGAACTGTCTTCACAAGCAACTGCCTCCTGGTATGTTAATGGTTCATGAGTATCTTCTTCCTCTGCTGCAGCAAACGCGTAAGCAACCATATTACTTTCATCCCGAAACCTCAAAGGTTTCGTTCTTGTCCTTGGCTCTCTATCCCGAACCAACTGATAATCTGTGAGATCCGGTGTTTGATCATGATCCTGATCCTCTGCATCTTCATCATTGCTATCTTCCTGATCATCTATCTGATCTTCTTGATCATTTGTCTGATCTTCCTCAAGCGTATGATTATTTAACCTTTGCAGTTCCACCTCAACCTGTAATTCCTCAACAGACTTATCAGTACCTGCACCAGAATCCTTCAACGTGTCTTTGTACATGACACTTTCATTGAAGACCACGTTCCTGCTAGTGACTATTTTAGGTGATTCATTATCAAGCCTATATAGCCTGTACCCCTTCACACCTTCAGGATACCCCAAAAGAACGCATTTTACCGCTCTCGGCTCGAGCTTACCTTGTTTAACGTGTGAATATGCGACACAGCCGAAAATCCTCAACATCCCATAATCACTTGGATGTCCCGACCACATCTCCATAGGAGTCTTTTTCTCAATCGCTGTGGATGGTGACCTATTTATAAGATATGCGGCCGTACATGTCGCTTCCGCCCAGAAGGTCTTGGGCAATCCAGACTGAATTAATAAACAGCGTACCTTATCCATGAGAGTTCTATTCATCCGTTCTGCTAATCCATTTTGCTGCGGCGTCCCGGCAACTGTCAAATGTCTAGCAATCCCACTCTCAGTGCACAACTGTTCAAACTCCCAGTTACAAAACTCAAGACCATTATCCGTCCTAAGCTTCTTAACCGTCCTCCCAGTCTGATTCTCTACTAACTGCTTCCACTCTTTGAACTTTCCAAATGCTTCGTGTTTGAACTTGAGAATATAAACCCATACCCTCCTGGAATAATCATCAACAATAGATAAGAAGTACCTCTTACCTCCCAATGATTCCACCTGAGACGGACCCCATAAGTCTGAATGAACATAGTCTATCACTCCCTGAGTAGTGTGCCTTCCTACACCGAAACTGACTCGATGTGACTTTCCCAGAACACAATTCTCACAAAAATCGAGCTTACCTAGACTCTTCTTGCCAAACAACTCCTGCTTTTCCAGCACCTGTAGTCCCGCCTCACTGATATGTCCCAGTCTTTTGTGCCAAACCTGGGCAAGACTGTCTTTTTCTTCAACACTAGCATTAAGCTCACCCGCCACTGCATGGCCATCCAAAGAGTATACGCAATTTTCCCTTCGGGTTCCAGATAAAACAACCCTGGAACCATTAATCACCTTGATTTTGCCTGACTGCAATTTTACGGTATATCCCTCTTTTTCAAGAGTTCCCAGCGATATCAAGTTTCTTTTCAATTCAGGAATATACCTGACATTGTGTAATACAAAACTTGACCCATCTTTCAGTTGTACCCTTACCTTGCCAATACCTCTGATCTTGCACTCCCTGTTGTCACCCAACAGTACCCTGCCCCCATCGCATTCCAGAAAATCAAAAAATAAATCTAACCTTGGTGTCATATGGTATGAACCTCCTGAATCCATGATCCAATCTAGCAGAGCCTCTGCACTCATAACCATCATCACCTCAGAACCGTCATAAATCGAACCACTAGAGCTTGGCTGATCATCTTTCTTGACGAAACCATTTGACTTCTTGTGATTATTCTTCGGACAGTTTCTCTTCAAGTGCTCCTCAGATTGGCAAATATAGCACTTGAGTCTTCCACCTCGAGACTTCGATCTTGACTTTCCCCTAGACTGATGCGAATTCCTGCGATCAGATCTTCCCCTCACGTATAACCCTTCACCATCATCCCCCTTCGCCTTAGATCTTTCTTTGATTTCCTTTGAATTCAGTGTGGCCATCACATCCTCCAAAGTCAAAGCTTCCCGTCCATAAAGCAAGGTATCCACAAAGTGTTCGTATGATGCTGGTAAAGAAGTGAGTAATAATAAAGCAAGATCTTCATCCTCGAATTTTACCTCAATATTTGCTAAATCAACAACGATTTTGTTGAACTCATCTATATGCTCGGAAATCGTTCGTCCAGCCGGCATGTAGAATGTGTACAACTTCTTCTTCAGGTACAACTTGTTGGCCAAGGACTTTGTCATGTACAAAGTCTCGAGCTTGGTCCAAACCCCCGCTGCAGTCGTCTCCCCGGTAACCTCTCTCAGAACCTTGTTACCTAAACACAAAATCATGGCACTGTGAGCTTTCTTGTTTAGCTCAGCCTTTGCTGTAGCATCCATAGTCGCGGGTAAAACCTCCAGAGCTGCTTCACATCCATGTTGGATTAATAAAGCACGCATTTTAACTCTCCATAACCCGAAATCACCAGTTCCATCGAATTTCTCGATCTCAAACTTGGCTCCCGTCATTCTTTAAAACCCTTTATTGATTTGCTAAACCTTGTGATAAAATCCCCACAATCACAAAACAATAAAGTCTCTTGTGCAATACCCTCTTAATTAATACCCTTTATTATATTACCAAGTACCAATAATATAATTAAAGTATTACTTTTGCTTTTTAAATAAAAAACCAATATCTTATCCTTTTACTTTATAAAAGCCAAGACAAGATATGTGTTTACCAATATCTGTGTATACCCAACGAAAAGACAAGATATGTGTTTACTTTATAATAACCACTATCTTCTTCTTTAACACAAAAGCCAAGAGTATGTCTTCAACCTTGATGTCACCTGCTACTTCCTCTATAACCAGAAAAAAAAACACCAAGAAACCTTTGTTGTTGATAATCTGGTAGCCCAAACAGAATTAAGAATCTGCTCCTTCCAAGATAAATCGAACAATAAAGAACCCTTCTCGGTCGATCCTAGATAACCAGAGAAACTTTCGAACCAAAGCTCTTGATACCACTTGTTAGATTATGATCGACTAACAACCTGGTTACTAGAAAACGGATTACCCGATCTCGAAGACGTGTTCGACAGAAAAGAAAGAATATGCACAAGTAAGTACCCTAATCGATTGTTTGATTAGTATTGAAAGAATGACGTACAAAACCCCTCCCCCCTCACCTCCTTTTATAGAGATGAGGGGGAGGAAACCGACTTGTACAAGGACACAAGTTCGGTTGGTTAACATGCTGAAAAGAAACGGGTTGGGCTTGAGACACAAACCGACCCAACGACCCTTATTGATATCCTAAGACTAGTTGACTAATAGGAAACTTAACGCTTAATCCCCTAGACACTCGTAAGCTAATATAGAGACTAAATACATAACAAAAATAATCAACCCTGCTTTCCATGTGGAAAAGCTAAAGGTATATTGATTTCTAGCTAAATTTTTATTAGTTTGTAATTGATCATGCTATGGAATATTGAAATAGATCCTTCTATAGCAATGTATTATGTTTATGTTCTTATAATGATACAAATGTTCTCTGCTCAGAATATGGTACCTGCTTTTCACTTAAGTTGCGGTGAAATGGTTGGGAAGTGGGAGAAGTTGGTTTCATCTAAAGAGTCTTGCGAGTTGGATGTGTGGCCTCACCTTCAAGCTTTAACAAGTGACGTGATATCACGAACCGCATTTGGAAGTAGTTATCAAGAAGGAGTTCGGATATTTGAACTCATCAGGGAACAAGGTGTATATGCAATGGAGGCATTTCAATCACTTTACATCCCCGGATCTAGGTAAGCTAGTAATTAAGCTATGAATTCAGGTGATCGTATTATTGAAAAAAGTTATGCATTTTCTTACTTAGATAATATGTACCTTTTTTGGTAATTTTGGTTATAAAAAATATAAGCTAAAGTAATAATGTACACTATTTGCATTATGATTTGGGAAATAGATTTCTTCCAACAAAGAGGAACATGAAGATGAAGGCAATAGATAAACAAATTAGACATTCTATAAGAAGCATCATCGACAATAGGCTAAAGGCAATGAAAGCTGGAGAAGGTAACTATGATGATCTGTTAGGGATAATGCTCGAATCTAATATCAAAGAGGTTGAGCAACATCAAAACAAGAGTCATGGAATGACGATTAATGAAGTTATTGAGGAGTGCAAGCTTTTCTACTTTGCTGGACAAGAGACGACGTCAAGCTTGCTTGTATGGACGATGATTTTATTGAGTAAACATCAAGAATGGCAATTTCGTGCTAGGGAAGAGGTTTTGAATGTCCTTGGCGATAAAAATATTGATTTAGATGGGTTAAATCATCTCAAAGTTGTAAGTGCTTATGTCAGTTTGTGAACTCTTAAAATTTCGATATTTTATTCGTCATAATTTGATTAATTCTTTCTACGTAGGTGAGTATGATCTTCCACGAAGTATTAAGGCTATATCCTCCTGTTGTTGGGCTAGGCCGCAAAGTTGACAAAGACATCACATTGGGAAGATTTTCATTACCATCTGGAGTTCTGATTGGAGTTCCGATCATGCCAATTCATTATGATGAAGAACTTTGGGGTAGTGATGCCATGAAATTTAACCCTGATCGATTTTCTGAAGGAATATCCAAGGCGACAAAAAACCAAGTCATTTATTTTCCCTTTGGTTGGGGACCTAGAATCTGCGTCGGACAAAACTTTGCATTGCTAGAAGCTAAAATCGCCCTTGCAATGATCTTACAAAGGTTCTCTTTTGAACTTTCACCATCTTATGTCCATGCTCCTAATGTTGTTCTCACTCTTCAACCCCAATATGGCGCACATCTGCTTTTGCATAAACTTGAGTAATCTTTTATCTCTACGAGGATTACTATGTGTGAGTATAGTGTGTGCTTATGTACCAAAGTTACTTCATTAGAAACATGATGTGCAATGTACGTTGCATAATGTATCCTGTAAGTTATATAATTTGCAAATATGTGGCCCTATTAGATCTTAATTTCTTTTGGGCTAATAAAAGATCCGCAAAGTAGTTTGTGTGAAGTGTTGGAGCTTTGATGTAATATTAATATCTTTTTTAGTATTTATATCTTTATGTGGATATACATGTAATTCTCTTGGATAATTTATTCAACATCTGGGTGTGTTTGGGAGAGGCTTATGGGGCTTGGGTTTCTAAAATAAGTCGGCTTATAAAATAAGTCTCGTTTGTCATGCGGGCTTATGAAATCATAAGCCTCTAAAAGGGCTAAAAACTTTAGCCCGAGGCTTATGAACCATAAATTACATATTTACCCACAAAAATATCTAACATATACCATAAAACTCATTTAATTATATATTTTTTTATTAATTTTGCAATAATAAGCCCCAGCCCCACCTCCTTTGCCAAACAATTCTACAAAAATAAAAATTTTAACTTCGGCTTATAATAAAAACCCTAGCCCCAGCTCCAGCCCAAGCCCAAACTCCAGTCCCAGCTCCAGCCTATTGCGCCAAACATACCAAAGTATATTTACCCAATAGTTGTAAAAGGTATATATGGGTTTTGGTTGGCCGTGCATGCTATGGGCACTCAGAACATATAGGGAATGTGGACATTTCAAAGATTTATTATTTTGTGACATCAAGACATTTGATCGGGCCTTGCAAAGTTGATTATGTCAAGAATATCAAATTCACATATATGTGAATCGCGCTCTTGCAAAAGTTGTCTTCTAGCAGTCGTTAAAAGCTACTATAAACTGATATATACTAGCATTTTATTTCAACGGTAGTAGCAAAAAAGTCAAAGATATTGCCACTTGTGGTTGGACTACGATCACTAGCTTTGGTTGTTTTAAGGCTGCCCTAGTAAGGGCACTCAATCCCCCTTATTTTTTCTGCCACGTCAGCTTTCTCTCTCCAGCGACCTTCAGACAATTGGGTGTCCCAGTAAGACGACCTACACTAAAAAAACATACCCCACAAATATACCTTTTTATTTATACACACACAAATAAAAAAGAACCAAAAGTCGATCGGGGAGACGATCACTTCCCTCCTAAAACCATTAGTCGATCGATCGCCCGCAGCAAGATCGAAAGGAATCGATCGCCGTAGAGCCCTCGATCGAGTGTCGATCGACTCTACTGCATGCAGCCTAAAATAAAGGAACACTAAGAAAATCTGAGACCAATAAAAAATCTTTATTTTTCATTTCAACTATAATGAGTATTTATTTTTTATTTATTATTATTTTTTTTTAAACGAAAATGTTATACTAATAAATCTTGAACCTTTTTATAATTGATGACATTTGAATTAAATGAGATGATTATAAATTAAGGGAGTGTTTGATTGGGGGTAATGAGGGTATAGAATGAGAAAGACAATAAATAAATATGTCTGATTAGAAGTAGAAAATGAAATAATTACTTAATAGTGAGTAATGAAGCATTACTCAGTAAATTGGGAGGAAATGTAGTGATTACCCATCACCACCACCCACCATCGCCACCACCCACCACCCACTACCACCACTCACCACCATCACTCATCACCACCACTCACCATCACTGCCACTCACCATCACCACCACTCACGACCACCACCACCACCACCCACCATCGCCACTCACCACCACCACTGCCACCCATCACTGCCACTCACCTCAACCACCACTAACGACCACCACCACCACTACCTACCATCGCCACCACCCACCACAGCCACTCACCCACCACCGACACTCACCACCACCACTAACACCTCTCATCACCACCCACCACCTCTCATCACCACCCACCACCACCCACCACCACCACCACCCACGCACCACCGCCACCCATCATTGCCACTCACCACCAACACCACCACCACATTAGAGGTTAATGTGTTTTTCTTAAACAAAGCACTATAAAAAATAATCATAATCTCCATTTCATTCGTTTGCTTTCCTTTTCTCTTTCCCTTTTCGATTCCCCAATACTAACCAAGCACCCTCTAAGTTTTATGAGATTCTTGTATAATTAAGACAAAAAGCTTTATATTTTAATGATGTGTTACGACATGATATACTTATAAATTTTGAAGTAAGTTCACCGTTGTAAAAACTTTAATACATGGTTACAAACTTTGAAATAAGTTCACGACAGTGAAAACCTTAGTACAGTGTCGATTTATCAACGAGTCTATCTTTTGTCCAAATAAAAGGTAAAAAAATGAAAACTAAAATAATTTCCTATAGCCTCATTTTCTTCGCAGTATTTAATTTTTTTTGTTTGTATCTAGAATGCATTGTCGCAAAAAAGAATTAAAAAAAAAAAAAAAAAAAAAAAAACGTTTTAAGTAAAAGAGTGCAGTGTTTTATGATTAGGTAAAAAAGAAAATTGTCTACAAATAATCCTTATAAAAAAACCGTTTTGAGTAAAAAAGTGCAATGTTTTATGATTATGTAAAAAAGGAAAATTGTCTACAAATAATTCTTATTATCCGAGCATGATTACTTTATGGAGTTTGGTTAACGAATCTTATTTGCTATAGTTAACGGTTTGAGATAGTTGCACACGGGCTATATCTATTTATTCATTGAGTAATTTTTGTGTAAATTGTTGAAATGTAAGTAAGATGATGCATCTAACTGAGATGTGTTACGTAATGTTTAGCTAAATAATCATGAAATAAATTGATTTAAATAAAGCTTAAATGTATACGGCTCTATCAAAATAAGGTTTAACAAAAAAAATTGGCAAAAAAGAATAATCCCTATAGTCGCATTTGCTAAACAATACTAATTTTAGCCGTGTAAAAATTAACCAACTCGTGAAATTTTATAAGTTTAAAATACCGCTCTTTATACCAAATAATTATCAAAACATTTGGCCAAATCACACAATTTTATCTAAGCGACTAACCTAATGGACTCTGAAGTCTGAACTACAAGCTTGGACCTAACATAATTGTCTAACAAATGAGACGGTTTAGATCAATAATGCATTTTATTAAGGGATAGGTTATTGGTACATTTCCTAAAGTGATTGTAATACCCTTTAATTTTTTTTACTATTTTTAATTTTTAACTTTTGTTTTTGTTTTAATTATAAGAAATATAAAGTTTGACAGGTTAAAAATAGTAAATCTTAAAAAAATATGGAGCATAAACTATAAATAACAGTATTTGTCCTGTACTATAGTGGGTAAAAATATTGTCGATAAAATATGAAATATAAAATATAAAGTTTGACAAGTTAAAAGTAATAAGATATAAAGTATTTTGAAAAAAAAACCATAAAAAACATTTATTCTTGTAATAAAATGGGTAAAAAAAATAGGTAAAAAGGGTAAGGCAGTACTAATAGTACTATCATTTTATTAAATACGTTTCATTTTACTTGTGTAAATCCCAAATTTAATTTTGATTTGAATTTGGGATGAGATATTGGTACCTTAAAAAAAACATGTAATACCTTCTTGTTTTTTTGTTTTAAGTTTTCAAATAATGTTTTTATTATAAAAAATTACGAAACTGAAAGTACGAAACAGAAAATATAAAATTTAACAAGTCAAAAGTATTAAACTAACAAAAATACAGAAGAAAAACTGGCAAAAATTCATGTTATACTATTAGCAGAAAGATAAACAAGAGGGTAAGAATTGTCAGATGTGGGGCAAAGAGGTATTATAATTAGCACGATTTGAATTTATAATAGAAGAGAAGGTTGTTGAAGGCATAAGTATGAATAGACTCTTGCATGTCACACTATAATAATTGCTACATATTTTAGAGCCTTAGGTACTCACTAGTGCCATCGTGTGGTGTCGAGAGAAAAGTACTACCATCTCAATATTTTTTTTCATAACACTAGAACTTATCACATTATACAAAACACCTCGTTCATATTTTTGTTGCTATAAGACATCTTCGGCCCACACAAAGCTCACACTACAACAATCGTGACTTTCGCAGGCGAAATTTCAAGGCTTTCGCCAGGGACATGTCCCCTGCGAAACCTTTCCCCAGGGACAGGTCCCCGGCGAAAGTTCCCCGGCAATACCTTCTCGGGAATACTTTTCCCGGGGACTGTTTACCCCCTTTACCGGGGACATGTGGGTACCGCAGCCAATTGTCGCCGGTCAAACAAGTCCGACGTGGCAGCTGTTTTTGCCAGGGACAAGTCCCCGGGGAAACTATTTTTGGACTTTAATTTAAGTACCCTAATTGCGTTATTAGTCCGACGTGGCATACGTTTTGCCGGGGACATGTCCCCGGGGAAGTACGTAACCACTGTTGAGTTAAACACTTTCGCAGGGGACCTGTCCCCTGCAAAAGCGTGAGGCTACTTTTGTGTGTTTCAGTTTTGCCGTGGACTTGTCCCCGGGGAAAGTTGTAAATTGAAATATGCTTTTGAACCTTCTCCGGCAAAACTAGCTGACCCATTATGCAGAATATTGCTGCAAAATGGGTAATTTCCAGATTTTTTCCGGAAATTTTCCGGAATAAATCTACAACCTGTTTTAATATGCCACAACCTGTTTTACCAATGTCACAACCTGTTTTAATATGCCAATCGAAACACAAATTTGCTAAACATAATATCATATATACCCATCAATAGCTAACATAGTTATCCTTTTCCAAAATCGCCAAAACGGTTCATAAACCGTTAACGCATGATCATCTACAAAACTATCCAAAACTACCTATCCGCAAATGGTCCAAAACTATACGTATAATCCATTTACGGGAATCCTAGCACATAATGCACATAAACGACATAATAATCCATGTTATTATCTACAAACATATCCAAAACGTGTTAAAGTAACATAAATCGGCATCTCAAACCCCACTACCCCCATTACCGTTCCCGGTATCTCTAGACTCACCGGATGGAGTAGCACCAGATCCCGACCCACCTGGTGGAGTAGCACTTGATCCCGGGGCGGACTGTATTCGCTCCTGCCAACCCGACAATGACCTCACAAACTCCATGACCTAGTCCATCTGACTCCTCTATGTAGCGAGCTCCTCGGTCTGTTTCTGCATTGTTTCCCGCACTGAGGACACATCCGCTGCATCACGAGGTCGGGAGGCGCTAAAGGTCTTCTTCACACCACCGCCGGGTAAGACCTGACCTACACCAGGAATATGACCGCGCTGCTTACCACCAATCACGGTACGCAGAATCTCACGGTCAGTCATGCGGGTCCCATCGGAGGTGCTCTCTTCCCGCATCCGCATCATCTCATTCTGTTTAGTTACAAAAAAACAAGAAAAGTAATATATAAGTCGTGATGCATTATATTTCATAAAAAATGGGTAACTTTGAAAATAAATTATACTTATGTAACACCCCCAAAATTATCACAGCGGAAGATTGTGTCACTGGGGTATTACTTCATAGTTCACAGCACGAGTTACAGAAAACGACTCTAAATGAGATGTTTTGAAATAAATTATCATTCGATTAAAATATCAGAGTTTGCAAACAGAGGTCCCACAAGTTTGTACAATGTAAAATCATAAAAAGTACAACATAAAAGTTGTAAAGTTTTTCGAATGATAATATATGCATTGTCTTCAAAATATTTTCCATGCGCTTCATATGCCATGCCAGCTAATTCCTTTCAAACCTGAGATAACATGCTAAAAAGTGTCAACACAAAGGTTGAGTGAGTTCATAGGTTTGTAAGCAAAATAGTTGATCACAAGATATCAAGTTTATGAAAGTAGTGGGCTACGTTGTTATACGCCCATAGTGCGTTTGATTGCCTAACCGGTCAATACAAGCGATAGAAACCGCATAGGTTTGAAAACAGTAGTGGACAATATAGTTCGTATAAAATATAATTGCAAGGTGTACAATTATCTCTTGAAAGTTATTATTGCTCTAAGCTCATGGAACTCACGACTGACTGTTGTATATATATCACCGGACGATTTATACAGTAAATAACTTGCCCCGGGTAGGTATTTTGCCCTATACCTAGATAATCTCAAATATAGTGCGCCTTGTTATTTCCGATAACATAGACGGGTTCGTCAATTCCGATAGGCCTATCCACAATATTTGCGCTCACTCCCAGTGATTAGTGGTCCATGATGTTGGGGACTTTTGGCATAAACAACTTAGGCATGCAATAATACAGTCAAGACATTTATTTTGCAAGTAATTGTCCATAATAAAGCATTTTAGCATGTAGTAAAAGCAGTAGCATGTATCTCCCCCAAAAGAGTTTATAAAACACTTAAACAAAAGCTGGGGCTATGAAACTCACTGTAGTGATCAGTAGCGGAGTGTAACGATATATTGTATGTCAACAATAGAGTATGGCAAGACCACGATCTTTAACGATTACCTATGAAAGCATAGTATTCGTGTTTCAGTATAGTGTATGATATAAGTGTACAAGTATATGTAGTTTGTTGGCTTTCAATATGATGTTGTACATGAATCCTTAAGTTAAAGTATCCCTTAAGTGTTGTTTGGCTTATAGCCCTTTTATAAATAACCTCGTACCATCGTTTGGGCTATCAAAATCGAAAGGTCGTGTAGTGAACGTATGAGGAGCCATGACACTTTAAATCGTAAATCCACAACTCGTCAATACGACACTCCGAAGAGGCCTCTTTATGATAATGAAATTCCCTACTATTGTAGTACTTATCATTTATAAGTAAGTATTTGACGAGAAAAATGTTATATAAAACATGTGTCGTGTTTCGTCAAAGACTATTGTTGAACTTGTGTGATAGTGTTATGAGTTGTGTGTCGTGAAGCATTTATCATGTGTAAGTGTTGTGATGAAATAATATCGGCGTGTCATATTATGATATTGTGGTGTATAAAGGTTTCAAAAATAGTTTTGTCGATGTCTAGTAAAATTCCATCTAATGACCAAGTTTTTGAAACAATTTTCGGGTTAACAAACCCAAACTAGCCGTGCGGCTAAGTTACAATTAAAAAACTTTGAAACAATAATCATGGTCATATCTAGTGTTTATATTTAAGTTAAAATAGCTTGAGACATTAGCCTTGGTTTAACCTTGGCTTTGTTTTGGTCTCAAAGAATCAAAAATACAATTAAGTTCCCATGATCATGGTTGTTCTCTTTTCTAGTCACAACAGGTCCGTTTAGTATTTGCTGTTTTTAAGACTTTCCGTTCACTTTCTGCTTATGTGCCCTTCAGTTTTGGTAGAAAATTTCATTCCGAGCAACTTTCGTGTTTTACACTTTTGCTGATTCGGAGCAAAAAAGGGTTTAAATCGCGTTTTAATATCGTATCAGCAACTTTTTGATCCAACAATATATTCACCTCTAGTCATCTTCATTTGGCCATAACTTTTTAACCATAAGTCCTTTTTAAGTGATTCAAAAGCCCAAGTTTAAGTTTTTACTTCCTCCAACAGATTCTCAAGCTTAATCAAGTCCAAAGTCTAAAATTTACTTATATCAATAGTCTAATTACAAGTTATTACCTATGTTTCATTGCAGAAAGTTTGGCTGCACAATCAGCCCTGCCAAAACGACCATAAGTTGAGTTCTACAACTTTTTTTGACACGTGGCTTTCACCAAACTTCAAGTTTATGTCTTAGCTACATTTCATAAAACTGAGTCGACTTCCAGAATTGAACAGAACCATGGGCTTTTCCCAAATGAAGTCTGGTGTGCAGATTTTGACATGTTTTGCCATTTTGGCTCTCATTTACTCATCGGGATGAGTTATGAGGTGCGCCACCCGGCGAAACGACCATAAGACATAGCTATACAAGCCTATCTTACTGAATTAACGTCAAAGTTTACTGAGATGATCAGTTTAATCAATCTTTGGTCTTGTTCCAGATTTCAACTTACAAAACCCACCTAAAGCTTGTTTTAGCTATTTTTAATGATACAAACTTCATGTACAATATCAACCAAGCCATATTACATATACTACTTATATAAAATTACATCAAATAAATATTATTACAACCATATTGAATGACAAGAAATTTAAACAAATTTCTTACAATACTTAGGTTGAATGGTCACAAGAACAATCAAGCCTAAACCCCTTTCAATCTTCAACCCTTGTCTTCAACCTCTAACCCAACTTTACTAATCTTCATACCCTTGTAATAAACCCTTTTACTTCAGCCCCTTATGCCTTGTGTAGCTCCTAATTCACCCTTGTAAACATCAAGACAACCCTAGGACCTTGTAAGAATCATTACTAGCTTCATCTTCTTGGTGATTCTTGAAGTATGAATCAAAGTGAGGACTGGTGTGTTTGTGTGTGATGGTGAACGTCCAAGGGAGAGAACCAAGAGAGATGTGTGTGTGATTTGCATGTAAGTTGATAAGAATGAGGTGAATTGGTTGAGTGGGGGACAAAGTTGAATGAGTAAGAGTGGAGGTGCAATATTAGCAAGACATGTGGCTTGGTTGAAGCCTTTCAAATGTCACCTCCTCATGAGGTGGTAGTTTGTGTGTTCTTTTGTGATAACTTTTAGTTTTTAGGGTATAGTTTGGTCCCGGTAATTACTAATGTTAAGCCCTTAATTCACGAAACTTAAACCGGGCAACATAAAAATGTAATACTTATGAAAATGTCAAAACTTATCAATATACTCTAAATAAGTATATTAGATGTGTGATAAGTCTATTTGGCTGCGTCTATGTTGTTAAAACCTAATAACGTAGGTTTGAGCACGCGTATTACGTAAAGAGTAAAATGTTTACGTAAAAATAACGAAGTGACAATAGTTCATATTAAATATGACTATTGGTAAAAATAGAGTATTTTGAACACCTAGACTTATCGTAGTCTTGTGTTGACCGCGAGGAAAGTTTACACGATTAAACTTTCGTAATTAATAAAGTAACAACTTTATATAATTATTTATAGCCAAAGGTGAACAAAAATGTTCAGAGTGTAATAATTCGAAACAGATTGAATTATTTAACTTGGGAAATTACTGGTTACTACCAGTTACAGTATTTGCTTTTACATTACGGTAAAAGTCAAATAGTCAAAAGTCAAAGTCAAAGTCAACTTTTAAGAAGTCAAAGGGTAAAATAGTCATTTTACCTTATGAAAATTTACGAGTTGCTACAACTTACATATCTATCCTCAGATACCGGGGACTCAAAGACATCGCCCCTCATATGGTTCCGACGGTAAAGCTCTATCAAGTCTTCTCCAATCGCTGCCTCAGTCTCGCTGCTTAACTGTTTAGAAATAAAATCAATAACAACACACCCAACACCATGTATATATATAAATAAAATGATTAAATAGTTTCTTACAAAGTTATGGCGAATAGCAGCATACGACTGAGATCCGTGAAGGCTAGAACTCGTGTTCGCCATTCGGTTTTGTCGGTTCACCTCTGAGATCTTCTGCTTCTTGGGGTTTGTCTAAAGCTTAACCTGCGTATTTTAAATTATAAAAACTATTATATAAATGAATTATTATTATTATTATAAAGTGTCGATCCAGAAATTTACCAACGCATCCCAATCCTCTTGCGTCTTGTTCTCTAGACGCTTTCTTTTGATCTCCTCAATTTTCTCCACCCCACCTGCTGCCGTAAAGTTATCTTTTTTGTATCTATATTTGTTGTCTTCGTATCGTTTTTGGAGATAATACTCGATACTGTCAACAATCTGCTCTCCATTCGGGCCAGCAAGGTGTCTGTCGAGATCAAAGTAGTGCTGCAATAAAATATAAATAAATAAATATACAAATTTAAATAAACAAACAAGTTTGAATAAATATACAAATTTAAATAAATAAACACAATAATTAGAAAAAGAAAGGTTAAAAAAACTTACGTGTAGATGCTCATGGATGTGGGCCTTGGCCGTTTCGGGAACTTTAGCCAATGAATCGCAAAACATGGGAATCGAGTCCCGTAACACCTCCCCAACATAGTTGGAGAACCAAGAAGAGTGAGGGCCCACGTGTGTCCAAAACCCCTCCTGGTTTACCCGAAAATCGATCGACACAGGACGACCATCCAGTGCCCTCTGCGCCTTGAGTGCCGTGTTCTTAGTGGGACCACGCACCACCTTCCCGCCTTTCCCAATTTTGGCGTTTGGGTTGGCAGCTTTGGATTTAGAGCCTACAAGTAATCAAATTCAAGTGATGATGACATAAAATAACATTTTATCAATTTAAAATAACATGTAATCAAATACAGTTTATTGAAAAATAATTCAGAAATTCTTACGCTGGCAATTGGTGCCTATCCTCCTCGAGGGACCACGAGGTGGCGAATTACCTCCATCGCCACCGTGAGACCTAGCTACAACATATGCCATCTGTTAAACGAACATAGAAATTAGTGAAGAAACATATATATAAT
The DNA here is from genome assembly GCA_019973895.1 of Chrysanthemum seticuspe. Classification (NCBI taxonomy): domain Eukaryota; kingdom Viridiplantae; phylum Streptophyta; class Magnoliopsida; order Asterales; family Asteraceae; genus Chrysanthemum; species Chrysanthemum seticuspe. The sequence goes on along the minus strand of BPTQ01000002.1, from coordinate 153,444,984 downwards.
TAAATAAATAATTAATTAAATAAATAAATAAACAAACAAATAAACACATTTAACAGTGTATATCAACAAGATAATTATAATAAATAAATAAATAAACAAAAAAATAAACACATTTAACCACTCGATAACAATTTCATTCAAATAATTAAGTGTTGTTCTACAAATTACAATTCGAGATTAATCTCCCACATCATCAACGTAAAATTCAACATTATTAGTACAGTCATCTTCATCATCTTCATTCTCGTGGTCATCATCATCATCAGATGCTAAATCATGAGGAACGTGATCATCATAATCAATATCATCTTCGTCTTCCACAATAGTGATAATTGGTGGTGGTGCCTCAACTTCCGTTGGTTGAACATCTATATTTATAATGTTATAATCCAACTGATCCAACTCAGCAGAGAGTGTGATATGTGATGAGTTGTTATCATGTACAACATCCTGGTTGTCTTCTACCACAATGATATACGGGTTCCAAATCTTTCGATGATAAGAATCTTGGACGGCCTTCCAATTACCACGTTTACCCGGGAAATCAAGGTAAAAGACTTGTGTTGCAAGAATGAATGGTTCATTTTGAAACGATACACGATCGGTCATAATTTGCGTAATGTTGTTTCTATAGCTACAACGTTTTAGGCGATTACTGTTATTAGTGTCGAACCATTTGACTTTGAACAACACAACAATGAATGAAATATATGAAAACTCGAGAATTTCTTCAAGCTGGCCATAATGCATTCCTCCATCAGGGTTAGGAGTTGAAATTCCGCTGTTTTGAGTTGAACGACGTAAATCACAGTCCTGTACAGTAAACTTCACACCGTTTACTACTCAAGAGTTGACTGAGACTGCAGTACATGATGGTCTACAAGCCAAAGCGAATAACTCGGCGGTACAACTTAGGTCCTTCTGTACTTTTAATTCACGAATCTATGAAAAAGTTAAGAATAGATAGATATGAGTAATAGTCATTATTTTTACAGGGTAATACATACAATAAGTCTACCTTCATCTCAAACCAGCGAGGAAACCCTTCTTGCAAGTCTCTGCCAGGAAATGCCCTGTAAATGTTCATGATATTAGAATAAGTCGTCGAATAACAACTTACGTGAAACAAATTTTGAAATAAAACACGTACCTCTTGTACACGTTCATGTACGGGTCGATTTCATGACTGTTGTGTAGTACGTACCATACTACTTGCTTCATTGTGTCTGTTTTAAACCGAACTAATGATTGTTTACCATTCTTTTTGCAGACTGATCGAAACACCTCAAATCGACTTGTTGGCCTTGGACCTTCCTCATTCCGGTCAGGACGATTAAATCTCGTCTTAACACCCCAAAAATAATGCGAACAGAAATTTAATGCTTCATCAGCAATATAACCCTCCGCCATTGAACCTTCAGGCTTGGCTTTATTTCTGACATATTTTTTGAGCTTTTTCATGTATCTTTCAAATGGATACATCCACCTCATGTAAACAGGACCGCCTTCAATAGCCTCTTCCGGTAGATGAATAACCAAGTGAATCATAATGTCAAAAAAAGCTGGAGGATATATTTGCTCGAAACTGCACAAAATATTGATCAGTTGTTCTCTAGCTTTCAACATGTCATCCACCATCAAAGTTCGAGCGCATATTTGTTTGAAGAATGAACAAAGCTCGATTATTAGTGTTGCGGTGGTTTGGTCCTTCAAGTAATTTTGAAGTCCAGCAGGAAGCAACCGTTGCATCATTATGTGACAGTCATGAGCCTTCAAGCCTGTTATGTTGCTATCGTTGTCGGTCACTTTATGCTTGAAGTTAGATCCAAACCCATCAGGTAGTTTAACACCTTTGATGAATTAAGAAAAAAAAAATCAGGATATTAGAATAAGTTGTCGAAATGAATACGCGAATTAATTCGAACAAAGAAATTTTCAAATAAAACGCGTACCTTTAATGAATTGACAAAAAAGTTTTCTTTCTTCGGTTGTGAAAGAGTACGTAGGATGAGGCTTAGAGCACTTTCCGTTTCCTTTGTTGACGAGCCACAAGTCAGTACGAATATTCAAATTTTGTAAGTCTTGTCTTGCCTTGTTGGTGTCTTTTGATTTGTCATTCATTAACAAAGTACCCAACACACTCTCACACACATTTTTTTCGATATGCATGACATCTAAATTGTGTTTTAGTGTAAGAAAAGACCAATACTCTAGCTCGTAGAAAACATATTTTTTTGTCCAATTCAATTCGCGATCATGATCACGTTTTTTTTTCTCGCACCCCCATATCTTGGATGTTTCCCCGGGACACGTTTAGGTAATCTTCTTAGTTGATCCAAGATGTCATCACTGGTAAATTTTCTAGGAGGGTCTGTATCATCTACCTCTGTATAGAATGCCCTTCTGTTCTTCCGCCATTTATTGGTCATGCTTAAGAATCTTCTGTGACCAACATAAGCGGTTTTGTTTAACACGCGCATAGCTGGAGTGTCTACATTACATGTCGGACATGCCATGTAACCTTGCCCACTCCACCCAGACAAACTACTTCGAGCGGGAAAGTCATTGATAGTCCATAAAAGCGCTGCTTTAATACAGAATTCGGTGCCTGTAACAGCATCCTTAGTCATGACTCCATCTTTCCATAAAGTCTTTAGGTCATCAATCAAAGGCCTCAGGTAAATATCAATATCCTTCCCTGGTGATTTGGGGCCCGAAATTAACAATGTCAACATAAGAGAAGTCTCTCTCATACATATCCAGGGAGGCGTATTGTATGTGGTTAATATGACCGACCACATGTTGTATGACTGACTAAGGTTGCCGTACGGATTGAAACCATCAGCAGCCAACCCTAACCGGACGTTTCTTTTTTCTTTAGCAAATTCCTTCGAATACTTGATGTCAAATTTCTTCCATGCTTGACCATCAATCGGGTGTTGCATCTTACCGTTCTCCCTAGACTGCCCAGACGCATGCCAAGTCATATGTTTTGCAGTGTGTTTAGACTTGTACAAACGTTGTAGTCTAGGAATGATAGGAAAGTAATGCAACACCTTGTTAGGAACTTTCTTCCCCAGTGTGTTCTTTTCTTTCCATCTACTAGCGCCGCAGATCGGACAAGTCTGCAAATCTTCGTTACCCGCCACCCGATATAAAAAGCAATTATTTACACAAGCATGTATCGATTCATATCCTAACCCGATAGTTTTAAATGTCTTCTTTATTTCATAGTATGACGATGACATGTTGTATCCTAGAACGGGCGGGAAAACTTCCTTGAATAAAGTTAGGAACTCATTAAATGTGGTGTCACTCACTTTACCTTTGACCTTGATGTGCGTAATCTTTGCCATAAAGTCTAATGAAGACATCCACTCACAGGCTGGGTATAGTTTTCGTTGGCAGTGGCAAGTAACTCCTCATACTCATTACGTTAAGGAATTGCGTCGTTACTTGTCTCGTCAATATTTCCTTGAGTTGGATCATCTGGTTCGTTATTTGGACCAATATCATGAAGGAACTCAGCCATGTCACTCATCCCAGGGTGTCTTGTGTTGTGTACGGCTGTTCGGCCATCCGGCTCACCATGATTATACCATTTCGTATAACTATGGTCCCAGCCATTTGTGTGTATGTGGTCAAACAAAAATTCATGCTTTATCCAGTTTATTTTTAAACAACGAGCACAGGGACATTTTATATTCCCATCAATATTCACCAAGGGCTTGCAATAGTTGCAGAAAGCTTTAAGACCAACTAAAAATTCTCTACTGGTACGTGCTAGTGAGACCCAACTTTTATCAATTGGCATAACTGCGTTTTAATGAAGCAACAAATAATTGTATAGACTTAAAATGTTCACCAAATCCAACTATGGAAGGCAATCCTAACCCACTCTTTGAATGTTTCGTCTCATATATGAATGCGTATAATTGAATTTACTATTTGAGAAAATTTCGGCAGCATTTCCCCTCAACTCCCCAAATATGTGCATTAAAGACATATTCGTAGGAGTAAAGGGGAAACACTGTCGAAATTTTCACAAATAGTAAATCAATTATACGCATTCATATCCTAAATGAGACAAAACATTCAAAAACAAGTCCCAAACAGGGGACTTTTCGAAATTAATTTCTAATAAATTAATTTTGGACGGGTTTTCTATAGGATGATTAACTTCGGACGGGGACTTTCCGAAATTAATCACTAAAGTCCTAAAATCATTTACAACAGTTCAACACAATCAAATACCATACAATACTATGAGCTTATTTGTTTAATCTTAATTTTTTTCGGCTTATATATCATAAGACTCAATTTTCCGGCTTATATAAGTTTATTATATCATAATATACTTATATAAGACCACAAGTGTCCAAATAAGCTGGAAAATTGAAGCTTATGAAATATTAGCCGAAAACAAATAAGCTCATAAGCCACTTATATATATTTTTGACATATATAAAAAAAAAACATATAAAAAAATCATACTGTGGTCGCTCAGCTATGGTCCACGGTTTGACTCGGCTCGGTCTCGGCTAGCAACTCGTCTCGACAACAACTGTACCAAGAAGCAAAATAGTTAGAATATCAAATTAAAGAACCAAACTTTTTTATTCAAATTTAGTACATAATGAAACAATTAAAGTATGGTTCGACATGAAGAAATCCAAACACCCCTTTGGTACATTGCATCTAGAATCATACATTGCATCTCATATACGGAGTACGATTCTAGGCCAATCCATAACGACATAATGCATCCCTTGTGGGCTGCTGTTAACCAAACACACCCTTTCGGGTCTGAAAAATAAGCAATCCAAACACCCCTTTGTTAATTAATTTACTTTCTCTTTGACTTGCAACTCCTAAAAGCTTAATATAAGGGGGGGGGGGCTGAAGAGGGCTGTTTGGGTACTTATGGACTGATACACAGAAAAAAAAAACAGGGATGTTTGGATACTTATGACAAGGCGCAAATGACTGCTGGCCTAGTGGTGGCATGCCCTAATGTCTACTCATATTAACAGGAAACTGAAAACAGATTAAGCCGGAATTTTGCATACCCTACTCATATTAACATGAAGCTAAAAAAATACATATACATTCAAAAACAGGGAGCTATAAACTTTTGCCGGCGACATGTCCCCGCTAAAAAATAAACAAAAAAAATAAACATACCTTTTGGTCTCGGCTCACGGTTGTGGTCTCGGCTCGGTCTCGGGTTGGTCTCACCACAGTACTGTACCAAAAAAAATAAACAAAAAAATTAAACAATTAACAATTAACAAAAAATAACAATTAACAAATAACAACAATTAAAACAAAAATAAAAATAACGAAAATAAAAAAACTAGCAAAATTAAAAATTAGCAAAATTAAAAAAAAATTGTAACTTGGTTTTTTATAAGGATGTTGTGAGAGTAGAGGGGAAGAGAAAGATACAAACAATGAGAGGGTTTGAGGAAAGAATTAAACAATGAGAGGGTTGAGATGCATCGTGCACAGTGGTGCGAGTGTGGGGAAGACAACGAAGTGGTGGTGGTGAAGTATTAGTGCTGAGAGTAGCAATGAAGGTGGTGGTGAAGTATTAGTGGTGAGGGAGTGGTGGTGATGTGGTGTTGCCGGTGGTGAGTTGAGAGGGAGGAAGACGAAGACGACTGTGTTTTTCGTTTTTTTTCCCGAGTGAGACCAGATCTGTCAATAATTGAGGTTAATATTTCCTTTCAACTTTTGCCGAGGACAAATCCCCGGTGAAAGTTTTCTTTGTCTTCTAGCGACACTTTTGCCGGGGACAAGTCCCAAGGGAAAATGATGGCGGGATAAAGTAAAAATGAGGAGGGAAAATGAAAATTTACGCCAAAACTTTCCCAGGGGACATGTCCTCGGGAAAATGTTTAATTATAAAATTAACATTATCATTTCAAATAATTAGAATTAATAATAAATTATAAAATTATATAATTAAATTTAAGCTAAAAATTATAAAACTAATCTAATTACTTTTAACTTAGGCTGCACGGACACGGCGATACGGGAAAGTCTAAAAATATATGACGTATCATGTATAGGTATACGTATCATGTTAAACGACCAAGTATAGGTGCATTGGTATACGTATCATGTTAAACGACCAAGTATAGGTGCATTGGTATACGTATCATGTTAAACGACCAAGTATAGGTGCATTGGTATACGTATCATGTTAAACGACCAAGTATAGGTGCATTGGTATACGTATCATGTTAAACGACCAAGTATAGGTGCATTGGTATACGTATCATGTTAAACGACCAAGTGTAGGTGCATTGGTGCATTGGTATACGTATCATGTTAAACAACCAAGTATAGGTGCATTGGTATACGTATCATGTTAAACGACCAAGTATAGATGCATTGGTATACGTATCATGTTAAACAACCAAGTATAGGTGCATTGGTATATGTATCATGTTAAACGACCAAGTATAGGTGCATTGGTATACGTATCATGTTAAACGACCAAGTATAGGTGCATTGGTATACGTATCATGCTAAACAACTAAGTATAGGTGCATTGGTATACGTATCATATTATTATTATTATTATTATTATTATTATTATTATTATTATTATTATTATTATTATTATTATTATTATTATTATTATTATTATTATTATTATTATTATTATTATTATTATTATTATTATTATTATTATTATTATTATTATTATTATTATTATTATTATTATTATTATTATTATTATTATTATTATTATTATTATTATTATTATTATTATTATTATTATTACTGGTCTCAACTTCACACAAAAAAAATGGCGCCAAGAATTCCTACAAAAAACATGGCGCCAAAACTTCCCACCAAAAGCTACCAGATCTGCTCTATATATCACATAAAAAAAACTTGAGATCTTATCCCACCAAAAGCTACCAAATCTTATCTTAAAACCACTCAACCTCACAACCTCTTATCTTCACACAAATTTCAAAACCAGAGATGGAGCCATATGTGTTCTTGTGGAGTAGGAAATATAAAATTAAGAACATCACATAGAGAACATTCATCTGGACGACAATATTATGCATGTCCTCTGTCAAAGGTGAACAATCATACATTTCTTATTTATGTAAATATACAAATAATTGGGTTGTAATCTCTTATAATTTTCTTATTATGTAACAGCCCAGAAAAGACAATGGGTGCGGATATTTTATGTGGAAGGATGCATTTGACGAGTACTTAAGAACAATCTCTTCTCAAGGTTCTGGATCTGCACCAACAGAGTGCTCGAGCTGCCATGAAAAAGATCTTAGGATAAACTTGCTGGAATCACAAAAACATATGCTAGAGACAAGAGTAAGGTTGCTGGAGGCAAGACTTGAAATGGCAAGGATTCCTGACGACCACGCATGTCAGTCGGATGCATTACTTCGTGAGCTGTTAGGTGACATGGAAAATCTTCGTATGTAATAGTAGTAGTAGTAGTATTAGTAGTAGTAGTAGTATTTGTTCTTGTAGTTGTTGTTGTTGTCGTTGTTGTTGTTGCTGATCAAAGTAGTAGTTGTTCTTGTAGTTGTTGTTGTTCTTGTAGTTGTTGTTGTTCTCGTAATATGTATCTGTCAAGTATTTTTATAAATCAAAGCACATGCTGGATTTGTAAAGCTGACCATGTTCTTAGTTAACCAGATTATGGTGTCCAAACACCCCTTTTCTAATACTAAATTACATATGCTCAAAGAATAAAACTGAAGAAACAATATCACATTTAACAAACACGAATTAAGAACCGTATTAATTCATCATAAATTTAATATTTTTGTTTTTCCCATAGCTATATATCTACTCTGTTTCGTCAAGTCTTATCAATAAATCTCAAGCGTTGGATAACCTGGAGATACCACCCAGCTGCTCAAAATTCAAGTCTTCGTTTCTTTTGACCAGATATTTTGTAACGACATACGATGAAACTAAAGAAATGCCGTTTTAATTTTAAAATAATTTAGGGTTTTTACGTAATGAAAAGACTATCCAAGCATCGGGGTTTTAGTTATGTATTAATAGTTGCAATAAATGTATTTTTTATAAATAGCAGGTTTTGCCGGGGACATGTCCCCGGGAAAAGGTTTGGCGGGAATTTTCCTGCGAACAATTAGCATGCTTTTGACTTTGGTCAAATTTTGGTAAAAGTGAAATATACTTTTGGCGGGGACACGTCCCCGGAGAAAGTTTACGTTGAATTTTGACTATCCGGTCAAAGTTTGATAAAAATCAAACTTACTTTCGCCGGGGGACATGTCCCCGCCGAAAGTGTCCGTTGAATTTTCCGTAACAAGTCAACGTATTTATGTCCCACGTCAGATTTTATTTTGTCGTTTAGTGACTTTCGCCGGGGACATGGTGTCCCCGGCGAAAGGCTCCTCGCCCGTCCATCCGATTGTTATAGTGTCACTAAAACACAAATACAAAAAAAAAAAGAAAATACAGAATCGCTTGACTGGTGAGATGGCGCGAAGCACGAAAACTCCACCCATGATATGAATTTAGCGCTATGGGGTTGGCGTTTTGGGACCGCGCCACCAATGCAGTCTTTTTGCAATAAAACAAATTTGCTGGCTCACATTGATTTCACCTTTTGGTATCTTATCTTTCCAAAGAGTATAGAAAAAATAAAGTATGGCTGATGAGAAAACCTTGGTACGTTTTGGTATTTTAGGATGTGCTGAAATAGCAAGAAAAGTTTGCCGAGCCATAACTCTGTCACTGAATTCGACCGTTTACGCAATCTCCAGCCGAACGATTGAAAAAGCGAAACAATTTGCCACTAACAACAACTTGCCTGAGTTGGTAAAGATTTATGGCGGCTACGAGGAAGTGTTAGATGATCCATATGTTGATGCCGTGTATGTTCCATTGCCAACAAGCCTTCATCTGAAATGGGCTGTGATGGCTGCAAATAAGAGAAAACATGTTCTATTGGAGAAACCAACTGCTCTAGATGTCGGTGAGCTAGATCAAATACTTGAAGCTTGTGAATCAAATGGTGTGCAGTTCATGGATGGAAGTATGTGGTATCATCATCCTAGAACAGCAAGGATGAAGGAGTTCCTTATGGATCCTGAGCTCTTTGGTGAAGTTAAAACGGTAACATCATTAATTTTCCTTGTTAATGACCTTGTTTACGTACTTCTTGCTAATGTTTTCAACACATTTTATCTAGCCACTACCAAGAAATTCTCATTTAGTGACAAATAGAAATGTCAGAAAGTTCCAAGTGTCGCTATAGGTCAAGAAAGTGTCACAAACGTTATAGTGTATATTTTGCACATAAAAAAATGTAACTAAAGATATAGACTTGTATAAATTGACACAAAAAAAGTGGGTATATATTATTAGCTTTTGTGACATATCTTTTCTTGAAAATTGCCAATGCACAACGAAACTGTAATCTTTACCTACACTTTCAAATACATGTCACTAGAAACTCAGTTAGTTACAGTTTTTGTGAGTCACTAAATGTCACTCTTTCATAGATTTATGCTTTGAGTAATGAGATAGTGTGTCCTTAATTAATAGCTTTATCTTATATGAAGATCTACAGTTCCTCATCCTTCTTGCCACCCCCAGAATTTTTTGAGAACAACATCAGAACAAAAGCTGATTTAGACAGCTTGGGAGCATTAGGCGATGCTGGGTGGTACTGCATTGGAGCGATTTTATGGTCAATGAACTATAAATTACCCACAACTGTAACAGCTTTACCTGCAACAATTCGAAACCCCAATGGAGTCATCATGTCCACCACTGTTGCCTTTCACTGGGAGCAAGAGGGAACAACTGCAACCTTTTACTGCTCGTTCCTGTCACACGAGACGATGGATGTAATGGTCTTGGGATCCAAAGGTTCATTCCATGTTTGTTAGTCCCTTGTTAATTACATTTAAGTCAAGTTTAATAATAGTAGTATTATGTTTAAGTACTTATGATTATGGACATATTTATGTATTATGTACTGGACGAATTTAGGCCTGCACAAATGGGTCAAATGCAGCCCATATTGTGGCAGTTAGGAAAGCAGTTACCATGGCAGTTATCTCCCAATAGTCACAACGTTTGGAGGGAAAAAATAACTGTCATTTGGTGCCTTTTAGGAAACTATATAAGTGTAGATTTCTGTAAACAGAAATCACATCAACCTTTATCTACTTATATGCATTACCTGTTGTTATTATATACTTTGTATCCTTTGTTATTTTACTGCACTTATCCACTCTACAATTCGTTTATCATCACAATGAAAAACCTGTTGAAACCAAGAAGTTTTGGCAATAAACCTGTACACAAATGGCATCAGGGCTTAGGCTCTTATTCTTGGGAAAAGCCAAACTCAGGCTTCATGCAAGGAAGGTATCTTCTTCGAGAAACACCAAATAGGGTAAACCTATGGGGTGCTAGAAGAAAGAAAACAACAATATCACCAAAAGGAAAGAGCATTTTGGCACAAACAGTTAGAGAGAATGAAGTTTTTAACAAGGAAAGGGAAAGTGCAGATCTATTGACACTAAAGAAAAAGATCATGAAGATGAAGAAAGACAAGAAAGCCAAGTGCCACGTTTGCAAGGAGAAAGGGCATGCATTCTGGGCATGCAAAGATAGACAGAGGCTTGCAGCACTTGAACTTGAACAAGAAAAGGAACTGACTGAGAAAGTTATGACAGAAGAAGCAAAGTACACAGAAAGAGTCTACCTTACTGGAAATTATGTGGTAAAAGGTACTGACTTACTTAATTGGAATGATATATGGTATGCTAGTGATTCCTATCAGTTTCATATGTGCCCATCTAGAGCCCTTTTTAATGATATTGAATATAAGTTCAAAATGATTGGTAAAGAAGAGCATGAGAGGAAATTTATCTTCTCATATGGGGTAGGGGATGTCACAATTAGAACTGATGTAGGGGAAGTAGTGGTGAAATCTGTTCAATACACTCCTGAGGTATCATCAAATATGATTAGTTTGGATTTGCTTAAGACTCAAGGGTATGGGACAGAGATTGAAGATGGTGTATGCAACATATTCTACATGTATCATGATGAAAACCATGTGCAGACACCACTGTTAGATAAAGGCAAAGGAAAGGTTGATATGAATGAAGTTATCAATGAACATAACCAGTTTTTGGAGGATCAATTCAAGCAAATGGATCCCACTGATGAATGCTCTCTCATTAAGGGCATAGAAGATCTTGATTGGAACAAGAATGATACACAGGATTATATTGATGAAGATTACATCAGTTATAATGGTACCCTTTATGCACTCAAAGTGAACTCATTTTCAAGGTACATATCATTCATGAAATTATTGGAGAAGGATGATCTTCTGTATAGGAACTGGGAAATATTCAATAAAAGGTTCATTGATTTAGTTAAGTGGTTTTATTTGGTGCATCTCAATTATGATACACTAGATGCAATACCACCAAGGATTAAAGATGTTGAGATTAACTTGCTATGTGTATACAAGGCTGTTGATAGTATGGGAGGATATTTCACTGTCACCATGGGTGACAAGTGGGGTACAATTGCACAGTTGCAAGGCTTGGATAAAGAAGATGGTAACACAGTTAGAGTTTGCTATAGAAATTTCATTGATCTCCTTGTTATTTATTATGAAACTGCAAGTAGTACTTGGGGTGAAATGCACAAAGAAATAGGTGAAACCAGTCAAATGAAGATGGCCAAGGACCTATCTTGCCAGAGGGAAGATGCAGTGGTGGATAGAACAAGTGGAGATGGAGCAAACAGATTTGGAGTCAAGCTAGGCAATGCAGAAGAAGATGGATATGAGAGCAGCATGGACAGCAATGATTTTCAGATCATTGCTTGAAGAATGAAGCAAGTGAAGAACAACTTTGAAGGACTTGACCATAAATGAATTAAGGGGGAGATTGTTAGTCCCTTGTTAATTACATTTAAGTCAAGTTTAATAATAGTAGTATTATGTTTAAGTACTTATGATTATGGACATATTTATGTATTATGTACTGGACGAATTTAGGCCTGCACAAATGGGTCAAATGCAGCCCATATTGTGGCAGTTAGGAAAGCAGTTACCATGGCAGTTATCTCCCAATAGTCACAACGTTTGGAGGGAAAAAATAACTGTCATTTGGTGCCTTTTAGGAAACTATATAAGTGTAGATTTCTGTAAACAGAAATCACATCAACCTTTATCTACTTATATGCATTACCTGTTGTTATTATATACTTTGTATCCTTTGTTATTTTACTGCACTTATCCACTCTACAATTCGTTTATCATCACAATGAAAAACCTGTTGAAACCAAGAAGTTTTGGCAATAAACCTGTACACAATGTTGAAGATTTAATCATTCCTTATGAAGAGACTTCAGCTCCATATTATTTCACGTCACATGCATCTTTTGCTGATCTGCATCTTGGATGGAGTGTGCATGGCTGAGCAAGAGGTCCAAGTACACAATGAGCTTCCACAAGAGGCTTTAATGGTTCAAGAGTTTTTGAGGCTGGTGCAGGGAATAAAAGTCCACGATTACACCGGATAGAAGGTGGGGTGGCATCAGTAGAGCAAGTCAAGTTGTTTTGGATGCTGTGAAATCATCTGTGGATAATGGTTTTAAGACTGTGTATCTTTGATCATTTTATGCCTTACACCCCAAAAATATGAGCTTTATATTTACATGAAATGAATTTATGAATTATAAGATTTTGAAGCTAAGATACAATCTCAATGTTGGGCTGTTTAAAGTTTAGCACAAACTACTTGTAATTGATGCGCATAATATTGCAATACATGGTGTATAGATATATATTTAATCTGTGACCAATCTGCACCTATGTGATTCACTCAGTCTATGAGAATCGATGAAATCAGGCTTCATTTATTGTGCTAAAAGAATTGTTGCCAAAATGACTGCAGAGTCAAAACAGACAAACAGTCCAGACAATGCGAGGTCAGTAGACACTCCCTTCACCTGTGTATGGGCATAGCATACTTGTGGAGCGGATAACTGTATTTGGAAGCTAGAAAGACTGGTGCTGAGCTTTCTTATCCGCAATGCAATAAGTCTTTGATGACTTATTGCATTTAATGCATTAAATGCAAACCACATTTGATACATACAACTTTGAAGAAAGACTTTATATCAAGTCTTTCTAAAAAGTCATCAAAAAGCTATCGATGCAATGTATAAAAAGTCTTTCAAAAGACTTATTTAAATAGTGAAAAGCTATTCTTAGTTTTGGCATTGTGGATGCTCTTAACTCAAATGCTCCATTCATTGCGTTGTATGAACTACAATACTTTATTTTCAAGCAAGGTATTATTCCAGTAAGACTTTGCAGTCACCTGCTTATCCAGCATTATAACAACCATTACTACCATGCCAGAAATTAAATCCACAATGATATCCCGACGGTTTTACTGGGGCTCCCGGTTTTTTTATTTTTTATTTTTTTCATTTTCAGAATAGTTTATTTCTTAGATTAAGTAAATGGTTATGTTGTATTTCAATGCTTTATTCCATTACCGTTTAAAAGTGAGAGAAAATTTCGAGAAAGCATCAAAGCAAATGTGAATTATATTCGAATGATCGTCAATATGAATAAATGAATAATCGGCTTAATTAGAAGTCGACAAGTGACTTTCAACTTAAATTTTTATCTTTGCATTATTATACATAAACATAAAGACGCATACTACCAAAGTGTCGATACAATAGACATACATACAAAAAGTTTATATCTTTGTAATCACTTGATTTCTACATGAAACCTCTTATTGTGATCAATGAACGTAGGCCTGGTTATCTGTTCTTGCTTCAATGATGGCCCACTGGATAACATTAAAATAACTTCAGACATGGCTGGTCTTAAATTTGCAGGTGATTGAGCACACATCAAAGCTATCTCAGTGATCTTCATGACATGTTCTTTTTCAGATTCCTTAAGATTCAATGCTTCATCAATCAACTGAATGTGTATCCCTTTTTCATACAACTCCCGTGCCTGTTCAAGAAGTTAAGTCATGATTGGAATCTTAAAAACTTATGATAACACTCGCTCCAGTTAGAAAAAAAGGAGCTTAATATGAATTTGAAAGTATTAAGTATGATTTTGGAAGGAGTTGCAAGGTTGCATATATATTACACGTTGAAGAAGGTAATGGCTGCCATATCCATCAAAGCTCACATCATTACACCTTCGACCACTTATGATTTCTAGGGCCACGATGCCAAAGCTATAAGTGTCAACTTTCTCTGATAAATGTCCATAGGTTGCATACTCTGGTGCGGTGTAGCCCCTATATTGTATATAGTGTGAAATATTTTTACTGAAACATACAGAATCCAAATCGAGCGAAATATATATATCAAAGATTACTTACAGAGTCCCAGCAAACCGGGTGCTAACATGGGATTTTTCCTCAGGTTGAAACCTAGCCAACCCGAAATCTGCAATTTTTGGTTGAAAATCGTCATCAAGGAGAATGTTGGACGATTTGATATCTCTGTGAACGATTTTGACATAAAATTCTTCGTGTAGATGAGCAAGACCTTTGGCAATCCCCAAGATAATGTCAAATCTTTGTTTCCAATTCAGAGTCCCTCGTTTTTCACCTGTCCATAATAAATGTGCTAGTATGACTGTTTTTATTGAGAACTTTTCAACATATGTGCACAAAATAGAATTTAGGCATGATTATCTTACCCCATAAAAATTTGTCAAGGCTACCTTGTGGCATGTATTCCAAAACAAGAAGTAACTCGGATCCATTAGTAGACCATCCTAGTAGTTGCATAAGATTTCGGTGACGCACGTTGCTTATAAGCTTAACTTCATTGCTGAATTCTATTTCTGCTTTTCCACCCAGAACGCGGAGCTTTTTCACAGCCACAACATTCTCATCATCTAGAATTGCCTGTTAAACGATAGACTCTAATTACTACATGTTCTCTTGACATAAAATTAAAAAAATATTGGTCTGCGTCGCCCCTTTTGTTAATGCTTTGCAAATATCAGAAAGTATAATGAAGATCAAATACAGTTAAAAGAAACTAATATCAAATAAATGTGTTGTGGCAGACAGTTAAAAGAAACTAATATTAGAAAATATCTAAGATCAAATACAGAACAAGGAGAGATTTGTGTTGTTCAAATGTCTAACATCCATAACGTAGCAAATATAAATTTTATTGCTATCAATGGGTACAAATGTGTAGCAGAGATATACTCATATGTGAGTTGAAAACACACATAAACCTAAAGGGTCACCAAAAAGACAACAATTTGAAAAGTGTTCTATATTATGTTTGGCAAAACTAGCATTAACTGCAAGCAGTGGCAATTAGCAATAGTTGTTAGTGTAAAACGGCGTAGAAGCTAAACGTTTCTTCAAGTAGCATCTAAAAAAAGGCTAAATGCTTCTTGCTAAACGAGCTTTCAATTCTAAACGTTAAATTAGAGGTGGCAATTTGTGCCAAAAATCAAAAAAATGGGTTAAATGGGCAAACTTTTAAAAGATTTGGGCACATTTGGGCCCCTCCTTTTTTTGAAATGGGCATGTATTGCCCATTTAGAAGTTAAATGAGCATAATGGGCACATGTTTTTCTCGAACATTAGATTGTTTTTAAAGAAAAACTTATATTTAATTTTTTAAATATAAATAAGGTGTTATGTTTGAGGAATTTATTTCGTAGTTTTGGGTCTTTTTAAAAGCGATTTGTATAACATGAGCCCGTTTGGCCCGTGTCCGTTTAGCCCGCGCCTGTTTGGCCCATAGCCCGTTTGGCCCGTAGCCCGTGCCCGCCCGCCCCGCCCGTTTTGCCACCTCTACGTTAAATGCTCCCAAACGCTCTTTAAAAGCTTCTTGCCTAACATACCCAATATGTGAGGTCGAAACGAGCATATCAATAAATTCTATAAATTCATGCTTAACAGTATAAGACTAATTGTATTGCATAGAAACTAAATTATAAACAAGAAGTAACTCTATTTGACTGTCGATCATAAGCATCATATATATGGAGTATAGATTACCTTGAATACTTCACCATATCCTCCTTTTCCTATTCTATACTCTTCGCTGAAGTCATGAGTTGCTGACTGCAAATCATTATATCTGTAGTTTTTAACCCCATGGAACTGAGAATTTTCTGTGGATTCAGATGGTAAATGCACATTAGAGTAGATTTAGTTAGTATTTACAATGAGATCAAGTAACAAACATGCTGAAAATTTAATTATAACTTTTCAAGAAGCATATATACAGATTTTTTTTTTGGGTAAAGGGTTTTTTTACCCCCGTAAATAAGCATATATACAGTTACCTTCATCTGCTTTTGGCCGTTTCCTTGATTTATACCACAAGGACAACGCAAGGATAAAGAACACGATAGCTACACCAATACTTGCTCCAATGATAATTCTCAGCCTTCTCGAACTTCCTGCGTCACATATAAACATACGAATTACAAAATTCTGCTAACACTGTTGAAAATATACCTACATAATTGTGAGTTTTAAGCGCAGATAGTAATTTTCAAGTGGTTGAGATACCTTTATCCTGAATTTAAGAACATTCTGTTTAGATTCCACTCTTTTGACGGCTTATAAGTGCTTTATCATATAAGTACCAATGGCCGGTGGTGTGTTTCATCCCCTTATATGTGCTTTCAGGGTGATAGAGGGAAATATATTACTACATTTGATATTGGCTCAGTCAATTCATTCTCACTCTATTGAAGTCACATTTGATATTGGCTTTTCAAGTATTGAGTTATTTGAAGCTATCTCGTGAAAAGGGTATTTCTATAAGCAAATGTGTTTCTTTGAGTTTGAGTGGTTATTCAGATTCTAACTAGCAAAAGTTTAAGGCAACAAGAATATTGGCTCAGTCAATTCATTCTCACTGTATTGAAGTCACATTTGATATTGGCTTTTCAAGTATTAAATTATTTGAAGTTATCTCGTGAAAAGGGTATTTCTATAAGCAAATGTGTTTCTTTGAGTTTGAGTGGTTATTCAGATTCTGACTAGCAAAAGTTTAAGGGTATTGGGAAGTGTATGGTATTTTTGAAAAGCAAAAAACAAACCACTATGGCCAAGTCTTCCACAAAAGCATAATATTAGGTTATGGCAGCAGTGACTTGTGAGATTTTATCGTTGATAAATCCTTTAATATGTTTAAAGTTAATAATTAACCTCTGTCCTATCAACCTTTACTTCAATAGCAATTCTGCAATTCAAATCATAGCTAACCCAATTTTCAATAAAGAAAACATATAGAAGTTGATATACATTTCATTAAAGAGAAGGTATCAAGGGTCGGCAAAACAGTTTAGGAAATATCAGCAGAACAGATTGCTCATCTCCTTACCACAAACATAACTACCTTCGTAAAAAAATAAATATTTTAGATTGTTTCCCTAGCTAAAGGTTGAGGGGAGTGTTAAAAATAATACTCTTATGTATTATGCAACGTTATCTTGCTATGTTTATTCTCATTGCTTACTGAATGATTAGTTTGTGTTACAGGATTATTTTAGTTTGAAGAGGGAGTAGGAATGCTTGCAGAGCTGTATTGGAAGAGTTGAAGGGTATCAGACTGTCACTTATCAATTCCTAGAGATTGTTGCTGTTTTTGATAGATCAGTGATTAATTAAGTCTGTTAATGAGAGTGTTTGTGTTGAGTATGTTCACTGATCATTGTATTGAATATTGATTCACTATTTGACGAATTGCAATTGTTTTATTCTATTATATAGATTGGTTTTAGAATTTGCACAATTTCCCTACAATTTGGTATCAGAAATATAAGTAAATTTCAAATGGAACAAAATAATAAAAAGTTTCACTTCTTGTGCCAGTTCTATTGCATGCTTTTGGAATAGATGAGCTAAAGATAAAAGGAAAGAGTGTAAAAATGATTTTATTTTTTTTTAATCTTCTGCCGAAAATAATATGAGAAAAGGATGCCTAACCTTTACTTAAATACCTGACAATACTGGTTGTCTGGTTATCTTGAAAAAAGGGTGTCTCAGAATGCCGCATAAAGCACCCAAGATCAATTGTCCTCCCTTCTGTCGCTGGTAGACAACTGTACAGAATGTTGTATGCTGTACCCATGCAAGTTTGGCAAATAGCCTGGCTCGTATTCTCGACACACTGTGCAATTGCGTATATTGTTGTATTCTCGTTTGAAACTTGCCTCGTGGATGCAACATAGAAATTAGAGGTTCTTGGAGTAGCCTCCTGTATATCTGATAAGAGCTCTTCTATAGTTTGGTTGAAATTCGTTGGCTGGGATGATGACTGATTGCCACATATCGGGGTGGGAGCCGTACCAACATCCATGATAGTTTGGGGACTGTCATAGAATTCATCAAAGTTCTCGTACCTTGACCCAAAAAATTAAGCATTTTAGCATTCAGTTGCACACATTTTCTATCAGGATTTTATCTTTTGAACGACAATAAAATAATTAGAACAAAACTACTGAGAAGCTGGAAAGAGTAACTAAATGGAAAATTATAAGAACCAAACACCTAACCAGCTAAATTGTCTATCAGTTCACTTTTGGGTAGACCATTAATATTACTTTTCCTATTCCTGGTATAAACTGTGAAAACGCGACACCATTCACTTAAGTTTTGCCTGATGTTTAGTCGGGATCTAAATGTTTGCAAGTCAAGAACCCGGGACTCTATGCTTTCAAAACAAACAAATACTGTTTCACAAAGGCAAACTGCAGATTCCAACTTTTTTGGCTGTCTCAAAATACGGATACGAATGGGGACGTCTTTAATCAGATCGATCTCAATGGTGCGTTGTTATCAGATCAAATATATATAATATTTTTTTTGAACTGCTGTTATCAGATCATAACATATATGATTATATTATTTGGTTGGGCTTGCAATGATAAAATATTTATTGGAACATATTCACGCCCAATCAAGGTAAACATTCTGTTTTGGCAGATCTTGCTTAATCGCTTTAACCCGGGTAACTAACTGTGGCTCTTTAATATTTCCATTATATCACTCTGCTTTTGTAGATTCAAGTCAAGTCTTTACTAAACGTGGCATGGTTAAAACCTTGGCTTAATGGTCTGCAATAAAGGAAATCTTAAAAACAATAAAGTTCCTAAAAATTTTGATTATGCATCCTTAGCGTTATACTGTAAATTACAAAATAAAAACTCACCTGAGGAAGCAATTATCAAGGAAAACATGAGCACCATTAACAGAAGAGCATGTTTCAACCGCGGATACAGCAGCATCATAGCAAGCCAGACACTGGACGGTGGAAAGGTAGTTCCTGCACTGGGCTAATCCATACACCGAGTCCCCGTTCCTCAAATTCTGCGCTCTGGCAAAATACACACCATTATTCGATAAATGACTTCTAAGTTGCGCAATTGTAGAGTTCAGGTTGCTAATAAAACTTGTCGAAGACATTGCAGGGTTACTGCCACAAGATAATCTAATGGGTGTGTTAATTTTGGTACTATTATTGTTGTTCAGCTGTGATGTCCCAAGCTCAGATATCATTAAGACAATCGCAACGACCACTAACACTGCCATCTATCACCACAAGAATCACTGCCTCTTTGTTGTTTTCCAATTGATGAAACACTAGAATCTAGAACGTTGGATAAATTTAATATATCATTTAGATTATTAAATCCAAAGAGTGTGTTTCTTAATATTAACTTGCAAATCAACGTATGGTTAGAAAAAGATTAAATGAAATCGAAGTTGGCAACTAATAGTCGGTGTTTGGAACTTAAAGTCCAACTTCTTGGTTGAAAACGGGATCAAAATTACGAAAAGCTAAAAACGATAATAGAAATCTTTACTTATACTCCGTATAAGAACAAATAAATGTATGAATGAGTAATTTTGGTGTTTCAAAAGGAACAAATCCCACCATTCATCTAGTTTAATCTAATGGTGAGGATAAATTTAAAATTTAATATAGAAATCTAAGTTCATGTCTTTTTTTCTCCTTTTTCTTTGTCTTTTTATCTTTCTTATTTTTTAACATTTTTTTTTATTCAAGTTTTTTTTCGCTTTCATACGTTTCCATCTGTATTCATACATTTTCGTTCGTTTTTACACGTTTTCGTCCGTGTTCATATGTTTTTGTCCTTTTTTTACGTTTTCGTCTGATTTCAAACGTTTTCGTCTGTTTTCATCCGTTTTCGAACGTTTTTGTACGTTTTCATACGTTTATTTATGTTTTCGTCTGTTTTTAGACTTTTTTGTCCGTTTTTGTACGTTTTCGTCCATTTTTAGACATTTTCGTCTGTTTTCAGACGTTTTCGTCCGTTTTCATACGTTTTCATCTGTTTTCTTACGTTTTCAGCCGTTTTCATACGTTTTCGTCTGTTTTCTTACGTTTTCATTTGTTTTCATACGTTTTTGTCCATTTTCTTACGTTTTCGTTCATTTTCGTCCATTTTACATACGTTTTCAAACGTGTTTTTATGCTTTCAAACGTTTTCGTCTGTTTTCTTACATTTTCGTCCGTTTTCTTACGTTTTCGGCCATTTTCATACGTTTTTTTCTGTTTTTTTAGCTTTTCATGTATTTTCGTCCGTTTTTAGACGTTTTCGTATGTATTTTTACGATTTCATGTATTTTGGTCCGTTTTTATACGTTTTCGTCCGTTTTCAGACGTTTTCATACGTTGTCATCCGTTTTTTTACGTTTTCATCCGTTTTTAGACGTTTTCGTCTATTTTCAGACGTTTTCATCCATTTTTATACGTTTTCGTCCGTTTTCATACATTTTCATCCGTTTTTATACGTTTTTGTCTGTTTTATACGTTTTTGTCCGTTTTCATACGCTTTTATACGTTTTTTATTCGATTTAATACGTTTTTGTCCGTTTTCAGACGTTTTCATTTTGATATTTGTAAGTGACACTTATTTATCTCTTGTAGTTTAACACTGTAAAGAAGATGGAAAGTATTACATTCTTCATCATGTATGTGTTATCAGTTGTGATACTCAACTAAGAATGTGATGGTTATGTTTTTGAAAATATTTAGGAAGATTTTTGTGTTTTATGATATTATGAAATATTAGAAAAGTTATTTAACTGAAAACAAGAGATGTTATGATACTTTTGTTAGACTTGTGGTGGATTTTTCTATTTAATGGATACATTGTGCATGTTTTGATAGGTTTTATAGCGATATTTGAAAATATCTATGGTTGAATCAGCAAACTAAATAAGCTATGGTTGAAGATAGCACACATCTTTATAAACAAACTGAGGAAGCTCAAACACTTGTGATATCACAGGTGATATCACCTCATTTGTGATATCACACGTGATATCATGTGTGATAACACCGTTGATATCACCTGTGATATCATGTGTGATATTACCGGTGATAGCTTGTGTGATATCATAGTTTATATCACTTGTAACATCACCAGTGATATCACCTGTGATATCATGTGATATCACATGTGATATCACAAGTGAGGTGATATCACAGGTCTTTGAGCTTACTCAGTTTGTTTATAAAGATGCGTGCTTTCTTCAACCATAACTTCTTTAGTTTGCTGATTCAACCATAGATATTTTTAAATTCCGCTATAAAACCTATCGAAACATGCACAATGTATCCATTAAATAAAAAAATTCACCACAAGTCTAACAAAAGTTTCATAACATCTCTTGTTTTTAGTTAAACACATTTTCTAATATTTCATATTAGGGAAAATTAGTCAAATAGACCGCGCGCCCTGATGCATATCACTTTATGGACCACGCTTTTTTGCCTTACGGAAATGGACTTGTTGCCCAGCGATTTTCTTGTAGCCAACCATATGGTGCCACGTGTCCGACAAAGGTACGACAGAAGTACATATTTTGAACGTATTTGTCATGTATTGTAAGGTATTGTTTTTTGGGCAACCAAAATGTATTTTCGGGCAACTATATATTATTGGGCAACTTGTATTTATACATGAGGATAATATGGTCAATTTACAATGGCTGTATTATAAAAGTAATATTAATAAATCAGACACGTACTCACACACCATCACGCGCATACACACACACACAATCAAACATCTTCTACTACAATTTAACAGCTTCTACAATTAAACATCTTCTTCTAGATCACGCGCACACACTCACAAACCACATCTTATTCACAGAACCCTCTAACCCCCTAATTAATTTTAATGTATAATTACGTATGGCAAAATTAAAGTTGTACAATTGTAAAATCGCAGTTCGTTCTACATTGAAGTTGCTGCCAGATATTAAACTCTGTTTGTCAAAGAACGAAAACCGAGAAAGGTTGTTCAGGCAAACAGTATTTGGTCCATGGTTGGATATAAAGTCGTGTGAGAATGACTGCCTTATGATGCATTATGTTTTGCAACACCAGGTATATGTTTCTAACATATCCTCTGATTCCCCTCCACTAACATTCCAAATAGGGGAGCATTCGTTAAGGTTTGGTCGGAAAGAATTTTGTCTGATAACAGGGTTTCGATTTGGCAAAGTTTCAAAAGCGAAAAAACGATCTAGCGCTTTCTGTGATCGTATATTTCCTGAAAAAAAGAGTAATGGTATAACAAATGTACATGCCATTGATCTTTTGGAACTTGTTAATGATTCAAAAAAGGATGGAAAAAGGTGGTTATCACTTTCTGATGAGGATGCTGTTAGGGTGTGTCTGTTGGTAGCTGCAGAGCTGGTGTTTATAGGAAAAGAAGACATGAATTGCATCCATAATCACTTATTGTCCTTGGTTGATGATTTTGAAGCCTGGAATGTATTTTCTTGGGGTGAATATATGTGGCATAAATTTTATCAAAGGACTGTCAATATTGTTCATATTCACAGAAAATATCATCTGTTAAAATTGAAAAAAAACCCAAAGTTCAGTGCCACATACAATCTATACGGGTTCGCTTGGGCTTTCAAGGTTTGAATTCTCTGTAGTTTGTACTAATGTATGTATGTCTTTGTTTGATAACATGTTTGTTTTAGAAAACAGGTTATTAAAAGCTTTTGATTCTATTTTGTTCAATCGAAATTACCTATAAATAATGATGTTGTTTAATTGTTATGCAATGCTTGTCTTTGCTGTGTATACACGTAATATAAATGTTACCCGTAATTTAGATTACAACAATGTTATAACACTTTTTAGTTTGCCATTTTTTTGTAATTGTCATCATAAACGTATTGTTTCATCGTAAACAGATTACATTTAGTTTGTTAAAACTTTAAAAAAATTAAAAAATGATAACTGCATAGCTAGACATTTTTAACGATGACGGGTGTGCCTATTACAGATTTGGATTTTGGAGAGTTTTCCTAGAAGCTCACTTTGGTGGGTGAAAGACAACAAGGTGATTCCACGTGGTCTTGCTTGGTCAGAACTTGCAAAGTTTCGGAACGCAGACTGTTGTAATCTCTTTGGACCGGTAGGCATCACACAGTCTTATGATGCAGACTATACTAACTTGTACCTAAATTTGTTCACAATACCAGTAATTGTAACTCTATTTTGTTCTTAGGACTCAACTCCCATTGTTGAAAATTCTGCAACACAAGCTGAAATGAAGCAATCGTGGTGTATTTACAGTGCCCAATATATAGATGGTTTGTCTGTGCCAGATATAGACGGTTGTGAGAAGACTGTACAACATTCTAATCAATTCGTGGACGCTTTCAATTTACACACTGTCATGGAAAGTCAACTACAGGGGTTACCTGAAAATGCATTGCAACTCAACATTGAGCAACAATCTTCTTTAAATGGTGCACAAACGGGGACCACTCTTTCAACAAGGGCTGTAATTCGTGAGTTAGTGGATTTGGATAAAAAACTTTTGATGATAGAAAATGGCATTCATTCGGTCAGAAACACACCGGTCGTACTTGATGTGTTTACAACTATCAAAAGCAGAGTTTCAAAAGTACAACAACTTTTGGGTCTTAAAAATGATGCGGCCTTCGAGCCTGAAAAATCTAAAAGTTGTGCCAATACAAATGACTCTGACATTAATCCTGATGATCCAAAGGTTTGTATTTACTTTTAAGGTTGCCTCCAATGTTATAACAAACCCAAATAATCCTTCGTGTGTAAACTTATATCAAACCTTGGGCGCTACATGCCACGCCGTGTCATACTCTAGGCCCTAACGGGGATAAGGTCGTCGATGCGGAAGATGCAACGGACATTGACAATGATGATGGGCTTAAAGAAACGCAACCATGTAGCCTTGGGATTCTTGTTCAAGCTTGTGCCATGACCCAAAAATGTCCTGCTATGGAATATGGAGGTGATCGTACTACTCAACTTCAACCACTTGCACCAAACGATGAAAAAAAAAACACCCGGTGACCCCATTATTGTATGTTATCTTTCATTTAGACTTTACATATCAAGTATAACATATGTCCATACTTATGTATATATAATTAAAATTCATCAGGAACCGGATTGTGGTATCGATTGGTCGTCATACATAAACGGCGATAAAGTTTCGTGTGATAATTCTGTAGATGCAATGGATTGTGATAATGAACAGCAAGATGTGGTTCAAAAACAATTGCCTGGGGAACCTGAACCCGTTAACAATATTGTTGGTGTGCAGACAGAAGAAGGAACACCAACCAACAAAGCTGTTGAGGTATCTACATTATCAGTAAAACAACGCCGATAAATAAAAGATTTTAATGTGCTGTTTTTAACATACTATATTTTTAAATCGCAGTTCAAAGACAATAACCTGTCAAATGTAAATGTGGTTGGCGAAAATGACACACCTATGTTGGGACGTGCTTCCTCCGGAGATAATTTCAACAAAGGCCTCGATAAAACATTGTTTGTTCTGTCTTTAGATTTAATGGATTTTGATGAGCAAGAATTGAATGTGGTTGAGGAAAACTCGTTTGTTGGCCTCCGATCCGGTAACAATGATGTCGCTGTTGTTACCCAAGAAGAAACACCAACAAAGAAAGACCCTGAAGCCCCTAAATCTCAGGTTAAATCCAACAAATTGTCATTTGAAAATGTGGTAGGTCCTAATGACAAACCTCCATTGGAAGAACTTTTCTCCCATAATAATACAAACAAAAGAAAGAGAGTAAAATTGAACGACAACCTCAGTAAAAAAAGCAGCATTGTAAAACAATATAAGAAGATGGCTGATTCTGTCAACTCGCCAACTAGCCTATCAATAACATCAACTACTCCTTGCCGCCGTCTTACAAGATCGCAAGGTGTCATTAACGAGGCTTTTATCCCGGCTGCCGATTCCGATGTAAAGCACCATATTAAATTCTAACGGAAATGAATATTTTATGTTTTTCTGCTTATTTTTCAAGTATGTTTTCAGGAAAATTCAGAAAACCCCAAAACGCATCGCGTTAGTCACTTGTATTCGCCCAGAATTGAACCGTTTGTAGAGGTATCTTCTGTTTGTTAATCCATTAACATCATTATCATATGCTTAATGTTATTCAAAATATAATTTATTTACTTTTTTTTAAGAACTTTTACGACACCCAAAATGCAACAAGGAGAAGGTTACTGTGCCTGATTACCTTCGTACCTATTTCAAGCTTAAAAAACCATTACTTTATACGTTCCCTTGGGGCTCCGGTGCCGTTGTTGTTTACAGGGGTTTTTGGGTAGCCTTGGCATGTGTTGAGGATTGCACCCATGGGTGGCTTACTGACTTAGTGAGTAAACCTGATTTTTATCTTGTCTCCTACACATGTTTATTATTTCATTTTGTTACATTGGAACCGAATGTTAATAGTTTTGATTTGCTTTATATGTCCGCAGCACTTGGATGTATGGCTTGATTTGATGTGGTTGTTTAGACCAGCCGATGCAGATTGGGCTTTGGCAGGGTGTAATTTCTGTAGTCAAATCCTAGATGGCAAACTACCTACCACTTATTCAGATGGCACAACATACCCTGTCGCTTGGCGAGATGTTGAAAAGGTCAGTTTGGCAGCCTCTTACCGTACATATAGCACTACTGTTATAAACAGCTTATAATATTCTTCAATTGGTTTATATATCAGGTGTATTTTCCTGTGAATGAAACTGAAAACCACTGGGTACTCGGTGTGCTTCATATCCGCACTGGAGTTTTTTACGTTTATGACTCTCTTGGGTCAGTCAAAAGAGGTTCACGGTGGTGGCGAGGTTTGAAGAGAGATTTACAAACACAGCTTCAACTTTACCTAACAAATGCTGGGGTACTGCATAGTAAGGGCATATCACCCGGGGATTATATAATTTCACATACAAGTTTCCAAAATTCCCACAACAATCAGACTTGTATGGCGATTGCGGAGTATGGGTGTGCATTATATTGTACAGATTGCTCCGTAACCAGCCTTTGGAAGTAGACGACCCTCTTCAAACATCGTTAGCTTACCGTGAACGGATGCTTGAATACTTCTGGAAGCACAAGGTTGAATACGAAAATTGTTAGCGGTCTCTCAAGGTACCATCCTTAATGTCCTTTTGACCCATAATTATTGTCACATGTTGACTTGTGCATGATTTTTCTTTCAACTTTTACTATACTTATTTTTACTTGTGTTACATATTACTGGATTATTATTTTTTGTATTTTTTTATAAGCTCAACTGCATTTCCTTTTTTTTATACCAGTGCACATACACAAAAAGGCGTATGGTTTGTAAACCAATTCTATATTGGTTATGTATACGTTATTAATATTTGGTATACACCTGAATTAAATATTATTTGGTTGCCCTAAAGTACATCATGCTACATGTCCTTTAATGCCTCTGTTCCCAATCTCTTTCTTCAATACAAATCTTTCTAATTTTCTTTAACAAAATATTTCTTTCTTCTTTTGGTCACTTCACATCTTTATCTCAATCTTTCTCCTTTTCTTTAACAAAATGTCTGACAATATCCCACTGGATGTTCAGCTAGATATCATCCGTAGGCTACCTCCTAAGTCTATACTCCAGCTACGTACTGCTTGCAAGTTATGGAAGGCTAGTATAGATTGTGGAAGCTTCATCTTTAATTACGGTGTTCGTCGTAATGATGCGTGTTTTTTTATGCTAACATTCGATCTGGGTCACCAAGGGTTTATGTTAGGTTTAGATGAAAAGCTAATCGCTACGCCACTTCTTACAGATTTAAGGCTTTCATCTTTGATTGCAGTTGGCAATTCTAGTGGTATTTCGTGTTTTGTTTATGGTTCTAATCTAATGTCTGTTATTTGGAACCCGACAATCAAAAAATCACTTGCAATATTTGTCCCGTTTTACACTCATCAAATTGAATCTCAAAAGATTTGTTTTGGTTTTGGCGTCCGTCCTGACACTCTTGCCCCGACGATCGTGAAGGTCTCCTATCCTATTTTCCAAAGTGGTACCTGGTATGTGTCTGTCTTTTCTTTGAACTCTTTACGATGGACACGCCTTGAAAACTTCCACCCCCCTCGTGAAGCAATCAAACTGAAACGTAAAACTCAGGCAGTTGTGGGTCGTTTTATCTATTGGACTGGGAGTGAAAAGTTAACTAATGAGGACGATGTTACCTACAAGATTTATATGTTGATTTCTTTTGATTTGGTAACCAGCGAATTCAAAGTTATCGACATACCGCATATTTTCAAAAATGAACTCCCAGTTCCATTCTATGTTACGGATCTTGGAACTTCTCTGGTCATTTCTGGTATGATCATTGGTGAAGGTATGCCATTGTTTTGTGGATGGTTGTTGGACGTGAATAGTTGTTCCATAAGATCATTCAGAAGCCTATTCGCCATCCCTAGCCTAGTTTCGATTCATTTGCTTGGCTTTACAAAGCATCGTGCTCCAATAGTGGAAGCCTACAACGGCAATCATTTGCATCACTCTGTATTTGTGTACAACCAAGAACTTGAATTATTCGTCACCATGGGAATGTTACGAGATGCTGGAACTTTCTACATCGCCCCATACAAAGAATATCTTCTTTTGTTAAATCACACAGATCGTGCTGTGTATAGTATGTTTTTTAATTTTTAATTTTTTTTGTAACTTAACATTCTATTCATATTCCTTTAAAAGATTATCACTTTACTTGGTTAATGATATATGAAGGGCATTTTCAACAGGTACGTCGGCCTGAAGTTATCGATCATGATTAATGGGAATGAGGCTTTGTGGTTTTAGTACGCTGTCTATGGGGAGGAAGCATGGAGTGCTTATCTTTTTCGTAGTCGCTGAAAGTTATAAATCACGTGGTTCTATAACTATGTAACCATTCAACTTATAATTATGTAGTACGCTTAATATGTTGTAAGTTGTGTGTATGAAACGTTGTAAGTCAACTTATTTACTATTTCCTGCGTTTATGTAATCTTGGCAACCAGCAGTTGTTTACAAAAAACAATTAGGCAACTAACTGTTGTACGTGGGGCAACTTCATTTCCCTAGCAACGGCTTTTATAAACGAAGTAGTCCTTTTAGTCGTACAATTCGTATTCTAAAATCTACTAATACCTACAAGCTAGTGACATAAACACTCCACACTAATACCTACGCACTTGACAAAAACATATTTAACACTCCACACTAGTACAATTTATCTAGCAGTTGTCAGTTTAATACGACTGTGGCATCATTTCATTTATTTCTTCTATCACTAGCAGTAGTTAACATAGCTAGCAGTTCTTATTTTACTACTAGCAGTTGTAACAATATAACCAACTCGGTTTGACTTAATACGACTGTGGCATCATTTCGTTGATTTCTTCTATCACTAGCAGTAGTTAACATAGCTAGCAGTTCTTATTTTACTACTAGCAGTTGTAACAATACAACCAACTCGGTTTGACTACCTACCAGTTGTAAAACTAACTACCAGTTGTAAGTATACAAGCAATTCGTTTTATGTTTTGAGATTCCTAATCTAAGTAATCGAGCATAAAAGCAGTGCAGCTTTTTTTTACGTTTACAAATATCGCATATAGCTCAAAATAATCATCTCAAATGAATTTAACTGTACACATCATTTCGTTGAGGTCTTCTATCAGTGGCACTAGTAAAATTAACAAGTACATGATACTATACTACTAGCAGCTGTACTAGCAGATTTTCTATCCTTTTTGGTATTTGGATAACGCTTATCCACAATTATAAACACTTTGAATTTAACTACTCTACCTTTTAATTCGCAAATACCATTTTTTTTTGTACCTTAGGGACTCTTTGAATATCTTATTAAACCACACACACAAACCTGATTTTTGCGTCCAAAATATGCAACTTTCCATTAAAAAAAGGATACATTATTAAAGTTTACATACGCGCTATTCCTTCTATCTTTTCAACAAGCACATATGCCACTTCACTTATTCTATTTGTCGTCAGCTTCTGAAACAACATGTTACAAGCTAGAGTTGGTGTTAGAGGGTAATCTGCATCATCCAGCATGTACAGATAACTTGTCGGCGTAGTAACCACATGAACTCTACACTGTTCGTACAATCGCCAACTCGTGACCAGTGTTTCTTTCCATTCAACGTCCTCTATATCGGGCTCAAACATGCACTTCATCCCATACCACTTATCAACTCCTAGGCAAACTGCGTCCCGCCCTGTCTCAAAGCCAATTTTAACGCACTGCCAAACAGTTTCCAAATCTTGTCTGTCTATAATATGTAGCAACTGAACCAAGCTGTTAAATGTAGTTTCGAGCCCGTCAGACCTCTTGATGGTAATTACAGTGCCACCATTTGTCAAGTAAACGTTACGTGCACGATATGTTATTGTCGGCTGAAGTGCACCCAGTCTTTGTTCCATCGTATCAAGCACAATCAAACGGTTTAACCTTTCAATCCTTTGTTTTCGATCAATCCTCTACCTCTTTGATTGAACCTGCTCTAAATCATCAACAGCTCTTTTGGAACTTCCTTCATCTCTCTCACCTGTACCTTTGTTCATAGGAGTTAACTTATCAGGCCTCATTATACACTTTTCAAACATTTCTTTCACTTTATCATAAGTTAGCCTTCGCAAGACATTTAGTTTATACCCTCCCATCCTCTCCAAGTACTCACACATGAAGATTTTCTGTTCTTTCTTCGTTGGTGGCTTTCGGATCCTTTCTTGTGCTCTTTTTTTAATGTAGAATTTTTTCCTTTCTATCACTATTTGATCAAGAGCTTCTTTTGCTTGTTCACATGTTAGGATTTCAATTTCTTTGTTCTGCATCCTAAATGCTAGTATCTCATCGGCTTCAGCTGTTGACCTAATGTAATGCCAATGTTCCTACGCAGCTTCCTGTCTAGCTACAACATCCGCCTTTCTTTTCCTTTTAACCCTTGCTCTGTCTTTTGAATTGGGAGAACCTACCGGGGTTTTTTCAGCTGTTGCTTTTTTAGTTACATTTTCAGCAACAATCTTATCAGCTAATTCCGCATCGGTTTGAAAGACTTTGTCATCTTTATTTTTTTCCGTTAAAAAGTAATCCTGCAACTTACCAGCTATGTCGTTATCAGACTTCGTTTTGTTTTCTTTAGATAAAGCTTTTGCGTTGGTTCCTTTAACCAACTGTCACTTTCCTAGAACATAAGCAGTGACATTTGAATCAGTAGAAATAATAGCTTGCATATCACTTGCGCTCTTCAAACATGCTAGCCCAAGTTCTGCAGTCCCAAGGTTTTTCGTTTCATCACCTCTGTCTATCATTACTGCTACTTCAACACTTGTATGCACGTCAGTAGCATTACTAACATCTCCAGCTTGCATAGTTTCCACGCTAAGTAATTCACTTTCAACTGTAGCACCAGCAGAAACATATACGCAAGCAGCCGTACCTTTGTTCAAAATTGTTGTTGGTGCATCATTACCTTGTTTATAGACAACATTTGTTTGAGTGACATTTGTTTGAGTTGTAATGGAAGTGGTTGCACCATTTGTTGCAGAGGTGGTTGCAGCGACACTAGCAGCGGTTTCAGGTTGACCATTTCCACCTGCATCCGCAGTCTATTTCACCGTTGTGTTTTCTTTTGTCACATCAGTCATATGCCCAACAAGATCTTTTGCAGCATCATTACTAAATGGCAATTCACTGCTTCTAGTCACATGAGTACCATTAGTAACAGATTGAGGTTCACTATTTTCGCCAAGAGGAGACTCCTCATTTCCACTTGAGGTGAAATATTTATTAATCACAGCAGTAACATCTGCATTAATATCGTCATGTTCAACTATTGCTTTTTGTGTTCCTGCTGCAACGTCATAAGCAGATATACAAGCATCAGTTACTTCTGACAAAATCTTTGGTTTTGTTGAACAAGCAGCATAATTATCTGTACTGGCAGCAGATACAGGATCCCAGTTTGTACGTCCGCTAGACTGTTTAGCATTGACAGCAAAAACATTCTCCCAAATGCGAAGGCAATGGTGTAATTACGGACTAGTCAAGCCAAGTGATAACCATGCATGTACACATCAACATAATAAAGAAGAGTAATGACATTAATACCTTGTTTTGGAACCAAAATAGGCAACGGCATCTTCAGCAGTCTTTTTAGTTCGAACTCTGTTCTCCGCTGCATTAGCATCCTCCGCTGAAGCATCCACATCCATCCTGATCTTTCTGTACGATTACGGACTAGTCAACGCAAGTGACAACCACGCATTTACATATGAACATACTTAAGAAGTGTAAGGACACGCATACCTTTGTTTTGAATCAAAAGAGACGCTTACATCTTCAACAGTTTTACTACTTTCAAATGTCTCCTCCAGTCCAGTCGTAGCCTCCCCTGAAGCATCCTCATTCATCACGCTCGTTCTGTACAAGTATTGACTAGTCACAGCGACCGACAACAAAGCTTTTACATACGAACATACTTAGCAGAGTTGATGACACGCATACCTTTGTTCTGACTCAAATGAGGCACCGACGTCGTGAACAGTTGTATTAGTTTCGACGGTCTTCTCCACTACATCCAGCGCCTCCGCTGAACCATCTACATCCTTCACGGCCGTTCTGTGCAATTACTAACTAGTCAAGGCAAGCGACAACCACACATTTACATATGAACATACTTAAGAAGTGTAAGGACATGCATACCTTAGTTTTGAATCAAAAGAGACGCTTACATCTTCAACAGTTTTACTACTTTCAAATGTCTCCTCCAGTCCAGTCGCAGCCTCCCCTGAAGCATCCTCATTCATCACGCTCGTGCTGTACAAGTACTGACTAGTCACAGCGACCGACAACAAAGCTTTTACATACGAACATACTTAGCAGAGTTGATGACACGCATACCTTTGTTCTGACTCAAATGAGGCACCGACGTCGTGAACAGTTCTATTAGTTTCGACGGTCTTCTCCACTACATCCGGCGCCTCCGCTGAACCATCCACATCCTTCACGGCCGTTCTGTGCAATTACTGACTAGTCAAGGCAAGCGACAACCACGCATTTACATATGAACATACTTAAGAAGTGTAAGGACACGCATACCTTCGTTTTGAATCAAAAGAGACGCTTACATCTTCAACAGTTTTACTACTTTCAAATGTCTCCTCCAGTCCAGTCGCAGCCTCCCCTGAAGCATCCTCATTCATCACGCTCGTGCTGTACAAGTACTGACTAGTCACAGCGACCGACAACAAAGATTTTACATACGAACATACTTAGCAGAGTTGATGACACACATACCTTTGTTCGGTGTCAAATGAGGCACCGACGGCGTGATCAGTTTTATTAGTTTCCACGGTCTTCTTCACTACATTCGGCGCCTCTCCTAAACCATCCACATCCTTCACGGCCATTCTGTGCAATTACTGACTACTCAAGGCAAGCAACAACTATGCATTTACATATGAACATGCTTAAGAAATGTAATGACACACATACCTTTGTTGTGGCTCAAATGAGGCACCAACATCGTGATCACTTGTATTAATTTCGACGGACTTCTCAACTGCAACATCAACCTCCCCTGAACCATCTTCATTATTTTCGGTACGCCTCCCCTGCTAGGTAGTATCCTCCGCATGATCACAACTTGCTTCTTCCAAAGATGACTCAACTACCTGATGTTTTCGAACCTTCACCAAACATTTTATTTTTGTGGTACCTGCCTTTTTCCTCTCCAACCGCTTAAACTTCCTATTCAAATATTTTAAATCTGCATGTTGTGCTAAAGTTTTCTTTGTTAATTCACATACCTGTTTACATAGTTGATCACACTTTTCCACCAGTTTATTTAATATCAGACCGCTGTCCTGTCTTCCAATTGTGTTAACTCCTGACTATTGTGAATCTTCGAGGTGTGCAGACCTCATCTCTTGCTTACCATGAACAGAAAGATCCCTCATATTTTCCGCTTGGGTGGGTTCATCAGCAGAACTTGTTCCACTGGAAATTGATTTAGCTGAAGTTTCATTGGTTTGGGATGTAGAAGGGAAACATCCGGGTGTGTTTTGGGATTCAGAAAGACTTCCCGATCCTTCCTCCAAATTCAGAGGCAGCAGTACCATGTGTGGGAACAATGGTGTTAGTGTCCCATCAAAAATATTGCCATGTCTTCTCATGTGACTCATAAGTTTTTGAGTGTGACAACGGACAGGCCAAGTTTTTGAATGTTTGGGTGGTGTCTCAAAACGGTTGTCAAATAGCAATTGTAAAAACCTTGGATAAATATAATATTTTGCATGCGTATCCAACAAGTTCTTGACTAAACCATCAAATATCATTTTGGATAAATTGAATTTCTTATTAAGAGCTACAAAAATCACAAAAGATGCTATGTTTGTACTAAACTCATTCCAGGAATTTGTCTTTGGACTTAGACACTGCAATATGGTATGGATCAAGAATTTCCATTGTGGGGAGAACAGTGGTTTAAAATTTTTTAATTTGGTCCTAATTCACCTCCATACCCCAAAAGCGGTAGTGTTTCAAAAATGGTATCATTATATAAACACACAACACCGTCAGCATCATCTAGGAGAAGATCTCTCCTAATTGATGCCTCAGTAATAATTATCTGCATGCCATGTACGCTAGCATGGATTTGTACTTCCTCACCAATAGTTTTAGTCTTTGCAGTAGACCAAAACTGCTTCATACAACAAACGTAGATAACAGGTTTGGCAGTGAGTGCATACCTAAGCGGGTGTGCATTCAGGAAATCAATAATTTGTTCAAACTCTGTAGCCTCCTTTGGTTTTTCAAAAACGCAATCATTTTGTGACTTCTAGCAAAAAACTCCGGCTCCATTCTTGTTTATCTCGAACTTGATTGCAACTGAATGTTAGGGGTTTCCGAATTACGCTCTTTGTGGGTCTAAACTATGTCATGACCAAGCAGTTGTAACACTTGTAGCAGTTGTTACAATTTCTTTGCGTATTTATCCCCAATTGTGCTGTTCTAATTATCGCTATCTCTTTTTTTATTATTTTTAATGATATAATAAGGATTATTATTTTAATACATAATACATAAATAAGCATGTAACTCAACACGTCATCTTCTTTCTATTATCGAGACACAAAATGTCAGACTACACACATTATTAGAAGAGTTGTCTCTCTTTCCACGCATCGACAACTTGGTAAGAAGCCCAAACAAGTACACACCCACATTATGACTTTTTTTAAAAAAATACGTTTTTTTTGGGTACATGTAAATCGGTCTTTACTTTAGCAGTAAGTTTATTTTTTTATTTTTTATATTTTTTTTATTATTTTGTTTTTTTTTAATTTTTTTTTTGTAACATGACTTACTATATCGCACACAATTGAACAACTACGCAAAAGAATACATACTAGTAACAGTCCACAAATATATACAACTAACATAAAAGGGATCAAATCCATAGGTTAACATAACATAGACAGAGTGTAGAAGATGAGATAAGTGACTCCAAAATATAACAACGATCCCCTAACAAACAAAAGCCACCAGCTCTAATCTAAGCAATACATAGCACATCAAATCACCATTGACTCCAACTTTTGGATGAAACCATTCAGGTCTTTAACACGGTCATGTTTCTTAAACAAAGGAAGAAGCAGTTTGGAACTCTCAGCCAGATCCTCATTTTGCATCCTTAGGAGGTGATTAATAGTTGCCAACGAACAATCCAAACCGCATAGAAGCTCGACTTCCGCTATCATTAGCTGTCTACGGTTGACACGGGCCTTAATTTCAACAGCTTTCCTCCTTTTTTCACGTAAAGCAACATCCAATTCATCCCTATAGTACGCGATCATAATCTCTTTTAGTAATTCATCACATATAACCATGGCAGTAGACATTGTTATGACATTTGTCTCTTTCCCATGGACAAGTGGATCACAACCCCAAATAGGTACCCACCCACAATCTGTTTTTCACAGTACCTTCGTTTAATTTTTAAACTTTTTTTATGACGAGTTTGCTATCTCTTAGCAAGAAAATGGTACTTTGGGCAACTAAAATAGTGTATACATGACAACTACTACAGTACATATAGTATAACAGTGATGTATGCAAAATGGCTGGTGGTTGAATGTTTTTTATTTGCATTCAGTCAAATAAAAACTAGTAATAGGTGTATTCAAGTGGTGACTAGTTGAATTTATTAAATATTGAGTTACTGAGGTTTGTCTCATACGAAAACAGTTTTATTGGGCAACAAGTTACAACGCAAACAGTTTTTTTGGGCAACTAGTTACAGTTTTATTGGGCAACTAGTTACAAACGTTGGGCAATTTTTTTAGTTAGCTGGCCAACTATTTGTGGCACACAGGCCTACTAATATTTTACATTCGACATGTACAATTCT
This sequence comes from Chrysanthemum seticuspe, assembly GCA_019973895.1. NCBI lineage: Eukaryota > Viridiplantae > Streptophyta > Magnoliopsida > Asterales > Asteraceae > Chrysanthemum > Chrysanthemum seticuspe. The sequence continues at coordinate 153,409,106 of BPTQ01000002.1, read as the reverse complement.
TTCTACAATGGCCAACTGTAATATTGTAGTGCACTTAATGTCTGTACCTTGTGCATATGTAAGTGTTTACTTTAATTATTTTAGCGGCATAAATATTCAAAGTAAATGCTGCCTTGGTTAATAAAACGATAAATTCAAAGTGTTTATAACTGAGTCAATATAATTGCGTAGTTGTTATTACCTTCGACTACATTTATTCTATGATGGAACAAAACTATTTTATAGACCATCACTTATTCTAAAATCATCAACATGTTGACTTTGACGTAAACACATAACGGCTTCAGGTTATCAGATGTGTAGAGTTACATTGATTTGAGTTTATTATTTCGAACTTTATGTGACATTCCTAAACGTTAAAAAAATACGACACTACTTTTATGCTCGATTACTTAAATAAAATATCTAAAATTATAAAATGAAACGGTTGTATACATACAACTTCTAGTTATTTTTACTGCCGCTAGTTATTTTAAATTCTAAAACTGAGTTGGTTGTATACTTACAACTGTTGGTTATATTAACTACTGCTAGTGATAGAAGACATGAACGAAATGATGACACGTTTTTAAGAGTAAATTTTCTACTTTACACCAACTTTTGTACTTTACTACAACTGCAGAACTGCTAGTAGGTCATGCTTTTTGTAAAAGTAGAGCCACTTGTTTAGTGGGCCACAGTTTTAGTTAATTGGCCATTCTGTTTCGTTCCTCAGGCAACCTTTTTATGTTGTAATAATGATGTAATTGGGAAGTTTCTTTTGGACTTTAAGGCCACCCTTTAATTTGCAATATGCAATATGGGCATCTAAATGCCATATTTGGGCAATATGTCATGTACTATCGGGCAACCATAATTCTTAATCATTTCACTATAACTTCTAGACTTAATAGCATAAATCTAACATCTTAGTTACGCTTAGAAGCACTATCTCATGGTTGGCACCAGAAACTCAATTGCAACTGCTAGTTTTTCATTCATATTTTTTTAAACCCAACAAACATTCATAACAGTGCAACCATACATCTAATTATCCGACCTAAAAACAAAAGATGAAAATCGAAAACCAGTAAAACAACGACAAACCCCCCCCCCCCCCCCAAAAAAAACACACACACACACACACACACGAAAAACACCATCATCGTAACTGCTCCACCCACCCCATTTCAAACCAAGTTGTTAGAACCACAACTCTCTTCCCTGTTTTCCTTCATTTCCTTCCTCGCTTTGAGTTGTTGAAACAAAATTTCAAGCCGGCTAATTCTGTTTTCCAGATCATAAGGGTCTTCAAACCCATGTTGTTGCTCCCCCTGGTTTTGCTGCACTACCACATTTATCTGCTCCACCCGATTTTGCTGCTGATCCACCACCTGACTTTGAACCACCTCTGCATCTTGTTGATCATCCTACTCATCTCCATCCTCCTCATCATCTTCATCTTCGTCGTCCTCCTCCAGATCATTCATTGCATAAACCTCATCCCAGTAAAAGTCTTTTGTATGGAGCCAGTTCAAAATAATTTTCCTCATCCTCGTATCTACCTCCTTATAGGACCCAAATTCTGAAATGGGTTCCTCCCCGAAAGCATCAATAACCGCATCAAACAACAAATAGTTGTTTAACACAAACGCGTACTCTTCTGCATCATTTTCAAAGTAACCATTTGCAGCCATTGATGTGGTAATTTTTGTAAGGGAATACGTGTTATGTGTGTCCTGTTTTTTGGTATACAATCGATGCTATAAAGAGGTTGTAGATGTAAATGGACGGTTTTTTTTTATTTTAATTTTTTGTAGTTTATTTTTTGGGTTAAGGGTTACCCAAAGTATTGTAGGTAGATGGATGGTTTCCAAGACTTTGGGCGGGAAAACGGACTAAAGGCGCCAAAAAAAAAATTAAGACAGGAATAAAGCTTCATCCAAAAGCTTGCAAATACTTGATGAAAGAACTAGTTGTACGCATGATTTGTGGCCAAAATAAACTGAGAAAGTAAACATTATTATTGGATTGGTGATTATGGTTTGAATTGATAATAAACTGAACACGAGAGTAAACAATCGGGTTCATTAATTTTGAGTCGAGGGAACAATTGTTTGCCCGTTGCTCGATAATAAATAGTACCTCTTTTGTTGCGACTAGATATTCACTCGACTTGGAGCAACTTAAAGTTTAAAAAAAGTATAACAATTGTCGAATTACTACTTTTAAAAACAATTCTTGTTAGATTTTGTTAATGACGGAATAAGTAGTTTATAAGTGTTCGTGCCACAATTTTTGGATACAAAAAGGAACAAGCGAGGCCTAATGGACTATTCGACACATGGCACCGATGAATTCGTTTTGGTATATCGTCAGTCCACACTTTTAGATGTAATATGGGCAACTAAATTTGTATTTGGGCTACCAAGTTAGTACTTTAGGCAACCTTTACATATTCAAAGAATATATTGTACAATGGGTCCTTAGCATTTATGGGTACTTTGGCCCACACTTTTAGATGTTGTTAGGAATTAGAAATTCCAGGTATTAAAGAGTTGGTCACCTCAAGTATATGTAATCATTAGAAAGCTCGTAGTCGTAGTTCTTTTAAGCTAAGTAGTATTTAGTTAAGTAACACCGTGGAGGACGGACGGGTCTTTACCCACTGTATGCCTGATCCACAGCCCGATGTGTGGCGATTTATGTAAGACTATAAATACTCTCTACCTCCCAAGGTAGAGAGTTGGAGCTCATAATAATATCTTTCACTTTCTCTCACTAAGTTCCCTAAACCTCTAACTTTCTCTCTCTAAAATACTCTTGTACGCCTACTTGTGTTAATGGTTTGATGTGTATGTGAAATCCAATATCTTACAATTGGTATCAAGAGCCATGGTTAGATCATATCTTGCACATCTTTGGATTTCTAGTGGTTTTTAGGTGGTTTTTGAGTTTGAAAAAGTTTAGTGGTTTTTGCATCATTTGGTTGATTTCTTGTGTTAAAGCTTGGATTTTGTTAGTACTTTTATGTTTAGAATCATCACAAGTGTTTAGGTTTTCATTTGGTAAGCTTGAATCATCTTGGTTGGGTTGTTTTTGGATTAAAATGTGATGTTTATGTGGTTTCTCTTGCTAGCGACTTGATATACGGATTTATTTCTTCGTAGCGACTTGCTTCACAATTTTGTAGCGAGTTACAGTTTTGGAGCTAGCGACTTAGACCTAGCGATTAACAGTACAAGTAGTGGACTCTCCACTACGGGTAGCGACTTGGTGGTAGCGACTTGGTCTATAGCGAGTTGCTCTTTAGCGACTTGTATCTCTAGCGACTTGAGTAGCGAATTGCTGCCAAAATTTTGCTAGCGACTTGAGGCTTAGCGAGTTACTACTTAGCGACTTGCTTTTGTCTAGCGACTTGGGACTCTAGCGACTTAGTGGTGTAGCGAATTAAGTGTTAGCAACTTAGTGCATAATCTTCTAGCGACTTAGTGCATTATCTTCTAGCGACTTAGTGCATTATCTTCTAGCGACTTAGTGCATTATCTTCTAGCGACTTGAGTGATTGTTTACGGTTTTCTATTGATTTAGTAAAATCCCGTGAAAGAATCTATTTCCCGGTTTAATCATAGAGTTATAAAATCCCGTATAATCTGTTAACATGTCTACCAACGTCCCTACTATCATCTCCACTGTTGCCGAGGATGTACAAGCAGCTGGCTCAGATACTCGTCCACCCATGCTTGACAGAACTGACTACGATTCTTGGGCTCAACGAATCAGATTGTATTGCCTTGGAAAGGAAAATGGTGTCAACATTCTCAAATCCATTGATGAAGGACCATATCGAGTTGAGACGACTAGAGACATACTGGATACTAATGAAGATGGTACTCCTGTTTACGGAATGGACAGACCTAAGATGTATGATAAGCTTGATGATAAGGATAAAAAGAGATTCGATGCAGATATCAGGGCTTCAAACATTGTTCTTCAAGGTCTTCCTAAAGACATCTACAAGCTGATCAATCATAACACTGATGCAAAGGCAGTTTGGGATAATGTTAAGATGCTTCTCTCAGGTTCAGAATTAACTATGGAAGATAGAGAATCCCAACTCTATGACGAATTTGAGCACTTCAAGATGAAACCAGATGAGAATGTCTATGAGTACTATGTGAGATTTCATAAGTTAGTGAATGACATGAGGAACATCAGAATGACTATGCCTAACATTCAGCTGAACTCAAAATTTGTGAACAACATGAATCCCGAATGGCACAAGTTTGTCACCGCTGTGAAGCTCACTAAAGGATTGAAGAATACAAACTATGAGCAACTCTATGCCTTCCTCCTTCAGAATGAGAGACATGCTATGTTTGAAAAATTGATTCTCAATCAGTTCAAAACCAACCAGGGAGAGACAAGCTCGTCTAATGACTCAACAACTTTCTACTCAAACATCGGAATCACAACCAAAGCATCACAAGTCATACCCTTGGGTAATGGTAATCACAAACTCATTCCTGATCCTATGTTCAAACAAGCTGATGCTGATGCTCACGTGGGTAACTTCATTAATCAACTAGCTCTTCTCATTAGTCAAAACATGAATTCTCTCCCACAAACCAACAACAACCTCAGAACTGCATCTAACCCACACAATCAAGCCACTGTTAAAGATGGAAGGATCGTGGTGCAACCAGTTCAGGAAAGACAGTATGATCAGGGAAGAGGTGGAGCTGGGAGAGGTTATGTTGGCAACCAGAATCGAGGAAGAAATGGTAACCAAGGTCAAGCTAAGCCAATCAAATGTTATAACTGTGGTGGTGAAGGACACATTGCAAGGAACTGCACATCTCCAAAGCGTCCACAGAATGCTGATTACTTCAGAGATAAGATGCTGCTGGCACAAGCTCAGGATAATGGTGCTGCTTTGGATGAAGAGGAATTGCTGTTTCTAGCTGAGGGCAATGCCAAGACCTATGATGCAGATGTGGATGAGCAGCCTATTCAGGAGATAGGTCACAATCATCAGAATGCCTTTCAAGTCGCTGACTGTGATGCATACGACTCTGATGTAGATGATGGACCTACTGCACACACAATTTTTATGGCTAGCATTTCTCCAATGGTTTCTCCCAAGATCTCTTCTTCACCACAAGCTGGCCCATCCAAGGACAAACTCATCTCAGAGGTATTAAAACTATACGATGATGCCGATGTGCAACAGATGCATGACAAAGTACAATCAACTGAAACTATTGAATTAAATGTTGAAAATATGGGTAATAACAATATTGTCCCATACGATCAATACGTGAAACAAAGTGAAAGTGAAGTTGTACCAAGTGATGCATCTTCTGCAGTCAACAATGACTATGTCTTTGATGAATACACTGCATGTGCTCCTGATGATTCCGTAATTTCTGAACTAAATGCCTATAAGGAACGTGTTGCTATTTATGAACAACGTGCAAAATTTGAGTTGACCACTCGTGAGCCGGAAATGGATGACCAAGTGAGTACAGTAATTAGAAAAAGTAAGTTTAGAGAAGAAGTATTGAAACAAGAATTACATTCCTTGCAAGAAAAACTTTCTAAAACAGCTAAGCAAAAACAAGAACTTCAAGAAAATGTGAAAATGCTTAAGCAAGAATTTAATGCAAAGGAATCAAAACTCTTGAGAGATTTTTCTAATCTGAAAGCTTTGAAAAACAAACTTGAAAACAAGTTGTACATACAAGGAAACACCATTCAGACTGCTCACATGGTCACCAAACATCGAGTCCTAAGCGATAAGCATAGCATTCCCCTTGTTGAGGAACCAAATCCAGAGGTAATTAAAAAGGCTAGAAATGCTCATAAGGTGCTTTATGATAGTAATGAAATCCTTAAGCCTAGGCAGAAACCTAGTTGTGTTGAGTGCACTGAGGAAGATAAGAAATCAAATGAAATCACTAGGGAAAAGATGAATAAGAAACAAAATGATCCTAAATGCAAAGAGAAAAACATAATTATCACTCCTCATGATTACAAGAAGGAAAACTGGATTTCCTTGAACAAGTTTAAGCCTCAGACATTGTTGACTCCCGAACAAGTCTTCTGGAAAAAGGATTTAGATAAGCAGAAAGCGGAAAATATTGTTGAAACAAACCCTCCCCTTTGGAAAATGCCTAGAGTGACTGTGTATCCTCCTAATACACCAATGCATCTTGTACCTAGAACAATTGCCACTAAAAGCAAGACATTAATTAGCCAATACGTTATATTTCAACTATTTGTTGATTTTGAGAAAACTTGCAAGAAAAGGATCACACCCACTGGTATAACTGAAGGAGAAAGGGGTTTTGAACAAATGAAAGAATGTTATTTAACTGAGGTCATGCCCTTCTTTAAACTTCTAAAAGATCACTTTGGGAGTCTTAAAAAGGGGATAGAAACTGATATTAAGGGAATGGAAAAGGAATTTGATGCAATGGTTGTTGAAGTTAGTGACTATGAGCGTGCACTGAAATATAATGAGATTGAGAGAAAGAACTTGCATACATTAAATGAGAATCTTATTACTGAATGTGTTGCTCAAGATGTGTTTTTCACTGCTTCAAATTGCTCTATTAATGCTTCCAAATTTCATGAACTATCTGTGGCCCTGAAAGTCTCCCATGATCGTGTCATTGAGCTTGAAAAAACTAATTCTAAACTAAAAGAGAAAATTGAACTGGATGATCACGACAATTTCGTTAAGCGTTTTTCTAAACTAGAAGTTGAGCATTTTAATTTACAACTAAAATATCAACATCTCAAAGAAAATGTCAAAACTTCAAATGTCAAGACATCTTCAGATGCTCCAGAGTTTGATGCAGTTTTTCAAATTAACAAACGTGATGAACAGATTCAAGCTCAGTGCAACACGATCAGAAAGTTGAAAGCCCAAATCTCTCAATTAAAGGGTCAAACGAACAATATGACAGGCTCCCAAATGCCTCCTCCCTTAGATTCTCAGAATTCTCAAACCTTTCATCTTCAAAACCTAGTAAATGCTTTACAAAAGGAAAACGAAAAGGTTAAACGTCATTTCAATGAGTTATTTGAATCAATTAAGGTCAATCGTAACAAAAACAACGAACAAATAGCTTCATTGCAAAAGGAAATAGAGAATCTGAAGAGTCAGGTAAAAGGGAAAATGCCAATGACCAATGGGGAGAGTGGTGGATCTAAGGTTCACTCTTGTAATAAATATGCTTTGTCTGTGACTTATGTCCCTCCTCATCTAAGGAACAACAAACTTGCTATTCAAACATACTTCTCATCCCTTAAGGATTGCCTAGAATGTCTGCGTGAGATTGTTGAAGAGGATAAGTTAGAGAAACCTCATGATAATGCAATTGGACATGCATGCTTATATGCCAAACGATCTCAAGAAATCTTAGAATGCTTGATCACAATATGCCCAAAGTCATTAGGTGAGAGAGTTAATCCTTTGATTCCATGCTCGATGCCTAATGCCAAGTATGATATGCACTCGATTCCTAATGTTTTGAATGTGAACCGTAGTGTGCCTTTAAGGGGTTCAGATTCTAGATCTGTCAATGCTAAGAAAGAGAACTCAAGTGTGCCTTCTAGGAGTACAAATCTCAGTACCTCTAGTTTTAAGAATGTGAACCGTAGTGCACCTGCATGTAGTTCAGATCCCAGCACATCTAAACAGGTGATGCAAAGAGTAGTTAAACCAACTAATGTTCACATTCCCTCTACAGGAGTAATCAGTGACATTAAAAGGAGCAGGTCAAAGTCTCAAGACAATACAAGGAATGATAGGACCTCGCAAGCTAAGAATGTGCACTGGAAAAGAGTAGAAGAACAATCTAGGAACTTTAAGTTTGAATCGAATAAAACGAATCGTGTTGATTCTAGTAGTAGCCATAGGCGTACTGTAATTAATTCGAATTCTGATACTATTTGCAAACCTTGTACTGATGTCTGCTTGAATTCTGTTTCTAATCATGAATGTGGTGTTAATGTTCTGCCTAATGATGTTAATTGTCCAGTTCTTATGGTTAATGCTAAAATTCATGCTAAGAAGGCTAAAAGGCAAAAACGAATGAAAGTTAGAAAACAGTGGAAACCCACAGGAAGAACATTCAGTAAAATAGGCTTCTATTGGATACCTGTTGGTCATAAGACTAATCAGATAATGCCCACTAGAAAATGGATGCCTACTGGTAGAACTATTCCTTTAAGAAGTGATCACACTGTGAACAGGGCTAATACAGACACTAGTACTGCATCTATTCACAATGATTCCATTGCCTTACTTTCTGATATGAATGCTTCTATTTCTGATGTGGGTGTTCCAACCATTGTAACTAACCAAATGGAACCCATTCTTGCATGGGGATCCCAATTATCCAGTTATCCATTCTTGTCTGTGTTCAACTGCAGATCGTTCAAATCGTTCTGTGGTACCTGGACTCAGGCTGTTCCAAGCATATGACTGGAGACCGGTCGCGGCTCATGAACTTCGTGAGCAAATTCATCGGGACTGTTAGATTTGGTAATGATCATTTCGGTGCTATTATGGGTTATGGAGATTATGTTGTTGGTGATAGTGTCATCTCTAGAGTGTATTATGTGGAAGGTTTAGGTCATAATCTGTTCTCTGTTGGTCAATTCTGTGATTCTGATCTAGAAGTAGCCTTCAGAAAACATACTTGCTTTGTTAGAGATCTTAATGGTAAGGAACTGTTAAAAGGAACTCGTGGCTCAAATCTTTACACCATCTCTATCGATGACATGATGAGGGCCTCTCCAATCTGCTTGTTATCAAAGGCTTCAAAAACAAAGTCATGGTTATGGCATCGTCGTCTCAATCACTTGAACTTCGGCACCATCAACGATCTTTCCAGAAAGGACTTAGTTGTAGGTTTACCTAGACTAAAGTATGAAAAGGATCATCTTTGTTCAGCATGTCAATTGGGAAAAAGCAAGAAGTATGCCCATAAACCCAAACCTACTAACTCTGTCACAGAAGTTCTTCATATGATTCATATGGATTTATGTGGACCTATGAGGGTGCAGAATATCTTTGGGAAGAAATATGTGTTAGTTGTGGTTGATGATTACTCTAGATTCACCTGGGTCAAGTTCTTAAGGACAAAGGATGAAACTCCTGATATCATCATCAAACTCATCAAACAGCTGCAGGTTCGACTAAACAAAACTGTCAGAATTATCAGAACAGACAATGGAACTGAGTTTGTCAACAAACAACTTAGTGAATTCTATGAAAGCGTTGGAATCAGCCATCAAAGAAGTGTTCCACGAACCCCTCAACAGAATGGTGTAGTTGAAAGACGAAATCGTACTCTTGTTGAAGCCGCTAGAACAATGCTTATCTACTCAAAGGTTCCAATGTTTCTCTGGGCTGAAGCAATTGCCACTGCATGCTACACACAAAATCGTTCCCTGATTCACACTGTTCATGGAAAAACTCCATATGAACTTGTCCACAACAGAAAACCTAATCTATCTTTCCTTCGTGTGTTTGGTGCATTGTGTTATCCAACTAATGAGGGTCAAGACTTAGGCAAACTTAGGGCTAAAGCTGACATTGGAGTATTTGTAGGATATGCACCAAACAAAAAGGGATACCGAATCTACAACAAAAGAACCCAAAATATCATGGAAACAATTCACGTTACGTTTGATGAGCTGACCGGTCAAATGGCTCCTGGACACTCCAGCTCAGGACCCACACTTCAAAACAGTCCCATTGGTTCATCCCTTATTCCAAACTCCTCTCAAGAAACTCCATATGTACCTCCATCTGAAGATGATGTAAAGAAATTGTTTGATCCTATGTTTGATGAACTGTATGATTCAATTACTAATGAGGTGCTGATCCCTACAACAGAGGATGCTCATATTCCAGTGACTGAAGTCAATCCCTCAGTCTCAATATCCTTAAGTCAAGAAGAACCTGGTGCTGATCCTTCAGTCTCATCAACAAATCATCATTCTTCAAATGTACATCATGGAAATGTTTCTGGCATCAATGATGAAGTTAATCCCTTTGCGACTCCTGAAGATGCTCCATTTGAAAACATATTTGCTACTCCTGAATCATCATCAGAACCATCTTCTTCAGGAGACATCGACTCAGCTACCTCAGTTCCTCAACAACTGCCACATGAACACCTCAGAAAATGGACTCACGATCACCCCTTAGACAACATCATTGGAAATCCCTCTCGTCCTGTATCAACCCGGAAACAACTCGCAACCGATGCCTTATGGTGCTTCTTCAACTCCGTACTATCTAAGATCGAACCAAAAGATGTTAAAACTGCCATGAATGAAGATAGCTGGTTCAATGCCATGCAAGATGAAATTCATGAGTTTGATCGTCTTGATGTATGGGAGTTAGTACCTGCTCCAGACTGTGCTATGATTATAGCTCTCAAATGGATCTTCAAAGTAAAACTTGATGAGCATGGTGATGTGTTGAAGAACAAGGCTCGATTAGTTGCTAAAGGATATCGTCAAGAGGAGGGTATAGACTTTGAAGAATCTTTTGCTCCAGTTGCTCGAATCGAGGCAATCAGAATCTTTCTGGCTAATGCTGCTAGTAAGTACATGGTAGTATATCAGATGGATGTAAAGACGGCATTTCTGAACGGAGATCTTAAAGAAGTCGTCTACGTCAGCCAACCTGAAGGATTTGTGAATCAAGAGCATCCTACTCACGTTTATCGTTTGAAGAAGGCTCTTTACGGTTTAAAGCAAGCTCCAAGGGCATGGTATGATACACTGTCAAAGTTTCTTCTATCAACCGGATTCATCAAAGGAGCAGTTGATCCTACATTTTTCACCAGGAAGTCAGGCAAACATTTAATTCATGTTCAAATTTATGTTGATGATATTTTTTTTGCCTCGACAGACCCAATGGAATGTGATCGTTTTTCAAATGAAATGAGTTCAAAGTTTCAAATGTCAATGATGGGATAAATGTTATTTTTCTTGGGATTACAAATTTCACAAAGTCCCGGAGTCATTTTCATAAATCAATCTAAATATGCAACAGAGATTTTAAAGAAATTTGGATTTGATTCAAGTGACCCTGTTGACACCCCCATGATTGACCGAACCAAACTAGATGAGGACCACTCAGGGATCATGATTGACCAAACAAAATATCGTAGTATGATTGGATCCCTGATGTACCTCACAGCTAGTAGACCAGACATCTTGTTCGCTGTTTGCATGTGTGCTAGATACCAGGCTAAGCCTACTAAAAAGCACCTTGAAGCGGTTAAACGGGTCTTTCGGTATCTCCAAGGAACCATCAATATGGGACTTTGGTACCCAAAAGACACCGGTATGTCACTAACAGCATATGCAGATGCAGATCATGCAGGGTGTCAAGATACTCGTCGAAGTACGTCAGGAGGTGCTCAGTTTTTGGGTGATAAGCTTGTGAGCTGGTCTTCAAAGAAGCAAATGAGTACTTCTATTTCCTCTACAGAGGCTGAATACATAGCCATGTCATCTTTTTGTGCTCAAATCTTATGGATGAGATCTCAATTATCTGACTATGGCTTTGAATTCAACAAAATCCCTCTGTACTGTGATAATAAAAGTGCTATTGCTCTCTCATGCAACAACGTTCAACACTCAAGAGCAAAGCATATCGACATTCGACATCATTTCATCAGGGAACAATTGGAAAAAGGTGTGGTGGAACTCTATTTTGTGAGGTCTGAATATCAGTTAGCAGACATCTTCACCAAAGCTCTTCCAAGAGAACGTTTTGAGTTTATTCTTCCACGTCTTGGCTTGAAAAGCCTTCAACCAGAAACACTCAAACGTCTTCAGGAGGAAGACGAGGAGTAAAGGTCTATCTTCATCTATCTCTTGGATATATCTATTCGAAAAACAAAATACAAAATTATAAAACCTTTAAAAATCAAATAGAAAAATATAAAACCTTCAAAATCCATAAAAATCTGAAAAATTCGAAAAATCTTCAAAAAATATTGTCAATTTGTTATGCTTTTTCTCGGTTCGACAATATCTACGGTCTTTGTGCTGTCATTCAAAGAATGACACGGGACTTTAGATGTTGTTCGAATTCTTAAAAAAAAAAAAAAAAAAAAAATCAAAAAATTATTTTTGGGAGAAAGAGAAACAATGGTTTATTGTCATCTTCAGGCAATAACCCGGTTTTAAAAGAAAGAACAGAGCCATGTTTTATCATGTTTTCAAAATTCCATGCTCTGATTCTATAAACATTCATCTGCTGAAAACTAAATGCTTTGAAAAATAACTCGGTCTCTATTTTTTGATAATCATCAGGACTTATTTGTCAAAATCTCTATCTCTCAATCAGCAACCTATGTCATTGATTGAGGGGGAGAATGATTTCAATTAACTTAAAAAGTTATTTGGCATTAAATTCTTTTCAAAAGATGTACATGCATGTTTTATCAATGGAGTCGATCCTTATCAGTTCAAACGCTTTCATAATCAAGTCACAATTCTCCTTAAAAGCTTTCAAAATCAATTTAAATCTATAAGAGATCACAAATCTCAAATGATTTGATAATTGTGATCGAGGGAGAATGTGTGATTTAAATTGGATTTAAACTGATAATTCGGTAAATGGTTTTATAAGGATGTACATGCTGTCCTTCCCACATGTGACAAACGATTTCAAATTTTCCATGCACATGTTGAGGGGGAGCATCTATCTTAAACCTATGATTTGAAATGTGATCAACTTATCTCAATGTGCAGGTTCCCTCTAGTATGTGCAAAACTCTCTTCAAACCCCGAGGCACATATTGAGGGGGAGCAAATTTGTGGAAACCTCATCCTTCCCGGAAATGCTCTATCTACTTGATTTGATGTGGGAAGTGATGTTGATATCTTTTAGAAAATGGTAATCAAAGAAGTTAATTCTTTCTCTTGCCTCCGTGTGCAAAACATTTTCTAATACTTGATGCACATGTTGAGGGGGAGTTCTAGTTCTAAAAATATCAAAAACAATTTCAGGTACAAAATGCTTTGATAATATATCATAAGTATCTGAATTGATTTTCAAATGGTTTTCAATTGGTTCCATATGGCAGATGAACAATACCAAAAAGACCTACCAACTTTACTTTATGTATGGTGATATAAGGATGATAAGGTTAGGTTTTTGTTCCCATGATCCGCCAGAACCGGAGGGATCTACCCAGGGACAATCCACTAGTTAGTGTAGAAGTCCTTAGGTATGATGATAAAAGGAGAAAAGTGAGATATGGGAAGAGTGCAGACTGAGTCTGAGCTAGTACTGAAATAAACCCAACAAGGTTCTAGCTATGAAGTCTCGGTAAGCACTGAAGGGGTTGAAGAATTAAAAAGAATTGAATGAGAAAAGGGTGAAAACAAATAGCCCTCCATTTATTCAACCTTAGGGCAGAAACCGGGTTCACTTCATATGCTACTGATGGTAACATCGGTATTGAAGACAAGACGTCATGGACCCAGTGACGCACTGCACTTCAACTTTCCAAACCACTCAAGTTCCTCTTAAAAGGACTTGTTTCATTCTCACGGGGAACCGACATTATCTATCGACTTTCTCTTAGAGTTTGTTGATATTGAAGAAGGAGACCCTCTCCCTAGTCTCCGACACAGGATCCAAATATGCACATATTGAGTCTAGAGCCACGAGATCATCAATAAATCTCATTAGGACACTTTCAATGAAGACTCTCTGTTTCATACAATGTGGAAAGAGAGATTATATCTTGAGTCCTACGCATTATCCTTGTGGTATTGCCAGAACATCTGAGTGATGTGTATACATATTCACTATGAAGATGGAAAGCCTTCTGGAGCCAACATCAAACAAGCTCCTGGTAGGTGGCATGTGAGATCTATTATATAGATCAACCATGTGACAACTGAACATAAACAATGGGGCGATTCAATCTCTTGAATCAATCCTGGTTCAGGTTATGGATTGACGGATACCTTTGAAAAACCGGTCTTTGTGCTTAACTACTCTTTTCTTTAGCACATCGACCGTGTACGGATATTTCAAATCAAAAGGTGTTTTATGATTGACAATTGATTTTCATTAAAACCTTCGCTGTATTGCAAAAACAATTTCTATTGAGCAATACACGATTGTTTTTCAAATATCTTTTCATCAATCAGTGGACTTAAATTCGCTGGTTCACTCACTCCGTGTTGTCTTCTTTTAGACGTTCCGGTTTGAGAACAGCTAGAGCAGCTGCGAAACCCTGTCAAGGAAATTCTTCGGAATTATACCTGATCACAGGCAGTACATGTACTGATCAACGGGGAACCGTGGGCCGTGTACCTCAATTCAACGAAAGTGATCAAAGACACTTTCGTACGATTTATTGCTAACTGTGGTATGCAGGTACGCCCGACGTTTGCAGCTGATCAGAATGAAGCGGTCAATCCATAGTCGCATGCTCACTTAACACATTCATCTCGAAAGAAATCATGATTAGTGCATCAATGACTCTGATATTTTCACTCCATGCTTCTGCTACGCTGCTGCCAATATCATGATTCAACAAAAGCTTCCGCTACTCTGATGAGAAGATATCATGATCCAGAATGTGAGCATGTCGGTCCTAAAGTCACAACATCACATAATACCAACACCACAATGGATATCACAGAGATTTTTGATTGCTGATGATCTCAATAGCTAGCTCAAATTTATTATCACGTGGATCAGTAAAAGACCTCCACTTGGAGTAACCAAACATGCAATGTGAAGAATCAATGACTACGAGCTTAAGAGCAAAGGACTACATCAAGAATGCAAGAACAATCTTTTAATGTAATATCTATTTGTATTCAATGTAATTTTGGTACATGATTGAGGTGACCTCCCTTAGGGGGAGATTGTTAGGAATTAGAAATTCCAGGTATTAAAGAGTCGGTCACCTCAAGTATATGTAATCATTAGAAAGTTCGTAGTCGTAGTTCTTTTAAGCTAAGTAGTATTTAGTTAAGTAACACCGTGGAGGACGGACGGGTCTTTACCCACTGTATGCCTGATCCACAGCCCGATGTGTGGCGATTTATGTAAGACTATAAATACTCTCTACCTCCCAAGGTAGAGAGTTGGAGCTCATAATAATATCTTTCACTTTCTCTCACTAAGTTCCCTAAACCTCTAACTTTCTCTCTCTAAAATACTCTTGTACGCCTACTTGTGTTAATGGTTTGATGTGTATGTGAAATCCAATATCTTACAGATGTACTCTGGGCAACAACTTTTAGTGTCATGTGGGAACTTAATTTGTACCTCAGGCCAACCTTCTAGACGCAATCTGTGCAACTATAGGACATACTTGGTCAATATGTCTTGTACGTTGGGCAACCTTAAATCATATGCATATCATCTTAGGAGCATTTCCAATGACATAACGCTCCTTCAACTCTTCCCAAAGTTCTTTGACAGTGTTACGTAGAGGTACAACCGATCTAAGGGGCTACCTTGCGACACACTATTAGTGTTTTTATAGCTTTTCACAAAATATAACCACACCCTAGTTTCCATGTGCTTATTTACTTGACTCAACACATAACAGCAGAAAAAGTTTATCAAAACAAAAAACATCATTAAAAAAAAATGAACTCTGTTGCGAAATGCAAGGTGTTTATGCGGTATGAAGATCTTGTGTGTGGTGTTTTACTCCCAGTTGACATTAATTTTTTTAGTCTTCTGCGGTACATCAAGAAAAAGTTCAAAATTAATGATGTAAACAGGATAACTCTAACATACAACATCGCCTCAATCACAACGAACATACTTGACGACGATGACTTGGATTTTTTCAAAAGTATGGTTGATGGGTCGCAGTCAGAGGTGCAAACCATATGCATCAACCAAGTTAAAGAACTCGTTGTGGTAACCCAGTCTTCTTCTTCCCCACACTTACATGTGGATCTTAATGATACGTTGTTACCTGAGCAAGATACGAATACATGGCAACGAAACAACTTAACTCATATACCGCCCACACTCCAACCACCACATATTGATAGCAGACTTGAAAGTAAAGATAGAGGTGTTATGAAAGTGAATGATAGATTTGATGATAAGGCAGAGTGCATATATGAGGTATCTTTGAAGTGCCTAAAAGAAGGGTATGAATTTTATGTTCATAAATCGTGCACTATTAGGTACGCAGTAAAATGCGTGCAGCCAAAATGTGATTGGCACATAAACTGTCGTAGGATTCCAAACTGTATCCAGTTTAGAATCACTGCAATTAATGACTGTCATACATGTTCCAAAATCCAGTTCAATCCAAATCATCGAAATGCTACAGCAAAAACCCTGTCTAAATTACTATGTCCGAAAATCACAGATGTTGCACGCGTTTATAAGCCAAGGGACATTATCCATGATCTGAATATGGAGTTGAATATAGATGTTTCATACACAAAAGCTTGGAGGGGGAAACAATTGGCAGTGGAATCAACCCAGGGCTGTCCAAAGGCATCGTTTGCGCAGTTACCATACTACTGTCACAACCTAAAGCTCGCAAACGAGGGGACTGTTACACACATTGAGACAGACGAACAAAGACGTTTTAAGAACTTTTTTATATCTTTCGGTGTTGCGGTAAGCTAATTGGCTTGAATGTTTTTAAATAAATCTTGTCTAATATATGATATGGTTTCATACAAGTGTGTTGGTGAATAGGCATTGTTTTTAGTTTAGCATGCGGCTATTTAGTAGTATATCTGCAACATCAACAAAAAATGGAATATAAAAAACTATACATACATAAAACCAGAAAATAGTTACATACAACTAGTTTTTACTTGTCTTATAAAAGTTCAGCATCCTAGCAAAGTATCTAACAATTTATGTCAGATAAGTACAAAAACATTCGGAATTGGATCTACTCATGGTGATACTATTGTTTGTTTCACAGCACACCTGTCAGTAGAAACATAAAACAAATTATTTGTCATTAATTTACTTACCAATGCATTACAATAGTATACAAAGTTCACTTAAATACATGGTTTATGATGATTTTACCTTGATATACAATGTGTTTGTTATCCAGTATGTAATCGCATTTATATTTTACAGATTAAGAGTTTCCTATGCTATATGCGACCCCTGATCATAATCGACGTGACACATCTTAAAGGGCCCTACGTAGGGACAAACCTGGTAGCCGTGGGAATGGACGAAAACAATCAAATTATACCGATTGCCACCGGTGTTTCTCAAGGTGAGAGTGGTGAATCATGGACATGGTTTTTGACAAACCTGAAAGAATCCATAGGGGAAGTTGCTAATTTGGCAATTATATCTGACAGACATCATGCAATAGCCCTAGCATGTAAAAATGTTTTTCCAAATGCCTTTCACGGGTATTGTTGTCGCCATTTGATGTTGAATACAAGTATGCAAAGCGATAGCCTAAAGTGTTTATACTGGAAGACGTGTAAAACTTACACAACGGAGGAATTTGCACACCTAATGTGTGAGATTCTTGCAGCACGACCGATAGCTCACAGAAAACTAGTTGCAGCAGGTATTGAAAAATGTTCGAGGGCACATTGCCCTGTAAACATGTACAACTACCTGACCTCAAACAGTGTGGAATCGATCAATGCTTTAACAAAGGATGTGCGCAAGATCCCAATAACGATGTTGATGGAATGGTTTAGAGGTCTTCTTCAAAAATGGTATTACGAATGGCGAGAAAAACATGCAGGTAGAGCATATTTTGTTATTATTAGATAGTTTATTGAGAAATAATTAAGTAGTCGTATTAAGTAATGTGTTAATATGTGTAAACGCTAGATGCACCGAATGACGAACTTACAGACTGGGCGACCGCCAAAGTGAAAGACAGAATGGAAAAAAGTGCAAACTGGAAGGTTTTGGGAATACTAAAGGACAAAGTGTATGAAGTACACGACATAAAAAAACAACATGTTGTTGATTTGGTAAACGGTGAATGCAGTTGTTGCAAATGGGAGCTTTCAGGCTTGCCTTGCGGACATGTTTGTGCTGTAGGTAGATTTGTAGGCCTGACCAGTGTTAAGAAATTGGCAAAAGCTTGGTTTTATAATACAACTATTAAAGCGACGTACCAAGACATCATATACCCATTAAAAAATATGACGCTGTGGGACACTGAAGTGAACTTAGAGGTTATGTTGCCCCCTGTTATCGGTAAGCGTAATTCAGGCAGGCCTAAAAATAAAGACCGAATACCATCTCAAGGTGAGGCGCCTAAGAGCAAGTATTGTGGAAGGTGTGGCACAAAAGGCCACAACCGCTTAACATGTAGAGTACCTTTGGTGAAAATAAAAGTAAGTATTTGTTCATCTTTACAAAAAACTTTAAGGTTATGTTGTTAACTGGCAACTAACCTGTACTGGCACACTTGTACAGAGACTGGTTGGCTACAAACGAAAGGCTAAGCCAGGTACAACATATGCAAAAAAAAGGCTCGTAATATGGGTGAATCATCTCAGTTAACTAGCAACAGCCAAAGCGAGGCAAACGGAGACCCTAATCATGAGGTGATTAATGCGGTGAATCACATCAACTCAAGTCAAACCACTGAACAACCAAGCTCGTCCGCTCCACACATCAGTCTTCTATCCGATTTCTCTACTCCAAACAGCTTTTTAAAGTAAGCGGGAACATGGTTTTTAATAATGCATTCACTGCCTAAGTCCTACAAAGTTCACTTAAGCACCCTTGTAAATGCACCCCTGCTGGAGCTAAAATACCAGACATCAGCAAGGCGACCACCTACATAGTGGAGTGGCTGAAATTGAAACTTCCCGTTATGGTGAACTTTAAATATGACATCTTTGGTTTCCGCCATGTCCTATAAAACATAAATACTAATAACAATTAGAAGCAACAACTAGACTTAAAGGGGTATACTGACCATACCTATAAAACATAAACCCTAATAACAAATTCAATTACTTTGAATTAAATAATAATTTAATAATAGAATATAAAATATAAAGCTGCACAGTTATTTATATTCATATATAAATATATCAACCAATATGAACGAATAAGGTAACAAAGTACATACTGGATAGTACAACAAACCTGGAATTTTTCCTAAAATAAGATGAAAAGGACACCGATTATTTTTGTAATCTTCAATGAAAGTGACCTAGGGTATAAAGCAGGAATGTTGGGATGTTGATGGTCGGGACCATAAGGATAAGTGATGTGTGGGGTAAAAAAGTTTAAGTGTTTGTCATGCTAGGTTCCTCTACTTTTTACAACAAAGATAAGCTGTATATATGTCTTTATAAAGTTTTGTTTGGGCAAAAAACGATATAGTTATAAAAGCCTAAAAGGTACTTTTTGCAACTTTTATAAACTCCCCACCACCTAATTTGTCGGTTAACATTTTCCTACATTTCCACAAACTTGTTAATTAAAAACCTGTTTATCATGAGTTCCAGAACTTCAGCTACAACCCGACTAATCGGTGGCAAAGTTGAATACTTTTGCAGATGCAGTCTTTGTCTACCAGTCAAAACGTCAACAACAAGGGCAAACCCTAGGAAGCGTTTCATAAAATGCTCTATTTGTGATGTATATCAGTTTTTGGATGATGATCTGCCTAGTGAATACTATAAAGATCTGGTGTATGGGTTATTTGAAAAGGAGAAAAGATCGAAGAAGTCGGTGGATATTGAACACTTGGTTGATACTCTTGCTTTGGACAAGTCAATCTTGGACAAAGAGTTGACTGATGCAAAGTCAAAGTTGAAGCTGTATGATAGGTTGTTTTTCATTATGTTAGGATCTTTGTCGGTTACTTGTGTTGGACTTGGTATGTTAATAGGCAAGTAATGTAATGGAATAGATATAAACGTTTAATTATATATGTGATTTACTTTTGGAGAAGTTGCAAGTTTTTATGTTCAGTGTTAAATTGTAAAGCCCACTGGAACAACAAAATATATACGGTACAAATTACCTTTACATAATGTAAGCAACAACATAGATCACATAAAATGGATACCCCTAGAGTAACAGATTCATGTTTAGATCTTTTGAATACATAATCAAGATTATACAGTGTTGCATTTCATAAAGTAGAAACAATCTTAAACTAGTTTCCCGAATTTTGTGATTTGTTATAGTTTTTTCTGTAAGTATACAAAGGGTTTAATTGAATATGATAACGACTGTTGCGAATAGCACAAATTCATGATAATGTTGTAACTGCTGCTCTCGTTGGTTGCTGCTGCTGTTTATAAAGGTAGTCATGGTGATATAATATAATGCAAAACATATGACACGTATATTAGGCCGTGAGAATGAATACTTAAACTGCTATTGCACGTTAGTACTGCTAGTGCTGAAGACCAAGTAACATAAACATGTTGTTAGTAAATAGTGGGTAAATGCACACACTTGATAAACAATATGAAAAAAATGTATAATCAAGCTGTAAAACTGTCAAATACATTTTTTGGGTGCCTTTCTTTAAAGTCAAAGTGGGTAAACACAAACAAGTCTGGATAGAGCACTATACCAGGAAGAGATAGTTACCATGCACGTGGCCAATGCATAGATGTTGCCTTACAAAAAAGCCTAGACTAGACTATCTTTTTTGACTTTAAAGTAATGTTAACACAAGTGCCTGTAAACGTTAACAACACCATTAGCATGTTGCATAACAATACCTACACTCCAACCTTCCGTTCCTTAAATACCAAGTTGGTTTTAATCCCGAACATCCTCGACGCCGATCTCTTGTTAGAGCCTTCAAATGCCTCAACATCTTGATGTTTCAAAGCATAGCCTCCTTGCATACGGTTTCCTCGAAACCTTATGTCCATACCTGGGCTTGACACAACTCCCTACTTGACGTGGAACGGAAGAAGATCCTGCATCCAACAAAACCTGATTTGGAAGAGAATTTGTCGGTACATTCGTTAAAGTGGCATCATCGTATTCGATAACCCGTTGCACCCGTTTATATGGTGGGGAAGTAGACCACTCAACATCCATTGCTATACAACCCACAAATCCCCCATAGTACCATTCATCGTCACTGAACTCAATGGCATCA
The DNA here is from genome assembly GCA_019973895.1 of Chrysanthemum seticuspe. Lineage (NCBI taxonomy): Eukaryota > Viridiplantae > Streptophyta > Magnoliopsida > Asterales > Asteraceae > Chrysanthemum > Chrysanthemum seticuspe. The sequence continues at coordinate 153,387,990 of BPTQ01000002.1, read as the reverse complement.
TCAACACTTTCGCTATGCAAAAAATCCATGAAAAGATTCTTTCCTTGGAATTCAATTCCTTTACGTCTAGGTTGGGAAGGAGGGGTTCTTAGGGGAGGTGAACGCCCTTCTTCCTCCTCCCATGCAAGAATATCAGAGTAAGACTTAGATGTAGCAAGTTGCACAAGTTTATCATGTATCGCAAGCTTTGCATGCGTTTCCTTATCAAGAAGATTAAAAGTTAGGTTAGGATAATAGAAACATGCTAAGTTAGCAGGTTTATGTGCAACGTACAAGCCGATTAATCCATATTCCTCGGCAAGTTCATACATCCTTTTAACATCATTATCACATTCAACAATTGTCAAACCAGTTGAAAGAACAAATCTTGGCGTGCAAAAATACAAAGCCCGTATCTCACACTCAAGCTTGTAGGCCAACAAGTCAAGCATTTGATTAAAGTTCATCCTTGTGGAGTTACTAAACCTTAGCGAAAGGGTTCGGCCATAACTTAAATTGGGCAACCGAATGAAGGTACCATCGTAGTGAATCTCAAAAATAGGATACGCAGCTACAGACCCTGGCGTCCTGTAATAAAGGTATATAAATGTACATACATAAGAATAACAAGTATGGTAAAAAATATAGTCAAGGCAAGTGAGAACCACGCGGTAACATATAAACATTTTTAGGAAGGGTGATGGTATTCATACCTTATTTTGAGATCAAATAAGGCAACTTAAGGCTTAGAAGCATTTTTTTGATGAAAGAGATTGTTTGGAGATAGGCATCCTGACTAGTGTACAAATGTGATCTTGATGAACATTTGCTATATATTAGCAAAGGTAGTATTATTTTACTATTAACAATGTACTTATATATTATATGAGACTTATGATCCATTGATTTTGATACGGAAATAGTAATGGGGTAAATGTTATATTTTATTTTGTTAAACGTTTTTATGTCTAGCGTGTTTGTGTAATAATGTGGGTGTTAATGTGTGAATGAATATGTGAATGGATGAGGCATGGTATATGTTTGATTGTAAAATGTATTTGATACAATATCGTATATTGAAAACCGATAGTGCATGATAAAACAACGACAATGCTGTTGGAGATAAGTTAAAAACTGTTGACACAAAGGATAAAATCTAACTCTATAAAAAAACCGAATCATCTTCTTGCGATAAGCTAGCGCGACGTCAGCAGGATCATCAACTTGCAACCATTGACAATGTGCCAATCGACATAAAAATATACAACCCACACAACACAATCACCAAAAATACACCCTTCCCTACATGTAATCTTATAGTCATTCGGATGTATTCCAGTCTTATCAAAAACGTTTGCTTACTCTAGAACAACGAGTGTTGATACTCACACCACAACTTTTTATACTTTCACCACAATATGTGCATTGCAGTATTGTACACTGTGTTATACAGCTTGTACAAAGTGATGTAACTATCAAATAAAATGGTGTGAGTATCAACACCATAGAACAACTGGTAGTTTGGCCCGTACAATAACTGAGATTGTTAAAATACATACAGGGGTGATCTTGTTGGAGGGTTGTCAAAAATGTTAATATTGTATACTCGAAATAAGTAAGTTATACATAAACTACAGTTGTTTGTTCAAGAAGGATTAAAAATAATACGTAGTATAGTGTTGTTAACTGAAGATTTGTCCAAAAGTATTATATGTTTGTTATGCGTGATACGTATAAATTCGACCATTTGACAATTGCTTCGCAATTAATTTTTATAATACATTTCATTTCATTACATTAAGCGATAAAAAAAGAGAGTAACGAAGCAACAACATTGATGATGAGTCCAAAACAAAAAAAGATGACAATGACAGAACTTGAGAGAGAGCACATAACTAGGAGTATAGGTTTAATATTTTTTGCGCATCATGGCCAGAAAGGAGCTTTTCTTGAGAACTTGCAGCTGCGTCTCAGTGATGAGCCTCATCAGCGTCCTGTTTTTCTCTAGCTCCTCATCCTGGATTTCACACAACATTTCCATACAAGCATTGGCAACAGTGGACCCAACCAAACACTCCAACTGCTTGATCTGCTCACCCCGCACACTGCATCGACCAGTTAGCTCCATCACCATTGCATGCATGTCACTAATGAACTTTAAGTCACGTCCATTGTCACGCACAAAGACAGTGTTAGCCATGTCGTAAATATAGTTATCCATTTCTGTTGTAGTAAATGCTTCTGTGGGTAGTGTGTGTCACTTCACAAAAGTAGTTTGAAAATAAATTAGATGGTGTCCGTTTATATAAGAAAAATGGGGTGTGTGGGGGTGACATGGACTTTATTTTCAATTAAAGTCAATATAAGTAAATGTGGATAGTCAACTGGTCAATAGTTGCGTCTTGTCAAGTAATTAAATGCACATTAAGCCAAATGCAATTAATGAAGCTTCTGTAGTACTCATACGCTTCCTGGCCCAAAGATAACAATTTTTGGGCAACTAAACCATGTGGAGGCAACTAAACTAGTTAGCCTGTTGTTTACTTGCAATTCAAACAAATGTTTTAGTCAGGTATGCCACGTGGTCCATAACATTATGATGTGTATGGCTTAGGAAAAATATTATTTACCCTTGTTGTTAACATACAAATGGTATTATTAGGTGTACATTTACTTTATATTTTTCTGTAACAATATACAATTATAATATAACTAACAATTTATGTCATGAACTCCGAGTATGTGTGCAGTTGCATGTGGTTTCTTCAGTATTGCATGGATATTTTGAAATAACCCAAATCGAGGATGCACAAAAGTAGCACAAAAGATGACCTTGGATAATCTCTACAACAACTTGAATGTCTATGACTCTGATAAGAACATTGCATGTTCATCAACATCTACACAGAACATTGCTTTAGTGTAAGTTTGTAATCCTTCAAATCTATGCATCATCACATTCTGTTAACACCGACTTTGCAGCCGTAGCCTTGGTCAAAGGATGGGAGTGTCAGTGATGTTGCCACTGCTGGTTTGCGCTATCCACTGCCAGTAATGGTAAATACACTGCTAGTGCAGTTGTGCTGAATATGGAAACAACAGGGGCTTTTATGAAACATTTTGCTTGTACCGTACTTATTCCCCAATTCACTGCCGATCAATTAATTGATCTTTTAAACACTCCCAATTGGCGCTGAACACAAACCCTAACCGCTCCCAACTATAATTTTCACAAATCCCACATCACATTCACTTTCAACATACAATGGCAACTGAATATTCCACAACGCACAACTTAGTCGCATACCTAGTTAAGAACGACCATTCTGAAGGTTTTCATGAGATGATTGATTTCATCAAACATAGTCCCATACACTATGCATTAACTGTAGAACCCGTCATTGTTAAAGCTTATATACGGCAGTTTTGGAGGACTGCTAAAATTCAAGAAAGAGGTGGAAAAGAGGTTATTAGGGCGGTTGTTGATGAAACGGAGATTCTGATCACAGAGGAGGTGATTAGAGGTGTTTTGAAGCTTCAGGATGCTGAAGGAGTTGTTAATCTGTCTGATGCTGAAATATTTGAAGGTTTAAAAAGAATGGGTTATGAGAGAAAAGGGGATCGTATAAAGTTTCACAAAGGTATGTTTTCTCCGCAATGGAAGTTTTTAATCCATACCTTGCTCAAGTGTGTAAGTAATAAAACAACTGGATTTGATGAGTTTCCCTCAAAGATTGCAACTGTTGTCATATGTTTATCTCAAGAAAGGGTTTTTAACTGGTCTCGAATGATTTTTGAGGGTTTTCATAAGAACATTAAAGAACATGGCAAATACTACCTCTATCCTAGGTTTGTTCAATTGATAGCAGAAAGTCAAATAACAGAACCCATTCCCCATAAGAGAAAGTATGACGTTTTACATATGCTTCCTAAGGTGTTTGCCCATATGAGGAAAAAGAGTCAAAATTTTACAGGAACCATAACACCTTTGTTTCCTCACATGCTAAATCTGCCACAACTTATAGAGGAGGAAAATCCACAACCCAATATATCCACTGATGAACCCCCTGCTACCAATCCCAAACTCACTGCCGAACCCTTACCTTCAACATCTGAACCCCAACGTATTTTAGTTACTAGAAGGAGGAAGAAGGGCACTCAGCTACCTGAGGCTGGTGGTAGTGGTGAAGGACATGAGGGTGTAACAGGTGTGGGAGGTGACATCAGTGGAAGGGGTTTCACTACTGTTTCAGGCGTAGACGCTGACCAGGTAAGTGAAAACCTAAGTAAGACCCAACCACTGGCGACTCCTAATGTGGAGAGTTCGCTCGAGCTCAACACAGGTGGAGGAATCCCCAACCAACTGGCTAACTTGGGGTCCATGGATACAGAGGCTCGGTCGGATGCCATGGTACTCACATCCTATGATTCACCTATCGGAGCATGTCATATATATCGGAGTGGTGAGGATAGACGTGAAACTGAACATGAATTGACGGGTAATGATACTTTTGTGCATAATGACAATTCCTAGTGTACACCTCTCGGACCAGTTAACACATGTCGAAGGTGTGAGGATAGAATGGAACTTTTAAAGGAATTGACGGATAAATGTAGCAACATGGAGTCTAAAATGTCTGGTTTTCAGGAATTGACAACCTCTCAAGCTGGAACTATTAAAAGGTTGAAGCACAGGCTGAATGTTTTGGAGAGAATGAGGAGACCAGGGATTGCTGCATATAGAAGAGTCAAAAGGATGGGAAAGAAGGCTAGCGCCTCAAAGGATCAGAGTTTGGAGGATGCATCCAAATAGGGGAGGAGTAAAAGCATAGATTCAGGGGAGGATGTGAATTTCGATGTGGTTTTGGAGTTGGATAGTCGTGCTAATCCGGATGGTTATCTGGTGACTGACATGGAAGGAAAAGCTGCAGCGATAAATGATGCTTTGAAAGCTACCAGTGCAGAAAAAGAGAAGGAAGTGGTGCAGGCAACAACCACTGCCTATGTTGCTGCATCCACTGCTTCTAAAGAAGAAGCCACTGATGGAACCACCTCTAAGGTAATTATAACAACTGTTACTTCAGATATTCCCATTGCTATCACAACCACTGCTACTACAATAACAACCACTGTTACATCACCAACAAAGTCAAAAGAAGCTGAAAAGGAGGTTGCCATTCAACTGCTAAACCTAAAGCAATCTTTACCAATCCCTGAACCTATCGTTGCACCCATTCCTGCTACAATTAAACCTTCTGCACCTAAACCCTTGGGAAGTTTGAAGATTGGTGAGCCTGTGAAGTCAGTTGTTGGTCAACCAGATATTGGAAAGGGTAAAGGAATTGCAGAAACAGTTTTGAAGTTTAAAAGTAGACATGAGCAGGAGGCTTATGATAAAGAAGCAGCTGTAAGAGTACATCTGGAACTAAATGCTGATGTAATTGCTAGGGAAAATAAAAACCAAGAAGATGAGAAAGCTTCTCAGAAACTGATTGAAACATTGAAAAATGAAGAACAAGTGTTCCGAGCTTCTGAGAGTGTGAGACAGATGAGACAAGAAAGAGAATTTAGAGATTACCAAGCAACGAAGAATAAAACTCCAACCAAGAAAGAAATGAGGAATTATATGATGAAATATATCAAGCATTCGGGGATACATGTTTCTAAAAATTTGAGGAAATGCGCCTATAAGAGGGTTGAGGATATTTTTAATTATTGCAAAAGGTGCAATGATAATTTTGGCGATATGAATTCTGAGAGAGAATATGAGTTGTGGGGGAACAACAAACAAAAAAGAAAAGGACCTAATCAGGAGGAGTCGAGTTCCAAGAAACAGAAGATGGATGGTGATATGGAGAAGGAAGACATAGTGAAACAGTATCTTATGGTGTGTGATCAACCTGAAGAGCCTATTAATCCTACACCATTAAGATCTGTACATCCAATTCTAGATTGGCAAATTGTTACAGCAAATGACAGAGAAGTCATTGAAATCACAAGAGCAGATGGATGTAAACAAAAACACTTAAATTTTGGGTGTATGCTGTGGTCTAGTTCGATGAAAGATCTAGAACAACTGTGGAAGGTCATGGATTTCAGATATGGAAAGCTTGGTCCAACTGGGTCATTAGCAAGGTTTATGTGGACAGCTGTGAAGAATATGTTTCAACCCAATCCTGAAGACAAATTTTGGGAAGACTGTGAAGTGGTACGATGGATGCTTTATCAGACTTGTAGATTGCATGCTATTCAGACGACAAAGGAGAAGATATTCATGTTCATAGATAAAGATTATCCACTGACAAAGAATGTTGCAAGAAAGATGTTGGAAGCGAAGCTAGATCCACATGGTACCAAGCCTACAAATCTAATGATTGACCAGTTGTTTTTGAAGATTGCGAAGATTGCTAATCTCCAAGGTCCTGTGGCAAAAAACAAAAAATATTTCAAAGGTAAGTTGGGTGTTTGGATACATCCTCTAGTTGAAGAAAGTGTAATGTAAATAGAAACTGGATGTTTTTTGAACGAAGATATCAAGTTTACGGGAGGATTGTTGGGTTTTTGGGTATGGTTATGAGGATAGAGTGACTGCTCAAGACATACCACTGCTAGTATAAGATTGGAACTACTGCTACTATGTTTGAACAACTGCTACTATTATGTAGGTCGGTTTGAGTTGTAATATTCTAGAACTAGTGATGGTTGTTAGGATCATCTGGTTACCTTATCTACTGGTTTGTTGATGTACTAAAACAACTGGAATGTTTCTTATCTGTTTAATCTATAATATGTGCACCTGAAATCTGCTGTGACTATTTGTGCAGATCTTTTTAGTATTTATGCATATGTCTTGAGTTAAATAGGTGGAAATGGAAAATTTACTTTTCTGTGTATGTATACTTTTTTACCTATAAACAAGTAATAAATAACCACAAAGTTTAACAGGCTTACCTTTGAAAAAAGGTTCAGGTTTGGATGTGTAACCCACCAAACATGACATTTTTAACAGGACATTTTTTTATAACAATAAACAAAATTAAGGCAAAGAAACATAAACTTACAGATCCAAGCCGCAACACTGTCATTAGTTAAAAATGCACGACGATCAAAATGTAAAGCATGCCCTTGATTGTAAAAAATGAAGGGCCTGTCATAATGAGCATCGTGACCTGTATCAATGATCTGTGTTTCAGATTCAACAAACAAGAGATCAATCACTCTTCGAAAACAGGTATTCGTAAACAAGATGCGGCGTTTTTGGCCTAACTTTTGCTCTATCAACGGAAAGTGGTTCAGTATGCTCGTAGTGATTAACTTAGATTCATAGTACTAAAAACGGTCAACAAAAACGAAAAATTAATTCACACCATAGAAGGAATCTATACCAACGTATTATAGACTACATAATTACGAATCAGACAGACATAAAAAAGAGCAATGGATTGTAGAATGGAATTAAAACGTATGTAACATAGGCAATAATCAAATAACAGCAACGATTCATTATAACATGGATCGAATAACAACAACGATTCATTATAACATGGAACGAATAACAATAATCGAATTAAAACGTACCATACTTTGCCACATTATTGGAACAAAAAGATTGAGCAATTGAAGGTGGTTTTCTTGTTGTACAAAAATGTAACGAACGGAAATAATCGGTTGCTATGAACAGTGTACGTTAGGAGCAAGAGAGGTGCCGACATAGCAGACTGTTTGATTTGTGAAAAAATTAACTAGGAATGCTTTTATGCGAGAAGCAAAAAACATCGAGAGTGAAGAAGACGAATGATGAAGACGAGTGAGTATTGGATTTTGAATATAAATTCACTGTACTTTCACTATTCAAATGTGTTCTTTTTATGTAACGTAAAATGACGATAAAACCCTTTTAAAAATATACGGTTGCCCAGCGAACGTTAGTTGCCCAAAAAATAATACCTTACACATACGGGACACTTGTCGCAATGTGGTTGAGTTGCCCAATGACAGCGGTTGCCCTCGGTCTATTTTCAAATTTAAAATAAAAGTGGTCCATAAAGTGATATGCATCAGGGCGCGCGGTCTATTTGTGTCATTTTCCCTTCATATTATCATAAAACACAAAAATCTTTCTAAATATTTTCAAAAACACAAATAAGAAAAATGAACAGAATCATCACAGTAATATAATAAGTGATGTTTATTTTCATTCCTTTCATATATATTTGGTAAAATACTAAATTCTTATCACATTTTGTATGAATTTAATATTTCACATTCTTAGTTGAGTATCACAAGTGATAACACATATATGATGAAGAGTGTAATACTCTTCATCTTTCTTACAGTGTTATATCACAAGAAATAAATAAGTGTCACTTAAAAATATCAAAATGAATAAAAAAGAAGCAAACTATGAAAATAAAGACTTGGCATATTCTCAAAATCAAACAAGTGTTGCATTAAATTAGCAACTTTTTGAACAAAATAAGAATTCACCTAAAGAGACTTTAACCCTTTTATTTCTACTAAGAGTATAATATCACAAGTGATAGATAACATTGGTTGCATTAAAAAAATATGCGCTTGTCAATTGCGATGAAAGGCATAAAAACTATCTTGTAACTGAAAATTATAAAAATATTAGAAAACACATAGGTGATAATATATAAAAATATACAAAGCAATGAAATATATCAGGTGATATTAAAGGTTAAAAAACATACTTGTTTGTTTATGAAATATCACAAGTGATATTAGACATAAACTTTTTGATAATAAAATATCACAATTGATATTAGACATGTAATATAATAAGCTTAATAATAAGCATGAAAACACATGAAAATAGACGAAAACGTATAAAAACTTCAAAAAATGGACGAAAACGTATGAAAACGGACAAAAACGTATAAAAACGAATGAAAAGCGTATAAAAACGTATGAAAACGGAAAAAAGCGTCTCAAAATGGACGAAAAAATAAAAACGGATTAAACTGGACGAAACGTAAAAAAACGGACGAAAGCGTATATAAACCTATGAAAACCGTTGAAAACATAAGGAAACGGACAAAAACGTAAGAAAACACACGAAAACGTATTAAAACGGACGAAAACGTAAGAAAACAGACGAAAAGGTATGAAAACGGATGAAAACGTAAGAAAACGAATGAAAACATAGGAAAACGGACGAAAATGTAAGAAAACAGGCGAAAACGTAAGAAAACGGACGAAAACGGACAAAAACGTAAGAAAACGGATGAAAACGTATGAAAACGGACGAAATGTATGAAAACGGACGAAAATGTAAGAAAACGGACGAAAGCGTAAGAAAACGGACAAAAACGTAATAAAACAAAAGAAAAAGGTAAGAAAACAGACGAAAACGTAAGAAAACGAACAAAAACATAAGAAAACAGACAAAAACGTATGCAAATGTAAGAAAACAGACGACAATATGAAAAAACGGACGAAAGCGTAAGAAAACGGACAAAAACGTAAGAAAACGGATGAAAACGTATGTAAACGGACGAAAACGTAAGAAAACAGAGAAAAACGTAACAAGACTGATGAAAACGGATGAAAACGTAACAAAACGGACGAAAACGTATGAAAACGGACGAAAACGTATGAAAACGGACGAAAACGTAAAAAACAGACGAAAACGTAAGAGAACGGACGAAAACGTATGAAAACGGACGAAAACGTATGAAAACAGATGAAAACGTATAAAAAGAGGGAAAAACGGACACAAACGTTTGAAAACTGACGAAAAAAAAAACATGTAATTAAAAAAAGTGATAAAAAAATACAAATAATGAGAAAATAAATAAGAAAGATAAAAAGAAAAGAAAAAGACAAGAAAAAAACATGGACTTAGGTTTAGACATATAAATCTTAGGTTAATTACTACCATTAGATCAAACTAGATGGAAGGTGGAGATTTATCCCTTAGTATGTAAGGATTTTTGAGTATGCAAAATAAAGTGCCTCCTATATGAATATCAAATATTATTTTTCCTTCCAGTATGCTGAGATATCATGTTTATGTTAATACGCTATATTCATTGATTCGTAATTGTGATTACGTATGTCCTAATATCTGTATCTATATATACTACTTATAAAGCATCTTTATCCTTCCTTCTTAAATTTTTTTAAAATTTCCATAAATAGTTTTTGAACATTGCAAGTTTGAAAACTATATTTAAAACTATTTAATACACAAATACATCAATTCAACAATATAATTAATATTATTCTTAAAACACACCATCACTCAAAGTTATAATCTATACTACTATATAAAGCATTTGGGACTTCCTATAAAAGGAAGTCTTAAAAAGATTAAGCCACTTGCCACTTATGGAATCATTTTGTTGGTTTCTAAGCATTACAAGTTCTAAAGTACAATTAACATATCACATGGTACAAAACAATAGTGCATAAATCATTTTTTCCCCTTCATTAAAACACTCACTAAATGAAATTTATGAATCATTAATGATATTATTAAAATACCCCGTCAATCAAAAGTACAATTAATATAACACATGTTACAAAACAACAATGCATAAATCATCTTATATGTTTTTTTTCAAAACACCCACTAAATGAAATTTACAAATCATTAATGATATTATTAATATATTTTCTCACTCAAAAGTACAATTAATATATCACATGGTATAAAACAATAATGCATAAATCATTTTATCTTTTTTTAAATTTCTTTAAAAACCCACTAAATAAAATTTACAAATCATTATGCATATCGTACAAACCAATCTTTTATGTAGTCAAACTTTCTGACACCACTTTTTTCGATCACACAATGGACCACCATTTACGACCACAACTTAGCAACATAGACACCACCAAATGGCGCCGAAACCGCTACTTTAAAACACCCTTTATGTTTAAACGTTATATAATATTGCACGTCCAAAACAACTAGCAATAGTGGTGATCACCATTTTCGTATCGTCGTTGTATCGTGATGCATGGGTTCACTGCCATTTTTTATGAAATAGTGTGCGATAAAGTTTTTCTCTAAAGTTATCGTCATGTGTAAAGTTAGCATCATGAAAAACATATAATCGCTCACCAAATTTTTTGATTGCATGGTTTCCTCCACCGCAACGCGTGGGTACCCCGCTATAAAAGTTTTTATAATGTTACTAAATGCATAAGCAAGAATACGAGCTAACTTTCAATTAATAACCTCTGTTAGACATTTTTTCTTCATTCTATAAAAGCATTCATCGAAAAGACCTTACCGCTGCCGACAAAAATAATCAAACGGGTACCCGCCGCTGCAACGCGCGGGTACCCGGCTAGTTATACTAACACATGATACAATATAAGAAGCTACTAATCTAATTATTTAGATTTTTAAACAAATACAACTAATTAAGCTAGATATACAATCAATTTATGCATCAATACCTATGTATATTGACTACCATTAGTTAATGTAATCTTTAAAACACCTCCGTAATAAAAAGTATCATTTATAGAACACAATATATAAACCAAGCAAGCTAATAAACACTTTCTAGCTAAAATTTTGAAGGTATTTCACGAATACTTTAAATTAATACAACTTTGTTTGTAAATAGTACAGACTTGTGAATCATAAAAAAATAACAAGTTTATATATCTTATGTCCGAACTTGCAAAATAAGAAAAGAAAAAAAAAGTTAAAAGTGGCTTAAGATAAGATATCATCAACGGCCCCAAATATTCAAAAGTTTATCGTGATTGCAATAAGATTATCGCCAACTTTAAACTTATTGTCACTGTAAACAAAATAATAATAAAAAAAACATTATTTGCCGAAAAAATTAATTACAGGGTACTCGCTGCTGCAACGCGTTGGTACACTGCTACTTTATACTAATGGCTAAACCTATCCAGTGGGCTTGGGCTTAAGAAATACAAATACAAGTCTACCTCTAATACAAGTCCACTAGCAACCAACGCAGTTGGAGCGGGCGTAGCACGAACAATAAAACTGTCTCGAAACTCAGAAAACAAAGCAGATGGAAGACCTTGGTGAAGATATCAACAAACTGATAACGCGATGGAACATGCAAACCATGTACATGTCCAACAGCAACTAAATCCAGAACAAAATGTTTGCCTATCTTAATATGCTTCGTGAGCTTAGAAGACAGATAACCGCACTAACATTTTCACAATAAACAAGCGTATAGGAAGAGAATAACATGTGAAACTCATGCAACCAATAAGACTGAGCAACAACATTGGCAACACCACGATACTCTGCCTCAACACTGGAATGAGAAAGCGTAACTTGGCGCTTAAAAGACCAGGAGAGAAGATTTTTTTCCAAGAAACACATAATACCCAAAAGTAGACCACCTAATCACCATCAAAATATGCCACCAAAGAAGAGGTCGAAGCAGAAAACAATTGTAACCCATTACCCATAGTGCCTTGAACTTAGCGTAAAATGAGCTTTAGAGCCGGATAAATGAGGCTCTCCCGAATCATGCATAAATAAACACACCTACTGTACTGCATAAGAAATATCGGGGCGAGTAAACGTAAGATACTGTAACCACCCGTAAATTTCCCTACCGAATTTTCGCGGTTATATTATTTTTCTTATCTTTTCGATCTATAATCACGACAAGTTAAGATTATTTTTACTTTTTATGCAATCACGAGCAACGTTGATAAACGAATAATACGAATAATATATTCTCTGATTTTTACTGATAATCAAAACACGTCAACGAGTGGTTATCTCGTTTCTATCAAAAACCCAACACCACACGCGTATCGACACCGCATTAGTTATAATTTAAAATCGATAATTATTTTTCAGAGTCAATAATATTCTTTTTATTTTATTTTTATAAGAACGCTCACAAAAACGTTTTTCTCACATTTTTGCCAAACCATGGTACCGCGACTACACTTTAGCTCAACGGGACACAAAATACACGGAATAAAAATTAAACTAACTTTTTCTTCCTTTGACTATCAATTTGACCGAACTCCCACCCAAAATCTCACATGATGTGCCTAAAAATTTGAACTTTGATGGATACTAGTCATAGGTTTTAACTTTAACCCTTTTAGGCAACATACCTTTTATCACTTTGGCCAAAATACAAGTCAAATGCTACCCTTTTGATCTCCTTATTACTGCCGTGAGCCACAACAATCAACACACAATTTCGTTTCAAAAATTTCACACAAAAACTATTTCTCTTTGGTATTCTTGGTTCAAGCTTGGAAGGTTGGGTTAATTAGTTATCACTTGGTGTACTTGGGTAATATTTGGCTCTTGGTTTTCATGTCATTCTCGACACAACACATACAGCTCGTCTCCCTTCTGCCCACTATGAGCTTCGATCTTACTAAAACTTGTTTGTCATTTTGTCATTTCTATTTTCATCTTCATGTTATGTATTAGTATGTAAAGATTTGAAAATTTAAAAGTAATACTTAAGTTACATTACACATAGACATACACACCAATGTACGCGTTCAAATAAGCATTTGCATGGCAAACTCACTCTTGGGTCTCGTTAAATGGCAAAACAATTTAGAGATGAAACAAATAGATATATACCAACGCGCAAGTATTCACTGAGTTAATATCACAAAAGAGAAACAGGGCTATTTGACGATAAATATAATTAAGTTATGAAACTTGACACCAGAAGCCTTTGGCTCATTTGGTTGAGGCGCATCACATTCACGCAAACCACCCAGGTTTGAATCTGGGTGAGCATTTTTTTGTAATTTCTTCAAAATTTTCAACTTTCCCCTTTTGACAGTTTAGCCCCTCTAGTTTGTAAAACTTATCAACTTTTCTTAAAACTTGTATAAGTTTATAACTTATATAACTATTTACCATTCCAACCCCTCAAGTTTATACTTGACATTTTTTTTTATCTACTTTTACATTCTAACAACTATTTTTGGACCCCAAACTTATGCATTTTTATAATTAATAATAAAAATGTCAAAACAATTTATTCCTGACACATTTCGTTCGTAATTTCGTCAAATTAATATATTTAGTTTTAATACTAAAACCCGACTAAAAGACAAGAGAATATTTAAAACAAAAGTAATATAAATTACCGACACATCTCAAAGTAAATAAACCAAACTCTCGGTAACATTGTCATATTTATAAATCAATGCTAATAACGCTCTATGAATTGTATAGTCAATGCTCTATCTTTTTGGTCGTAAACCAAACGTTTATCATTATTCTGAGACTTGCCATCTCGTTCTAGGTTCCGGGTAGGAGCCACTGCTATATCACACTTGATCTCTTTGTGCTTTATTCACCGAACTGATAAGGTGAGTTTATAGCCCCACTTTTACTCTTATTTACTTGTTTTATAAAACTTTGGGGTGAGAAACATGCAAAACTCTCTTCGGACCTGAAACTGAAAACACTATTACGTGAAGCAACCTTGAATCCCAACTATGCTACCGTTAGTTCCCTTTGGAGAGGCGCGATTGTTATGAATAGATCTATTGGGGATGACACCCCCGTTCGAGTTTGACCGGATAGGCAAACGTCGGGCGTATATCATATCGTATTGATTGAGTGTACTGGAAATACACTTGCTGGGCTTTTATTTATCATGCTTCTAGATGCATGCACACTGTCGTAGTTTCGGTCGCATGAACTTGGTATTAGCGTAATAGCCTTTTTGCATATAGTGTCATTCACAGAGATGTTATATGTGCAACTGTGGTCCAACTTGTTTTCTTAAACTTAAACCTATGAACTCACCAACCTTTGTGTTGACATTTTAGCATGTTTTTCTCAGGTTTATTTCTTGGCGTGGGCAATGGCAAAGGCATTCGTTGAAGTCTAGCATCCGAAGTGTTTCCAAGCATTTCTAATACAACTTTTAATGGGACAACATATATTTTTATGGGCTTTACTTCCGCACTTTGAAACAATGATGTAAAAACTATTTCTTAAATAAATCTATATTTTGAAATGGAATAGAATTTCCATTCTTTATTACCTTGTGTTGTGTATATTGATTTAGCAGCACCCCATGACCCGAACGCTTCCGCTGTAAAATTTTGGGGGTGTTACAGATTGGTATCAGAGCCAAGGTTATAGAGAATTAGGTATTTTTGAAAACCTAAACTATAACCAAAGTTTCCTAAAAACACTTCAACGCCGCCACATCTACCAATGTCTGCCATGCCTTGCCTACTGTAACACGATGTAGTCGTACTATGTGTTACTGTTGTATTTTAGGTTCGTATAAACTCTCATTTAAATTAAATTAATTATTTCTCAAAGTCATTAAGTTTCTTAATTAACTCACATATAAACTTCAAGGCTGTTCTTGTTTGATTGGGTCGCGAAGTTTAAATGTGTATAAGCTCATTCTTATTTAAACTTTAAGGTTGTTCTTGTTTGATTGGGTCGCAAAGTTTAAATGAGAATAATGTTGATGTAACAAACTTAATGAAATTAAGGAATAATTAACTTAAGAAGAGTGTAGAGTAGACTACGAATGCTTATACTTGATACCCTCTATGTTAAACTATGTAACATGCCCACTATTACAATATCGCACTATGTTATGCTTCCATAACTGCCTCTACGTTATTTCTTTATGTAACGTACAATTCATCAATGCTTCTACGTTATTTCTGTATGTAACGTACAACTCGTCACTGTATCGACCTCTACGTTATTTCTGTATGAAACGTACAACTCGTCACTGTATCAACCTCGACGTTATTTCTTTATGTAACGTACAAATCATCACTGCTTCTATGTTATTTCTTTATGTAACATACAACTACCTGATTCTCGCACACGTAGTTAAACCACCTCTGTCACTAGTCATGATCTCTTATGGCACTCTTATGCTCCATCCTTTATAACCTCATACGACTATGTTCTTTCTGTTTTGAACTCAACTATCGTACTCTTTTACAAAACTGCGTTGTATTCCATTTAATGAATCCATTATCTGTTGTTCACTTATCGCCTCACGTCACCAAATCTTTCTTGAATGACTAGACCCTTTTCCACGTCACGTTTTAAGTATATATACTCACACCTCCTCACCGTATCGACCTCGACGATTCCCGCATCTTAAACCACTAGGACGTTGTTTCTTTTAAGGGGTAGGTACTGTAACCACTCGTAAATTTCCCTACCGAATTTTCGCGGTTATAATTTTTTTTCTTTTCTTTTCGATCTATAATCACGACAAGTTAAGAATATTTTTACTTTTTATGCAATCACGAGAAACGTTGATAAACGAATAATACGAATATTATATTCTCTGATTTTTACTGATAATCAAAACACGTCAACGAGAGGTTATATCGTTTCTATCAAAAACCCAACACCACACGCGTATCGACACCGCATTAGTTATAATTTAAAATCGATAATTATTTTTCAGAGTCAATAATTTTCTTTTTATTTTATTTTTATAAGAACGCTCACAAAAACGTTTTCCTCACATTTTTGCCAAACCATGGTACCGCGACTACACTTTAGCTCAACGGGACATAAAATACACGGAATAAAAATTAAACTAACTTTTTCTTCCTTTGACTATCAATTTAACCGAACCCCCACCCAAAATCTCATAGGTTTTAACTTTAACCCCTTTAGGCAACATACCTTTTATCACTTTGGCCAAAATACAAGTCAAATGCTACCCTTTTGATCTCCTTATTACTGTCGTGAGCCACAATAATCAACACACAATTTCGTTTCAAAAATTTCACACAAAAACTATTTCTCTTTGGTATTATTGGTTCAAGCTTGGAAGGTTGAGTTAATTAGTTATCACTTGGTGTACTTGGGTAATATTTGGCTCTTGGTTTTCATGTCATTCTCGACACAACACATACAACTCGTCTCCCTTATCCCCACTGTGAGCTTCGATCTTACTAAAACTTGTTTGTCATTTTGTCATTTCTATTTTAATCTTCATGTTATGTATTAGTATGTAAAGATTTGAAAATTTAAAAGTAATACTTAAGTTACATTACACATCGACCTACACACCAATGTATGCGTTCAAATAAGCATGCTTAAGTGGTTAATTTTCTTTTTTTACTTGCATGGCTAACTCACTCTTGGGTCTCGTTAAATGGCAAAATAATTTGGAGATGAAACAAATAGATATATACCAACGCGCAAGTATTCACTGAGTTAATATCACAAAAGAGAAACAGGGCTATTTGACGATAAATATAATTAAGTTATGAAACTTGACACCAGAAGCCTTTGGCTCATTTGGTTGAGGCGCATCACATTCACGCAAACCACCCACGTTTTAATCTGGGTGAGCATTTTTTTGTAATTTCTTCAAATTTTACAACTTTCCCCTTTTGAGAGTTTAGCCCCTCTAGTTTGTAAAACTTATCAACTTTTCTTAAAACTTGTATAAGTTTATAACTCATATAACTCTTTACCATTCCAACCCCTCAAGTTTATACTTGACATTTTTTTATCTACTTTTACATTCTAACAACTATTTTTGGACCCCAAACTTATGCATTTTTATAACTAATAATAAAAATGTCAAAACAATTTATTCCTGACACATTTCGTTCGTAATTTCATCAAATTAATATATTTAGTTTTAATACTAAAACCCGACTAAAAGACAAGAGAATATTTAAAACAAAAGTAATATAAATTACCGACACATCTCAAAGTAAATAAACCAAACTCTCGGTAACATCGTCATATTTATAAATCAACGCTAATAACGCTCTATGAATTATATAGTCAATGCTCTATCTTTTTGGTCGTAAACCAAACGTTTATCATTATTCTGAGACTTGCCATCTCGTTCTAGGTTCCGGGTAGGAGCCAATGCTATATCACACTCGATCTCTTTGTGCTTTATTCACCGAACTAATAAGGTGAGTTTATAGCCCAACTTTTACTCTTATTTACTTGTTTTATAAAACTTTGGGGTGAGAAACATGCAAAACTCTTTTCGGACCTGAAACTGAAAACACTAGTACGTGAAGCAACCTTGAATCCCAACTATGCTACCGTTAGCTCCCTTTGGGAAGGCGCGATTGTTATGAATAGATCTATTGGGGATGACACCCCCGTTCGAGTTTGACCGGATAGGCAAACGTCGGGCGTATATCATATCGTATTGATTGAGTGTACTGGAAATACACTTGCTGGGCTTTTATTTATCATGCTTCTAGATGCATGCACACTGTCGTAGTTTCGGTCGCATGAACTTGGTATTAGCGTAATAGCCTTTTTGCATATAGTGTCATTCACAGAGATGTTATATGTGCAACTGTGGTCCAACTTGTTTTCTTAAACTTAAACCTATGAACTCACCAACCTTTGTGTTGACATTTTAGCATGTTTTTCTCAGGTTTATTTCTTGGCGTGGGCAATGGCAAAGGCATTCGTTGAAGACTAGCATCCGAAGTGTTTCCAAGCATTTCTAATACAACTTTTAATGGGACAACATATATTTTTATGGGCTTTACTTTCGCACTTTGAAACAATGATGTAAAAACTATTTCTTAAATAAATCTATATTTTGAAAATGGAATAGAATTTCCATTCTTTATTACCTTGTGTTGTGTATATTGATTTAGTAGCACCCCATGACCCGAACGCTTCCGCTGTGAAATTTTGGGGGTGTTACAGATTGGTATCAGAGCCAAGGTTATAGAGAATTAGGTATTTTTGAAAACCTAAACTATAACCAAAGTTTCCTAAAAACACTTCAACGCCGCCACAGCTACCAATGTCTGCCATGCCTTGCCTACTGTTACACGATGTAGTCGTGCTATGTGTTACTGTTCTATTTTAGGTTCGTATAAACTCTCATTTAAATTAAATTAATTATTTCTCAAAGTCATTAAGTTTCTTAATTAACTCACATATAAACTTCAAGGCTGTTCTTGTTTGATTGGGTCGCGAAGTTTAAATGTGTATAAGCTCATTCTCATTTAAACTTTAAGGCTGTTCTTGTTTGATTGGGTCGCGAAGTTTAAATGAGAATAATGTTGATGTAACAAACTTAATGAAATTAAGGAATAATTAACTTAAGGAGAGTGTAGAGTAGACTACGAATGCTTATACTTGTTACCCCTCTATGTTAAACTGTGTAACATGCCCACTATTACAATATCGCACTATGCTATGCTTCCATAACTGCCTCTACGTTATTTCTTTATGTAACGTACATTTCATCAATGCTTCTACGTTATTTCTGTATGTAACGTACAACTCGTCACTGTATCGACCTCTACGTTATTTCTGTATGAAACGTACAACTCGTCATTGTATCAACCTCGACGTTATTTCTTTATGTAACGTACAACTCATCGCTGCTTCTATGTTATTTCTTTATGTAACATACAACTACCTGATTCTCGCACACGTAGTTAAACCACCTCTGTCACTAGTCATGATCTCTTATGGTACTCTTATGCTCCATCCTTTATAACCTCATACGACTCTGTTCTTTCTGTTTTGAACTCACCTATTGTACTCTTTTACGAAACCGCGTTGTATTCCATTTAATGAATCCGTTATCTGTTGTTCACTTATCGCCTCACGTCACCAAATCTTTCTTGAACGACTAGACCTTTTTCCACGTCACGTTTTAAGTATATATACTCACACCTCGTCACCGTATCGACCTCGACGATTCCCGCATCTTAAACCACGAGGACGTGGTTTCTTTTAAGGGGTAGGTACTGTAACCACTCGTAAATTTCCCTACCGAATTTTCGCGATTATATATTTTTTTCTTTTCTTTTCGATCTATAATCACGACAAGTTAAGAATATTTTTACTTTTTATGCAATCACGAGCAACGTTGATAAACGAATAATACGAATAATATATTCTCTAATTTTTACTAATAATCAAAACACGTCAATGAGAGGTTATCTCGTTTCTATCAAAAACACAACACCACACGCGTATCGACACCGCATTAGTTATAATTTAAAATCGATAATTATTTTTCAGAGTCAATAATTTTCTTTTTATTTTATTTTTATAAGAATGCTCACAAAAACATTTTCCTCACATTTTTGCCAAACCATGGTACCGCGACTACACTTTAGCTCAACGGGACACAAAATACACAGAATAAAAATTAAACTAACTTTTTCTTCCTTTGACTATCAATTTGACCGAACCCCCACCCAAAATCTCATAGGTTTTAACTTTAACCCTTTTAGGCAACATACCTTTTATCACTTTGGCCAAAATACAAGTCAAATGCTACCCTTTTAACTCCTTATTACTGCCGTGAGCCACAACAATCAACACACAATTTCGTTTCAAAAATTTCACACAAAAACTATTTCTCTTTGGTATTATTGGTTCATGCTTGGAAGGTTGAGTTAATTAGTTATCACTTGGTGTACTTGGGTAATATTTGGCTCTTGGTTTTCATGTCATTCTCGACACAACACATACAGCTTGTCTCCCTTCTCCCCACTGTGAGCATCGATCTTGCTAAAACTTGTTTGTCATTTTGTCATTTCTATTTTAATCTTCATGTTAGGTATTAGTATGTAAAGATTTGAAAATTTAAAAGTAATACTTAAGTTACATTACACATCGACATACACACCAATGTACGCGTTCAAATAAGCATGCTTAAGTGGCTATTTTTTTTTTTTTACTTGCATGGCAAACTCACTCTTGGGTCTCGTTAAATGCCAAAACAATTTGGAGATGAAACAAATAGATATATACCAACGCGCAAGTATTCACTGAGTTAATATCACAAAAGAGAAACAGGGCTATTTGACGATAAATATAATTAAGTTATGAAACTTGACACCAGAATCCTTTGGCTCATTTGGTTGAGGCGCATCACATTCACGCAAACCACCTAGTTTCGAATCTGGGTGAGCATTTTGTTTTGTAATTTCTTCAAATTTTACAACTTTCCCCTTTTGACAGTTTAGCCCCTCTAGTTAGTAAAACTTATCAACTTTTCTTAAAACTTGTATAAGTTTATAACTTATATAACTCTTTACCATTCCAACCCCTCAAGTTTATACTTGACATTTTTTTTTATCTACTTTTACATTCTAACAACTATTTTTGGACCCCAAACTTATGCATTTTTATAACTAATAATAAAAATTTCAAAACAATTTATTCCTGACACATTTCGTTCGTAATTTCGTCAAATTAATATATTCAGTTTTAATACTAAAACCCGACTAAAAGACAAGAGAATATTTAAAACAAAAGTAATATAAATTACTGTAACATATTGGATTTCACAAACACATCAAACCATGATCAAATATAGGCGTATAAGGTTTTAGAGAGAGAAAGAGTTAGAGGTTTGGGAACTTAGCGAGAGAAAGTAAAAGTATTATTATGAGCTCCAACCCTCTACCTTGGGAGGTAGAGGGTGTTTATAGTTTCTTACATAAACGCCACCTACGGGCTGTGGATCAGGCATACAGTGGGTAAAGATCCGTCCGTCCTCCACGGTGTTACTTAACTAAATACTACATAATATTAAATAACTACAACTACGAGCTTTCTAACGATTACATATACTTGAGGTGACCGACACTTTAATAACTGGATTTACTAAATCCTAACAATCTCCCCCTAAGGGAGGTCACCTCAAAATACAATGAATACAAACAGATATTACATTAAGATTGTTCTTGTATTCTTGTTAAATTTCTTTGCTCAGTAGCCCGTAGTCTTTGATTCTTCATTTTTGCATGTTTGGTTAATCCAAGTGGAGGTCTTTAACTGATCCACGTGATAATGAGTTTTGAGCCAGCTTTGAGATCATCTTCTACCATAAATCTCCGACTCTTCCTTTGTAGTGTTGACATTATGTGATGTTGTGACTTTTGGACCTACATGCTCACATTCTGGATCATGAAATCGTTTCATGAGAGTAGCGGAAACTTAAGTTGATTCATGATATTTGCAGCAGCATAGCAGAAGCATGGAGTGACCTCTCCATTCTGATCAGCTGTAATCGTCGGGCGTACCTGCATACAACAGTTAGCAATAAAGCGCACGAAAGTGTCCTTGATCACTTTCGTTGAATTAAGGTACACGGCCCACGGTTCCCCGTTGATCAGTACAAGTACTGCCTATGATCAGGTATAATTCCGAAGAATCTCCTTGACAGGGTTTCGCAGCTGCTCTAGCCGTTCTCAAATAGGAGCGTCTCAAAGAAGACAACACGGAGTGAGTGAACCAGCGAATAGAGATTTACTGATTGATAAAAAGAGCACTCCTTGTGTCAATGATATTTTGTATGATATTATTAAGCACGCGTAATTTACTTAGTAATACTTAGAAGACAGTTTATATGATGTATTGTATGAGAGTAAACATAGATTAAACACAAAACTTAAGCTCCAATATTATTGATGAATAATACGAGTGATCTTAGTATCACTAGGGTTACACCTTGAAGCTTTCGTAGGTAAATTAACAAGTACCTAAGACAATGACCTAGGACCTCCTTTTATACAACAAGTAGTCCTTTACAAGATAAGTATAAAGCTAACATAATAGAATATACACAAGATCTATTCTATACTTATCTAGACACGTTTAACTAAACTTAAACTGATAGCAGTGGTAATAAACAACTGGCAGTAGGAATACGTTTCCACTGCTAGTGTTAATCTCAGCAGTGTAAACCACAACTATCCGTGGTAACAGATTATTCCCAACAATCCTCCCCTAAACTTATGATTTCTCTGCAAATCAATAAGTTTCTTCAATATGCATTATCTTCAAGGATTTGGGGAATTCAACCAAACACTTCACTTCTTCTCTCTTAACTTATGTATAGCTCTTGAACATTGATCTTCAAGCCTTTGTAATAATGCTCTGACCTTCTCATTGTCTTCATTAACTCTTATTGGTAAAGTTAACATCATTGTAAGAGCTCCAGCTCTAAGTGGATATTCTTTCTCAGCAAGCATGAAAAAGTCTTCTCCATTAGTTGTAGAGACATGATGAACTTCACATGAATCATAGTAAAACCATTTAGTACCAAAACTTGTGAATAAGGTTTTCCAGAAGTCATCATCAACATTTGGTTCATAGAGCCTTCTAAGATTCACCCATAACTGCATCTCCTTTGTATCTTTGAGATCTTGAGCATTAAACCTTTCTTGTACTAACCTCCATAGTGTATTAAGGTCATCTCTGTCAAAAGCTTTAATAAGATCTTCAAATGTCATGAATGATGAAGTTTCACCTCCCAGCCTTGTGATCTTTCATGATGAAGCAAAATTGCTAGCAGTGAAAACTTCCCAATCAATAATAGGATGTCTTACTTGCAGTGGATCTGGATAAAAATCTTCTTCTACTATCATCATCATTCCAGTCAGTTGTTCTTCAGTGAACTTCTCAGTAGGAATTTCCTTCTCAGTAGACATTACTTGATCTTCATGAACCTTAGTCTTCTTAACAGTTTGAGAATCACTTACTTTGGCCTTTCTCTTCAATCTAGGAAACCTTTTTGCTTCTTCTTCAGAGCTTA
This sequence comes from Chrysanthemum seticuspe, assembly GCA_019973895.1. Lineage (NCBI taxonomy): Eukaryota > Viridiplantae > Streptophyta > Magnoliopsida > Asterales > Asteraceae > Chrysanthemum > Chrysanthemum seticuspe. Next base: position 153,364,474 of record BPTQ01000002.1, on the reverse strand, counting down.
TTGGAGTAAAAGCTTTATTTTGTCTTAGAACTCTGTAATAAGCTCTTTCAACTTGATCATCAGGCATTCCTCTAAATTGATGCTTCTTCTAATTACCAACATGACAACAATAAGTCTTCATATATGCAAGTATTTGTGCCTTGGTTGGTTGTCTTGGTTTCTTCTGGCCCTTTCCCTTTTTGACTGAATTGATCACATCTTCAAGTGCTTGATTGTTCTTCATTTGAATGAAATCCTTCAACTGAGCTGTTCTTTGTTCCTCAGTTAAGGATGCATCAGCTACCAGGTCAATTGCCTTCTTCTTGATTTCTGGATTATTAGCAATCAAGAATTCAATATCATCTTTAGTAGGAACATAACTAAACTCTGGAGTCTTCTCTCTAAAAACTATAGGTTGAACAGTGGAAAGTGGATCAACAAAATCTTCCATTCTATTCAATCTTTTAGCTTCCAAAAAGCTTGCAACTTCCATTTCTTTCAATCTTTTCTTCTCAGCAACTTGTTCTTCTGCTATCTTCTCTACAAGATCTCTATCAAGAGCAATCTGAGTTTGTCTTTTCTTTGAAATTTTGCTTCCAGTTTGCTCTACATCTTCCATAACTGCTTTACCCTTGTCTTTCTTCAAATTATCAAATTCTTCACTTGCAGTGGCAAAATTTGGCTCTGCAGTGGAAATTGAATCAGTGGCAAAATCAGTTGCAGTACAGAAAATATCTTGATCTTCAAGTTGCTCTCCATGAGTTTCAGTTTCCTTTGCTCCTTTACTTGTATTTCCTTCATCTTCAAAATCAATTTTCCTCCCCTCAGTGTCAGCACCTATTTTCCTCCCCTGTTTAGAAGAATTTCCCAAATCATGATCAGCTGAATCACCATCAGTAGGTGAGGATGAAGATGAAATCACTAGCTTTGCAGTCCTCTTGTGCTGTTTCAACCCTTGTATCTCTTCCTTTAAAGTCTGAATCTCTGTCTTTAAGTATTGAATATATGTGGCATGCTGTTCCTTGACTTGAGCCAAAGACTTCTGTAGAGATTCAACCTGCTTTGCTAACTTGGTACACAAAACCATCAATTCCAATTGGTTCCCACTGCCCTTATCACTTCCAACTGTGTTACCTGTTAGGAGAGGTGAATCATGGGGCAAAGGTTCAGATTCCTCCCTAGTTGGACTAGGTTGAAGTCTAGAACCACCACTGCTTGTTCCTAGACCATAAGGTTCAAAAACTTGCTGTGTTGTCATGAGAGGAGTTGACTGTTTAGGCCTTCTCTCATAGGTTCTTGAAACTGGTGGGGTATAATCAATGTTTGGAACATTAATTATGGGTGTGTTTTGTTTAGTTGAAATTTTAGCAAGCATTTGTGGTAGAAGAGGTGTAAAAATCATATTGCCATCTTTGTTCAAATTTTGAAAAGCTTTAGGATTTAGGCAACTGATTTGATAAACATTTGTGTGAGGTTGCAGTTGAAACTCATTTAGCACAGCTTGCACAAACCTTGGATACATTAAAATTTTGGTTTTATTATGTACATTGCCTTTCATACTTGTAAAAATATAATTTGACCAATTGAAAATCTTATCAGTGACTAGACAAACCAAAGGAGAAGCCATGGTTGAACTAAATTGCTCATAAGATGTTTTATTAGGACTAAGACAATGCAACAGAGTATGAATCAAAAATCTCCATTGGGGACACAAACCACTCTTTTTAAAAGTAGCCTTTTTGTCAGTGGTAGCATACCCCATGGATGAATGTCAGGCAGAGGTAATGTGATGAGACCATTGAGATCACCCAAGTGGAGCACTCTCCTCAAGAATGCCTCAGTAACATCAATAGTTACCCCATCCACAGTGGCTCGTAGAGCATCCACTGTTTCATGTGTATCTCCAATCTCAAGTGTTATGGTCTTAGTAGTAGTCCAAAACTGTTTGATTTGAGAGATATAGATTGTGGGTTTTAAAAGCAAAGCATACCTTATATGAGAGGTATTGAGAAAGTCCACAATCTGATGAAAAACAGGGCCGCTCTTCTCATTAGACTTTTGTAGGTAGGCTACAAGGTTGTGCTCATCTGCAAACTTCAAAGATGCCATAGTAACTTTTGATGAAAAACAAGATTATGTCAGTAAGAATGAAAGAATTAATGAGCCAATTGAAAGAGAAAGATATATAGGGTTAGGGTTTAGAATTATTGCGCAAGTAAAATTATCTTTAGAAAGTATTAAAATATGGAAAGAAGATAATTCCCTTAAAATTTTAACCCTATATATATAACAAACAATGGTTATTTTCAACGGCTAGTAAAAACTAGTTACTGACACAATCAGTTGTAACGGGTAGAACAAAAGTGGTAAAATAACACTGTTAGTGGAAACTGTGAACTAGCAGTGGGAATTTTTCACAAAAAAATTCAAAGAGCAGTGGTAAGTAAAATCATGAGAACAAGACTGCTCTTTTCATAGTTTTTAGCAAACTACCAGCTATCAACGGATTTGACATGTATTTACCATGAGCCGTTTGCTATGGACTAGCCAACTCTTAATCATAAACAATATGGTGAGTTGATAACCATATAGTTTTTGGTAAACTATCAACCATAAACGGATTTGTCAAGTCTTTACCAGTAGCCGTTTGCTCTGGACTAGTTCATTCTTATGTGGATTAGACATGGTGAATCAATAACCATTTGGTGTGTATCTCAGATATACACCTTTTACATTCAACTCTCATCAAACCTTGGTTATGTTTTTGTAAGACATAGAAATAACCAACTTGATATTAACCAAAGTTATCTTTAACCAACCCAAGTAAAATATCTTCCAAAGTCAACTTGATAATATCTATATTTACTCCTTAACCTACCAAAATAGGAAAAAGTAAATATTCTCATTAAATAACCCTTTCAACCGACCTTGTCTATATAAGGAGGCTTGACTTGTTGAAATCTTCATCAAATAACATTCAACCATCCAAGAAACCTAAAACAATCATGAGTAATCCCTCCAATATCATCAACATCTCTTCAGACTCAGAAGAAGAATATGTAATCGAGTCAGAGTCCTCCTTTGAAGCATCAGGATGGTGTGGATACTTTCCACCAGGGGCTGGCTCTTCATCCAAAAGGTATACCAAAGAAACTGCTAAGCGTATGCATGCAGCTAAGCCTGCAAAATCTCTTGAGTTCTACTCCAGCTCATCTGATGATGATGAGGAGAATGATAAAACTTATTCCATGGCCAAAGATTTGCCAAAAGCTCTTTCAATAGCACTGGAAACAGCTATCTCCAATATGAAGCAGATATCCATTCCAACTAAGTCTGCAATGCTACCAAAGCCTCCTCCACAAATTCTTGGTCTTCCATGTCCAAGAATGCAGTCCACCTTTGAGAACAAAAGGAAGAGGGCACAGAAAAACAAGCATGATTATGTGGGTAAAGGCAAGAAGCCAATGAAGTAGCTGAAGGTAGATGTAGGATGTGCTAGGTTGCAGTCTTTTGTATTTTGATGATAAGTAGTACTTTAACTTTGGTTGTATTGAAACACGTTATATTAATGAAGTTCCTTTGTTTTCCTTTTTCCACTGTAAGCATGTTACCACTGGTTGCAACATAGTTCCCACTGTAAAGTAATTTCTGTATAAATATCAGTGGACAACTAGATAGAATCTAAACAACCTTCGAGCATCGATTCATCAAAGAGTAACCATTCAATGTAAACAAATAATCCTTCAAATCTGCAACTAACAAGCATAAATCAAACACTGGAATCACTGTTGAGTTTGGAAATGGTTAGTGTATAGAAAGAAATGAACATAGCAGTGGCTATACTCAATAAAGTCAACTCATAAGCATTGATACACTTTCCAAGGCCATAGGACTCCAATTTACTTCTCAACCACTTACACCTTCCCCTCATTAACTTCTTGAATCCAACTTAATATATATTTAACAAACCATTTAACACAAACCACTCAAATCACATACTCCAAACATTTCACTCTCAAAAATCATTTCTCCAACAACACCATGAGTCAATCTAGTCCGATCAAACTTTCCTCTAGTAGTTCATATGATAGTTCATGGGATGACTTTGTTTTGAAAAACCCTAGGAGAGTTGACAAAGAAGAGTATGAGAAGGTTGTATCCAGGAAGAGAAAACATTCAACTGTTCTTTCAAGTCCTTTTCCTGCTGGTCCATCATCATTACAACCAGAGCCTCAGGATGCATTAGTCAAGGAAGATAGCTCAGAGATCAGCTCCTACATATCTCCATATGTAGATACAGATGATGAGACCTCTGAAAGAGTCCTGAGTGTTCCTCCTCTTGCAGCAATATCTCCTCCTGAAGAGCTCCAACCATCACCTTTTCTGCCATTGCAATCGGCTCCACCATCAGCTCATCCTTCATCATCCTCACCACCTACTGGGATAGTGGTAATGGGATTAGCAAGCCCTAGGGTGTACGAGTGGATTAACATGCGTGGGGCTCCAAAGGTGATGCCAAGCTGGGGCTTTCCCAAGGAGTCATAGATGATAGATGGTGGGTAGTAAGGGGATGGGTTAGGAAGCTTGTGTTTGGGACAGGTTGTTGGTAGTAGTTTTCAGTTTATGTTGTAATGCTTGTAATCAGTACTTCATGGATGTAACTGCTGCACTTAGAGTGCAGTCTTGTGTAATAATAATAATAATCCATGTTTTCCTTTATTTTTAGTATTCATGCATCACACATTTTGTTCCACTAACATCATTATCAAACCTGACAAACTGTCCATCATAATGCTCAAAATCTGAAAGATAGGACTTGTTGCGAGTCATGTGCCTTGAACACCCACTATCTGTATATCCTTGATCTGATCTTTTTGTCCTTGGATGTTCCTGCACATAAGAGTAAAGAGTTAGTTTCTTTTGGGGACCCAAGCCATGATTGACTTGGATCTGCCTCGTGTATCAATATATTTAAATCTATCAAAGGTCATTGATACACCATTAGGATTGGTTGTAGAGGTATTTCCTTTAGGTTTCCATTCCCAACGTGCTGAGGCCTTCACAGCATTGCCCATGTCCCCCTTTTCTTGTTCAAAGCCCTTGCAGTGGTAACTTTTGAATGAGCAGTGGTAACTACTGGTTTCCTTTTAGGCACCCACTGTTGGTTATGATTACTCTTTTTAGCTTGAAAGGTTCCTTTCCCTGTTCGTGCAGATTTTGCAAAAGTTGTTTTGGTGTTTGCACTTTTAACAGGTGACTTAGGGTGAGCAGTGTTAACAGTTTTTGCAGTGGCAAAAGTTTTGAGGCCACTCCTAAGTTGAACTGCTCTTGGGACCATTTTGCAATGTGAATTAGGGTGTACATTATTTTGAAACCTGTTAGTCTCCACCCTTTTACTCCCATGGACTTCCCTTCTCCCAACATGATAGTCACAATAAGCATGTAAATGATCAAAACTACCACAGATATTGCATGCCTTATTGTACATCACAAAATCACTACCTAGTTGTTGAGATTTAACATGATTCCAACTCCTCTGATTACCCCTAGGAGCTGTAGGCTTGTTCCTATACATCTCAGCATACTTTACAGTTGGTCTAGGTTTATTAATTGGTTTCCTAGGTTCCTCTGTAACAGTATTAACAACTTTTGGGATAGAAGTCTGTACATTCTTTTTAACACTCTCATCTACAACAGATGAGTCACTAGCACTCTCAAAAACATCATTATCAAGCTTAACTTCTTCCTCACTCTTCACAACTGTGTCTTTTAAAGGACCATATTCTCTTTCAAGATCCTTAAAATCCTCTATGCCTGTATGAGCTAAATCTATTCCTGGAGGTGATGGAACACCTCTTAGTGGTGGAGGCACTGTAATATAACCCACACCAGACTTAGCTTTATTATATATTTTAGCATTCCAAATTTTATCAATTTGCTTAGACTGATGATAACATGTGTCTAAAGTTAAATTGACATTTTCATTTTTCTTTTGAAGTTTTTCAAGCTCCTTTTGGTATGCTTCATTCACAGCAGTTGTATGTTCTACCTCTCTTCTAAGAAGAATCATATCATAATTATATTTTGACTCATTTTCTTGAAAGTGCTCTATTTGTTTTTTTAAAACTGCCATGGCTCTTCTAAGATTAGACACAATATAGTTAGCAGTATATAATTCTTGTCTTTCATTAGAATATAACTCATTAAGTCTTTCAACTTCTCTAGCAGCCCTACATGTTTTAGAGCAGCATTCAATTTTTGTACCTCAGAGTCAGAGAAAGCCATGAGAGCAACTTCAGTAGTAACAAGAGCAGCATCAGAATGTTTTTCTTCTTGTTCATTAGCCATGAAACTCCAATCATAGCTCACACCATCAATAGCCAGCATTGCCTTTGGTTCTTCCACAGTTGGTCCCTTCTTTTGCTTGTACCAAGTAGACCTGTTGTCCTTGGTCTTTGGTCTTCTACATTCTCTAGCAAAATGTCCAATCTTGTGGCAGTTAAAGCACTCCACTTTCTTCTTATCAAAACCTGCAGTATCATCACCATTAATGTGGATAGGCTTGCTAGTCTTCTTGTAAAATTTCTTAGCCCTCATGCTAAGAAGAGCTATCTGCCATTTTATATCCATCTCCTCCAAGTCATCTTCATCAATTTGCTCTATGTCTTCATGAGTTAAGACAGAGCCATCAACTTGTGTGGAGATAAAAGCATAAAAGGTAGGATCTTCAATACTAGCAACCTTCTTCTTTGAACCTGCAGTGGTAACATTTACATTACCAGTGGAAACTTTAGAACCTACAGTGGCAATATCATCATCACTTTCATCTTCAGAATCATCACTGTCAACAGAGGTTGACAACAATGCCACGCTACTAGAGTTTGTACCAAGTTTCCCTTCCTTCTTCAACCTTTGCTCAATAAGTTTGAAGTTTTTGTAAAGGTCATTGAGCTTCATTGTTTCTATGTCTGATTTGTTTTCCCAGACAGTAACATTGGTTTAAAACTCTGAAGGCAAACTTCTTAGAAACTTCAAATTGAGGTCTTCCTTTTCTACCTCAATGCCAAACACAGTCAGCTGTGTTACAATCTTCTGAAGTTTGGTGAAGATGCTATCAAGTGAGTCATTGCTTGAAGCAGAGAAGTTTTCATAACTTTGCTTCAATAATGTCTTTTGTGTCTTCTTTGTAGCATCATTACCACCAAACACTGAGCAAATCTCTTCAAACAGTTCTTTAGCAGTCTTGAACTTGCTGAATGCAATGATCTGGTCTCTAGGAAGAGTCATCAGCAACAAACTTCTAGCCTTAAGATCATTCTTCCTTTGTGCCTTTTCAGCATTTGATTCAGGCACAAAAACTTTCACAACATCTGTTTCACCAATTTTTGAAGTAGTAGTCACAGATTTGAAAGAATCACCAGTTTGAATGATCTCCCAAAGAGCATAGTCCTGTATGAGGAAGTATTGCTCAATTAGTATCCTCCACATCTCAAACTCATTAAGTTTGAGCTTAGGTAGCCTTGGTGTAGAAGCATTGGACTGATTGTTTTCCATCTCCATTGAATTGAGTGAGTGAGTTAAGCAAATTCCTTGGATCTTCTAAAACAGAATATCAGAACCTTCGCTCTGATACCACTTGATGGATCTAGACACACTCCTTGTGTCAATGATATTTTGTATGATATTATTAAGCACGCGGAATTTACTTAGTAATACTTAGAAGACAGTTTATATGATGTATTGTATGAGAGTAAACACAGATTAAACACAAAACTTAAGCTCCAATATTATTGATGAATAATACGAGTGATCTTAGTATCACTAGGGTTACACCTTGAAGCTTTCGTAGGTAAATTAACAAGTACCTAAGACAATGACCTAGGACCTCCTTTTATACAACAAGGAGTCCTTTACAAGATAAGTATAAAGCTAACATAATAGAATATACACAAGATCTATTCTATACTTATCTAGACACGTTTAACTAAACTTAAACTGATAGCAGTGGTAATAAACAACTGGCAGTGGGAATACGTTTCCACTGCTAGTGTTAATCTCAGCAGTGTAAACCACAACTATCCGTGGTAACAGATTATTCCCAACAAGAGATTTGAAAAACAATCGTGTATTTAATATAAAGGGTTTTGCAATACAATGAAGGTTTTATAGAAAATCAATTATCAATCATAAATACCCTTTTTAATTTAGAAAAACACAATACATAATCGAAGTGCTAAAAAAAAGAGTTTTTTAGCACAACGACCGGTTTTTCAAAGGTATCCGTCAATCCATTTTCCTGGACCAGGATTGATTCAATAATGAATCACCCCATTGATAAAGTCCAGATGTCACAAGCAAGTCTTGGCAATACCACAAGGATAATGCGTAGGACTCTCAAAATATATTCATACTTTCCACATTGTGTGAAATAGTAAGCTATCAAGAATAATGTGTCCTAATGAGATATTGTGGATGATCTCTTGGCTCTAGACTCAATTGTGCACATTTGGTTCCTTTGCCGGAGACTAGGGAGAGGGTCTCCTTCTTCAATATCAACAATCTCTAAGAGAAAGTCGATAGATTATGTAGGTTCCCTGTGAGATGAAACAAGCCCTTTTAAGAGGAACTTGAGTAGCTTGGGAAGTTGTAGTGCAGTGCGTCACTCGGTCCATGACGTCTTGTCTTCAATACCAGTGTTACCTTAGTAACCACCAGTAGCATATGTATTGAACCCGGTTTCTGCCCTAAGGTTGAATAATTGGAGGGCTATTTATTTTCACCCTTTTCTCATTTCATTTCTTTTTCATTCTTCAACCCCTTCAGTGCTTACCGAGACTTCATAACTAGAACCTTGTTGGGTTTATTCCAGTTCTAGCTCTATCTCAGTCCGCACTCTTCCCATATCTCACTTTTCTCCTTTTTTCATCATACCTAAGGACTCTACGCTATCTAGTGGATTGTCCCTGGGTAGATCCCTCCGGTTCTGGCGGGATCGTAGGAACGAATACCTAACCTAACCATCCTTATATTACCATACATAAAGTAAATTTGGTCGGTCTATTTGGTATTGTTCATCTGCCGTTGGAACCAATTGAAAACCATTTAAAAATCAATCCAGATACTTGTGATATATTATCAACGCATTTTGTACCTGAATTTTTTTTGATATTTTAGAAAAATAGCTCCCCCTCAACATGTGCATCGTGTATTTGAAATCGTTTTGGCACACGGAGGCAAGAGGAAGAATTCACTTCTTTGATTACCATTTTCTAAAAGATATCAACATCACTTTCCTGATCAAAATTAGTATTTTTCATACTTTGTTAAGGATAATTTTGGAAAGGATGTGGTTTTTCAAAAAGTTGCTCCCCCTCAATATGTGCATAGAAATTTGGAAGTGTTTTTCACATATTAGGGAAAACCTGCACATTGAAACAAATCAATCACGTTTCAATCCTTTTTGGTTTGAAGTAGATGCTCCCCCTCAACATGTGCATGGAAAATTTGAAATCGTTTGGCACATGTGGGGAGGAGAGCTTGTAGAACACTATAAAACCATTTATCGAATTATCAGTTTAAATCCAATTTAAATCACAAATTCTCCCCCAATCACAATTTTCAAATCATTTGAGATTTGTGATCTCTGTAAATTTAAATTGATTTTGAAAGCTTTTGAGGAGAATTGTGACTTGCTTATGAAAATATTTAACCGATAAGGATCAAATCTGAGACTTTAAACTCCAAAGATTAAACATGCTTGAATATTTTTTGAAAACATGACATAAACCTTGGTCTGAACCAATTGTATGGCAAATAACCTTTTGATATAAAAGAAATCATTCCCCCCCTCAATCAATGACATAAGTTGTTGATTGAGAGATAGAGATTTTGACAAATGTCAAGTCCAGATGATTTTCAAAAATTGAGACCGAGTTATTTTTATTAGTTTTCATTTAGAAAACAAAATTTTTTCAGAAGAATTTATAGAAGGAAAAATATTTGTTAAGGAAACATTTGTCTTTTTTAAGTGACAAACATTTGTTTTTAGAATCAGAGCATGAGATTTGAAAAATAAGATAAAGCATGGCTCTGTTCTTTCTTTAAAAAAAACGGGTTATAGACTAAAATGACTATAAGCCTTTTGATTTACATTCTCTCAAAAAAAATTTTGATTTTTTGATTTTTTTTAAGTGATATTTGTACATTCGAACAACATCTAAAGACCCGTGTCACTTTTTGAATGACAACACAAAGACCGTAGATATTCTCGAATCAAGAAAAACATGACAAAACGAAAATATTTTTGAAATTTTTCGGGTTTTTCAAATTTTTATGATTTTTGAAAGTTTTATATTTTTCTATTTGCTTTTTGTTGGTTTTATAATTTTATATTTTGCTTTTTGAAAAATTTATACAAAAGATGGATGAAGAAAAACCTTTTACTCCTCTTCTTCCTCTTGAAGACGTTTAAGTGTTTCCGGTTGTAGACTCTTTAGACCAAGTCGTGGGAGGATAAACTCAAAACATTCTCTAGGAAGAGCTTTGGTGAAGATGTCTGCTAACCGGTATTCAGTCCTCACAAAATAAAGTTCCACCACACCGTTTTCCACTTGCTCCCTGATGAAATGATGTCGAATGTCGATATGCTTTGCTCTTGAATGTTGAACATTGTTGCATGAGAGAGCAATTGCACTTTTGTTATCACAGTACAGAGGGATTTTGTTGAATTCAAAGCTATAGTCAGATAATTGGGATCTTATCCATAGGATTTGAGCACAACAAGATGACATGGCTATGTATTATGCCTCTGTAGAGGATATAGAAGTACTCATTTGTTTCTTTGAAGACCAGCTCACAAGCTTATCACCCAAAAACTGATCACCTCCAGAAGTGCTTCGACATGTATCTTGACATCCTGCATGATCAGTATCTGCATAGGCTGTTAGTGACATACCGGTGTCCTTCGGGTACCAAAGTCCCATGTTGATGGATCCTTGGAGATACCGAAAGACCCGTTTAACCGCTTCAAGGTGCTTTTTGGTAGGCTTAGCCTGGTATCTAGCACACATGCATACAGCGAACAGAATATCAGGCCTACTGGATGTGAGGTACATCAGGGATCCAATCATACTACGATATTTCGTTTGATCTACCATGATCCCTGAGTGGTCCTCATCCAGTTTAGTACGCTCTATCATGGGAGTATCAACAGGGTCACAAGAATCAAATCCAAATTTCTTTAAAATCTCATTTGCATATTTAGATTGATTGATAAAAATGCCTCCGGGACTTTGTAAAATTTGTAATCCCAAGAAAAATGACATTTGTCCCATCATTGACATTGGAAATTTGGAACCCATTTCATTTGAAAAATGGTCACATTCATTGGGGTCAGTCGAGGCAAAAATAATATCATCAACATAAATTTGAACGTGAATTAAATGTTTGCCTGACTTTCTGGTGAACAATGTCGGATCAACTGCACCTTTGCTGAATCCAGTAGATAGAAGAAACTTTGATAGCGTATCATACCATGCCCTTGGAGCTTGCTTCAAACCGTAAAGAGCCTTCTTCAAGCGATAGACATGACTAGGATGCTCTGGATTCACAAAACCTTCAGGTTGGCTGACGTATATGACTTCTTTAATATCTCCATTAAGAAAAGCCGTCTTTACATCCATCAGACTACCATGTTCTTACTTGCAGCATTAGCCAGGAAGATTCTGATAGCCTCGATGCGTGCAACTGGAGAAAATGATTCTTCAAAGTTAATACCCTCCTCTTGACGGTATCCTTTTGCAACCAATCGAGCCTTGTTCTTTAATACATCACCATGCTCATCAAGTTTTACTTTGAAGATCTACTTTAGAGCAATGATCATAGCACAGTCAGGAGAAGGTACTAATTCCCATACATCTAGTCGATCAAACTCATGAATTTCTTCTTACATGGCATTGAACCAGCTGTCTTCATTCATTGCAGTTTTAACGTCTTTAGGTTCGATCTTAGAGAGTACGGAGTTGAAGAAGCACCATAAGGCATCAATTGCAAGTTGTTTACGAGTGGATACTGGACGAGAGGGATTTCCAATGATGTTGTCCAATGGATGATCATGTGTCCATTTTCTAAGGTGTTCGTGTGGTTGTTGTTGAGGAACTGAAGTAGCAGTGTCGATTTCTCCTGAAGATGATGGTTCTGATGATGATTCAGGAGCAAAAATGTTCTCAAAGGGGGCATCTTCGGGAGTGGCAAAGGGGTTATCTCCATCATAGGTGCCAGAAATAGTTCCATGATGTACACTTGATGATTGAGGAACTGAAAATGATACAGAGTGATCAGCAGCAGGCGCTTCCTGACTCAATGACATAGAAACTGAGGGATTATCTGCGTTGACAGGGATAGGAGCAGCCTCTGTTGATGGATTTGAGAGATCATTAGCACTTGGCTCATAGTTTTCATCAAACATTAGATCAAACAATTTCTTCAACTCATCTTTTAAAGGTGGTACATATGGAGTTGCTGGTGAGGGATTTAGTACAAGAGTAGAACTGATGGGACTACTTGATGAAGGTTGTGATGCGGGTCCAGAACTGGATTGTCCTGGAGCCATTTGCCCGGACAGCTCATCGAACGTGACGTGAATAGTTTCCATGATATCTCGAGTTCTTTTGTTGTAGATTCGGTAACCCTTCTTGTTTGATGCATAACCTACAAAAACTCCAATATCCGCCTTAGCTCTTAATTTTCCTAAATCTTGACCGTCATTCGTTGGATAGCACAAAGCACCGAACACACGAAGGTAGGAGAGATCAGGTTTTATTTTATGGACAAGTTCGTATGGAGTTTTTCCATGAGAGGTGTGTATAAGAGAACGATTTTGGGTGTAGCAAGCAGTGGCAATGGCTTCAGCCCAAAGAAACATTGGAACCTTTGAATAAATTAGCATTGTTCTTGCGGCTTCCACAAGATTTCGATTTCGTCTTTCAACTACACCGTTCTGTTGAGGAGTTCGTGGAACACTTCTTTGATGACTGATTCCAACACTTTCATAAAATTGACTTAAGTCTTTGTTAAAAAACTCTGTGCCATTGTCTGTTCGAACAATTCTAACAGTATTGTTGAGTCGAACCTGAAGCTGCTTGATAAGTTTGATGATGACATCTGGAGTTTCATCCTTTGTCCTCAAAAACTTTACCCAAGTAAATCGAGAGTAGTCATCAACAATGACTAAAATATATTTCTTCCCATTTATCGTTTGCACTCTCATTGGTCCGCACAAATCCATATGAAGGGTATGAAGAACTTCCATTACTGAGTTTGTGGGTTTGGGTTTGTGGGCATATTTCTTGCTTTTTCCCAATTGGCATGCTGAACAAAGATGATCTTTTTCATACTTTAATCTGGGTAAGCCTCTTACAAGATCCTTTCTGGAAAGATTATTAATGGTACCGAAGTTCAAGTGATTGAGACGACGATGCCATAACCATGACTTTGTTTTCGAAGCCTTTGACAACAAGTAGATTGAAGAGGACTTTATCATGTCTTCGATAGAGATGGTGTATAGATTTGAACCACGAGTTGACCTTAACAATTCCACACCATCAAGTTCTCTAACGAAACAAGTATGTTTTCTAAAAGCCACTTCTAGATCGGAATCACAGAATTGACCAACAGAGAACAAGTTATGACCAAGACCTTCAACATAATATACCCTGGAGATTACACTTTCACCAACAACATAGTCTCCATAACCCATAATTGCACCAAAATGGTCGTTCCCGAATCTAACAGTCCCGGTGAATTTACTCATGAAGTTCATGAGCCGCGAGCGATCTCCAGTCATATGCTTGGAATAGCCTGAGTCCAGGTACCACAGAACGATTTGAACAATCTGCAGTTGAACACAGACAAGAATGGATAACTGGATTATTGGGATCCCCATGCAAGAATGGGTTCCATTTGGTTAGTAACAATGATTGGAACACCCTCATCGGAAGTAGAAACAACGGAATCATCAGGGATTGATGCAGTGCTAGTGTATGCATTAGACCTATTCAAAGTATGTTCACTTCTTAAAGGAATAGTTCTACCAGTAGGCATCCATTTCCTAATGGGCATTGATCTAGATAATTTAGGGCACATCTCATTAAGATTGAATTTGCGGCCAGTAGGTATCCACTGATAACCTATGTTACTAAATTTTCTTCCTGTGGGTTTCCAATGTTTTCTAACTTTCTTTCGCCTTTGCCTTTTAGCCTTCTTAGCTTGATTTTTGACATTAACAATTTTAACTGGGCATTTAACAGCATTAATCAAATCATTCACACCACATTCATGATTAGTAACAGAAATCAAGCAATCATCATTACATGGTTTGCAGATAGTAGCAGAATTCGAATTAATTACAGTACACTTATAGCTAATACTAGAATCAACACGATTCGTTTTATTCAACACAAACTTAGTGTTCCTAGGGTGGTCTTCTACTCTCTTCCAATGCATATTCTTAGCTTGCGAGGTCCTATCTTGCTTTGTATTGCCTGGAGGCTTTGACCCGCTTGCTTTTATGTCACTGATTACTCCTGTAGAGGGAATTATGGGAACATTAGTTGGTTGGGCTACTTTTTGCATTCCTGAACTAGAAGTGCTGGGATCTGAACTACTTGAGGGCACTCTAGAGTTCACTTTCTTAATACTGGGCATAGAATGGGTTGCATACTTAGCACTAGGCATAGAGCAAGGCATCACAGCTTTATCTTTCACACCTAAGGATTTAGGACATGTTGCTATTAAACATTCTAACATCTCCTGAGATGGTTTGGCTTGAATGCAAGCAAACCTAATTTCACTATCAAGTGGCTTATTTATGAAGTCCTCTTCTACAATCTCACGGAGACATTCAAGATTATCCTTAAGGCGAGCAAGATAGTTATGAAATACAAGTTCGTTATTCCTAAGATGAGGAGGAATGTATTTAACAGTCACAGTATATTTAGAGTCTGCAGATGACTTTGATGCAACATTCTCATTAAAGACAAGTGGCATTTTCCCTTTTTCCTGACTCCTCAGATTCTCAATTTCCTTTTGTAAAGATGTTATTTTTTCGTTATTCTTGTCACGAGTGACTTTCATTGAATCATGTAACTCTTTAAAGTGTCGTTTAACTTTTTCATTTTCTTCTAGAAAACTCTCATTTTCCTTTTGTAAAACATTAACCAAGTTTTGAAGATGAAAAGTTTGAGAACACTGAGA
The DNA here is from genome assembly GCA_019973895.1 of Chrysanthemum seticuspe. NCBI lineage: Eukaryota > Viridiplantae > Streptophyta > Magnoliopsida > Asterales > Asteraceae > Chrysanthemum > Chrysanthemum seticuspe. The sequence goes on along the minus strand of BPTQ01000002.1, from coordinate 153,349,243 downwards.
ATCTAAAGGAGGAGGCATTTGGGAGCCAGTCACATTGTTCTTTTCACCCTTTAATTGTGAAATTTGGGCTTTCAACTTTCTGATCGTGTTACAATGAGCTTGAATCTGTTCGTCACGTTTGTTTATTTGAAAAACTACATCAAACTCTGGAACATTTGAGGATGTCTTGATGTTTGAGGTTTTGACATTTTCTTTGAGATGTTGATATTTTAGTTGCAAATCAAAATGTTCAACTTCTAGCTTAGAAAGATGTTTTACCAAATTATCGTGATCATCCTGATCAATTTTTTCATTTAGTTCTGAGTTTTTGTTTTCAAGCTCAATGACACGATCATGGGAAACTTTCAAAGCAACAGATAATTCATGAAATTGAGAAGCAGTAATAGAATACTTAGTCACAGTATAAAACACATCTTGAGCAACACAACTCGAAATCAAGTTCTCATTTAAGATATGCAAGTTCTTCCTTTCAACTTCATTATATTTGAGTTCCTGTTCATAATCATTGACCTCAACTATCATTGCATCAAATTCCTTTTCCATTTCTTTAATATCTGAGTTTATTCCTTTTTGAAGACTCTCAATTGACCTTTTAACTGTTTAAAGAAAGGCATGATCTCAGTTAAATAACATTCTTTAGTTTGCTCAAAACCCCTTTCCCCTTCAGTTATCCCTGTAGGTGTGATTCTCTTCTTACATGTCTTCTCAAAATCAACAAATAGTTGATAAACAACATACAGGCTGATTAAGGTCTTACTATTAGTGGAAATAGTTCTAGGAACTAAATGCATTGGTGTATTCGGAGGATACACAGTAGCTGCAGGCATTTTCCTAAGGGGAGTGTTTGTTTCAACAAGTTCTTTAGCTTTTTTCTTATCCATATCTTTCTTCCAAAAAATTTGTTCTAGGGTTAATTGAGTTTGAGGCTTAAACATGTTCAGGGAGATCCAATTTTCTTTAGTGTAATCATGGGGTTTGATCGTTATGTTTTTCTTTTTACATACAAGATCGTTAAGCTTCTTATCCATTTTCTCCCTAGAGGCATCTTCTAATTGTATATCTTCCTCAGTGCACTCAACGCAACTAGGTTTCTGCCTAGGCTTAAGGATTTCATTACCATCATATATTATCTTCTGAGCAGCTCTAGCCTTTTTACCTACCTCAGGATTTGGTTCCTTAACAAGGGGAATACTATTCTTATCGCTTAAGACTTTGTGCTTAGTGATCATGTGAGCAGTCTGAATGGTATTCCCTTGTACGTACAACTTATTTTCAAGCTTATTTTTCAAAGTTTTTAGATTGGAAAAATCATTCAAAAGTTTTGATTCCTTAGCATTAAATTCTTGTTTAAGCACTTTAAGATTATCTTGAAGTTCTTGATTTTGCTTAACAGTTTTAGAAAGCTTTTCTTGTAAGGAATTTAACTCTTGTTTTAACACTTCTTCTCTAAAATTACTTTTTCTAATAATTGTACGCATTTGGTCATCCATTTCCTGCTCATGGGTAGTTAAATCAAACTTAGCACGTTGTTCATATATAGCAACTTGTTCTTTATAGGCATTCAGTTCAGAGATAACAGAATCATCAGGGGCACATGCAGTGTATTCATAAAAAAAACATAGTCATCATTGACTGCAGAAGATACATCACTTGGTACAATCTCACTTTCACTTTGTGTTACATATTGATCATATGGGACAATATTACTATTACCCTCATTATCAATATCTGATTCATAAGTTTCAAGAGATTGTACTTCGTTATGTATCTTTTGCTCATCCACCTCATCGTATAGTTTTAATACCTCTGAGATGATTGATTCTTTGGATGGACCTGCCTGTTGTGGTGATGAGACCTTTGGAGAGACCATAGGTGAGATGCTAACCATGAAGATTGTCTGGGCAGTAGGTTCATCATCGACATCAGAGTTAAATGCATCACAGTCTGCAACTTGAAAGGCATTTTGATGATGGTGACCTATTTCCTGAATTGGCTGCTCATCCACATCAGCATCATATGTCTTAGCATTCCCTTCTGCAAGAAACAACAACTCCTCTTCATCCAAAGCTGCTCCATTATCCTGAGCTTGCACAAGCAACATCTTGTCTCTGAAGTATTCTGCATTCTGTGGACATTTTGGAGATGTGCAGTTCCTCGCAATATGTCCCTCTCCACCACAGTTGTAGCATTTGATTGGCTTTACTTGTCCTTGATTTGGATTCCTTCCACGATTCTGATTTGCCACATACCCTCCACCTACTCCACCTCTTCCCTGTTCATACTGCCTTCCTTTAACTGGTTGCACCATTACCTTACCATCTCTGACAGTAGCTTGATTGTGTGGATTGGAAGCTGTTCTGAGGTTATTGTTGGTGTGTGGAGTGGAATTCATATTTTGACTAACCATGAGAGACAGTTGATTGATGAAGTTTTCCATGAGTGTGTTTGAGTCTGGAGGCTTATATGCTGGATCAGGAATGAGCTTGTAATTACCATTACCCATGGGTATGACTTGAGAAGCTTTGGTGGTAATTCCAACATTGGTGTAAAAGATTGTTGAATCATTTGACGAACTTGTTTCTCCCTGCTTAGATTTGAACTGTTCAAGAATCATTCGTTCAAACATAGCATGTCTCTCATTCTGAAGCAGGAAGGCATACAGTTGCTCATAGTTGGTGTTCTTTAATCCTTTGGTTAGCTTCACAGAGGTGACAAACTTGTGCCATTCGGGATTCATGTTGTTCACAAACTTTGAGTTCAGCTGAATATTTGGCATGGTCATTTTGATATTCCTCATGTCATTCACAAGCTTGTGGAATCTCACGTAATATTCATAGACACTTTCTTCTGGTTTCATCTTAAAGTGCTCAAATTCATCATACAGTTGTGATTCTCTGTCTTCCTTAGTTAATTCAGAACCCGAGAGAAGCATCTTGACATTATCCCAAACAGTCTTGGCTTTAGTGTTGTGATTGATAAGCTTGTAGATATCTTTTGGAAGACCTTGAAGTATAATGTTTGAAGCCCTGATATCAGGATCGTATCTCTTTTTCTCCTTATCACTGAGCTCATCATACGTCTTTGGTCTGTCCAAACCTAAGATCACTGTTCCATCTGCAGCTGTTTCAAGTGTGTCTCTTGTAGTCTCAATTTGATAAGGTCCTTCATCAATTGACTTGAGAATGTTGACCCCAGTTCCTTTCCCAGACAATACAACCAAATTCATTGAGCCCATGAGTCATAGTCAGTTCTGTCAAGCATGGGTGGACCAGTATCTGATCCAGCTGCTTGAACGTCCTCATCTACAGAAGAGATGATTGTAGGCACGTTGGTAGACATGTTTACAGATTACACGAGATTTTATAACTCTATGATTAAACCGGGAAATAGATTCTTTCACGGGATTTTACTAAATCAAGAGAAAACCGTATTAGAAACAATAATCAACCAAGTCGCTATAACCCTTGAAGACAAGTCGCTAAATCACCAAGTTGCTAAGTAACAACTCGCTAAAAGGCTCAAGTCGCTATGAAACAAGTCGCTAAACACAAGTCGCTATGAACCAAGTCGCTAAACACAAGTCGCTAAAGCAACAAGTTGCTAAGCTAACAAGTCGCTAAAGAGCAACTCGCTAAGTGGGCAAGTTGCTTAGTATCAACTCGCTAAGAGGCCAAGTCGCTAAAGAGCAACTCGCTAGTCACAACAAAGTCAAGTCGCTGAAAATAATAAAGACAAGTCGCTACGTTGAACAAGTCGCTAGCCGGAGTGGTACCTCCACTACTTTGTACTATTTGTTGCCTTGTCTCAATAAACAAGTCGCTAGAGCTCAAGTCGTTACCACTTCAACTACAAGTCGCTGCAAACTAACGAAGCAAGTCGCTAAGAAGAAAAACTTATCCGAGAGTCAAGTCGCTAGCAAGAAAAACTTAAACACAACCCTTTTCAATCCAAAACGAGCCCAACCACAGTGATTCAAGCTTTCCAAATCAAAACCCACGCACTTACAATGATTCTAAACACAAACGTACAATCAAACTTCAAACTTAAACACAAGAAACGATCCAAATGGTGCAAAAACCACTAAACCTTTTCAAACCCAAAAACTATATAAAACCACTAGAAATCCAAGGACATGTAAGAGAGATGATCAAACCATCGCTCTTGATACCATCTGTAACATATTGGATTTCACAAACACATCAAACCATGATCAAATATAGGCGTATAAGGTTTTAGAGAGAGAAAGAGTTAGAGGTTTGGGAACTTAGTGAGAGAAAGTAAAAGTATTATTATGAGCTCCAACCCTCTACCTTGGGAGGTAGAGGGTATTTATAGTTTCTTACATAAACGCCACCTACGGGCTGTGCATCAGGCATACAGTGGGTAAAGACCCGTCCGTCCTCCACGGTGTTACTTAAATAAATACTACCTAATATTAAATAACTACGACTACGAGCTTTCTAACGATTACATATACTTGAGATGACCGACACTTTAATAACTGGATTTACTAAATCCTAAAAATTGCCGACACATCTCAAAGTAAATAAACCAAACTCTCGGTAACATCGTCATATTTATAAATCAACGCAAATAATGCTCTATGAATTATATAGTCAATGCTCTATCTTTTTGGTCGTAAACCAAACGTTTATCATTATTCTAAGACTTCCCATCTCGTTCTAGGTTCCGGGTAGGAGCCAATGCTATATCACACTCGATCTCTTTGTGCTTTATTCACCAAACTGATAAGGTGAGTTTATAGCCCCACTTTTACTCTTATTTACTTGTTTTATAAAACTTTGGGGTGAGAAACATTCAAAACTCTTTTCGGACCTGAAACTGAAAACACTAGTACGTGAAGCAACCTTGAATCCCAACTATGCTATCGTTAGTTCCCTTTGGGAAGGCGCGATTGTTATGAATAGATCTATTGAGGATGACACCCCCGTTCGAGTTTGACCGGATAGGCAAACGTCGGGCGTATATCATATCGTATTGATTGAGTGTACTGGAAATACACTTGCTGGGCTTTTATTTATCATGCTTCTAGATGCATGCACACTGTTGTAGTTTAGGTCGCATGAACTTGGTATTAGCGTAATAGCCTTTTTGCATATAGTGTCATTCACGGAGATGTTATATGTGCAACTGTGGTCCAACTTGATTTCTTAAACTTAAACCTATGAACTCACCAACCTTTGTGTTGACATTTTAGCATGTTTTTCTCAGGTTTATTTCTTGGCGTGGGCAATGGCAAAGGCATTCGTTGAAGACTAGCATCCGAAGTGTTTCCAAGCATTTCTAATACAACTTTTAATGGGACAACATATATTTTTATGGGCTTTATTTCCGCACTTTGAAACAATGATTTAAAAACTATTTCTTAAATAAATCTATACTTTGAAAATGGAATAGAATTTCCATTCTTTATTACCTTGTGTTGTGTATATTGATTTAGTAGCACCCCATAACCCGAACGCTTCCGCTGTGAAATTTTGAGGGTGTTACAGATACTTAAGAGCACCCACTAGACTGCGTTAAAAAAGTAGGTGTAGGGCATTAGTGATCACCCGCATGGCCTATAAAACATGCAGATCGGAAAATAAATAAACAAAGGGAATGCAGACTAAACCCTAGTATCAAGATCTCTTAATCAGAGATATAACCTACTAACACGTATAAAGGGTCTTTATGATTACTTAATTCACTATCCAATTAATACGTAAGCTCCACGAACTTTCTTGATCAGAACAGAATCACCTTCTTGATCTTCTTGCTTCAATTGATCACTGATAACATCAAATAGTCCTGAATATTAAGTGTCAATTTCCCCCGATAATGCTTGTAATTTATATCATTTATATGAATTTAAGCTTGTTTTCCATTGTTTTCCACTTTCAGGTAAATTACGAGCATTGGAGCTAAAGAGACGCGGAACTGGAGAAATATCAAAAGATTTATCATAGTATGCTCACTTTGAAGAAGTTACGGCGTAACTCATCTCTCACATTACGCCGTAACTATTGCGTGACCCAGAAAACCAAGTCATCAGAAGGTTATGGCATAACTCTTCCCAAAGGCTACGACGTAACTATATTAGGTCAAATGAGGTTCCACGCCGCTAATAACTACGCCGTAACTATTTCATCAACTATGGCGTAACGAATTTTATTGAAGACTACGGCGTAACCACTAATAAGGTTACGCCATAACTAGCAGATCTAGTGCAAAATATGAAGGAATTGAAGGTTACGGCGTAACTCTTGTTATAGTTACGTCGTAACCTAGATCTGGCCTATAAATACCCATCGAATTCCAGCATTTCTAATCATCCCATTCCACACACAACAACCAGAGAACATGGGAAAAATCTCAAGGCAGGTCTAGAGGAGCATACGGAGCTGTCTCCAAGGGAGAAATCACTCCCCTATGATAAGCATTAGCATTTTATATTTTCTTTACTTTCAATTCATGTATTTCGTACCTTTGAATATTGAATTGGTTTGTATGATTAATATGAGCGGCTAAGCACCTCTTGGTGCTGGCCTAGTTATGATTCCTTAATTGTTTTGTTTGCGTTTACATTACTTCCGCATAATTATTTCTAAGTGTATGCATGCATAGTTTATTGGTAGCTACCCTTGGTTCAGTAGTTTTGAATGGCGGTAGAGGCCAATTGCCTAGGAGATATGACCAACTGACCCTAGGTGAGCGGACTGAGACGGGAAGGGTAAGATATGACCAACTGTTAGGAATTAGAAATTCCAGGTATTAAAGAGTCGGTCACCTCAAGTATATGTAATCGTTAGAAAGCTCGTAGTCGTAGTTATTTTAAGTTAAGTAGTATTTAGTTAAGTAACACCGTGGAGGACGGACGGGTCTTTACCCACTGTATGCCTGATCCACAGCCCGTTGTGTGGCGTTTTATTGTAAGACTATAAATACTATCTACCTTCCAAGGTAGAGAGTTGGAGCTCATAATAAGATCTTTTCTTTCTCTCACTAAGTTCCCAAACCTCTAACTTTCTCTCTCTAAAACTCACCTTTATACGCCCACTTTGTGTTATGGTTTGATGTGTTTGTAAAATCCAATATCCTACAATTGGTATCAAGAGCCATGGTTAGATCATATCTTACATATCTTTGGATTTCTAGTGGTTTTTGAGTTTGAAAAAGTTTAGTGGTTTTTGCATCATTTGGTTGATTTCTAGTGTTAAAGTTTGGATTTTGGTAGTACTTTTGTGTTTAGAATCATCTCAAGTGTTTAGGTTTTGATTTAGAAGGTTTAAATCATAGTGGTTGGGTTGTTTTTGGATTGAAAAGTGGTGTTTATGTGTTTTTCATGCTAGCGACTTGAGCCACGGAAAAGTTTTCTTGGTAGCGACTTGCTTTACAATTTGGTAGCGAGTTGTAGTTGAAAGTCGTAGCGAGTTAGGGTTAGCGACTTGTTTAGTGAGACAAGCCGACAAACAGTACACTTAGTGGATTCTCCACTACGGGTAGCGACTTGGTGGACGTTAGCGACTTGTACTTTTTTTCGTTAGCGACTTTGTGTTAGCGATTTGGTGCATAGCGAGTTGCTATTTAGCGACTTGACATTTTAGCGACTTGGATCTTAGCGAATTGCTGTCAAAATTTTGCTAGCGACTTGTATCTTAGCGAGTTGTTATATAGCGACTTGACTGTGTGTTAGCGACTTGGGATTATAGCGACTTAGTAGTTAGCGACTTGGTTCATGATTTCCTAGCGACTTGGGTATTATCCTTTGAATACGGTTTTCTCTTGATTTAGTAAAATCCCGTGAAAGAATCTATTTCCCGGTTTAATCATAGAGTTATAAAATCCCGTTTAATTTGTCATCATGTCTACCAACGCTCCTACAATCATCTCCACTGTTGCCGAGGATGTTCAAGCAGCTGGTTCAGATACTCGTCCACCCATGCTTGACAGAACTGACTACGACTCGTGGGCTCAACGAATCAGATTGTACTGTCTTGGAAAGGAAAATGGAGTCAACATTCTCAAATCCATTGATGAAGGACCATATCGGGTTGAGACAACTAGAGACTTAATTGATACAGCTGAAGATGGAACAATGATCTATGGAATTGACAGACCAAAGACATATGATGAGCTCGATGATAAGGAGAAAAAGAGATTCGATGCTGATATCAGGGCTTCTAACATCATACTTCAAGGTCTTCCAAAAGACATCTACAAGCTTATCAATCACAATACCGAGGCAAAAGCTGTATGGGATAATGTCAAGATGCTTCTTTCTGGTTCTGAGCTAACTGTTGAAGACCGAGAATCACAGCTGTATGATGAATTTGAGCACTTCAAGATGAAACCAGATGAGAGTGTCTATGAGTACTATGTGAGATTTCATAAGCTGGTGAATGACATGAGGAACATCAGAATGACTATGCCTAACATTCAACTGAACTCAAAGTTTGTAAACAACATGAATCCCGAATGGCACAAATTTGTCACTTCTGTGAAGCTCACTAAAGGATTGAAGAATACGAATTATGAGCAACTCTATGCCTTCCTTCTTCAAAATGAGAGACATGCCATGTTTGAAAAGAGGATTCTTGATCAGTTCAAAGCTCAGGGAGAAACAAGCTCAACAATTGATTCAACTGTTTTTTACACAAATGCTGGGATTACCACCAAAGCTTCTCAAGCTGTACCCACGGGAGATGGTAATCACAAACTCATTCCTGATCCAAGGTTCAAGCAACCAGATGCTAATGCTGTCATGGAACATTTCATCAATCAACTGGCACTCATGGTTAAAGAGAACAGGACACTTTTACCTCACACTAATAAACTTCACACCAACAATGAGATCAAAACCGCCTCCAATCTTCACAATCATGCTTTGATCAGAGATGGGAAAATCATGGGGCAGCCAGTTCAAGAAAGGCAGTTTGATCAAAGAAAGGGTGGAGCAGGTGGAGGTTATGGTGCAAATCAGAATCGGGGAAGGAATGGAAATCAGGGTCAAGCAAAGCCAATCAAATGTTACAATTGTGGTGGTGAGGGACACATTGCAAGGAACTGCACATCACCAAAACACCCCCAGAATGCAGAGTACTTCAGGGATAAGATGTTGCTTGTGCAAGCTCAGGATAATGGTGTAGCTTTGGATGAAGAGGAGTTGTTGTTCTTGGCTGAGGGAAATGCTAAGACATATGATGCAGATGTGGATGAGCAACCAATTCAGGAGATAGGACATAATCATCAGAATGCCTTTCAAGTAGCTGATTGTGATGCATACGACTCTGATGTTGATGAAGAACTGATAACGCTACACGCGTCGTTCGGGGTCAAGGAAACTTCCTTTTCTTCGAGCAAGTTTTATAACACCCTAGGCAGTGAACCTAATCGTTGTAGTGTAGTAATTAGGGTAAGCCTCGGGTATTGATATCGTTCTCTAGGGGAATAGGAATGCTAGTAAGGAGTTACTACGCTAAGGTTAAGATTGAGGAAGATTATTTTTTATCTTTTTTATATTTTATGAAATGGAAAGGTACGAATCTCGGGTATTGGATTTGGGGGGGTTGGTATTTCTACCGATTACTCTACTATTATCTAATTATCTAAACTAAGGTTGTGGGAGTCTATGTCTAATTAATGTGTGCTCGTATGATAGTTTAAAGATGTGTTTACTTAGGTTGTATTACTCCTTAATTATCTCCTATTGATGGTTGAGTTGTCACGTCCTTATTCCTAGTTGCGTTGTGTGTCTAAAGTTGTAGGGTATGCATTTCTCCCTAACTCTTTGAACTTACCAAAGGGTCTCGTCTACAAACCCACTAGGGATGATAAACTCCTACTCTAAGGCGCTCTTTGGATGGTTTAGCCTACAACTACTCAGGTAATTATATTCTAAGGTTCACAAAGATGAATCAAGCATTAAGTACACAACGAATGACCTATCGCATTACTAGATCATTAATCAACTAAGATAAGAAACAACCAATCAATATTCAATAATTAAGTTTCATACTTCCTAAGCAAACACACAAATAAATTAGCCGTACATGGAGAACATGCAAGCATACACACAAATAATCAAAGACATAATTGAATTAATGAATTAAAGACTTATCTTGATGTAAGATAGGGTTTAAAACCCTAAAATACTGTACAAGACACCTTAGGTTCGGTTTTAGGTTTTTACTCCAAAAGACTCTCCACAAAAGACTGAAAAATTCGGATTCTATATATAAGATTACATATGCGACGGCGTCACCTTATGTTTCGTGACGCCGTCGTGTCGCCGTCATTAGGGTTTCGTCTTGGCCACGTTAACCTTGCGACGGCGTCACCTTATGTCCGTGACGCCGTCCTCTTCAGCTTCTGACGTCGTCTGGATTGCATCTAGGCCGTCTGAGTAGCGACGGCCTACTCTTTTACAACTGGACGTCGTCACTTGAAAATACGAGTTTTGAGTTCTGTATCGTCACAAAAATCTTGGGACGGTGTCGCAATTAGCACCTGACGCCGTCGCCTTCTAATTTCAGCAACTGTGAGTGTCTCAGTTTTGACTTTGGCCATTTCCTTCATATATTCGCGCCTTTTCGTCCAAATAAGTGCCATTCCAGCATTTTGCCTTCAAGAGACCTAAAAAGTGAAAAAGAACGATATTAAGCAATAACGGATACAAAAGTGATCAAATAAGGACTTAAACGACCCCTCAAAATGGTACCTTTTAAAACCTTATCAAATATCCCTACACTTGTTATTTGCTTGTCCTCAAGCAAATGTGCTTTTATCCAATTAATTTATAAGTTAGGGGTCATGAAGCATTAATTCAAAACGGTCCACAACACATATAAGCCCCGCAAAAGTCATAACAAGCACGGAAATTACATACTAGCACCTCACATGGGGTGTTTGGATACTCACATCTCTCTCGGGTGTATATATGAAATATAACAAAAAGTAAATGGAAGATAAACACTCATTAACTGGTCCTAGTACATAGATTACCATAGGCTTGAGAATAGATCAAACCTCCATCGCTTTGGCGTAAGCACCTAGGAAAGACTATCAAAGAGGTCTTTAAAGGGTTGTAATGTTAGGCTTACGGTAGGGAAACAAGGGTTTGGTGGGATAGGCTATTTAGTGGTGGCAAGTCAAAAATCTCTATGTTAAATGCATATGAAGAATGGCGTTGCTAAGCCAAGACTCGACACTCTAAACTCTAGATAACTGAAATAAACAAACATAAATTTAAAGGATAGATGTAGGATGGTAGCCCGTATGTTGTTGTTTTTTTTTTTTTTTTTTTTTTTTTTCACACTCTATTTTTTTCTTTTCTCTTTTTCCATTTTTTTCGATTTTTTTTTTTTTTTTTTTTTTCATACACTTTTACTCTACCATCCATTACGATAACATCAAAATACTAGGGATTTACAGGCATATCGCTACACTTGAGTTTTTATTACTCTAACACTAATTTGACCCGATTTGAAAAGATCAAAACACTTGGGGTACATTATTATGCAAACAAAGGGAATTTGAATTTTTAACGTTCCCTTCCCGTCATTTCATAAACTTTAACTTTTCCATGAATCCCAATCGTCCGAAAACTGTATACAAAGGATAGGACTCGACTTAGCAACTCATGCAAGCAACCAGATAATTGAACTAAGGGTTTAGGGTGATAACAAACATTTTCACTAAAAGTGAGTGCATAAGGGGTAGGCTAAGGCGATTTGGGTGTATATTTGGGGGTGGGGTGTAAACAATGCTCTTCATTGATATTCCGGGAAAACCGAAACATCACGAGAACCGCGAAAAGGATAGGCTCTGAGGGGTTAACTAGGGGTATCGTGTACTAAAGATGAGTACAACGCAAAGGGTGTGGGGGAATTACTCAACCGATGTGGAAGAAGTAATTATATTACAGATATCAAACAAGGGTTATCCTAATGCCTCTTATCATTTAGTTATTCCTAACTACACAAGTGTAGCCTCACTTGCGATCTCGGAATGCATCACAAAACAAGTTCTAGAATCTAATATACTACCGGTTCACACTCTAAGCATTAAAGATGAATGCTTTAATTCCTACTAATCTAAGGGCGATCCTCACATTTTGGTGGAATTTGGGTGGTAAAGGGTTTTTGTGCTAGTCATACAACTTCCTATCCATGAGACGCTTTTGTTAAGACTAATGGCCCACTCCTATATGTCATAAAAAATTTTAAATTTGGTGCCAAAATTACCCTAACCGACATTTCCTCATGGTTTATTACACAATCACAATTGGACAAAGCAAATAGTCAAGGATAAGCATAGTTTCAAAGTTCCCGTTTTATTTTCCCTCCCTACACTTAAACTGAACATTGTCCCCAATGTTCCCCGAAAGTATCAAAGTTATGATAAAAGAAGGTAATTAAAAACGAAAGAAACTAATACTCCCCTGATTAGCTCGGTAGGATCCGTGTAAAGTGGTGGTTAAATCCTTTTCAAGAAGAATTATTGCGTGAAAAGCTCCTTCCAATCTTATGTAACTTCTTCTTGACAAACTAAACCTGCACACTTGAAGAAAACAAACGAAACCTTCGCGTAAAATCGGCGGTAATAATATATATAAGACTCGATTTAAACTAGGATATAATGCTTGTGGAATGGATGTTTACAGAATTTCTAAGAAAATTAAGACCTGGAAAATTCCAAAAATTTATAAGTAGCTCAGAAAACGAGAAAAAAGTAATCTGATGTTTTTACTCCTTCCTGACGCCGTCAGGTTGCAATCATGACGCCGTCAGGTTATCCTGACAAAAACTGGTCTGCGATTTTCTGGAAAAAATTCTGGAAATTTTACATCTTTAGAATCTGGAAAAATTCCTGCAAAACATCCATTATGACTCGATACAAGCATTTGACTCGAACGAACAAACATAAATATCTTTTAGTTAATTGTTATTCTCATGTTTACGTTTCTTTTGAAAACGTGTGTAATCCTCCCTACACTTATCCCTTATGTAAAATACCTTTATATGCAATTAAGACGAGGTTAAAAACAAAATAAAGCATTTTTTACAAATTTAAACATGAGGATAAACAATTAATAAAAGATATATGACACTAACAATCAAACAATTAAGCATGGGTTGCCTCCCACGAAGCGCTTTTCTTTATTTAAGAGTCTTGTAGCTAGACTCATAGTCGTGCTCCTACGTACCGATATACGTAAGTCTATCCTCAGCAATGTCGTAAGGATCAAACTTATCATTCAAGTTCCTAGTAGTACGTTCGGTTAAATATGCCTTTTCAAACATCTCACCATCGGGATCATAGATTTGTATCCTAATGTGCCATTCTCCATTACCATCACTAGGCGGTCTATTCCAATCCCACTTGTGTTCAGATTTCTCAACTTTCCACTTATTCATGACAAGGTTAACGGGCAAGCTTCCTAGGAACTCGGTCATCTTCCTAAATACTAAGGCGTCCTCGAACGGGTTCACTTCTATGTCCCTAGCCATTTCTTTTTCTTGGAAAGTTGCTGCACTAGCAAAGGCTTTATCTAGGTAAAAAGGTCTTTAGGGGCCTATGATGTTCTTATCAATCCAAGGTCCATATCTAGAAGGCTCTCTATCCAACCCTATCTCTTGTGGGATTTCCTCATCCTTGTAGTATGTATGCTTTTTAACATCGTAAACGGATCTAGCACTCCCCTCCCCTACCACTATTTTGGACATCTTACAATCGATGATGGCACTAGCGGTAGCTAAAAATCCTCTTCCAACTAGTAATGGGCATGTCGGGTCCTTATTCATGTCTAGCACATGGAAGTCGGCCAAAAGAGTCAACTCTCCTACATGTACTACCATGTCCTTTATTATTCCTACCGGACGTGCTATACTACCGTCCGCTAGACCTAAGATGGTTTCCGTTGGTTCAATTTTACCTAAGTTAAGGCTTCTATGGAGGGACAACGGAACAAGATTGATGCATGATCCTAAATCGGCTAGAGCATCGAGTGGTTTGGAAGTTCCAAGTCTACACGGAAGAGTAAATAGCCCGGGATCGTCTAACTTCTTAGGTAAGTTGTTTCGCACAAAGGCGGACCCATGTTTTCCAAGCCTAAGTTCTAACTCATATTTTTCTTTTAAAGCATTATAGTAAGGTGCATGAGCTAAGACTTCAAGAATCGGTTTTTCTTGATGGAGTTCCTTGTACTCCTCCTCTAAACTAGGTTTGGATTCTTGGCTGACGGGTTTCTCAAGAGTAGGCTTTACCAAAGGTGTCGGGCCTTGGTATCTCTTGGATGGCTTGGAACCCTTTTTGATAGCATTTACCGAGTGAACCGTTGGGTGGGAGGGGCATGGATGTGCACTCTCCCATGGTGAACTAGAACATGAAGTCGATGCAATCGAATTCACTTTTGGGTTCTTTATGGTATCACTTGGGAGTGCTCCAACTTCCCGTTCATTGAAGGCTTTTAAGAGGGCATCAAGCTTGGTTGTCATCTCGCTTTGTTTTTGCTTAAAATCGGCTTCAAGCTTATTCAATCGAGTTTCTTGGGATGACAAAAATCTAGATGCAATTGCCTCAAGATATGCAATTGCCTCAAGATTAGTGGGGTTCCCGGTATTAAAAGAGTTGACCCTAGTAGGTGAACTAGATGAGCTTTGGGGTGTGCTTGCGTTTTGGTTCCACTTAAGGTTAGGGTGATTTCTCCATGAGGGGTTGTATGAGTTTCCTAAGTTGTTTTGTTCTGGTTTGAAAGTGTACCACTTCTCTCCCGCTCCGTCGGTACGTATGGAGGCGTAGTCCGCAAAAGCTTGTTCGGAGAGCCTTGTGCAATCACGAGTGTCATGGGGACCACTGCATAACTCACAAGGTAGAGTGATTTGATTTACTTGTCGTGAGGACTTAGGATTTTTGTAGGAACTCATGAGGAATCTAACTTGATCTTCAAGTTCGATCATCCTACGGTCGGGAGGAGGCAAGGAGATTGCCTTGACGGTTTTGGGCAGCTCACGGGGGTCATCCCAACTTTCGTTGTCATAGAGGGCGAGGTCCTCTATTATTTCCCATGATTCTTCTGCGGTGAGATCACTAAGTTTTCCACCGGCCGCTTGGTCAATGGATCGCTTAGTGGGGAAGTTGACATGATCATAAAAGATTTGGACTTGGAGCCAAAGATCAATGCCGTGATGAGGGACTTTTTGAAGTAAGTCCTTGAATCGGGTCCATGCTTCGTAGAGAGATTCACCTTGACGTTGTTGGAACATCAAGATGTCATTCCTAAGCTCAGTGGTTCTCCCCGGTGGGAAAAATTGAGCAAGGAAGCGAGAAGTAAGATTATCCCAACTTGAGATGGAGCCGGCGGGAAGTCGCTCAAGCCAATTACTAGCTTGGTCCCGTAGAGAGAATTGGAAGAGACGCAGGCGCGTGGTCTCCCGAGTAGTAGCATCAAGGTCGATGGAATCGACAATTTTGAGGAAATCCCTCAGATGCTGATTTGGATCTTCGGAACGAAGTCCATGGAATGCACATCCGTTTTGCACCAACCGGATGGTGTCGGATCGCAGGGCCGTAGTTTGGGCTTGGTCGGGAAGCTCAATGGTGTTCCTATAGCCTAGATGGCTTGGTCTCGAATACTCACCAAGAGTACGGGCTCTTGGCGGGTCATTTGGTGGTAGGTTGATGAATGGTAGTGGATTATCACCTTCCATGATGAAAAGTGATAAGATTACGAACAAAAGGTCACGAAGAAGGGGGATAGACTAAGAGAAAGCTAAAAATGAGAAAAAATTTACTTGATAGGAATCAAGCAAAGAACCTAAACGAGGTGAACTACTAACTAGCTATTCTATTCCCCGGCAGCGGCGCCAAAAACTTGATAACGCTACACGCGTCGTTCGGGATCAAGGAAACTTCCTTTTCTTCGAGCAAGTTTTATAACACCCTAGGCAGTGAACCTAATCGTTGTAGTGTAGTAATTAGGGTAAGCCACGGGTATTGATATCGTTCTCTAGGGGAATAGAAATGCTAGTAAGGAGTTACTACGCTAAGGTTAAGATTGAGGAAGATTATTTTTTATCTTTTTTATATTTTATGAAATGGAAAGGTACGAATCTCGGGTATTGGATTTGGGGGGGTTGGTATTTCTACCGATTACTCTACTATTATCTAATTATCTAAACTAAGGTTGTGGGAGTCTATGTCTAATTAATGTGTGCTCGTATGATAGTTTAAAGATGTGTTTACTTAGGTTGTATTACTCCTTAATTATCTCCTATTGATGGTTGAGTTGTCACGTCCTTATTCCTAGTTGCGTTGTGTGTCGAAAGTTGTAGGGTATGCGTTTCTCCCTAACTCTTTGAACTTACCAAAGGGTCTCGTCTACAAACCCACTAGGGATGATAAACTCCTACTCTAAGGCGCTCTTTGGATGGTTTAGCCTACAACTACTCAGGTAATTATATTCTAAAGTTCACAAAGATGAATCAAGCATTAAGTACACAACGAATGACCTATCGCATTACTAGATCATTAATCAACTAAGATAAGAAACAACCAATCAATATTCAATAATTAAGTTTCATACTTCCTAAGCAAACACACAAATAAATTAGCCGGACATGGAGAACATGCAAGCATACACACAAATAATCAAAGACATAATTGAATTAATGAAGTAAAGACTTATCTTGATGTAAGATAGGGTTTAAAACCCTAAAATACTGTACAAGACACCTTAGGTTCGGTTTTAGGTTTTTACTCCAAAAGACTCTCCACAAAAGACTGAAAAATTCGGATTCTATATATAAGATTACATATGCGACGGCGTCACCTTATGTTTCGTGACGCCGTCGTGTCGCCGTCATTAGGGTTTCGTCTTGGCCACGTTAACCTTGCGACGGCGTCACCTTATGTCCATGACGCCGTCCTTTTCAGCTTCTGACGTCGTCTGGATTGTATCTAGGCCGTCTGAGTAGCGACGGCCTACTCTTTTACAACTGGACGTCGTCACTTGAAAATACGAGTTTTGAGTTCTGTATCGTCACAAAAATCTTGGGACGGCGTCGCAATTAGCACCTGACGCCGTCGCCTTCTAATTTCAGCAACTGTGAGTGTCTCGATTTTGACTTTGGCCATTTCCTTCATATATTCGCGCCTTTTCGTCCAAATAAGTGCCATTCCAGCATTTTGCCTTCAAGAGACCTAAAAAGTGAAAAGGAACGATATTAAGCAATAACGGATACAAAAGTGATCAAATAAGGACTTAAACGACCCCTCAAAATGGTACATTTTAAAACCTTATCAAGAACCCACTGCACAAACCATCTTAATGGCTAGCATTTCTCCAATGGTCTCTCCTAAAGTCTCTTCATCTCCACAAGCTGGTCCATCCAAAGACAAAATCATTTCTGAGGTATTAAAATTATACGATGAAGTTGATGAGCAAAAGATACATAACGAAGTACAATCAACTGTAATTACTGAGTCAGATATTGAAAATATGGATAATATCCTTGTTGTCCCATATGATCAATATGTGAAACAAAGTGAAAGTGAGATTGTACCAAGTGATGCATCTTCTGCAGTCAACAATGATTATGTTTTTTATGAATTCACTGCATGTGCCCCTGATGATTCTGTCATCTCTGAACTAAATGCCTATAAAGAACGTGTTGCTATTTATGAACAACGTGCAAAATTTGAGCTGACCACCCGTGAGCAGGAAATGGATGACCAAATGCGTACAACTATTAGAAATAGTAGGTTTAGAGAAGAAGTATTAAAACAAGAGTTAAACTCCTTACAAGAAAAGCTTTCTAAAACTGCTAAGCAAAAACAAGAACTTCAAGAAAATGTTAAAATGCTTAAGCAAGAATTCAGTGCTAAGGAATCAAAACTTTTGAATGATTTTTCTAATCTAAAAACCTTGAAAAACAAGCTTGAAAATAAGTTGTACGTACAAGGAAATACCATTCAGACTGCTCACTTAATCACTAAGCATAGAGTCTTAAGCGATAAGCATAGCATTCCCCTTGTTGAGGAACCAAATCCAGAGGTCATTAAAAAGGCTAGAAATGCTCATAAGGTTCTTTATGATGGCAATGAAATCCTTAAACCTAGACAGAAACCTAGTTGCGTTGATTGCACTGAGGAAGATAAGAAATCAGATGAAGTCACTAGGGAAAAGATGAACAAGAAATTAGATGATCCTAAATGTAAAGAGAAGAAAATAAAGATCACACCCCATGATTACAAGAAGGAGAATTGGATTTCCTTGAACATGTTTAAGCCTCAGACGTTGTTTACACCCGAACAAGTGTTCTGGAAAAAGGATTTAGATAAGCAAAAGGCAGAGAATCTTGTTGTAACGAACCCTCCCTTTAGGAAAATGCCTTCAGCAACTGTGTATCCTCCCAATACACCAATGCATTTAGTTCCTAGGACTATTGCCACTAAAAGCAAGACCTTAATCAGTCAATATGTTATTTTTCAACTATTTGTTGATTTTGAGAAAACTTGTAAGAAAAGGATCACACCCACTGGCATAACTGAAGGGGAAAGGGGTTTTGAGCAAACGAAAGAATGTTATTTAACTGAAGTCATGCCTTTCTTTAAACAGCTAAAAGATCATTTTGAAAGTCTTAAAAAGGGAATGAACTTAGACATTAAAGAAATGGAAAAGGAGTTTGATGCAATGATAATTGAGGTTAGTGACTATGAGCGAGCACTAAAATATAATGAGATTGAGAGGAAGAACTTGCATACATTAAATGAGACTCTTATTACTGAATGTGTTGCTCAAGATGTGTTTTTCACTGCTACAAATTGTTCTATTAATGCTTCCCAATTTCATGAATTATCTGTTGCCCTGAAAGTCTCCCATGATCGTGTCATTGAGCTTGAAAAAACTAATTCTAAACTAAATGAGAAAATTGAACTGGATGATCACGACAATTTGGTTAAACATTTTTCTAAACTAGAAGTTGAGCATTTTAATTTACAACTGAAATATCAACATCTTAAAGAAAATGTCAAAACTTCAAATATCAAGACATCCTCAGATGCTCCAGAGTTTGATGCAGTTTTTCAAATTAACAAACATGATGAACAGATTCAAGCTCATTGCAACACGATCAAAAAGTTGAAAGCCCAAATCTCTCAATTAAAGGGTCAAACGAACAATATGACAGGCTCCCAAATGCCTCCTCCTCTAGATTCTCAGAATTCTCAAACGTTTCATCTTCAAAACTTAGTAAATGCATTACAAAAGGAAAAAAAAAGTTTTCTAGAAGAAAATGAAAAGGTTAAACGTCATTTCAATGAGTTATTTGAATCAATAAAGGTCACTCGTAACAAAAATAACGAACAAATAGCTTCATTGCAAAAGGAAATTAAGAATCTGAAGAGTCAGGTAAAAGGGAAAATGCCAATGACCAATGGGGAGAATGGTGTATCAAAGGTTCACTCTTGTAATAAATATGCTTTGTTTGTGAAATATGTTCCCCCTCATCTCAGGAATAACAAAATTGCTATTCAAACATATTTCTCATCCCTTAAGGATTGTCTAGAATGTCTACGTGAGATTGTTGAAGAGGATAAATTAGTGAAACCACTTGACAATGCAATTGGGGATGCATGCTTATATGCCAAACGATCTCAAGAAATTCTAGAATGCTTAATCACAATATGCCCAAAGTCCTTAGGTGAGAGAGTTAATCCTTTGATTCCATGTTCGATGCCTAGTGCCAAGTATGATATTCATTCGATGCCTAATGTTTTGAATGAGAACCTTAGTGTGCCTTTAAGTAGTTCAGATTCCAGATCTGTTAATGCTAAGAAAGCGAACTCTAGTGCGCCTTCTAGGAGTACAAATCCCAGCACTTCTAGTGTTAAGAAAGTGAACCTTAGTGTGCCTGCATGTAATTCAGATCCCAGTACATCTAAACAGGAGATGCAAAGAGTAACAAAACCAACTAATGTTCCCATTCCCTCTACAGGAGTAATCATTGACATTAAAGCGAGCAGGTCACAGTCTCAAGACAATACAAGGAATGATAGGACCTCGCAAGCTAAGAATGTGCATTGGAAGAAAGTAGAAGACCAATCTAGGAACTCTAAGTTTGAGCCGAATAAAACGAATCGTGTTGATTCTAGTATTTGCCATAGGCGTACTGTAATTAATTCGAATTCTGATACTATTTGCATACCTTGTAATGATGTCTGCTTGAATTCTGTTGCTAATCATGAATGTGGTATGAACACTTTGTCTAATACTGTCAAATCCCAAGTGAATCTTGTCAAGGAAAAATATCATGCTAAGAAGGCAAAAAGGCAAAGGCGAAAGAAAGTTAGAAAACAATGGAAACCCATAGGAAGAACATTTAGTAAGATAGGCTATCATTGGATACCTATTGGTCATAAGACTAATCAGACAATGCCCACTAGAAAATGGATGCCTACTGGTAGAACTATTCCCTTAAGAAGTGAGCACACTTTGAATAGGGCTAATACAGACACTAGTACTGCAACTATTCATAATGATTCCATTGCCTTAATTTCTGATATGAATGCTTCTATTTCTGATGTGGGTGTTCCAACCATTGTTACTAACCAAATGGAACCCATTCTTGCATGGGGATCCCAATTATCCAGTTATCCATTCTTGTCTGTGTTCAACTGCAGATCGTTCAAATCGTTCTGTGGTACCTGGACTCAGGCTGTTCCAAGCATATGACTGGCGACCGGTCGCGACTCATAAACTTCGTGAGTAAATTCATCGGGACAATTAGATTCGGGAACGACCATTTTGGAGCTATTATGGGTTATGGAGATTATGTGGTTGGTAAAAGTGTAATTTCCAGGGTATATTATGTGGAAGGTCTTGGTCATAATTTGTTCTCTGTTGGTCAATTATGTGATTCCGATCTAGAAGTAGCTTTCAGAAAACATACTTGTTTCGTTAGAGAACTTGATGGTGTAGAATTGTTAAGAGGAACCCGAGGTTCAAACCTATACACCATATCTATCGATGACATGATGAAGTCCTCTCCAATCTGCTTGCTGTCAAAGGCTTCTAAAACAAAGTCTTGGTTATGGCATCGTCGTCTCAATCACTTGAACTTCGGTACCATAAACAACCTTTCCAGAAAGGATCTAGTCAGAGGCTTACCCAGATTAAAATATGAAAAAGATCATCTTTGCTCAGCTTGTCAATTGGGAAAAAGCACGAAATATGCCCACAAACCAAAACCCACAAACTCTGTAATGGAAGTTCTTCATACCCTTCATATGGATCTGTGCGGTCCAATGAGAGTGCAAACTATTAATGGGAAGAGATATGTGTTAGTAGTGGTTGATGACTACTCCCGATTCACTTGGGTTAAGATTTTGAGGACAAAGGACGAAACTCCAGATGTCATCATTAAACTCATTAAACAACTTCAGATCAGACTCAACAAAACAGTTTGAATCGTCCGAACTGACAATGGAACTGAGTTTGTTAATAAAGCACTCAATGAATTTTATGAAAATGTTGGAATCAGTCCTCAAAGAAGTGTTCCTCGAACTTCTCAACAGAACGGTGTAGTTGAAAGACGAAACCAAACTCTTGTAGAAGCTGCAAGGACAATGCTGATCTACTCAAAGGTTCCAATGTTTCTATGGGCTGAAGCTATTGCCACTGCTTGTTACACTCAAAATAGATCTCTAATTCACACATCTCATGGAAAGACTCCATACGAACTTGTCCACAATCGAAAACCTGATCTATCACACATTCGTGTGTTTGGTGCTTTATGTTATCCAACTAATGATGGTCAAGATTTAGGAAAACTGAGGGCCAAAGCAGACATTGGAGTATTTGTAGGCTATGCACCAAATAGAAAAGGTTACCGAATCTACAATAAGAGAACCCGAGATATCATGGAAACAATTCACGTTACGTTTGATGAGCTGACCGGTCAAATGGCTCCTGGACAATCCAGTTCTGGACCCGCACTTCAAAACAGTCCCATTGGTTCATCCCTTGTACCAAATTCCTCTCCAGCTATTCCATATGTACCTCCTACTGAAGATGATTTGAAGAAATTGTTTGATCCGATGTTTGATGAACTCTATGAGCCAAGTGCTATTGAACTGACAATTCCCACAACAGAGGCTGCTCATATCCCTGAGAATGAAGTCAATCCTTCAGTCTCAATATCATTAAGTCAAGAAGCACATGCTGCTGATAACTCAGTCTCATCAACAAATCATTTATCTTCAAATGTACATCATGGAACTGCTTCTGGCATCAATGATGAAGTTAATCCCTTTGCTACTCCTGAAGATGCTCCATTTGAAAACATATTTGCTCCTGAATCATCATCAAAACCATCTTCTTCAGGAGACATCGACTCTGCTACCTCAGTCCCTCAACAACTGCCACATGAACACCTTAGAAAATGGACTCACGATCATCCATTAGACAACATCATTGGAAATCCCTCTCGTCCAGTATCCACACGGAAACAACTTGCAACCGATGCCTTATGGTGCTTCTTCAACTCCGTACTCTCTAAGATCGAACCAAAGGATGTTAAAACTGCCATGAATGAAGACAGCTGGTTCAATGCTACGCATGATGAAATTCATGAGTTTGATCGACTCGATGTATGGGAGTTAGTACCTGCTCCAGATTGTGCTATGATCATTGCTCTAAAATGGATCTTCAAAGTGAAACTTGATGAGCATGGTGATGTGTTGAAGAACAAGGCTCGATTAGTTGCTAAAGGATACCGTCAAGAGGAAGGTATTGACTTTGAAGAATCTTTTGCTCCAGTTGCTCGAATCGAGGCAATCAGAATCTTTTTGGCTAATGCTGCTAGTAAGAACATGGTAGTCTATCAGATGGATGTAAAGACGGCATTTCTGAACGGAGATCTTAAAGAAGTCGTCTACGTCAGCCAACCGGAAGGATTTGTGAATCTAGAGCATCCTACTCACGTTTATCGTTTGAAGAAGGATCTTTACGGTTTAAAGCAAGCTCCAAGGGCATGGTATGATACGCTATCAAAGTTCCTTCTATCTACCGGATTTAGCAAAGGAGCAGTTGATCCAACATTGTTCACCAGAAAGTCAGGGAAACATTTAATTCATGTTCAAATTTATGTTGATGATATCATCTTTGCCTCGACTGACCCCAATGAGTGTGACCGTTTTTCAAATGAAATGGGTTCAAAATTTCAAATGTCAATGATGGGACAAATGTCATTTTTCTTGGGATTACAAATTTCACAAAGTCCCGGAGGCATCTTCATAAATCAATCTAAATATGCAAATGAGATTTTAAAGAAATTTGGATTTGATTCAAGTGACCCTGTTGACACTCCCATTATTGAACGAACTAAACTAGATGAGAACCACTCAGGGATCATGGTAGACCAAAAGAAATATCGTAGTATGATTGGATCCCTGATGTACCTCACAGCTAGTAGACCAGACATCTTGTTCGCTGTTTGCATGTGTGCTAGATACCAGGCTAAGCCTACTAAAAGGCACCTTGAAGCGGTTAAACGGGTCTTTCGGTATCTCCAAGGAACTATCAATATGGGACTTTGGTACCCGAAGGACACCGGTATGTCACTAACAGCCTATGCAGATGCTGATCATGCAGGGTGTCAAGATACTCGTCGAAGTACATCTGGAGGTGCTCAGTTTTTGGGTGATAAGCTTGTGAGCTGGTCTTCAAAGAAGCAAATGAGTACCTCTATTTCCTCTACAGAGGCTGAATACATAGCCATGTCATCATGTTGTGCTCAAATCTTATGGATGAGATCCCAATTATCTGACTATGGCTTTGAATTTAACAAAATCCCTCTGTACTGTGATAATAAAAGTGCTATTGCTCTCTCATGCAACAACGTACAACACTCAAGAGCAAAGCACATCGAAATTCGACATCATTTCATCAGGGAACAAGTGGAAAAAGGTGTGGTGGAACTCTATTTTGTGAGGTCTGAATATCAGTTAGCAGACATCTTCACCAAAGCTCTTCCAAGAGAACGTTTTGAGTTTATTCTTCCACGTCTTGGCTTGAAAAGCCTTCAACCAGATACACTCAAACTTCTTCAGGAGGAAGACGAGGAGTAAAGGTCTATCTTCATCTATCTCTTGTATATATCTATTCGAAAAACAAAATACAAAATTTAAAACCTTCAAAATCCATAAAAATCTGAAAAATTCGAAAAATCTTCAAAAAATATTGTCAATTTGTTTTGTTTTTTCTCGGTTCGACAATATCTACGGTCTTTGTGCTGTCATTCAAAGAATGACACGGGACTTTAGATGTTGTTTGAATTCTTATATAAAAAAAAAAAAAAAAAAAAAAAAAAAAATGGGAGAAAGAGAAACAATGGTTTATTGTCATTTCAGGCAGTAACCCGCTTTTTAAAGAAAGAACAGAGCCATACTTTATCATGTTTTCAAAATTCCATGCTCTGATTCTATTAACATTCATCTGCTGAAAACTAACTGCTTTGAAAAATAACTCGGACTCTATTTTTGATAATCATCTGGACTTATTTGTCAAAATATCTATCTCTCAATCAACAACCTATGTCATTGATTGAGGGGGAGAATGATTTCAATTATATCAAAAAGTTATTTGTCATTCAATTGTTTTCAAAAGATATTCATGCATGTTTAATCAATGGAGTTTAAAATCTTAATATCCGATTCTTGTCATCTAAAACGTTTTTCATAATCAAGTCACAATTCTCCTTAAAAAGCTTTCAAAATCAATTTAAATCTACAGAGATCACAAATCTCAAATGATTTGATATTTGTGATCGGGGGAGAATTTGTGATTGAAATTGAATTTAAACTGACAATTCGGTAAATGGTTTTATAAGAATGTACAAGCTCTCCTTCCCACATGTGGCAAACGATTTCAAATTTTCCATGCACATGTTGAGGGGGAGCATCTATCTTAAACCACAAAGATCCGAAACGTGATCAATTTATATCAATGTGCATGTTTCCTCTAGTATGTGCAAAAATCTTTTCAAATCTTAATGCACATATTGAGGGGGAGCAAAATCATGAAAACCTCATCCTTCCCCAAAATGCTTTATCTACTTGATTCGATTAGGGAAGTGATGTTGATATCTTTTAGAAAATGGTTATTAAAGAGGTTAATTCTTTCTCTTGCCTCCATGTGCAAAACGATTTCAAATACTTGATGCACATGTTGAGGGGGAGTTCTCGTTCTAAAAATATCAAAAACAATTCAGGTACAAAATGCTTTGATAATATATCATAAGTATCTGGATTGATTTTCAAATGGTTTTCAATTGGTTCCAAATGGCAGATGAACAATACCAAATAGACCGACCAACTTTACTTTATGTACGGTGATATAAGGATGATAAGGTTAGGTATTTGTTCCCATGATCCGCCAGAACCGGAGGGATCTACCCAGGGACTATCCACTAGTTAGTGTAGAGTTCTTAGGTATGATGATAAAAGGAGAAAAATGAGATATGGGAAGAGTGCGGACTGAGACTGAGCTAGTACTGGAATAAACCAAACAAGGTTCTAGCTATGAAGTCTTGGTAAGCACTGAAAGGGTTGAAGAATTAAAAAGAATTGAATGAGAAAAGGGTGAAAACAAATAGCCCTCCATTGATTCAACCTTAGGGCAGAAACCGGGTTCAATTCATTTGCTACTGGCGGTTACCAAGGTAACACCGGTATTGAAGACAAGACATCATGGACCCAGTGACGCACTGCACTTCAATCTTCCCAAACCACTCAAGTTCCTCTTAAAAGGGCTTGTTTCATTCTCACGGGGAACCTACATTATCTATCGACTTTCTCTTAGAGATTGTTGATATTGAAGAAGGAGACCCTCTCCCTAGTCTCCGATACAGGATCCAAATATGCACAAATTGAGTCTAGAGCCACGAGATCATCAATAAATCTCATTAGGACACTTTCAATGAAGATTCTCTGTTTCACATAATGTGGAAAGAGAGATTATATCTTGAGTCCTACGCATTATCCTTGTGGTATTGCTAGAACATCTGAGTGATATGCAAACATATTCACAATGAAGATGGAAAGCCCTCTGGAGCCAACATCAAACAAGCTCCTGGTGGGTGGCATGTGAGATCTATTCAATAGATCAACCATGTGACAACTGAACAGAAACAATGGGGTGATTCAATCTTTTGAATCAATCCTGGTTCAGGTTATGGATTGACGGATACCTTTGAAAAACCGGTCATTGTGCTTAAAAACTCTTTTCTTTAGCACATTGACCGTGTTCGAATATTTCAAATCAAAAGGTGTTTTATGATTGATAATTGATTTTCATTAAAACCTTCGTTGTATTGCAAAAACAATTTCTATTGAGCAATACACGATTGTCTTTCAAATCTCTTTTCATCAATCAGTGAATTTCTATTCGCTGGTTCACTCACTCCGTGTTGTCTTCTTTGAGATGTTCCGGTTTGAGAACAGCTAGAGCAGCTGCGAAACCCTGTCAAGGAAATTCTACAGAATTATACCTGATCACAGGCAGTACTTGTACTGATCAACGGGGAACCGTGGGCCGTGTACCTCAATTCAACGAAAGTGATCAAAGACACTTTCGTGCGCTTTATTGCTAACTGTTTTATGCAGGTACATCTGACGTTTGCAGCTGATCAGAATGAAGCGGACAATCCATAGCCGCATGCTCACACTACACATTCATCTCAAAAGAAATCATGATAAGTTCATCAATGACTCTGATATTTTCACTCCATGCTTCTGCTACGCTGCTGCCAATATCATGAATCAACGAAAGCTTCCGTTACTCCGATGAGAAGATATCATGATCCAGATTGTGAGCATGTCGGTCCGAAAGTCACAACATCACATAATACCAACACCACAATGGATGTCTCAGAGATTTTTTGATAGCTGATGATCTCAAAAGCTGGCTCAAATTTATTATCACGTGGATCAGTAAAAGACCTCCACTTGGATTAACCAAACATGCAATGATAAGAATCAATGACTACGAGCTTCGGAGCAAAGTACTACATCAAGAATGCAAGAACAATTTTTTAATGTAATATCTGTTTGTATTCAATGTAATTTTAGTACATGATTGAGGTGACCTCCCTTAGGGGGAGATTGTTAGGAATTAGAAATTCCAGGCATTAAAGAGTCGGTCACCTCAAGTATATGTAATCGTTAGAAAGCTCGTAGTCGTAGTTATTTTAAGTTAAGTAGTATTTAGTTAAGTAACACCGTGGAGGACGGACGGGTCTTTACCCACTGTATGCCTGATCCACAGCCCGTTGTGTGGCGTTTTATTGTAAGACTATAAATACTCTCTACCTTCCAAGGTAGAGAGTTGGAGCTCATAATAAGATCTTTTCTTTCTCTCACTAAGTTCCCAAACCTCTAACTTTCTCTCTCTAGAACTCACCTTTATACGCCCACTTTGTGTTATGGTTTGATGTGTTTGTGAAATCCAATATCCTACACCAACTGACGACCCTTTCTACTTGTGCGATTTGACCAACTGATCACCTACCGTTTTGATGAACTTAAGAATTAGGGGGTGAGTGTTTAAGTTGCTAACGCCCGGGCACTCACTATTATAAATATAGCATGTAGCGGTACTTAATGACTTGGCTTAGGGGACCAGGAAAAACATGACTTATGAGGGGACACCTGACTTCTCCTGTGGTGACATCTTTGCTGATAGGTTAGGGCGAATTGACCAAATGTTGTCCTCTCGACTTTGACCCCACCTGAAGTAATTGGAAGTAAGTAGACGTAGACATAACTAGCTAGGAGGATTAACTAGGTTAGCACCACTATCCTCAATTGATTTATCCTTTGCCTTTATTTGCTTTTATCTGCTTTAGTAGTTTAATTAATTAATTCCTTATCGAAACCATTATTAATCTGTGACACCTAGACTTAGTAATAATCCAACACACATAGCTCTTGGGACGACCTCGGCTTTACCAATTACTACGCTACACACGACCGGGTACACTGCCCGTTAGTGCACTAGGGTAGACCATAGGTATAACGAGACTTTATAAATATTAAACCTGGTCAGTAAAACCTGCATCAATCACTTTATGGTTTCTTAGGGAGAATCACCACTTGAGCTGTGTTAGGTATCCACCGATACTACACAGGTAGAACTAGGGCTACGAACCTATTCAAGTTTAAATAGTACTAACCATGGGTAACCAAGTCGATTGGGAATCAACTTGGGGATTGACCTTAGGGTCGATTATAGGATTGTTCACAAAGGGTTTTGAAACCCTTTGTTCTTGGTTCGACCAATCGACCGAAGAGGAGGAAGAGAGGGAGAATATAAGTTTTAGAGGATTGATATGTAAAGTCTTAGGAATTTCTTTGTATTTATAGGCTTTCATGAGATACTTTTAATTGAATTAGGAAACCCATAATTAACCCTTAAGTGTATTAAGTTTGACGACTTATCAAACTTAATCTCTCTAATACCCAATAGGGTATTCGGCTGAAACCCACAAGGATTTATGGTTTGTATTTTACACTTAAATATATTTATCTCTGATAAATATATAATTTGGTTAATTACCATTTTACCCCTCTGTGAAAATATTACCATATTTTTATTTCCTCTTTAGTTCTACTACTATTCATCACTCTTTTCTTATTTCCACTTGCATGTTCCTTTTAGTGTGTACCAATGTGACCCCTTGGCATTCTGGGAAGGCTAGTCATGAAAGACGTTGTTCTTTGCACGTAATCCTTTCAGACTCCCACTTGCGCAAAGCAACTTTGGATACAATGATGCTTATGGCATAACTAAATCAACCAAGTTACGCCACAACCTTCACATTTGGTCAACACGTTTGTCTTCTACGGCGTAACCTCAAGCGCAGGTTACGCCCGTAGAACTCTTGTAAAAATTTCATTCATTTATGAGCTGTAACTATATTACTTTGTTATGTTGTAACCTTCTTGATACTTAAATTTGGCTAAGTATTTCGATATTTACGGCGTAACCTAACCAATGGAGTTACGCCGTAACCAAAAGCAGCGTGGACTTAGTCTTCTAGTGATATCCATGTGTATATTCGTTAGTATTCTTTCAAAATTCGTGTTTCTTCGTTCCAATGCTCAATTATACCCTGAAATGAAATAATAAGTAATAAGAGTATATATTCATGCAAAACTACACATATAGTGAGCATTTTAGGGGGAAATTGACTCTAAAATAACTGGACTATTTAATGTTATCAATAACCAAGTTAAAATTTTAATTTTTATGAAAAAAGAAGTAATTACTAAAAACCCTAACTAGGTTATACATTATTAGTGTTGCTCCGATACCGTTGTAGGGTAGGGGCGCAACTGAAGCTCATCTAACGATGTTCTAGTGGCTGTTCGCTCCTCTTTCTCTTCCTCTTTTTCTGCTTCTGCTAGGATTTTGTCCTGATAGCACCATGCTTGTTCAAGAAAGAGAGAGTCCCTTTTGACGGAGTGTTGGTGGTTACCCACGTGGCCTATAAAACATGCACAACAGAAAATAAACAAACAAAGGTCATGCAGACCAAACCCTAATATCAATATCTCCTAATCAGAGATATAACCTACTAACCATGGTTCTAAAAGGCTCACAAAGGCCTCACAAAGGCGTGAGGCTTGATTATGCCGCCACCCGCCTTATGCCACATCTTTTGATAAACTGAATATATATCAAATATGATATAAATATATAATATTTTCATATTTTGTGCCGCCTTATGCCACGCTTTATAAATGCAAAAGCTTTGCTTTGGCTGCAAAAGCGTGAGGCTTGATCATGCCACCACGTCACGCCTCACGCTATTTATAACCTTGCTAATAACACATATAAATGGAGATTCTAGGGTTTAGAGGATTGTTATTTGAAGTCCTTCAAATTACTTTATATTTATAGGCTTCCATGGGATACTCCTAATTGAATTAGAAAACCCATAATTAACCCTTAAGTATATTAAGTTTGACAAATTATCAAACTTAATCCCTATAATACCCCAGGGTATTCGGCCAAAACCCACAACCCTTATGGTTTGTGGTTTTGCATTTTACACTTAAATATATTTATCTCTCGATAAATATATAATTTGGTTAATTACCGTTTTATTTCTCTATGAAAAGATTACCATATTTTCATTTCCTCTTTAGTTCTATTTCTATTTGTAACTAGTTTCTTATTTCCGCTTGTGTGTTCCTTTTTAGTGTGCACCAGTGTGACTCATTGGAATTTTTTTGAAAGCTAGTCGTGAAAGACGTTGTTATATGCACAAAATCCTTTCAGTAGGATTCTCAACTGGGTCACTATCAGTACCCAGCTTAGAATCAGTTTCAAGCAGAGTAATACAAGGATTACAGTTGAGCATATGCACAAATTCAAGAACGTCATAAGCATATTTCTCTCGAGATAAGAACATCCCTACAGAAGAATGAACAACAAGAATCCTGGGAAAATAATTAAGCATCCCAAGGCCAGTCATAGAAAACTATTGATTAAAGGAAACAATAACACTCTATAACAATGATGTAAAAGAGGCAATCAATATAATATCATCCACATATAAAAGTAAGTAAGGAATATTAGTCCCATGGCGGTATATAAATATCTAGGAGTCACAACGATTATGATGAAAGCCAACACGAGTAGCATAACCTAAAAATCTTTAAAACCAGGACCGAGGAGCCTCCTTCAGACCATAAAGTGACCTTTGTAGAAGAAAAACATGGCCAGGATTTTGTGGATCCCAAAAACTAGGTGGCTCATGAAAATAAATAGTCTCATATAAACTAGCATAAAAAAAATATTTCTTTACATCAAGCTGATAAATAAGACAACGTCGAGAAACTGCATGAGTGTAAATAGTATAAATAGTGGCGGCTTGGCAACCGGACTAAAGGTCTCATCAACATAAACCCCAAACTGTTGTGAACTACCTTTCGCCACAACTCGAGCCTTGTAGTGACTAAGAGAACCATCTGCTAGATATTTTGCATAAACAACTACTTGGAACGAACAATGTTCACACTAGATGGACGACGCACAAAAACCCAAGTATCGATTTTAATTAATGAGTTATATTAATCAAACATAGCCTTTTGCCAACTAGGATCAATAAAAGACACACGATAAGGTTGAGGAAGAGGACTAACATTAGATACATTTAAAGTGAAATGTTGAGTAGGCCTATTAGAGCCAACACGAAAGTGTGTAACCATAGGATGAATTGAAGCGATATTGGGATTGGGTGGGTGTTTTTTGGGCAGCGGGAACTGGGCCGGTAGTGGGGTGGTCCACAGCATGAGTTGACTGGGCTTGCATACTCAAAACCTGGCTCGGTTGGGCTTGTGAAAACCAAAGGATTTGGTATGTGGGTTGTGAGTTGTAGTCGGTGGTGTGGGCTGATTATTTGAGCTAAGAGGTGTTGTGGGCTGGATAGTGAGGTTGGGTGCTATAGGTGAAGTATTTGGGCTTTGGGCTTGTAATTGGTGAACTAAGATGTTGGTTAATTATATTCGGTGGAGGAGGGTCCAAAAACGTGTATGGGGGAGGATTATAAGGAGTTATAGAACCAGAAGGAAATGTAGCCTCTTCAAAGGTGACATGGCGAGAAATGATGATCTTGTTTGTATTCAAGTCGAGATACCAATACCCATGGTGACTATCGGGATAGCTAAAAAAGATAGAATGAGTTGTACATGGCTCGAGTTTGTTGTTGTGGAAAAAGTGAGGATAACATAAATACCCAAAAACACAAAAAATAAAATAATCGGGGTGAGATTTATATAAGAGAAAGTGAGGGGTCTCATTGTGGACGGAGGTGGAGGGTGATATGTTTAAAAGATAGGTCGCCATATGAAGTGCCTCAACCCAAAAAGTGGGGCGGGGGGGGGGGGGGTAAATGGGCTTGAAAGATAAGGGTACTGATGAGGTTGTTAATTATACAAATCATATGTTCAGACTTCTCATTTTGTTGAGAATTTTTGGGACGCGCCATCACCTATAACCCTTTCCTCTGTCGGGGACTCCCACGAAACAAAAAAGACGAAAAACGAATTATAATGCCATTCATAGCAAACAATTATTGTAATGCATGATTATTAAAGTTACGACCATGGTGACATTGCAACGATGATTTTTAACAAAAGCACGAGAATGAATAAATTTAGACAAAACATCAGACTTATTACGAAGGGGATAAACCCACAAATAGTGTGAAAAATGATCTAAAAACAAAACATAATTTAATACATGTAGCACTTGGAAGTACAATATCAAAAACAGACCTAACAACAGTTTCAGAAGTAGAAAAAAGAAGCCTTACGTGTTTGCCAAGCTGAAAAGCATGACAAACAGCAGGAGACTTCATATTATTACAAAAACACGACTACAAGATATAAGTGACCACAACACTTCACTTCCCGGATGTCCAAGTCATTGGTGCCATGTGTTTTGACTGACAAAAAAAACATTAGGAATGGGAGATGGCTTCGTGATAGGATACCGGCCACCCATGCTGTCACATCTTAGGAGGATTTAATGTGTCAATTAACCCTTTGCTAGAAAAACCACAGGGATCAAATTTAACAGAACATTTATTATCACGAAAAAGCTTACACACAAAAATTAATTTTTTACAATATCAGGAGTAACAAGAACATTATTTAAATGAAGAGGTTTAAAAGGAGTTGGCAAAAGACTATGGCCAGTGTTAGTGACAGGAATGGACTTCATATTACCAACATAGACAGACGAATAAATGAACTTATTAAAAACATTACCAAGATTATGAACAAAAGAGTTAAGATTAGAGTATGCACATGTGTCCATATTCCATTTTGGGTTGTTAGGATCTAGCAAGGTCATTGTACTAAATGCTTAAGGAAGCAAAGTCTCATGTCCAGAAAAAAATTAGAACCACAAGATACATTATATATGGGTTATGGTACACAAAAGTTACTAAAGTTTACAAAAAAATTGTCCTAAGGTAATATAGTTTCATTTTGTTCATCCAGGTTACTGAACTTGGAAACTTTGTTCATTTAGGTAACTGAACTTATAAATATGAATGTTTAGGTTATTGAACTTTGAATTTTGTTCACTCAGGTTACTGAACTTATCAAAAAATATACATCCAAGTTACTCGGACTAACACTGAATTTTCGAAGTGTATGCTTACCGAAAGTTTAGTGACCTAACTGAACAAAATGAAACTATAGTACCTTAGGACAAATTTTTTGTAAACTTTAGTAACTTTTCTGTACCATAACCCCATTATATATATATATATATATATATATATATATATATATATATAGGGTGAAGTTAAAATAAAAAGACAAATATCTGTAAAAAGAATAAAAAGATTTTTTTTTCAAAAAAAGTTCACGAAAAATTCCCAAAAAATCCCACAAGATCGGGTATGTTGGTGCATAAAACTTTTGTGAAAACATTTTTTATAATTTTGAGTTTTGATACGTTTTTTTTAATGCACAAAAAACAAATTTTGATGCGCAAAAAAATTTTGATGCACAAAATTTTTAACTTGTTTTAGTTTGATGCGCAATGTTATTTTGATGAAAAAAGTCAAAAGAAGTTGGGTGCAAAAACCAATTTTTGATGCACAAAAAAAAGATTTAATGCGCAAACGTATATATTCATAATTTTTTTTCGGAAAAAATATCCACTTTTAGAAAAAAGTTTTTCACAACTTTTTCATGCACCATCATACCCGATCTTGTGGGATTTTTTGGGAATTTTTTGTGAACTTTTTTTGAAAAAAAAATCTTTTTATCTTTTTACGGATATTTGTCTTTTTATTTGATCTTTATCCTATATATATATATATATATATATTAATGTAAGGATATGAAACGGCACCAAAACCTGCCGTTTAGGCTCCTGCTTTTTCTTTCAGCCCAACTGCGATATCCATCTTCCTTCTCCTGGCCTGCTATCGACATACCTCTCTTCCTATTTGATACGTGGCGGCCTCAGTCTCTCATATTCATCTTCTATGCACTGTTCTCGAGGGTCGGTTTACTTCGCTGGTGGGTTTGTACTTTGTCTGCTTCTATGTTATGATTCATTACTGTTTTGAATAAACCATGTTGGTATACAACATCCAATTGCTTAATCAGGTATTGCTTTTTGATTATGTTTTGGTTTTCGATTATTTCTGGTATGGCTTTTTCTATTATGGTTATCACTCCTTTTTCCTTTTTGATTTTCTTTATATTTTGTAGTTATCACCTGTTCGATGTATTTGCTGCCGGAAGATTAGTAGGTGATTTGTGTATCAAAAAAGATTTTGATTTGGTTATTATAAGTGATTGGATTTTTTATGTTATGATTGATGTTAGGTCTTGGTATGTTATGGTGTGATCAGCTGTTGATTATATATTGGTTCTGAGTATGTGCGATTAGTAGCTGAATTCCTATAGATCAAAACAAGGCTGAAAAAAGATGTGTAATTGTGTTTAGGTAGTTATGAATTGGAGGTTTTTAGCTCCAGGTACCGCTTAAATTGTTAGGGATTGCGGTTGGTAATTCTGTGTTGGTTTGTTATTGGTTTGAGGCTGTATAGATTAAGTAACATCAAATCGAATCGAGGCTTAACTAGATATTGAGATGTGTTCACCTAGATATAGGAGGTTTTTTAGGCCACCTAAATAGATGACGTAACTTTGTGTTGGTTGGAGGTCTTAAGATAGATGTGGGGTTTTTAGCTATAATTTTAGTTGAATAGCTATAATTTATGTAGCTTTTATTTTTATGATTATGATTGATGTTAGGTCTTGGTATGTGATGGTGTGATCAGTTGTTGATTATATATTGGTTCCGAGTATGTGCGATTAGTAGCTGAATTCCTATAGATCAAAACAAGGCTGAAAAAGATGTGTAATTGTGTTTAGGTAGTTATGAATTGGAGGTTTTTAGCTCCAGGTACCGCTTTTTGCGGTTAGTAATTCTGTGTTGGTTTGTTATTGGTTTGAGGCTGTATAGATTAAGTAACATCAAATCGAATCGAGGCTTAACTAGATATTGAGATGTGTTCACCTAGATATAGGAGGTTTTTAAGGCCACCTAAATAGATGACGTAACTTTGTGTTGGTTGGACGTCTTAAAATAGATGTGGGGTTTTTAGTAAAACCTCTAGAGTTTTTTTAGTTTCTTCGTGTTTGATTATTCATATATCTGGGGTTTTTGATGATAGAAGTTCATTCAAGCGATCAATCTTTTTACACTTTTTTTTTTCAGTTGATGATAGAAGTTCATTCAAGCGATCAATCTGTTTTTTATGATTTGATATGATTTATAAAAAGGTACTTTACTTTTATTTATGGGTTTTGTTATTTTTGTTGAATGTGTTATTTTGTTTTTGTTAAAGGTTAATGAAAAAGAGGCTGATGTCAAACCATAGGATTTTGTTTCTTTTTTCTATTTTACTTATTTACCGGTTGAATTGATTAGTGAATAGGATTAATTGAATTCGGTTATGATTCTTTGTGGGTTTTTAGGGTTGACTGAATTGGTTAATGTTTTTTGTGGTTTTTAGGACTCATGTACAAGTTGCGCCTGGTATGCTTACTGTAGGTTCTATCTTTATTATGAATATAGGTTTTAGATATTCATATGGGTTTTTAAAAATTTGAAAAATCTTTTGTTTCATAGTCTATCATACATTTGTAGCCAATAGAGGGGTTTGAGGGTGTTTTGGTTTTGGTATGTGGCTGCAATTACAACACGGTGAGCAGTCATGATTTGATTGTGTAGTTGTCGTTTAAATATTATGCTTACTTTAGAATCTTAGTTTCATTATGTTTATTACATTTTTTTTAAAATAAACATCCTCGACAACCTTCTGAATGGCATGTGTTGCTTTTTACAGGTTTATCAATGAGTGTTGCTGTTAATGATTTATATTACAGTATCATGTTCGGCACAAGCTTAAATGACTGCTTTATGTTAACGATTGGGTGTTTATTTGCATTGCCAAGGATGTGTCGAAACTGTGGTCAAGTCTCTAAGAGGATTTGATGGTAATTAATATACTGATCACTCATAATAATGATATCATTATTCTTATTTGATTGCAGTTTCTAACTCCGATTCATAACTGGGATTCAAAGTAGTTTTCAAGGTATGAAAAAGTTCATCGTTAATGTGTCATTTGTATTGTACTTTATATGCCCGTAATGAGGGTGGTTTTGTGTTTTGGGTTATCAGATATATGAACAGGCAGAAACGAGTTTCAGCCTGTTTGCGTTCTAGCAAGGTCAAAGATAAGAAGATTAGCTTGATTTTTAACGTATTTGTTGTTGTTTATTCATTATTAGTTGTTATGTATGAACGAGGACTATCTACGGCGCACAAGTGTATGCAAGGGTGTTGCATTCTTCCTGATGCTTTGATGTCCAATAAAGAAAGAACCAGCATCATAAACAATGCGTGATAAATTGTGTGGGATGACTTATGGTCAGTTCTTGCCTCTTCTTTGGCAATCGTTATCCTTTTGTTAAATGTTGTTTTTCATGTTAGGTTTGTCAAGAATGTAGGTGGGAATCATCATGTGTGTGCTGACGATATCATGGCCGTTAACATTTCCGGCCAGGAATCTACTGACTGCTACGCTGCTACAGGTGAACAACATGTGACCACTTTCTACTGATGAATACAACAGCAATTGATTGTTGCTTACAAAACTGTTTACTTTGTTTCTGTAAACTCAGGTTACGCATGCAACGACGTGTGCTGCAGCCGACTGTGTAAGTAGCAATGCGACGTACGTAGCGATAGGACACAGAAATATGAAAAAAGGTGAAACTGGTCATATGATCTTCATCATATTATACTTTATGCTGCTACGTTGGTTCTGTACCTGTAGTTTGTGTGAGCTTTAGCGCCATTCCAGTCTCCTTAATCAAAGAACAAATAAGAATCAGCCACTTATCTTTCTTTCAATTATTTTTAGGTTGTGAGACTAACCTGGATTTGTTTGATGCAATAATAGAGGCCATGCTAAGCTTTCCTTTATGCTGGTATCGACATTAGTCCAATTAAACCCAGGTAAACTTTTGTACATTATTACTCACTCCTTTAATATTATTTTAAAAAGCTTTTAAACTTACATTCAAATGAAAAGTGCAGGTAATCAGTTATATGGGTACTTTAGATTAGCTTATTATACGGATTATCGTCTTACTAAAATATGAAAAGTGCGCGTTCCTAAACGAATCTGGTATCTTCCTTTCAGGTATGTTGCAGCTGGAAAAAACGCAACGACCCGAGTTGATTCAGCTGAAGCATGAAGCAAGGTTGAAGCGCGGATTCTATGTCATCCCTAAGGCTAGGATGTTGTTCATCAGTCGCATCCGTGGGTAAGTATTTCTTATTTTCACTTCAAAGTATCTACAATATTAGTTCATATTCTCATGGTTCCTTTCTTTAACACGCCGCTCATATTCGCCGGAACGGTTTGAGGTCGGCCGATGCAAACTAGCAAGCGTGGCGGTAGATAGCTTAGTTTTAGAAAAATAACAGATCTAAGCTAAACTTAAACAGACCCTATAAGCTAGAACCTAAAGCTAACTTGAGGCTGTTACTGAAATAAGCTACTGGGGATCTAAAAAGAAATTCTAATAAGCTATAAGAGACCTAATTAAAGCTATGGGATCAGATTAGTCAAGCTATAGTAAGCAAATATGCAAAAAGGAACAAGGCTGCAGTTTACTCTAAAAAATATAAAAGGATAATGTAAATTCTTAAAAGCTATTCTAAAACTACTAAAAAGCTACTCTAAGGCTGGAAACAAGCTAAGGAACTAAGGGGAAACCTAAATAAGCAATAGGGAATAGAGATAAGCAACATTATAAGCCTAAAAAGCACTACATGAGCTAATCCTAGACTATGGTTGTAAAAGGGAAAACAGGTAGGGGGCAGGTTTAAGCCTATGAAAAGGTGTTAAATAAAATAAATAAAAATAAAACAAAAATACAAGCTAATAGATAAGCTACCAAACTATCTATGCACCAATATTTAGATCATAAAAGCTAAAAGTAAAGAAATTAAAAATAAAAACTAAAGCCTACTTGAGACGGTTGGGCAGAATAAGTCCAAACCACCAACTTCAAGCTACTAGCAGCCTAATCAAAAGATTTTTTTGATTTTTTTCCTTTTGAGAGAAGTTAAAAGAGATGGTGAAATTGCTATTTTTAATTTTTAATAATTTTTATGACAACTTAAAATGACTTTATGCCATGTGAAAACTGACAAAAACCATTTTTTGGACATTTTGGCTTTTGAATGAACCTTCAATTCTGACTTTCATCAACTTTGAATGAATCTAAACGATAAAAACTAATGTAATAAGCTATTATAAAAGTAGATTAAGCTACATTCACTGCTTATGCAACTAAATGATAAGGGTATGCTTACTGTTAAACAAGAATGATGTAGAAAAATAAGATTGAGAAGTATTTTTGACTTTTTATGAAATGAGTATGCAAAATTATGCAATAACCAACCTATATGGACCTAAGATGGACTATTAGAACCAATTTTTACTTCTGAAAATCACTTGAACACCATATACATGCTTAAACCAAACATTCCTTCAAAGTTCAAAAACTCTTTTGAAACAATTTTTTTAACTAAACCATTAAAAGCTTTTGACTGAAAATGATGTTTAAATAAACTAAAACAGATTTTTGACACAATTAAAGCAGACCTCAACATCCTCTTGCGCATCCGCTGCAATATGTCTGCATCTTTATCTTATTATCAGTATTGGTTTTTAAGGATTACAGATGTTCTATTTCAGGAGATTTAATTTGGGAAAAGCTATCAAATCAGGTTGCATCTTAGTTATGGTTATAGGCCGCTCGCCAAAATTTGTTGAGGGGAACCTATCAGTCCTATGTTGGAAGTTCGTGTACGTTATCTTTTACTTTTGTGGTCTCTCTGTACATCATCTTCTTGGTTCAGTCTACTTGCCGGTTGTTACGAATTGTTTCTCTGTTTGACGCAGGGCAAACAGATCGGGCAGGTTTGGGGACCGATGACCACATTGACCATGCTCATCCACCACAGGTATGAACATGTGGGTGTAGGTGCCAGCGTGCGATGTTGGTACTTACTCTTGGTCAGCCACATGTTGACATCAGGTGGACCGGTTGGAGGTACGTGTTATTGTTTGTAAGCCTATAAGTACTGCATGCTATGTTTATTAATTATCAAGATAGTATACTTCAAATGTGATTGATACCCAATGAAAGAATTCATAGTAGTAATAAATTGATCTCCTGTGCATGTTACTGATATTCAATATGTTTCATTCGTTGCAGTTAAATGAGACTTTTGAAGCCAACATGATAAACAAAGAGAACATAGAAATGGATGATTAAACTTAGTCTGAACTACAGCCATACATGCATTGATACAAAAAGCTAGCTATTATATGAATATCTTTTATTTAAAGTCAATAAACATTTGCGTTGTTGCGACACCGACTGTGGTATAATGACGGTACAAAAGGAAGGTTCAGAATGCATTCCATCATGGATGAGGAATCAGAGGTATGTTGTTTGTTGCAAAAAAGAATCGTTGTTACTTGCATATAAAAGTAGCTATGCTAAAAATAAATAATATAGCAGAGTTTGATTACGTTTTGGTGTTGGGTATCTTTTAAGTTTATATGTTAACTAATTGTATTTTGTGCAGTTCAAATTGTGCAAGGTTCGATCGGTTCAGTTTGGTTCAAAGGGGATTCCATACATCAACAATTACGATGGACGCACCATCCGCTACCCAGATCCTCTCATCAAAGCTAATGACTCGATCAATCTTGACATGGTGACTCAAAAGATTGTTGATTTTATCAAGTTTGATGTCGGGAACGTTGTAATTGGATCTGCTTTCTCTAGCGTCAATACATCGACAACTTTCCCTACAATTTAACACTGAGCAGGTATATCGATAAATATAAAATGCCCCGCCGCAACGCGGCCGCATCGTAGCAATCCTTGTTATTTTTAACAACATCATTGTTAGTCATTCCGTGAGCCAACTAGGATGCTTGAGACTGGGCCTGAAAAGCCATATGTTGTTGATGTTGGGCATGTCTAAAAATTTTGGGCCATAGAACCAAAATCAGGAGGTGCAATGGGCTGTGACGGAGCATGCTGGTCTTGAAGAATATTGTCAAGCATCTGCTGTTGGTCGTGAAGAATATATACTATATGCGCCCGTTTCATATTTGAAGAAAACATTCGGTTGTCCCATATGCGAATTAAAGCTTGTCTGTCCCACATTCGATTGAAAAGAAGCGGTCCCAGTATTTGCAAATTTGTCATTTGAACCCAATGTATTGGCAACAGAAGAATTGGTTTGTGGATTTTGCCATAACAATGTGAAATTACCATGAACCGAACTATCATCCATAAATATACAAATGTTAGCAAAACGACAAAAACCACAAGCAAAATTAAAACACACCTTTGGTTGAGGAGACGAACGTGAATCATGATTGTCTCGCGAGTCACATGTGTCATGGCTACAATTATCCCGTAAAGTACCATTCCCGGCTAGAAGCATCGTAGGAGCCGTGGGTGACACATCAGGGGATAAAGATTGTTTCTTGGAGTTAAGACACATCTCTTCGGTTGTGTAGCAAGATTGGGACAGGGATCCCGATGGGTAATTATTTCGGCCACGTGAGTAAATTTATCACTCAAGCTATTAATAGCATACGTGACTACATTATCATTACTTAAAGGCGAACCAAGAGCATTAAGCAAAGTAACTATGGAATCAATCTTTTGAAAGTATGCATCAATTGTATGATCACCAAGTTGGTTGACACGAAGTTCGCCTTTTAAAGCAATGGTATGTGTCCATTTATTATCAAGAAAAATGCTTTCAAGAAGATCTCAAGCATCCTTGACAAACTTGGAATTAGCTGTGACAAGCTTACCTTGGAAAGTTTCTGAAATTGTTAAAAAGATCCCAAATTTAACAATTGAATTCGCCTTAAGTCATTTAGTGGTTGGAGGAGCCGAACTTGTTGCACTAGAAGAGGTTCTCTTGGTGTGTTTTAAAACATCATCACAATGATTTTTGAAGCCACACAACATAGTTTACTTTGTCTACATCAAGTTTAAAGAAAATTTGATTAGTGGTTTAATTAATGACATTGAGTTTATCAGTGTGTGATAAAGTAGGAGTGGGAAAGCATCGTTTGTCATTATGAACGAAATTTGAGGTGACTAAAAAATAACAAAAACACAAATAGTCCGACTTTATGACAGTCAACTAAAAGATGACTCACAAATAATTAAATAATACCAAAGGGCTTGTGCCCAATCGTACTCGTTGTTGTGTAAGAAGTTCCTAACCTAAATGACTGTTGGTTCAAGTCCTGGTTAGAATATAATATGTATATTGTCAGATAGTTAATTGCCGTTGTTAAAAAAATAATGAATAAATAAATAAATAAATAAATAAATAAATAAATAAAAACTCAATTATTGAGATATTATAAGGATGTTGTTATGGATAAATATAGAATGGATGTCCATATCTCTTATTCTTAGTAGTTATCTTAATTAGACTAATGTATCTTGTGGAATACTCCAGCTTTGTAACTATATATACATGCCTCCTTTGAGAGATGAATAATATAATTCTTCATTAGCTCTATCTTGTGTTCTTCTCTTTACTTTATTGTTTCACTTGTTTCACAACACGTTATCAACACGCTCTAGCAGGTTATTTATTTTGATTCGGAGAGGTACGGTTTTCTTTTTACTTATGTTATTGGTCAAGTACAATTGCTATTATGTTACAATTGCTGTTATGATTCTTTAATACGTATATTAATTTATTCCCATAACAAATCATGAAATCTGTACTCGACACCAATGTTTTTTTTTGTTATCTCTTTTGTCATATATATTTTTTAATGATTTTGTACAGCCGATTATTATTACCATATGTAAGTATATAATGTTAGCTTTTATGATATTACCCTACACAAAATCTTGTTGTCAATATCGATTAGAATCTTTACATAATTACATGCACATATACTTGATCGTTAGTCATTCGAATATGGTTTTGATTACATGATCGTAGTTGTTTAATGCTATTAGAACATTAATTTTTGTTTTTCAAAAAAAAAAAAAAGAAAAAAAAAAACTTGTCATTTTGAATATGAAAATTATTTTTGTAAATGTCGGAATTTAATAACCATCTTGTCATATATGTGTGATTTATGTATCATGTGGTTTTATTTGCTCGCATGTGAAACACTAGATTAATTGATTAACAACATGCTTTATTAGTATAGATTATGTTTTATTATTTGATAATGCTATTGGCTAATGTGAATTTTATATTAAACTATGTGTGAAAGATATAAAAGAGCTAATCGGAAAAATGTGAGCTCTCCATATTATTCGACTTTTATATAATAAAAAAAAGTGCAATTGAAGCACATGTGGTCATAAAGTATAAATTTATGAGCCAAGATTATTGTAGTAATTGGCATGACCGGTTGGACCATCCCGGGTCAATCATGATGCGAAAACCACAAGTTTCTTCAAAGATAAATTTGATTGTTGTCAATGGAATGGAAGTTAATTGTTCATATATCACCACCATATTAAGGTAAGGACTTTACCTTATAAGTTTTTGGAAAGAATATAAAGGGGATGTATGTAGGCCTATACATCCGCCATGTGATCATTTTGAGTTTTAAAATCGATGCATCGTCAAAATGATCATCAAAGACGCAACTTAAGATTAGTGTGATTAATAGCTCGGCTTATAAAATGCGAGCATGGTTTTCCATATTGTATCTTTGAAAATGGTGGTGAATACTTTCATATATTAAGCAATTATTGGAATAAGTGTCGAACATAAAAGTAGCTCATGTTCATACGCGAATTGCTTTTGTTGAAACGTTTATAAGACGTTTTCAGTTGATTGCAAAGCCAATAATTATGAGAACAAAACTCTTAATTTATGGGGCATGTTAAAAATATGAATTCGCATCTTGCCTACAATCTATAATGATTCCTCCCCATTAGAATGGTTTTGGTCACGAACTATATTTCCCAAGTGAGATTTTGTAATTGTGCGACATTTCTTATAGTAAATCCACCACAACACACACAATTTGGGATGTTGAAATTGATAATTCATTTAGGGGGAGAATGAGCAGCGATAAATTTGGAATGAATTATGATAATATAAATGTTGATCCTCATAGTAATGAATATGAACTTAAAGTTTAAGGGACATTTTATATTTCAGATCTAGTAATTGCCAGACTTGTATAGTGACCTATAGAAGTTACTAGATCATATATACGCTTCCTATGCTCCAATTAAAATGTGCGTCCCAACATTAAAACAATGATTGATAGTAAGTCTATGGCACGTATGCAACGTGATAGACTAATCGATTCCAAATAAAAGTCCTCGAATGAAGAGTTAAAATGGAGAAACAAAATCAAGATGGTTGAATCGAGGTAATGAAGACCCCAACATAGTCTCTTAAAGAGAAACTAGACATCAAGGTTATTGAAAACCCCGGGTATGTGAAAAACTTTGAGATCTCAACAAATGATAGAATATAATGTCTAGTAAAGTGTGGAATCGAAAAGAATAAATCGACGTCTATATACTATTACATATGAATTATTATGCAAGTAAATTATATAGCGCTAAAAATGGATGTGAGGATCTTGGATTAATGAATGGCCAAATTTAATGACGCAAGTAATAATGAAGGATTGAAGTCTCGTGTGATGAGATATGTGATTGGGACTTAAAGTCAATATACATAAATGTGTAAAACTTATTGGATATGCATCTAACTTTGTGAGATAGAGATATTAAATTGTGTATAAGGCACAAGTGATGGCACACATATTTTCATAAAGATTTGAAGTGATGACAACGATACATGTTCACATGTGGTGGATCCAATAATGTATTTTAATATTGTATAAGTCTGGCAATGTGATAAATAATTGATATGCGTCTAAAAGATAAATGAATAGAGCTCATATGAGATTTTATCAAAGTATATAAAATGCATGAAGCATGCTAGTGATTTTAATGCTTAAAGCATATAAGAGAAGTTCTCGAGAACACTACTTGATTGTATTGAATTAATCATGTTTTTGGCATACTTTTAATAATTTCCTTAGTGTATAGTATTATGAAACTTTATAAAGAGATCTAGATTTGAATATTGTTTAAGTTTCATGCAGTTTGATTTATGATTATAAAGGCAACTGAATTCATAGAAGTTGAATTTGAACAAAAGACACATTTTGTCTTAGCTTATGATTTAAACATCTAATGGATGAAATATGTGTGCATCATGAAAACTAAAGAAAGATGCTAACTATCTTT
Source organism: Chrysanthemum seticuspe (assembly GCA_019973895.1). Lineage (NCBI taxonomy): Eukaryota > Viridiplantae > Streptophyta > Magnoliopsida > Asterales > Asteraceae > Chrysanthemum > Chrysanthemum seticuspe. Next base: position 153,304,762 of record BPTQ01000002.1, on the reverse strand, counting down.
ATATGGATAAACGGCACTTGTGTTTATGAGGTCACATGATGTTGAAAAGACCCCTTGACTTATAAAGATGATGATCACAATATCGATTTACACGTGCCATACTAAAATGTATAGATGTGAAGTACACAGATGTACTTAAATGAGATGTATGACGTATTTTAATCCTTAAATTGGATATGCGAACATGTAGAAAGTATTTATTCATGTGATTCTATCAAGACACTTCAATGTGCATTTCACTGACTCAATGAGCTTAAGTGATGTGATCATCAGGGGGAGAGAAGATACGCGTTGCACACTTTTTCCCTTACCATGGTTTTGTCCCCACAAGGTTTTCCAGCAAGGTTTTTAATGAGGCAACATCCCCGAGCGTATAAAGGAGTTATGTATTCTTTTTCCTTCACTAGATTTTTGTCCCACTGGGTTTTTTCTAGTAAGGTTTTAACGAGGCATAATCTTCAAATGGACATCCAAGGGGGAGTGTTATGGATAAATATAGAATGGATGTCCATATCTCTTATTCTTAGTAGTTATCTTAATTAGACTAATGTATCTTGTGGAATACTCCAGCTTTGTAACTATATATACATGTCTCCTTTGAGAGATGAATAATATAATTCTTCATTAGCTCTATCTTGTGTTCTTCTTTTTACTTTATTGTTTCACTTGTTTCACAACAGATGTAGCAATATTTATATATATTGAGGGGTGATTTATTTATTTTTATTTATTTTTCTTTTAGAAAAAGAAATAAAGAAGAAAAGGTCAACTATTGAGATATTATAGGGATGTAGCAATATTATATTGAGGGGTGTGACAACAATCGACTCTCAAATCAAGAAGATATTAAAGGAATGTGACATTCAACTTTCAAGATATTGAGGGAGACGACTAGTGGGAAGGATTTGTTGCAATGGACTGATAAAGTCAATAAAGAGAACCGAAAAAACTAGTTTGGATACTCGCGCATAGCGACGGCGATAAATATAGTTATATAATAAATATAGTAAATGAATTGCTAACCCAACTCTTCTCGTAATTCCCTGCCCGCTTAGTAAATTTATTTCACAAGACTCCAAATGTATATGTGTTAGTTGTATGTGTTTGTTTGGGTTTTCCGTATCTTTCCCGCGACATCATTATTCCCGCATATAAAAAGACCTTCACAATCTCTTACCCGTCAAACACTTTCCCAAAAGTAAATGATTTTGATAAATAAAGTTTGTATTGATTGAAATAAAGGTTAAAGTTATAAAAATTTGAATCAAAATAAAATAAACATACTAAAAATGTAAAAACTAAAAACTCATAAAAATATATCAAAATGGATGTTGAATTAAAGAGCACAAAATTTTAAAAAATATGGTGAAATTAGATCATAAAAAAATTAAACGAATTAAAAGATATTTAAATTTAAAAATAAATGTGATTAATTAGTTAAGAAGTGACATGTGTCACCTCATTGTTGGAGCTCCTTATTTTAGTTTGTTAGAGCTCCTCCCTTTTTGTTATTTTTTAGTTAGAGAAGTGACACATGTCACTCAATGATTGGAACTCCTTATTTTAATTTTTTATAGACCCCACAACTTAAATGATTTATATAGTAGTATAGATTAATACGAGATATTTAGTGTTTTATAATTATGATTACATATATTTTAATTGTTACACTAATGACTAAATTTATTCATTTTAGCTTAAGCAATACAAATACAAATTTAACTTTAATATAAGTCCACTAACAATTTATTATGTCATACTCACGACCTAACCCTTTTAGAATCTCACGTATGTTTGCTCAAATAGTTAAAAGCATAGTTGTCAGGATCCCGATCCTGATCTTAGGATCTTACGATTTTACAATTCTACAAAGCAAAAACGATCTGGATCTTATGTAGGATCTTAAAAAGCTTAAGATCTTACAGGATCCCGATCCTGTTCGTAAGATCTTAAGATCTAATCTGATCCGATCTTACGTTTCTCGAACCACAAACTAAAAAAACACAAAATTATGGGTTATCTTTCAATAGATTTAAGAAAACAACATGTGATTCTTCCTAAACATTCAATATTTATAATTTAGGACAATGTTTACATAAAACATTCATATAATTTTTTATTTATGATATATAGTAATTTGTAGATTTGAAAAATATTACAAATCCTATTAAAAAATGACGTTGTAGTAGGATCTTAGGATCTCGATCCGATCTTATGATCACGATCTTGTAAAAAGGAAAACGATCCTAAGTAGGATCCCGATCTTAACAACCTTGGTTAAAAGTGCGTTTGGTTCATGAGTTTTAGAATAGGGTATGAGAATGAAAATGTTAAAAGAATGTTTGGTTGAGAAATATGAGTTTTGATATTAAGATTGAAACCCACAAATATTGAAACCCACAAATGAGGATGCCTCCATACCTGCTTATAATGATGAATTTTTAAAAATATATATTTATATTATATATATTAACTAAAAGGCGGGGCACAGTAACTCCCAAACACTGTTGCACATTAAATGCTAACTTTCGTAAGTTGGCAAAAATAGCCCCTGAGGTTTATGTGTCGTTGCAAAGCAAGTCCTTTAGCATTAATTGCTATCTATAGCAATTTGGCACAAATAGTCCCTAAGGTTTAAGTGTTGCTGCGAAGTAAGTCCTGTAAAATTAATTGGTATCTATAGCAATTTGGCAAAAATAATCCCTATCCAAATTCACGTCTACAAAAGCAATCCCGCTGCATCGCGCGGATTTCTACACTCGTTCATTACAATATGCTATCAGATCAAACCCATACTAATAATGATTCTTAATTGCAAATTAAATGCACCCTAAATGTATGGGATTTCATTTATAATTAGTCACATAGAGTTTATTTTATACTTGTGGGTCATCTTAATTGACAAGTATGCATCTAAATAACAAAAGTCATATCCAAATAATAAACTACTTGTGAGTCATCTAATATGCATGTGAGTCATCTAATAACTAGTCACATAGAGATTATTATTCCATACGTGTGAGTCATCTAATTCTATTCTATTATATATATATACTAAACATCGGGGAAGAAAACAGTAACAAGCACGCATTAAATGCAAACTTTCCCAACTTGACAGAAATAGTCCATGAGGTTCAAGTGGCGCTGCAAAATAAGTCCTGCATCATTAATTGCTAACTATAACAATCTGTCAAAAATAGTCCCTAAAGTTTAAGGAGCGTTGCAAGGTAAGTCCTGTAGAATTAATTGCTAACTATAGCAACTTGGCAAAATTAGTCCATAAGGTTTAAGTGTCGCTACAAAGTAAGTCCTTTGAAGCCAATCCCGCTGCATCGCGCGGGTTTTCACACTCGTATATATACTAAATATGGGGAGAACAATTCACTCAAAGTAGGAGCATTAATTGTTATCTATGGAAAAATGGCAAAAATAGTCCCTAAGGTTTAAGTGTCGTTGCAAAGTAAGTCCTGTAGCATTAATTGCTATCTATAGCAATTTGGCAAAAAGATTCCCTAAGGTTTAAGTGTCGTTGTAAAGTAAGTCCTGTAGCATTAATTGCCTTCTATAGCAATTTGGCAAAAATAGTCCCTAAGGTTTAAGTGTCGTTACAAAGTAAGTCCTTTGTAGCCACGAAAATAGTCCCTAAGGTTTGAATTGTATTTGCAAAGTAGGTCCTTCAAGGACTAACCAAATAAAGTTTGTAGCATTAATTGCTATCTATAGCAATTTGGCAAAAATAGTCCCTAAGGTTTAAGTGTCCTTGCAAAGTAAGTCATTTGTAGCCACGAAACTAAGGTTTGAATTGTCTTTGCAACGTAGGTCCTTCAAGGACTAACCAAATAAATAGACAAACAAATTTTCCAGTCATTCATCAGTTCCAAATTCACGTCTACAAAAGCAATCCCGCTACATCGCGCGGGTTTCCACACTCGTAAACTACTAATTGACAAGTAGCACATAGAGATGTATTTAAAGAATTTGATCGACATCCTAACTATATCTCTTATATAATAATGGATATTCAAAAATGAAGTACGATGATTCAAAACACAATTAGACAAATGCGAGTGCATCATTCTGTCTGTTGATACAAAAGTTGGGCGTTCCTTGTTCGGGGCTCCGGCTCTCGTACCAATTGAGTCTTGATTCTTGAGACCTGCGCACTAAGTGACAGAAAACACCGTTAGGCTTATCGTGGGATTGTTTCGCACGATTATCCTCCGGCGTGAGAGTAAGTAATCGGTTTAGGGTTAAAGGAGAGTTAGGGTTTTAGATCGTACCTTTAACGAGGGATAGGATTCCCTTTATATACACACGGAATCCTTGTTGGTTCCGTGTTCCCCAACCTTCGGCGTATCCCGCCTAAGTCGGTTGGGGAACGATTATCTCTAAAGATTAGAAGATATCCGATATCGTATTCCATAAATAACTTTCGGATTGGGCCTTCGTGGGCCCAAAAACTTATCGGCTTAGCCCAGTTCGTGCTGGGCTCGTTAGTATCGGACTTTAGTCGGGCGCGTGACCCGAATATAGATTATACGTCATCATGTCCCCCCAGTCTAGTATGCGCAGTAACTGACTGAGGATGCTAGACTAATAACTACAGTCAATGAAAAACTACGAAGCGTAGCAAAGAAGCCAAAAAATGTTCCCGCTTTGAAAGATATACATTGTATCTAGACATAGTATTTTAAAATGGACGCCTCGTAAATCGGGGGAAAGTAACTGCCACAGCGTCACATCAAGTGATCCTAGCCACATATTGAAGATAGTGGAATCCACGTGTCGTTCATCGCATGGATGAGAGAACTTATATAAACACCTTCACCTTTTTACGGTGATTACCACTGTAAAAACATTTCCGCCATTAACAAAGCTTCAAACTTTTCCAGCAAGAAAACCATAATATTCCACAGGTAACCGCGCGTGCGCGTATAAAAACAATACAATGGTGAAGGTGTTATCTGACTTCACATCCGAAATAACCGAGGGCGAACTTCTAGAGTTCACCTCGGATTAATTTATTCCGCTTGGCGTGCATCCAGTTGTCCCGAATGCGCGAGCATCGATTGCGAACTTCCCCGTAGGGAAAGTAGGGGTATACACACGTTTTTTCGAATTCGAAAATCAACGTGTGCCCATATCCCTATTTCTGTGCGACGTCTTAAATTATTACAGTCTGCACCTATCCCAGCTGCATTGTATCGGTGCGGCTAAAATCACCAATTTTGAGGTTAACTGCCGTTTACTGGCGATTAACCCCACTATCCATCTATTCCGCGCGTTTTATCACATGATGTGGTCACACGGGTGGGTATCCTTTGCTAAGCGCGCTGGTAGGCTTCAGTGTTATACGGAAAAACTAAACACGCTTAGAAATTGTAGGGAGTCCTTTTTATGGGTAGATGACTCGTGCTTCTCATGGCGTTATAACTTCTACACTCAGGGTTCATTGCCGAAGGATGAGCGCCCCCTTCCTGGACTATATAGTGCGGAGGATGCGAAACTGATAAACGCCAACCGCATCCCCATTAGTTCCTATCCTGAGGAATTTTTGGTTCATATGGGCATTAGTCGTAACTACTTTGGTATGCCGGATGAGATACCAATCTTCTTAGGCGCTAATGGCCAGGGTGGGTGCTCGTCCTTGCGCATCCCTTTTTGTAGTTAATGTAAGAGCTTTCTTTTCCTTTTGCACATTATGTAACATCTTTATTTGTTGGCTTCTGTTGCGCAGAGATGGATCTTTTCACAGTTGCGCAGCTGGCAAGGCCACGCCAGGTCGACGTGGGAGTGCGCGCCCTGAGGGAAGGAGAAGAACCGATTCTAGAGGCCACTAAAGGGCGCACTCTGGAAATGAATGTGGGAGATGAGGGGACCAGTTCATCAGTTGCGCTGGAGGCGATCCCCCTCCAAAGTGTTCCGAATCCCATGGCTCCTTCTCCACCTCCACAAATGAATGTGGCCGGAGGCGCAGAAGAAGAAGAGGAGGAGGAAGAAAGCGCTAGCTTGAAGCGCAAAAGAGCGCCTGGTGGTGATGGCGCAGGGCCCTCCAGGAAGAAACGTCCCGTTGTTCTTACCGTGGAGTCGTCAAGCGATGTCGCATCACCTACTCCATCCGTTGATACTGCTACTCGACAGTAAGTATTAATTGCAAAAGTCTTTGTCGCATTTCTTCTGATATTATGAAACAATTGCTAATCCATTTGTGTATGTGCAAGTTTAAGCACGCTGTTGAGTCGCCCCCCAAAGATAGTCATGTGCGTTCAGAGTCCTCCCAGCCTATCAGTCAAAATGCCGAGCATGTGGCGGCTGGAGATGTACCCATGGACCAACTTGTTGAGGAATTGATGGTGGCTGCTGCGCATCAGGCCTAATTAGTGGAGAGGCTAAAGGCTAAGATTGCTGGGAAAGACAGCCAAGGCGCGCAGAAAGATCAAAAAATTGCGTCGCTGGAGGCGCAGCTAGCTAGTGCCAAGGTTGAGGCAGAAGGTTTGAGTGTGTATGCTCAGAAAATCGCTGAGGAGAAAATGGCGCTAATGGGCCAAATAAACCAAGAGCGCGCAGAGTCATCAGGGTACAAGGCTTCGTGTCTCTGGGCAATAAAATATCTGGAGAAGGGCAAGGATACGTTGACCGCGCAGTTGGAAGATTTTGGTGCCACTGTGAGCAGTGCTCTGGAAACACAAGAGATGAAGCTGCGTAAGCTCAGTTTGGAGTATGATGAGGAATTATATCCTCATCTCATGTTTATCATTGTTGAGCGCAGGTGGCTTATCAGCCATGGCCTACGCCTTGCTGCTCTTACCACACTGGAGTCCAAGGAGGTAGTGGACGCATTTGGTGGGGTGGTCCAATGTGCCTTGGCGAGAGGGAAGTCGGAGGCTATAGAGGCGCTGCAAGAAGCTGACTTGCTGAAGGTACCTGCTAAAAAGGTACCTGGTTATGATGCGCAGTCCTATGATAACTTGGTTGCTGCTATGAATAGGATGAAGATCTTAGAGCTTCCCATGATTGCTGAAATGGAGCGCGACCAAGATTATCCCATAACTGTTATTATGGAAGGGTTGACCTTAGCGATCCATCGTATTGATAATGCAGAAGCGCAGCCGGACTATTTTTTGAAGCCCGATGTCTCTCAGCTTCAAGTGCCTGTTTTTGCTCGCCCCAGGGACATTCTAAATCCTTTTGCTTTAGAGAAAGAAATGTCATTGAAGGAAGTGTTGGAAGCGCATGCTACCAGACTTGCTAAAAAGGAAGGTATTAAAGGTAAAGCGATTTTGTGCGGGGTTGGTGCAGCTCATTTTCCAAGGTCTGATGGGGTGCCAGTGAGTGATGCCACTGTGTCTCGCCAAGACTCGGACTTGTTGAAGAGGCTAAGCGAGATTGGAGATGCTGCAAGCCGCGTGGGAACTTCATCACTGGAGCGGTCTAAGAGTATATAGATAGGATCTTATGTTTATGAACATCCTTTGTAATAACTTAGTTATTAATATAAATCTCCTTTTGTGAAGTGTGTGTTAATATTATTGCAGCTTGTAATGTGCGTACTTGTCTGTTTGTGTTTGCGTAAAAGACGTGTTCATTGTCTCAAAATCCAATGTGTACGCAAGCGCGAATAATACGAGAAATTCATAGTCATGTATGAAGATCATAGTATACTTAAAACGTAATTTCTAAGTAAGTTTGTCATAATCGTGTATGATGTGATATGCAGCGTACTGTAAATATCATCTTAAAGAATCAAGTATGTTGATTCCACATTTTGTTAAAAGGGCACCATATGCTTTGTTGCGCACCCGTCATGGGATGCGTACAGAAATTATTCCAACGTCTTGAGAACAAGGTATTTAACAAGGATACATGATCCAATGTTGACGGGTTTGCAACCCTCTTACTCAACGAGCTGTTTTGTAGGTTAACTCATCCTTTTACCATCGTGGGTTTATTAGGTGCATGCACGCCATGTAGGCAAAAGATCAAAAAATGTTAAGACATAAAGTGTTAGGAATTGGAAATTCCATAAGTAAAGAGTCGGTCACCCCAAATATTATCTAGCATAAGTTAGCTCGTAGACTTGTTATTAGTTACGTTATTTAGCAGTTTATTAGTTAGTTTGTAGCGTAGTTTAGTTTAGAGCAACACCGTGGAGGAAGGACGGGTCTTTACCCACTTATGCCTGATCCACAGTCCAATAGGAGGATGTTATGTTTGTAAGTATAAATACCCCTTCCATCCATGGAAGGGGTGTTGCTTCTTTGAATCTAACCTTTCATTTGTTTAACAACTCTCTTTCAAGAACCTCCTCTCAACTCTCTTCATCTATCTAAAATTGCTTTCTTATTTAATCACAATCCTAGACCACCCGAATCATCAAGCAACATAAATATTGGATCCTAACAATTGGCATCAGAGCCCAGGTTGTGTTGTTTTGATGATTTGTATGGTGTTTTATATGGTTCGTATATGCGGTTTGGGTTGTCTTGTATACGGTTTGATTCACGATTTTTGTCTATGTATTTTGATGGGCGTTTGATTCAGTTGGCATGATGATTTGATGATGTGTGTTGCTGCTGTTGTTGGTTAAATCTGTGTCTATGTTGGCTTACTGGTTTATTATATGTCGTGGTCATATATCATATTACATGTTCTAAACCAGTCTCTTTAAGAGTTTTTTTTTTATGCAGTTGTTAAGCTTGCTGTATGCAGTTTTTGAGCTGTTTCATTCAAGTTTTATTTCTGTTACTGAATCTGGTTTTAAAGCAGTTTCTAAGTTTTTCATCTATGCGAGTTGAGACCTGTTCTTAGATGCGAGTTGCCTGATTTCTTGAAAGCGAGTTGACAGTATTGACTGTCCAGACTCAATGTATTCCTGGATGTGAGTCGTCATAATGTCCAGATTCTATGAATGTTATGCGAGTTGGTCAGGTTATGTTGACTTGCTTTTTGAGCGAGTTGCACTTTGCTATTGAGCGAGTTGCTATTGATTTAATGTCAAAAGCGAGTTGTCATGCTGCCCAAATGATGCGAGTTGAGTCAGAATCTAAAGCGAATTGTCTACTTGCATTACTTAATGCGAGTTGTTAACTATGGTCATGAAGCGAGTTGTTAGCCAAATAATGAATGCGAGTTGACAGAATAAAGATGAAGAAATATGCGTGTTGTCAAAGAGTTTATAGAATGCGAGTTGTGTATGCATAATCTAAAGCGAGTTGGACAAGTCAAAAGCGAGTTGAACTGGTCAACTGTGTTACTGATGCGAGTTGTATTGTCTAAAGCAAGTTGTGTTATTGAAGATGAAGCGGGTTGACTCAATGGGTATGCGAGTTGACAAAGATGATGTAAAAGACCATGACTAAGACCTCCAGTAACAACACCCATTATCGGTCCATGTTTTATACTCATATGAAAAAAACTCGAGCAGATTATTGACCTAGCCTCGACACAAATCATATCCAAACAAAATAACCTATACCTTGACTCAACCCATAACCCTCACATACACTCCCCAACTCTCAAAGCTACATCAACTATCAACTATATAGATCTCAGAATCAAATATCTCGTTCCATTAAAAGTTTTTATCAAACTCTTGGAGGTCAAGCCATACGAAAGATATCCATCCCATCATTGATCTAAGACTCTATTACAATAACTCAAAACGATCGATTTGTGAAGCCTCGCTTCAATCAATATCCGAATCAAAGGATAAGAAATATAACAATCATGTTATCTTCTTTTCCTCGTTCATTTTAAAATAATACAAGCACAAAAACGAAAATCAAACATAAAACTCTTTATTTTCTTTTTCGATTCAGTGCAAACAATGATAAAGCTACCTACCTGTGATTGTTCCAATAATCTCGTTGCATACTCTAAGCCTAAACCATCCTTGTGGCCTACTCGTTATACCTCAAGCCAACCCTGTGGCGAGGCCAGTGTGATTGACAAAGATGCTATTCGGATTGATTACTTGATGTGTATTGAATTGTGATCTCCCTACCCCTTGGCACTTTTTATTATGAGTTATAGATGTCTTTGTTATTACTATTGGGTTTTAAGAGAAGGTATTGTTTTTTAGATGATTCGTGAAGGAGATTAGGGAGGCAGATATCTGAGTTATGGGATTTTTGGGTTGATGAGAGTTTGATGTGGCTGCTTTAGTAAGAGAGATATTAGGGTTAATGTGGGATGTGTGAGATGTGAGCCTTTATATCTCCGAAAATTTAGGGTTTGAGGGGATTAGGATCGGTTCATTTGTTTGTCTACATGGGCCGAGGATTTACACATCCGAATTTGGGCTTGTTTTCTGCATTGGATCGGATCTAATTTAACTTATTTGAGTGGACTGGACTTCGATTAATAAGGTTGGGCCCGAGTTTTTTAGTTTGTTCTGATATGCGTCATCGGGTGATAATATAATATGTGTGTTACGGTTGTGATTTTTGTTACTAAACGCTCTCAAATATTAGGGTCCAAGATTATGAGATGATTTGAATATTAATGTCATAAGGTCATAATGTTTTGTTACTTAAAAAATTGGACACTAATTTATACGAAGATTTTATCGCAACTAGACTCGAGCCTAAGTTTGTGATGGATAGGGACAAATGGGTTTTTCAAAGTTGGATCGGATTTTATGTGATCTGAGGATGAGATGTGTTGGGATATGAGATTTGATCATGAATTTTAATAATGAGTGTTGTTGAAGAAAGTTGACGATGAGATTTGTGTTATGAGATTTGTCAATATTTTGAGATAATGTGTTTTGATGATGTGATTTGGCGTGATTCAATGGGTTATGAGGTTTGGTACTCTGGTATATACATCTTCACAAAGAATATTATGACACGGCTTAATTTGTTTGAACAATGTTGACTACGGGGATTGTTTGGACGGTATTTCTTGTTTGAATTTGAAATGAGGTTTTTCCGGGAGCGTTTACTTATTTCGTCTTCCTTCTTTCTACCCTTCCGCGAAGATGACTTGTTTGGGCTTTTGTTGAGTGTGATAAAGACTTGGCTATTTAATTACGGTTGTGACTCTTTCTCACTTTACTCTCAACATAACTATCACTTCGGTGTCTCACGCAGTTGAGGATACGTCAAGAGGTTTGTACATTGGGTACACCATTTCTTCTTCACAAGGATTAGTACAAGTTTAAGTAACAAATCTGGGGAATTTTACTTCATGATCATGTTTGGCATTTCGGGTTTACTTTTCAATGTGGTCATTACAACAGCCGACAGAATGCGTGAATGATGTGTGTACCAAGGTGTTGATTGGATGGTTGATGATTTTGCTAATGATTGGATAATGAACCGCTGATGAACCGCTGCATGTTCCCCTAAAACAGATATTCATTGAAACCAAAGTCGTCATAACACATTCAAGCTGACATTGTTTACGGTTGTGTCTTGATTTTGTAAAATCCCGCGAAAGAACCTATTTCTCGGTTTAAATCATAGACTTGTAAAATCCCGTGACAATGGAAACATCCTGGTATTAGTAAAGTGCATTTCCGGATCTATCTTACGGTTTATTCTTGGTTTTGTAAAATCCCGTGAAAGAAACTATTTCTCGGTTTAAACCTTAGAGTTGTAAAATCCCGTAATGATGGAACCATCTTGGAGAAGAGAAAGTATAATTCTGGATCTTACTTGATGCTGGTGCTACGGTTTTTGCTTCAAAGAAGGGATAAAAGGGTGTACTTCATGAATTGGATGTGTGTTTGGATATTCGTCATGGTAGTTTGGTTATTACATGGTTTACGGGGTTATGTGCATTTAACCATGGTCGAGATGAAACCATTATCAAAGTTCGTTTAAATGTCAAAGAAGGCTAGATTTGAGCAGTTAACAAGAAGATGTGACAACGGCATTAATTCAGTATTATTTATTTGAGGTTGAAGTGAAATATCACGGGCGAGTGTACTTAGTATCTGAAAGTATCAGGGGATGGTTGGATGAAGATTCTTCAAGATCCTTGTTCGAGCTTATTATCAAAAACGAAGACTTGGAAATCTAGTTATTGTTGGGTGTCTTTTACCTTTTCTTTTACCACTTGGGGGAATTGGGCTCATACCACCACAAAATAACTATCACTTTAAGGAGTTACGTTGTAGTGCTCAGTGTCACATTGAATTGTGGATTTTCAAGAGGTGATGTACGTCTATTACTTGATAGTTGGTTGGTTGAAGAGTATAGAGTACATAGAGAGCACTTAGAGATGCTAATATAAATCGGCACCGCTCTTTGTTACATATGTGCAAGTTTAAGTCACGAGTTCGGGGTAGTTTACTTCAGGGTCAAATTCATCATATTGGGTTTTCTCCATCAGCTGTCACGACAAAGAGCCTACTGAATGATAATGGGGTTGATTATAAGTTTGCCAAGAGATGATGAAAAGAGAGAGATTATGACGTTTGAATACTTCAGTTCAAGCCTCGTTCCTCAAAGAAAAGAAATGTGTACGCTTCAGTGGGCATTATCTTTGCAAGAAGAGAAGTCTTCTTATTTATGACCATTCTCGTCAACATGCTTCATGCTTTTTTCATGCGCTTCAATTCTCAAGTGAACCGGGCTACTGTTGATTGTTTGTCTTATTCCACTTGTTCAACTAATATGACGATGGCGACATCATGTGCTAATTTTGCGGGGAAGAAGTGTGAATAGACTACATTTGTTGAAGATATTCACTTGTTTAATCAAGAATGGCAACTCCGTATGCAATTCTTGAGGGGGAGAAGAAGTGTGAATTTTTTGCATTGTTGATTGCTATTTGAGAATATAAATGGTCATACGGCTCTAAACTCATGTAAGAACCGAGCTTCTTCTTATCGGGTCATCTTCACATGGAGTTTTTCTCTTCTAAGAGCCGTTGGTTGACATCTTCACTCAGATTGATGAGTTTATCGACAAAGTGCTTCCGGTTAATGCTTCACGTATACATCAACATGATGATTCCGAACAATCTCTCTGTTCTTGTTTGATGTGATTGGTAGTTTGGTGTTACCATCTTGTGTGTTCGTTGTGGCCTGATTGCTGATTTCCTTGATGAACATCTTTCTGTTCTTGTTTGATTGGGAGGGATTTTAGTTAAGGGGATTTGCAAGATGTAAGTTAATTGGGATGCTTTTTGGTGGGATGCTTTTTGGTGTGAGTTGAAGATGTTAACTATCTATTCCCCAACTGCACAATCTTGAAGAAGGTCGAGTCTACAGTCTGTTCTACATTTTCTGCTACATGTTAGAAGACTAAAGACGAGTTGCATTTAACGATCTAAATACTTCTTCTTAATCTGGGCATCTATCAAACAAATTGTCGGTTTAGGGGAGAGCACTAATTGGGAGAGTGTTATAAGTCAGATTCTATCCCCAATTAGACTTGCTCATATTCTTTAGCAGTGACTCCTCGAGACGTTGTTATTGACTATTTCACGTATTGGATATTGGACACAAGTTGATTACTTCGGAGTTAATCATTTATCACTTATTTGAGATTGAAGTTGACTTTCACAAAGGCGTGTTCTTATTTGATAACTTGCTCGGGCTTAAGAATTTGAGTTGAAGACTTGGTTTATCTAGTTACCAGCTGTCGAGGTGGATGGTTGAAGACCTGGTTAACTATCACTATTAGGAGTTACTTTGTTTTACTCAGTGTCACAAGCATATGACGGTGTGGATAATCGCAAGAGGTGTTATTGTCTCATACTTTGTTTGGGTAGTGAGTACTTAGAGATTTGCTTGAAGCATAAATTCTCTACACCGTTCTTCCATCATTAGGTGCAAGCTTAAGATACAAATGTGGGGAAGTTGACTTCAGTTTCAAGTATGGTATATCGGGTTTTCTTCTTCAGTGGTCACTTCAAATTGTCTACATAAGGGTTGATAAAAATAGTCAGAGAGAGTCTTCAGCAAGTTGATTCTCACAAGAGTTCAAGTGTTCTTCTCAACAAATTTCTAGTATACGGGCTTATAATGTTTTGATGACTCTGAAGTGTCAAAACCAGCAAGGGGGAAGGAGACAAGCATCTAAAAGCGAGTAAACTTGATGAACTTAATTCTTCTAAGTGATTGAAGATATCTCGGGAAGACAAATGTTATTACCGCAGAGAAACACAAGGTTTGACTCATGGCGAGTAAACTTGATGAACCTAATACTTCTAAGTGATTGAAGATATCCCGGGAAAACAAATGTCATGACCGCAGAGAAACTCAAGGTTTACTCATCAAGGCTTTTAGTGTTCCAACGACGTGGGGGAACTGATGTAAAAGAAAGTTTCTGAAGATAAAAAGAGGTACACAAGTGTGTTTGGGGAGAGAGATTGTGTACATTGGGGATGCTCAGCTATTTTCACTTGAGTGCTTAATCAGTGATTCAGAGATATAATCACTTATTCCGGAGTTGACATCCGCAGTGATTGCCACCCGCAGAGATAATCAGTGACTTGTCCTGCTTCTTCAATGTTATCAGTTATTCATTCCTTGTGTATTGGTATACTTTGGATACTTGAGCTTCATACACGATCATCAGGGAAGAAAAATGTGAACATGGGGAGGTGTTTTCATTCCCCTCATGATGTGTATTCAGGAGAGCTCTTGGATATTGGTGTACTTCGGGTTCTTGAGCTTCATACACGATCATCAGGGAACAAAAATGTGAACATGGGGAGGTGTTTTTATTCCCCTTATGATGTGTATTTGGGAGAGTTCTTGAGCATTATACAAAGAGGCTGACTGCATCAATTCAACTACTTGGGGGAATTGTTCTCTTGACACCTTTTGGAATGGATCGCTTCAGACTTCAGTGTAAAAGAAATTTGAGAAGATTATTTATACGTGGGTGATACGTTGCTGCTGTTCGTCTTGATGATATAACCCCGAACGGAGAATCTCGATTATCGGTCTTAAAAGGAGCAGCGGGATTTATGATAATGGTGTGCTTCTCTGTGCACCTGGCTAAGGAAAGCTTGAAATAGAGCTTCGAATCTGCTCATCCAAAGGATTTTTGGTTTGGGGGGGAGCTGCCAAAGTCTCACTTTCAGATGGTTCAATTTCTTTCTTCAATGCAAGAGCCTCGGAAGCTTTGGTGGTGAAAGTTTTAGGGATGATGACTTCTATCTTCTACAACGGGGATGCTCGATATCCTTATCTCGGTACTCGTATCATCATCTTCTTAAACTATATCATCTATTCTATCTTTGTATATATTTATCCGAAAAACAAAATACAAAAATATAAAACCAACTAAAACTAAATAGAAAAATATAAAATCAACAAAAACCCATAAAAATCAGAAAATTTCAAAAATACCAAAAATATGTTTCCTCAAGACATGTCTTCAGGTATCGATAACATCTACGGTCTTAGAAATGCATTCAATAATGGCACGGGACTTTAGATGAAGTTCGAGCAGGAGGTGTAAATATTTCTTTTTAAACATGTCTCAAAATATGGCTTACAGTTACTTCAGACTGTAACCCGGGCTTCAAAAATGGCTTACAGTTATTTCAGACTGTAACCCGGGCTTCAAAAAATGGCTTGCAGTTACTTCAGACTGTGACCCGTACTTAAACTATGGCTTGCTATTATTTCAGATAGCAACCCGTTCTTCATGAAAGGAAAGTGTTGCGCTAAACCAATTTTTCAAATATTTCGTGCACTTATCCTAAAAACAATAATGAGGAAAGTATGTCGAAGGACTGCTGTTCCTACACAAATGTTTTTCCGTCTAAAATTCTTCAAAAAAATATTTGTTGTTTTCAAAAATGGTGGTAAATGAGCTGCATGTAAATCTATCAGATTCAGAGTTTTTGAAAAAATATTGAAAACTCAATCAATGACTTCAGCGCTTTTAACCTTTTCAGAAGAATAAGTCATTGATTGAGGGGGAGAATGTTTTCAAATCCATATCATCTAACGGACTTTCTTAATTATCCTCGTGCTTAATTGAAAATGATGTTAACCTATGTTGAAGGACTAGGTGCCTAGGATATGATTGTTAGGATTAGATGATTAGAGTTTGATTAACACATAAACCCCATGCCTTATATGATCTGATTGTTATTTTGAATTGACTTTAATTAGTCGATTGTTGTTTGGGTGATGTCGACCACCATATATTTGTATGTGTGTTCACTAACGTATGCATGTATATTGGTATAAAAGAATGTTCCTGATCCGGATCCCACAATTGAAGATGATTGGATGCCGAAAGGAAAGGGTAACTATATCTTGGGTTGACAAATGAAGAAACGGAGCTTAATTTGACTTCAATGGAAAGTTGGCATAAATGCAACATAAGAGGTCTCACTGCATCAGCAGATGGTTTTCTTCTAAGTGATTGAAGAAACGGAGCTTAATTTGACCTCAGTTGGCATTCAAAATGCAACGTAAGAAGAAGTCTCACTGTATCTGCAGACGGTTTTCTTCCAAGCCCTACAGCAACAACGGAAGCTTCTCAACCACCTAACGTATCTTTGTGCAGGATTCCATTTTTAAACAATTTTGAATAATTTGATTAAATTGTTTTGAAAATGGAAAACATTGTTTTGAAAATTAATTGGACTTAATTTTGAAAATCACCGGACTTCATTTTATCAAAACTTGAGTCTCTCAATTATCGACTACGGTCATGGATTGAGGGGGAGAGTGATTTAAAATAAAATATTTTCAAACGATATTTCTTCACAAAAGTTCCGCTTTGTACAATATAAGTGGTGATCTAAAGATTTAATGTTATGTCATGGTATGATTTTTTCTTTAGAATCAAGGTCTTTCAAAATGAAATTTTTTCTGTTCTTGTTTGATTGTGAAATTGTTTTATTTTACTAAAAGATCTCTTAAAAACTATCATACCTGACACTAACAATCTTTAATGTCTTAAATTGGTCCTTATCTGTCATTTTTCAAAAATTAAATCTTGCCACGTCTTTCCCCAAAATTTTCTAAATTATTTAAATCTTTTGGGATCACTAATCTCAAATGGTTTGAAATCTTTGATCGGGTGAGAGATCGTGATTTAAATCTCAAATCTGTTTTAATGGAATTGGTTTTAGTCCTTCAAAGGCACTCCTGCCTCCATGTGCCAAATGATTTCAATATACATAATGCACATGTTGAGGGGGAGCATTTATCCAAAACTAGATGAGTTTTTAAATCAGGCACATTTTCTCCCATGTTTTATAAACCTTATTAAATCACTTGGGATCCAAAATCTCAAAGGGTTTGATATTTTTGATCGGGGGAGAATTTGTGATTTAATAATGAAATTTGATAAAAGATGATCGTTTTGATTCAATTGTGCAGGCTGCTCTCTCATATGTGCTAAACGCTTTCGAATCTCGAAGCATATATTGAGGGGGAGCATTTTAAAGAAAATAAACTATTGAGGTACAAAAGCTTTTATGTTTTAACATAATGTACCTTGATTGAGTTTGCAAATGGTTTTCTCAATGGCTCTTGTGATCGTGGATGTGCTTCAAAAGAACTCTTGCCTCTATGTGATAAAATGTTTTAAAATATCCTATGCACATATTGAGGGGGAGAATTTTACCAAGAAAATCAAATGGCTTTTTCGTATGAAAATTGTGATCAAATAAAATATTTCAAAGTCCTCTTGCCTCCATGTGCCAAACAATTTCTAAATCACACGTACATGTTGAGGGGGAGGTTTTCTAAATGATCAAAACTATTAAGGTACAAAATGATTTGATCTCGTATCACAAGTACCTTGATTGTTTTTCCAAATGATTTTTCAATTGGTTTCGAGAAGGAATGGACTGTACCAAAAGACCGACCATTTTACTTTATGCATGGAGTTATAAGGATGGTGAGGTTAGGTATTTGTTCCCACGATCCGCCAAAACCGGAGGGATCTTCCCAGGGACAATCCACTAGATAGTGTAGAGTCCTCAGGAATATTGAAAAAAGGAGAAAAATGAGAATATGAGAAGAGTGCGGACTGAGACAGAGCTAGTACTGGAATAAACCCAACAAGGTTCTAGTTATGAAGTCTCGGTAAGCACTGAAGGGGTTGAAGAATGAAAAAGAATTGGAATGTAAAAAGGGTGAAAAGAAATAGCCCTCCAATAAGTCAACCTTAGGGCAGTAACCGGGTTCAATACATATGTTACTAAGTGGTTACTAAGGTAACACTGGTATTGAAGACAAGACGTCATGGACCCAGTGACGCACTGCACTACAACTTCCCAAGCCACTCAAGTTCCTCTTAAAAGGGCTTGTTTCATTCTCACAGGGAACCGACATAATCTATCGACTTTCTCTTAGAGATTGTTGATATTGAAGAAGGAGACCCTCTCCCTAGTCTCCGACACAGGAACCAAATGTGCACTATTGAGTCTAGAGCCAAGAGATCATCCACAATATCTCGCTAGGACACAAAATTCATGAAGACTTGCTGTTTCACACAATGTGGAAAGTAAGAATATATTAAGAGTCCTATGCATTATCCTTGTGGTATTGCCAGAACATCTGAGTGATATGTAAAAGTATTCACGATGAAGATGGAAATCCTTCTAGAGCCAACATCAAACAAGCTCTTGGTGGGTGACATGTGAGATCTTCTCGTAAGATCAAGCTTGTGACAACTGGATAGAAACAATGGGGAGATTCACTCTTGAATCAACCTTGGTCCAGGAATGGAATTGACGAATACTTTTGGAAAAACCGTTCGATGTGCAAACCTTCTTTTCTCTAGCACGTCGAATGTGTATTCACATTTTTAAATTCAAAAAGTATCTCTGATTGAAAAAATTACTTTTGGAAAAACCGTTCGATGTGTGAATCTCTTCTTTTCGCTAGCACGTCGAATGTGTACTCTTTTCAAATACAAAAAGTATTTTTGATTGAAAATTGATCTTTCTCGTAAAACCTTCGACGTATTGCAAAACTCTTTCTTCTAAGCAATACGCGATTGTTTTTCAAATCATTTTTCATCAATCAGTGAATCTCAATTCGCTGGTTCACTCACTCCGTGTTGTCTTCTTTGAGACGTTCCGGTTTGAGAACAGCTAGAACAGCTGTGAAACCCTGTCAAGGAGATTCTTAGGAATCCTACCTGATCACAGGCAGTACTTGTACTAATCAACGGGGAACCGTGGGCCGTGTACCTCAATTCAGCGAAAGTGATCAAAGACGCTTTCGTGTGTTTTATTGCTAACTGTTGTTTGCAGGTACATTTGGACGGTTGCAGCTGATCAGAATTGAGCGGTCAATCCAAAGCCGCATGCTCACAGCATCCACACTTAATTGAAGAAATCATGACTGGTGCATATCTACATAACCTGGTTCTGATATTTTTATACTATGCTTCTGCTACGCTGTTGCAAATATCATGAACCAGTAAAGCTTCCGCTACTCTGATGAAAAGATGTCATGATTCAAAAGGGTGAGCATGTCGGTCCAAAAGTCACAACTTCACATGATGGCAACACAATAAAGGGTGATCCAGAGATTTACTGTGGCTGATGATCTCAATGAAAGCTCAAAGATCATCAAAGATGTGGATCAGTTGAAAGGCCTCCACTAAAGTACAAACTATGCGGACTTTAAAGAATCTCTGCTTAAGCACAAAGATTGCAGAATTGAAGAATTGAAGTCTACGAGCTCAAGAACAAAGTCAAGAATAGAATGCTAGGATTCAAAATGTAAAACATGGGGTGACCTCCCTTAGGGGGAGATTGTTAGGAATTGGAAATTCCATAAGTAAAGAGTCGGTCACCCCAAATATTATCTAGCATAAGTTAGCTCGTAGACTTGTTATTAGTTACGTTATTTAGCAGTTTATTAGTTAGTTTGTAGCGTAGTTTAGTTTAGAGCAACACCGTGGAGGAAGGACGGGTCTTTACCCACTGTATGCCTGATCCACAGTCCGATAGGAGGACGTTATGTTTGTAAGTATAAATACCCCTTCCATCCATGGAAGGGGTGTGGCTTCTTTGAATCTAACTTTTCATTTGTTTAACAACTCTCTTTCAAGAACCTCGTCTCAACTCTCTTCATCTATCTAAAATGGCTTTCTTATTTAATCACAATCCTAGACCACCCGAATCATCAAGCAACATAAATATTGGATCCTAACATAAAGTATATGGAAATAACAAATTGAAATGTGTCACGGAGTTAGCTAATAACCGCGACGTTTTATTAATACTTGCAAGTTTTTATGAAAGAAAATAAATAAGACATATGCCTAAGTAAAATAAAAAAATAAATACACGGATATTTATTGGGCACTTCACTAAAGTGTTGGAGTGTCCGTGCGCTGTGCCGTAGCCATTCCTATAGGTAACACCTTTTAAGGTTGCAGATGTTCCATGTGCGTGGTAACTCGCGACCACCCATGTCTTGTAGCTTGTACGCGCCTGTTCCTAATGCTTCGGTGACCTCATAGGGTCCTTCCCACTTTGGTCCAAGTTTGCCCGTGTCTTCTGCGTGGCTTGCATCATTGGCGCGGAAAACGAAATCACCTGGTCTGAATGAAACACTTCGTACTTTAGCATCATAGTATCCCTTCATCTTTGACTTTGATCTTGCCTCGCGTATAGCTGCGCGTTCGCGCCTTTCTTCCAGCAGGTCTAAGTCGATGTGCCGCTCGCCGTCATTGGTAGCCACATTGATTTCAGCAGTGCGAATAGTTGGCATCCTAATTTCGGCTGGTATGACGGCCTCAGTCCCATAGACTAGAGAAAAGGAGGTGTCCTCTGTGCTCGTTTTGATTGAAGTGCGATGCGCCCACAGAACATGCGATAGTTCTTCCACCCACCTTCCTTTGTGCGTGTCTAGGCGTGCCTTAATGCCTTCACCCAGGCTCCGATTTGCACGCTCTACCAAGCCGTTGGTTTGTGGGTGTTTAACTGACGCGAAGTGCTGTGTGATTTTTAACTTCTCGCACCAGTCCTTGAAGGGGTTGTCGCAGAATTGTTTCCCGTTGTCTGAGATGATTTCCCCAGGCAGCCCAAAGTGGCATACAATATTTTCCCATACAAAGCGTTTTACCTGGTTGCCAGTGATTGTTACCACTGCCTTTGCTTCGATCCACTTGGTGAAGTAGTCTATGGCGACTATGAGGAACTTTAATCCTCCTGCTGCAACAGGGAAATGACCTGCGATGTCGATGCCCCACTTGTAGAACGGCCATGGTGCCGTAATTGGTGTTAGCTCCTGTTGTGGTTGGCGTGGAACGGGTCTGTGAACTTGGCAGTCGTTGCACTTTCTTATTAAGTCTCGCGCATCGCGGTGCATGGTGGGCCAATAGTATCCTGACCTTAAAGCGCGCGCCACCACGGACCGTGGTCCTGAATGCATGCTGCATGAACCTTCGTGGATTTCCCGCAGTACATAATTTGCTTGTAGGGGGCCAACACAGCGGAGCCATGGTTGTAGGAAGGAGCGT
Source organism: Chrysanthemum seticuspe (assembly GCA_019973895.1). Lineage (NCBI taxonomy): Eukaryota > Viridiplantae > Streptophyta > Magnoliopsida > Asterales > Asteraceae > Chrysanthemum > Chrysanthemum seticuspe. Next base: position 153,283,346 of record BPTQ01000002.1, on the reverse strand, counting down.
CGATATAGTATGTTGTCCCGAAGTTCAAACCTCTGTGCTGTGCGCCGTATCCTTCGGGCTTCCTTCTGCTCTTGGGGTAATACTCCCTTGCTTATGAATTCCACTATCGGTGTCATCCACGTAGGGCCGTCTTCCTCTATTACTGTGGATATTTCCATCTCTGAGATGGATTTGTTTTTTAACGTTTCCACCAGCACTTGTTTTGATAGGTGTGCAAAGCTTGTCGATGAAATCTTGCTTAGTGCATCAGCCTTTCGATTTTCCCCTCTAGGAACTTGCTTGATAGTAAACTTGTCGAAGCCTTGGATTAGTGCCTTGGTCTTGTCGAGATACTGAATCATGTTTTCCTCTTTGGCCACATACTCGCCCAACACGTGGTTGGCTACTAGCCGGGAGTCTACATTCGCTTCCAAGTTATGTATACCCATTCGAGCTGCTATGCGTAGTCCGGCGATTAGGGCTTCATACTCTGCCTCATTGTTTGTTGCTGTGAATTCAAAACGCAGTGCGTAAGTGAATTCCATTCCTTCCGAATTTGTGAGAATGAGGCCTGCTCCTGACCCATCAATGCATGAAGATCCATCCGTGAACAAGATCCATGGATCTTGTAGTTCCTTCTTGCTTAGTGCGGGTGCATCATCGGTGTCTGGTTTTTCAATGATGAAATCTGCTAGTATCTGCCCTTTTACTGCAGTACGTGGTCTGTAGGAGATGTTGTGCTCACCGAGCAACACACTCCACTTTTGTAGTCGTCCTGATGCGTCAGGTTTGGAAATGATTTGCTTGATTGGTTGGTCTGTGATTACAACTATCGGGTGTGCTTGGAAGTACCTGCGCAGCCGTTTAGCGGCGAATACTAATGACAGGACCAACTTTTCCATTGCGCTATAATTCATCTCCGTCTTCTTGAGCGCTTTGCTTACAAAATAGACAGGTGTTTGCACTGAGTCCCTGTCCGTCAGTAGCACTGCACTGACTGCTCCCTGTGTCGCTGATAAGTATATAATCAGTTCTTCCCCTGGTCGGGGTGCAACTAGCGTGGGAAGCTCTGCCAAGTGTTGTTTGAGTTGTGTAAAGGCGTCTTCTGCCTCCATAGTCCAGCGGAAATCTCCCTTCTTTATACACTTCTTGAGTGTTTTGAAAAGGGGTAATGACTTGTCTGCTGACTTAGACAAAAATCTGTTTAGGCCGGCTAACTTCCCATTGAGAGATTGGACTTCCTTCAATGTGCGTGGTGAAGAAAGTTCGATGACGGCCCTAGTTTTTTCTGGACATGGCTTTATACCATCAGGTTCTATTAGGTATCCAAGGAACATGCCTTCTGTAGCGCCAAAGGTGCATTTTTTAGGATTTAACTTCATGTTGATCTCTTTGAGTGTCCTGAATGTTTCCTCAATGTCGCGCACCAATTCCTCTTCAGTATGGCCTTTTATGACCAGGTCATCGATGTAAACCTCTAGGTTGCGGCCAACCTGTTTTTCAAACGCATTATCTACTAACCGTTGATAGGTGGCGCCTGCATTCTTCAAGCCAAAGGGCATTTTGGTGTAGCAGTAGACACCTTGGCTTGTGTGAAAGGCCGTTTTTTCCTCGTCCTCCTTAGCCATCTGGATTTGATGGTATCCTTTGTATGCATCAAGAAAGCACTTTAGTGGGTATCCACACAAAGATTCTACCTTCCAGTCTATCTCCGGTAGTGGGTAGCAGTCTTGTGGACATGCCTTATTGAGGTCTGTGAAGTCCACGCACATTCGCCAGCTACCGTCGCTCTTCTTGACCATTACTGGGTTAGAAAGCCAGTCATGGTAGTAGACTTCTCGCATGATTCCTGCATCTACTAGCTTGTGTACCTCTAACAGGATTGCTTGCGCGCGCTCTGAAGCTTGGCCGCGCTTCTTCTGGCGGATCAGTGCGTATCCTTGTCGGATTTGTAGCTTGTGTTCTGTGATTGAGCGTGGTACCCCAGTCATGTGCTTTGGTTCCCATGCAAAGATATCCAGGTTCTTTTGCAAGAGTGCACACACAGCTGATTTACCGCTGTCTGACTGTGATCCTCCTATCGATACTTCCTGTTCAGGGTATTCGGGATGAATTGCGACCTTCAGGTTTGGAACTTTGGTCGCGCACTGTTTTGTAATGGGTGCGGTTTCGCATGTGATCGCGTTACATTCTTTAGGTGGTGCAGCGGCGTTGTAGAGGGTAACAATACCTCCTTCCACTGGGAATTTAAGCATCCCGTGTGCTGTAGATGGTACTGCGCGCATGGCTGATATCCCTGGTCGTCCGATAATGCCATTGTATGGAGAGGGGGATTTGATCACCATAAAATTCATCCAGGCTGTTGTGTAGTGGTAGTTATTACCCACTCTGACTAGTAGTCGTAATTGCCCCATGGGCCATATCTTTTCGCCTGGAAGCCAGTCAGCGCTGTTGTGACCGGGCTCAATTGACTGCGTATCTCCGGGCGCAGTCGCTTGAAACAGTGTTCGTACATTATATTTGCAGACGCTCCACCATCAACATACATGCGGTGGATGTCGTGACCCCCCGCATTAATTTCGATGATGAGCGGCTCTACCTCTACGTTATGCGTAGTTAAGGTAGGGAAAGTGATTGCACTTCCGTGGGAAAACTTCTGGCTGACCTTCTGCCTGGTTGTTCGCTGCCATGACTGTATCATGTAAATGGTGTCAGCTTTATCTTTGGGTCCTTCCTTCTTATTCCCAGTCTTTTGTCTATCTTTCCCTTCTTTGATGATCTTGACCAAATGGTCCAGTCTACCTTCCTTGACTAGTTTGTCAATGAGCTGGCGCAGCTGGACACATTCATTAGTAGTGTGGCCCTTCTGTCCATGATAGTCGCAATACCCACCTCCTACGCGTCGATCCTCTAGGGTGCGCATGGGTGGAGGTCTTGGGAAATTCGCGCCTTCCGTTGCGAGTATCTCCTTTGGAGTCTTTGTCAGCGGGATATACTTGTCGTTGTCCCGCTCGCTCCCCTGGATGCGATAACTCCTGTTACGGTTACTACTCCGGTCAGTGGATTGTCTCCCAGGTTGTTCCTGTAACCGGTAGTTCGAGTAGCTTTTCTTGCTATCCGCCGCGGCGGCCTCTCCTTGGACGAAGGATCGTGTGCGTTTCATGAGTTCATCAAAGGATTGGGGAATCTTGTCATTCAACCTTTTGATGAGTTCTGGGTTATTGACCCCATTCATGAACCCTGAGATTTTTAGCACTTCGGGACATGCTTTAACTTGTATGCATTCGTCTTTGAAGTGCTCCATATAAGCGCTTGTAGATTCCCCTTGGCGCTGTTTGACCCTGGCGAGTTCAACGGGGTTCTTAGCACACTTCTTCCGTTGAGTAAAGTATAGGTGGAAGCCTTTCTCAACTCTTCAAAACCATTGATGCTTCTGCGTGGAAGCTTGCTGAACCAGTTCCGCGCATTTTCTACTAGTGTAGAATTGAACATGTGGCACCATACGCGTTGTGGCCAGTTTTCAATTGTAGTGGCTAATTCGAAAATTTTTAGGTGATCATCAGGATTACCTGTTCCGTCATAGGTTTTTACGTTGGCGGGCACGCGCCTCCTTTTGTTCTCTGAGAAATCACTGATGCGCCGAGTGAACACATCCACTTTTTGACGGCGCCATTGGAGAGATATGTCTTCATCCTCCTGGTTAAGATATTTGTTTCTGGATTTCCAGTGTCCAGTTTCGCTATCCTCGTTGTCCGAGGAGTTACTAGAGGACAAGCTTTCCCTTTTTCGACGTTTGCGCCGACTGTCCTTAGAATCTGCACTTGAAGGACTTTCACTTGGGGAGTGTCGTCGCCCAAGTCTGTCCTGAACTCTTCGGCTACCAAGCCTGGCGTGGACATTGGTACGCCGTTCATCTTCCTCGCTTCCTTCCAGATGCTGCGAGTTAGATATCTCATCATCCTCAACTCTCCTCCCAATTCTGTTAAACACCGGGGGTCGGCGGCTATCCCTTCCGCGCTTCTCCTTCTGTCGGCGCGGCGGGGACGTTTCATATTTAGAGTCGAAATTGAGTCGAGCATGCAGGCTTCGACTCGACCTCTTTTTTGCTTCCTCTTGCATGAGGGCTGCCAAGGTTTCGTAATTTTGAGATACGAAATCTCCCGGTGCGAGTTCCGGTGCGACTCCTTCGAGGGTGAGGGTGTCTGCTTCTACTACTGGGCCCTTGTTTCTGTCAGGTGCATCTGGTGCCTTCAAGGGGTCAGTTTCTAATACTGATTGAAGGGGAGTAGCAAAAACGGTGCGCAGCGGATCTCCTGCACTGGTGGTGGTAGTCGACTGGGTTGTCCCCGAGCGTTGTTCCACTGTAGGGTGATTCGCTCCAAACAGTCAGGTTTTATCACACAAGTCAACCACTTGTGAATGGTCAACCGTAATAAAAGTCCAAACAGTCTAGAACAAAATGCAATTAAGATCTGGAGAGTATAGTGTATCCCCGGGTCGTTAAGTCCCAACGAGGTGTGAACACTGTAGTACAACGAATCTGTGATCGGGTGATATTGAATGGGAAAAGGTTTGTGAATATGGAATAATTATACCTAAAGAGAAAGTTTGTAAATTACAGGGGCTTAAATGCAAATTAAAGAAAATTAAAATGATAAATTATATTAAATAAACGCTAGCACTATTTTTAAAATTAATGAACGTTTAAAAACCTAAAACGTACGTTTAAATTAAAAACTACGTAACGTACGAAATAAAACATGAGTTTTAAAGAAATAAAAGGCCTACAAATATGAAAATGATATTTTTACAATCCTAATAATAAAATAAAATTATTAGAAAAAGAAAATTATTTTTAAAACTATTTATCTAATTATTATTAATTAAAAACTATTTGTTAATTATTTAAAATGCACTTAAATACAAGAAAATATAAAATTAACCTAGAAAAATGAAATTATAACTTAGAAAAATCTAAAATATTATAAAACTAATTTTAAAACTGAAAATATATTTTTTAGACTTTTTATGTGTTTATTATTAATTAAAAACTATTTAAAACTAATTAAAATGCTAGAAAATACTATTTAAACTAAGAAAATTATGGAAAAATATTTTTTTGGCTTTTTATATTTATCTTAATCTAGGAAAATTGAAAACATATTTTTTTAAACTTTTTCTGATTTATTTGTAATAAAAGCTAATTAAAAAGTCTTAAAAACTGATTTAAATGAGGAAAAATATCAAACAGTGCTGGAAAAATATGAAAAATTCAGGAAAATTCAAAAGTAATATTCTGATTCTATAAAAACATATGCTTATGTTCAAGATTATGAAACTGTAGTGAAAGAGCTTAAAAATAAGCACTAAAAATAAGCTATAAGCTACCTAATGAGCACCAAATGATCAAGACAACTAATTTATGCTAAATTAAGTATAACTTAACTAATTAACAGTACTCTTGATTACTAAATAAGCTTAAACTAGATTTGAGCTTATGGGATTAATTAAGCAAAACAGTTATTAGGGGGTTACTTTTAAGCTAATGAATAAGCTATCCTAATAAGCTAAATGGGAAAACAGAAGTTGGGACCTAAAGATCACCTAGCAGACTATACATGGACCAAAACTGAGCCTGATATGAGCTCAAATGAGCTTTTGACAAGCTCTGCAAGTTGCTGAGAAAACTCCTTTGGTAGCTATGCTCTGTCACAGGGCACATAAGCTGAATTGACAAGCTTATTTGAAGCCTAAGGAGCTTTTGGAAAATTTCACAAAAATCAATTATAGAAACTAGACCAGTTGAACTTGTTAAATCCACAATATCAAAGGCTTGTAACCAAGGATTAACAAATGAGACCTCAACAAAGATTTGGAAAAACTGGTTTTTATGGTTTTTGACTTTTTGACAGAAATGAAAAGTTGACTTTATTGAACTTATGATCTACTGAAATGGAATGCAACTGATGAATTTAGATGTAATGAGTCCTAAACAAGCTAGCTTAAATGATTCTACACCTAAATGCAAGTTATAGCAATCCTACAGCTAACTGATGTGTGAATTAAGGCAGAATTGAATGGAATTTGACTTTGAGCAATTGCAAGTACAAACTTATATCCTAAATGAGTATAATGAACCTAAGTGATACTGAATTGACAGAGCTCAAACTCTGTACCATTGGTTAGCACAGATATGAGCCTAAATCCAAACACACCTTAAGATACTTCAATAAGCAGTTTAAACTAACTAAACCTATTCCACAGTGACAGAGATCAAAACAGATATTTAACTAATATTCTAATGACATCAAATCAAGTATTAATAACAAGCAAATATGATCAAATCATCAAGACAGATTTGAAACCAAAAATTATCAATACTCACTTTGAGGTCCAGCAATGTTTTGGTAGCATAACAATACTAAAACCAATATAGAAACATCAAACTAAACCCAAGTCATCATCAAGATCACCCCATATCCATTTCTGAACCAGATTTGAACACCAGTTGACTTTTGTTGACTTTTCTTTATTTTTGAAATTTAAACTATTAGAGTCTAAAACAGGTTCATGAAAAGCTACAATAAGCTTATCTGAGCTTGTTTGAAGGGTAAAAGAGCTTGTGTGACTTCTAATAAGTATAAATGACTTAATACGAATTATCAAGAAACATGAAAACTTGAAATCTTATTAAACTTGGAATAATTACAATACAAAAGTGATATTTGACTTGAAACAAACATAAAATTACACTGAGAGCTTAAATTTAAACTAAAACAAACATTTAAATAAATTTTACACTAAAAAGTGGCCTAAAACATGCGACCCCCATTATCTCTGTCTTTATTTCCTTTTAATAGGAATCCAAAAGCTTCCTTGTCGACATCAGATTAAATCCCACCTCAATCCAACCATTGAATCTTTCAAATTCATCCAAACCACACATTTGGCATTTTTGGCAGGAAAAGTCATAATAGCAGTTTTATGCATTTAATGGGTTTTGGGAGGTTGTGGAGGTGGAGGGGGGTTGGTATACAGCTGGGGGGATAAGGTGAGGTGGAAAGTGGTGGTGAAACCACTGGTATTGGGATGCAGGTGTGTGAGAAGGAGAAGCACAGTGGTGGCAGTATTTTTATTTAAACCGTGAGTTTGGACTGGGCTTGGGTATTGGGCTTGGGTTGGGTATTAATAACATAAAGGGTCCGTTTGGTTTTGTATTAATAACAAGGACCAATTATGTAAATTCTGCAAATGAAAAGGACTAAATCTGCAAATATTCCAAAGTTATCACAAGGGCTTAAATTGTAACATGTGAATAGTACAAGGGTATAATTTGATAAATTTCCATTTTTAAATACCCAAGGACTATTTTTGACAATTTTCAAACTCCAGGGACCAAACTTGTAATTTTCTCAAAACTTATCATATAAGGACCAAATATGCCACATTTGAATAGTACAAGGGTGTAGTTTGAATAATTTCCATTTTTAAACACCCAGGGACTGATTTTGACATTTTTGTAAAGTTGAGGGACCAAAGTTGTAAATTGTGATTTTTAAACTTCAAAGGACAATTTCTTACAACTTGTGAATCCCAAGGACCTTTTATGACTTTTTATAAGTTTTGGAATGACCAGGGACTAAATTTGACAACTTTTGTAACTTGAGGGACTAAAACTGCCAATTATGCAAACTTGATACGTTTTTCATTTGTTTTTGATATTTTTGCATTTAAAACACATAAAACACTTATTTGTGATATTTGTAACATTTATATAGTCATTTGTGTGTTTTTGGCTGTTTTTTTGGGTTTAAATAAGGTAAAATATATGTGTTTTTAGACACATATCAAATCCCCCACACTAAACTATTGCTAGTCCCTAGCAATCTTTTATGAAAACTTAATGGATTTCATCTCTTTACCAAAAGCCATTACTTCTGGAGTAGCCAATTGTTTTAGTTCAAGTAAGAACCTTGGTACAATGATAACCAAATGATTTTGAGCAAATCACCAGCTTTCAAAGGTTTTGATTTGTCTTTACCAGAAGCCGTTTGCTTCTGGACTAGCCAACTCTTAGATAAATTATCAATATTATCTTTGGTGAGTTGATTACCAATTATGGATTTCCAACTGCCTTTACCACAAGCCATAAATTTGCGGGCTAGTCAACTCTTCACTAATTAAAGATATGGTGAGCTGAACACCATATAATTTTGGGCAAATTGCAAGCCATCAACGGATTTGAGATATCCTTACCAAGAGCCGTTTGCTCCTGGATTAGCCAATCCTTATGTGGGTTAGACATGGTGGACTGATTACCATTTGTTGTGTTTAGTACATAGTACTTCCACTAAATTTTTTTTTTTAAATTTGGCCATTTTGGGGGAAAAAGGGACTAAAAGGGTACATTTATGATCAAAATGCAATTAAGATCTGGAGAGTATAGTGTATCCCCGGGTCGTTAAGTCCCAACGAGGTGTGAACACTGTAGTACAACGAATCTGTGATCGGGTGATATTGAATGGGAAAAGGTTTGTGAATATGGAATAATTATACCTAAAGAGAAAGTTTGTAAATTACAGGGGCTTAAATGCAAATTAAAGAAAATTAAAATGATAAATTATATTAAATAAACGCTATCACTATTTTTAAAATTGATGAACGTTTAAAAACCTAAAACGTACGTTTAAATTAAAAACTGCGTAACGTACGAAATAAAACGTGAGTTTTAAAGAAATAAAAGGCCTACAAATATGAAAATGATATTTTTACAATCCTAATAATAAAAGAAAATTATTAGAAAAAGAAAACTATTTTTAAAACTATTTATCTAATTATTATTAATTAAAAACTATTTGTTAATTATTTAAAATGCACTTAAATACAAGAAAATATAAAATTAACCTAGAAAAATGAAATTATAACTTAGAAAAATCTAAAATATTATAAAACTAATTTTAAAACTGAAAATATATTTTTTAGACTTTTTATGTATTTATTATTAATTAAAAACTATTTAAAACTAATTAAAATGCTAGAAAATACTATTTAAACTAAGAAAATTATGGAAAAATATTTTTTTGGCTTCTTATATTTATCTTAATCTAGGAAAATTGAAAACATATTTTTTTAAACTTTTTCTGATTTATTTGTAATAAAAGCTAATTAAAAATTTGGCCATTTTGGGGGAAAAAGGGACTAAAAGGGTACATTTATGATCAAATTCGCCAGAATTTCCCCCCCACACTTAGAAATGAATATTTTCCTCAATATTCAAAGTACCGGCTGTTATGCCGAATCCTTGAACATAAAAAGATAACATTACTAGCTAAGTGTAGAAACACAACAATTATTCTCTTTTTTAATATTTACAATTTTCATTCATTTTTAAGATCTATATACAACATGTGGGGCATCTCCCCCACACTAGGGTGGGACACACGGGTGAAAACCCATGTTTAACTATTGTTTTTGATTACCGAGTCGCTAGCTTGACTCGACCCCGAATTAATTTGTTCATGGGGAAGTAAGTGGAAGTGACAATCTCCATCAGACTTTCATTCAAGATGTTTGTATAAACATTGAAGTACGTGAAAGTTCCACACCGATGAGATATACATAGATCCGGCTCACAAATGATAAATGAAAATGCCGGGGTCAAAGATGGTGTCCTCATTCCTGAAGGAGAAAAGGGAACGAGAAACCACACCATTTGTGAAAAATGGAATAAAGATGTGCATCACAATGCAATCCCATTCTTCATCAGTGAGGAGCAAATCACCATTTGTTAGATTTTTAAGCTTAGGCTTGAAGCTTGTATGGCGATTGTCAAAGGAATTTCCGGTAGGGAGGGTTGGAAACGGTTCTTCAATCAATAGATTTTCCAGAAAAAGGATGTCTCCCTCCGAATCAAAGTAAGTATTGTCAATCCCTGTTGGAATTGACTCATCATTAAGAAAAGCATCGACCTCCTTCCAAAAGTTGTCATCTTCCTCATCTGGAGTGAGAGAAGGAATGGAAGAGTCGGAAATGGGACAAGAAATGAGTGAATGATCATTATATAGGAGACTTTCAATTTCTCAAAGATCGGCTTCGAAATCAAAGAGATCATCGTCACTTTCTGATGAAAGTGGACTGATGTGAGTGAGTTCATCGGTGAATTCCTCAAGAAGAGGACCAGACTGTGGGAGTGATGCCTCAACATACTCGATGTCTCCATAAGATTTACAATCATCGCTAAAATCGGAGAAAGTCTCAAAATGATCTTTTGAACACTCAAGAGGGAAAGAAGAATCACACATATGCTCAGAAGTTCCCTGTGACTCTCTCAGGATTGGGACAAGGTTCTCAACACTAGACTTTATGAATTTGTCCGATTCCATTTCAGGAACAGTGTCAAGATGCTCATTCCCCATGTTTAGAGAGTGAGTGGGAATATCGGGTGTGATAACAACAGACTGAGGGAGTTGAGAAGGACTAGCATACATATGTTTTATACTTTTCATTTGTTCTTCTGCTAGTAATTCCATCATAGTCTTTTCTCCCTGATTTTTCATGGAAGGAATTTCAACTGATGAACTTGAAGAACCTGTACATAATTGACTAATATCAAGGGTAGCTTCATCATCATCGTCATCAGGAATGAAACGGAATTGAGAGCTAGATTTGGCTGCTTTTTCTTTTGCAATTGATTCCCTAATAGATTTTTCAAAGGCAATTTGGGAATTTAATTTAGCAGTCCGCTCTTCAGCTAACAAAACTTCCATGGATTTTTGATTTGGATTATCTTGGGAGTTTACAATCCTTCAAATCTTTCACTAAATCCAAAAGATCAAGGAGAAGATTTTGAGGAAATGGCTCAGGCTGAGGTGGTGCCTGATTCATTTGGTGCTGTAGAGGTTGGTCATGATATGAAGAGTCGTAATTGTTACAGGGAAATGGATTCCTTGTTTGACAATCAGAGCTAAAGTGAGGACCTCCACAATACTCACAACAGTAAAACTGATGTGGCTGTGAGTCATATGTGTTGTAGTCATAATTGTTATCAGGAACCTGCTCATAGACAAGCGTGTTTCCCGATTGACAATCAGAACTGGAGTGTGAACCACCACAGTACTCACAACAGTAAACTGCTGAGTCTCACAGTGTGGTAGCTGATGGAATAAATCAGTTGTGTTATGGTAGGAATAGGGATCCTGGTTATAGACAGACCCATTTCCTGATTCCACCATGCTACAATTGGGGCAATTGCTACCATTATAAGGACCACCACACCATTGACAACCAAGAGGGTGATGATAAGACATAGAAAGAATCAAAGGTTTACAGAGGGGTTGGGATGAAGAATCAAAGATGTGAGAGGGTAAAGATGGATATTTTTGGATTTTTGGATAACATTTTGTAAAAATAAGAAAGAAAATCTTTTTGGGTTTTTGTGTTTGTTGAAAACTTGAATAAAAAAAATGTTTTTGGAAATCGATCTGTCAAACAAATTAACTTCACGATAATTTTGGTTTTATATGAAAACAAGGAAATATGGACAAAGATGGTAAATATACAATGGTTGTATATTCAACAATCACTGATTCTTCAAATTCGTAGAACGCAGCACACCTCTCCGGCAGCGGCGCCAAAATTTGATTCGCTCCAGACAGTCAGGTTTTATCACACAAGTCAACCACTTGTGAATGGTCAACCGTAATAAAAGTCCAAACAGTCTAGAATTAAATGCAATTAAGATCTGGAGAGTATAGTGTATCCCCGGGTCGTTAAGTCCCAACGAGGTGTGAACACTGTAGTACAACGAATCTGTGATCGGGTGATATTGAATGGGAAAAGGTTTGTGAATATGGAATAATTATACCTAAAGAGAAAGTTTGTAAATTACAGGGGCTTAAATGCAAATTAAAGAAAATTAAAATGATAAATTATATTAAATAAACGCTATAACTATTTTTAAAATTGATGAACGTTTAAAAACCTAAAACGTACGTTTAAATTAAAAACTACGTAACGTACGAAATAAAACGTGAGTTTTAAAGAAATAAAAGGCCTACAAATATGAAAATGATATTTTTACAATCCTAATAATAAAATAAAATTATTAGAAAAAGAAAATTATTTTTAAAACTATTTATCTAATTGTTATTAATTAAAAACTATTTGTTAATTATTTAAAATGCACTTAAATACAAGAAAATATAAAATTAACCTAGAAAAATGAAACTATAACTTAGAAAAATCTAAAATATTATAAAACTAATTTTAAAACTGAAAATATATTTTTTAGACTTTTTATGTATTTATTATTAATTAAAAACTATTTAAAACTAATTAAAATGCTAGAAAATACTATTTAAACTAAGAAAATTATGGAAAAATATTTTTTTGGCTTTTTATATTTATCTTAATCTAGGAAAATTGAAAACATATTTTTTTAAACTTTTTCTGATTTATTTGTAATAAAAGCTAATTAAAAAGTCTTAAAAACTGATTTAAATGAGGAAAAATATCAAACAGTGCTAGAAAAATATGAAAAATTCAGGAAAATTCTAAAGTAATATTCTGATTCTATAAAAAAATATAAAAACATATACTTATGTTCAAGATTATGAAACTGTAGTGAAAGAGCTTAAAAATAAGCACTAAAAATAAGCTATAAGCTACCTAATGAGCACCAAATGTTCAAGACAGCTAATTTATGCTAAATTAAGTATAACTTAACTAATTAACAGTACTCTTGATTACTAAATAAGCTTAAACTAGATTTGAGCTTATGGGATTAATTAAGCAAAACAGTTATTAGGGGGTTACTTTTAAGCTAATGAATAAGCTATCCTAATAAGCTAAATGGGAAAACAGAAGTTGGGACCTAAAGATCACCTAGCAGACTATACATGGACCAAAACTGAGCCTGATATGAGCTCAAATGAGCTTTTGACAAGCTCTGCAAGTTGCTGAGAAAACTCCTTTGGTAGCTATGCTCTGTCACAGGGCACATAAGCTGAATTGACAAGCTTATTTGAAGCCTAAGGAGCTGTTGGAAAATTTCACAAAAATCAATTATAGAAACTAGACCAGTTGAACTTGTTAGATCCACAATATCAAAGGCTTGTAACCAAGGATTAACAAATGAGACCTCAACAAAGATTTGGAAAAACTGGTTTTTATGGTTTTTGACTTTTTGACAGAAATGAAAAGTTGACTTTATTGAACTTATGATCTACTGAAATGGAATGCAACGGATGAATTTAGATGTAATGAGTCCTAAACAAGCTAGCTTAAATGATTCTACACCTAAATGCAAGTTATAGCAATCCTACAGCTAACTAATGTGTGAATTAAGGCAGAATTGAATGGAATTTGACTTTGAGCAATTGCAAGTACAAACTTATATCCTAAATGAGTATAATGAACCTAAGTGATACTGAATTGACAGAGCTCAAACTCTGTACCATTGGTTAGCACAGATATGAGCCTAAATCCAAACACACCTTAAGATACTTCAATAAGCAGTTTAAACTAACTAAACCTATTCCACAGTGACAGAGATCAAAACAGATATTTAACTAATATTCTAATGACATCAAATCAAGTATTAATAACAAGCAAATATGATCAAATCATCAAGACAGATTTGAAACCAAAAATCATCAATACTCACTTTGAGGTCCAGCAATGTTTTGGTAGCATAACAATACTAAAACCAATATAGAAACATCAAACTAAACCCAAGTCATCATCAAGATCACCCCATATCCATTTCTGAACCAGATTTGAACAACAGTTGACTTTTGTTGACTTTTCTTTATTTTTGAAATTTAAACTATTAGAGTCTAAAACAAGTTCATGAAAAGCTACAATAAACTTATCTGAGCTTGTTTGAAGGGTAAAAGAGCTTGTGTGACTTCTAATAAGTATAAATGACTTAATACGAATTATCAAGAAACATGAAAACTTGAAATCTTATTAAACTTGGAATAATTACAATACAAAAGTGATATTTGACTTGAAACAAACTTAAAATTACACTGAGAGCTTAAATTTAAACTAAAACGAACATTTAAATAAATTTTACACTAAAAAGTGGCCTAAAACATGCGACCCCCATTATCTCTGTCTTTATTTCCTTTTAATTGGAATCCAAAAGCTTCCTTGTCGACATCAGATTAAATCCCACCTCAATCCAACCATTGAATCTTTCAAATTCATCCAAACCACACATTTGGCGGGAAAAGTCATAATAGCAGGTTTTTGCATTTAATGGGTTTTGGGAGGTTGTGGAGGTGGAGGGGGGTTGGTATACAGCTGGGGGGATAAGGTGAGGTGGAAAGTGGTGGTGAAACCACTGGTATTGGGATGCAGGTGTGTGAGAAGGAGAAGCACAGTGGTGGCGGTATTTTTATTTAAACCGTGAGTTTGGACTGGGCTTGGGTATTGGGCTTGGGTTGGGTATTAATAACATAAAGGGTCCGTTTGGTTTTGTATTAATAACAAGGACCAATTATGTAAATTCTGCAAATGAAAAGGACTAAACCTGCAAATATTCCAAAGTTATCACAAGGGCTTAAATTGTAACATGTGAATAGTACAAGGGTATAATTTGATAAATTTCCATTTTTAAATACCCAAGGACTATTTTTGACAATTTTCAAACTCCAGGGACCAAACTTGTAATTTTCTCAAAACTTATCATATAAGGACCAAATATGCCACATTTGAATAGTACAAGGGTGTAGTTTGAATAATTTCCATTTTTAAACACCCAGGGACTGATTTTGACATTTTTGTAAAGTTGAGGGACCAAAGTTGTAAATTGTGATTTTTAAACTTCAAAGGACAATTTCTTACAACTTGTGAATCCCAAGGACCTTTTATGACTTTTTATAAGTTTTGGAATGACCAGGGACTAAATTTGACAACTTTTGTAACTTGGGGTACTAAAACTGCCAATTATGCAAACTTGATACGTTTTTCATCTGTTTTTGATATTTTTGCATTTAAAACACATAAAACACTTATTTGTGATATTTGTAACATTTATATAGTCATTTGTGTGTTTTTGGCTGTTTTTGTGGGTTTAAATAAGGTAAAATATATGTGTTTTTAGACACATATCATAGGGAAAACTAGGTCTAGGCCTAACCCTTGATTTTTAGCGACACTGGTTGTCCCAGTGGTCTGCTTGGAAGCTGATCCGGTGTGCAACTTCTTTCCTGTAAGGTCTGTTTGCGATCGCTGGTTTCCGTGCTTCGTCATTCTAGTTCTTAGTTCTTAGTTATTGGTCCCACGGATGGCGCCACTTGTTGATACAAAAGTTGGGCGTTCCTTGTTCGGGGCTCCGGCTCTCGTACCAATTGAGTCTTGATTCTTGAGACCTGCGCACTAAGTAACAGAAAACACCGTTAGGCTTATCGTGGGATTGTTTCCCACGATTATCCTCCGGCGTGAGAGTAAGTAATCGATTTAGGGTTAAAGGAGAGTTAGGGTTTTAGATCGTACCTTTAACGAGGGATAGGATTCCCTTTATATACACACGGAATCCTTGTTGGTTCCGTGTTCCCCAACCTTCGGCGTATCCCGCCTAAGTCGGTTGGGGAACGATTATCTCTAAAGATTAGAAGATATCCGATATCGTATTCCATAAATAACTTTCGGATTGGGCCTTCGTGGGCCCAAACACTTATCGGCTTAGCCCAGTTCGTGCTGGGCTCGTTAGTATCAGACTTTAGTCGGATGCGTGACCCGAATATAGACTATACGTCATCACTGTCTAACTGGCAAAACTATATATTTACAAAATTGTATATTTGTATTGGTCATTAAAAGTTAAAAATCGAATTTAATTTAGTTAAATTATTTTAAATTTTATCTAGCAAAATAAATATAAAAACACGTAGGTTAATTTTGTGAAAAAAAAAATGTAATTAATAAATTATTGTTGTTAAATCCAAAAGAGAGATTATTTACATACCAAAGATTTTTTATATACCAAAAAACAAATTTCATCCACTCATTTATCTTTAAAAAAAATTGAAATTAACTAATATTTTAAATAAAAAATGCAATTATGTCCAAATTTATAATTTAAATATCTAGTGAACCGTTAATTGTTAAGCAAAACAAATTATACTGTCACGACGAGCATTTTATTACCTTTTTAAAAATGAGCACTTTCATATACTTTCGACATTTTTTTTTGTCTTTTTATGTTTTCCTTTTAGTGCCAAAATTCGCATGATATATTAAATGTGATTTAACACTAATATAATAGTTCAAATACTAAACAACCGTTCTAAAATTTACATAAGTATTTGTGTAAAAATCAAAGACATTCCTCGTTTTTTGCGATAGAAAACACACATTCATAGCTTTCTAATCATATATCACACACCGTATTAGAATTATAGATTATAACAGTTCATTTATAAAACTTCTATAATCACATATGATGTGATTAAGATCACATCTGGTAAAAATCACATGGGACTCTATGAGTTTTATTCAACTTTAACGAATTAATTGCACTAATCTATATTTCGAAATATAATATGTTACATATGGTTGAAAGCTATTAATGTCTAGTTTTCAGAATAAAAAACAGTAAAATGTTTAGAATTTAGTACAAAAAGTGATGTTCATTTTACTAAATTTTTAAATATTTAAATATTCAAATTATTGTTGAATCACATTAATTTTTTATGCAAGTATCAGCAACAAAAGAAGAAAAAGTGAATGAAAAAACGTTTGTCGAAAATATATCAAAGTGTCCGTCTATTGAAACGTAATTAAATGCCCATTCCGATGATGTAATTTTTTTCGATTAGCGATTAACGATTTAAAAGATATTAATTTATGAAAAAATGGGTGAAAGTGAGTTTTTATTTAATATAGAAGCTAATTAGCTATGAATGATCCAAAAACTTTTGATATTTAAGTGATCTTTATTCTAAATTTAAAATAAATTATATGAATTTATTTATATCTATCAAGTTTTATGTTTTTTTTAATAATTTTATAAAGAGAATACAACAAGTCAACAATGTGTTATTTTTAATTATAAATATTATTATCAGTGTATATTAGACTAATTTATTTACACGAAATTATAAATATAAAAAAGAAATTACGAGTTACTGAGACATATAAATGAATACACGAAACTATACATAGATGGACGACTCATGTTATATCTTTTCATGAGAATAAGTAAAAATATCCGTAAAATATTATTTTTTAATTATCGGCATTTAATAACAACTCATGTTATTTTTTTTATAAGTTTAACCCGCGCACGAGTTTAAAAATCGGCTTAAATTATTATTAACAAGAATATCAATATCAAAATGAGTGCACGACGTCACACGTTATTGTGAGATGAAAATAAAAGAACATGGAACAAACATGTTTTATACGGATCGTACTAGTCCAATGAATGAATGACACGTGTCATCTCATCAGATGATCAACACACAGCATGTCCACACCCGTTAATCAATCAAGGGTTATCTCAAAACCCTAGATACCTCTCTATAATCAATCAGTAACTCAAAACCCTATATAGAGATATCACACACAAGAAAAGGATCACCTTCTTCTTTATAATTTCATACACTTATTCACAGACAATGAATAAATACACTTGATTTGTTTAAGTGTTACCCGTGTTTTAAATTCTCATTCTCTTTTTAGAGTCCTTACCAATTTTAACAAGAAACCAAACAACATAAGCATTTCATTCCGATTATAATCACGTCTTACATACGTAAACATATATTTGCCATTCACGACTATTGACTAATGGTCATATATTCATTATCGGCAACTGATATGTACACGTAACTTTTTATTTGTCCACAGAAATTAAACAGGAAGAGACAGGCATTGATGCCCTTCGTGGTTTTATTTTATCTTTTTAGTTATTGATATTGACTTTTTCTCTTTTGATCTTAAAAACACCCATGTGCAAAGAAATCATTCATGTCCATGTTTTTATATAACTACTTGTAGAAAACGAATACTCAATCACAAATTACAACTTCATGTTTTTCGGAATTGATCATTGTTTAAGTATTAAAAAAAAGTTCAATTAAAGATTATTATTTTTCTGCATATTGAAGGACAAATCTCGACCGTTATTTTATATAAATAAATAAAAAAGTTGATTAATTGATATTTTCAGTTAAAACATAGTTTAACCCCTACTTTTAAAGTTATTTTTTGGATAAAGCGTTAGGATTATAAAAGTGATAGTCATTCTATGTTTAAAAACTTTGTATAATTGTCATAGAATGCAATAGAGTATAATGTCCTTAAAAAAATATAATATAGTATAATGTCCCTACAAAAATATAATAGAGTATAATGGCATTTACCCTCTCGACACTTGTATAATCAAGGGAGGAAGTAAACTGTTGCCAACTCTCTCAATTATCTTTGCAAGAAGTTGAGAGGTTTCACAACAATACGATGGAGAGGTTTCATAACAATTAATGTTTTAGTATAAAGGGAAAATGATCTAAAAAGTCATATAACTTACCAAATTTTCTTTTTGTAGGTATCAAACTTTTAATTTTCTTATTGTAGCATCTGACTTTCTTAATTTTCCTATTGTAGCATCCAACTTTCTTAATCATCCTATTGTATGCATCCAACTTCCTTAATCTTTTTATTCGTAGGCATCCAACATTCTTAATTTTCTTATTGTCACCTCACTTTTTTGATGCCTACAAAAGAAAAATTAAGAAAGTTAGATGCTACAATAGGAAAATTAAAAGTTTGATGCCTACAAAACGAAAAAAATGGCAAGTTGAATGCTTTTTTAGACCATTTTCCCTAGTATAAATACCATTTCAAGTCTCACTTGAGAGAGTGTGTGAAAATATTGTAAGTGTATGTTTTAGAGAGAGAAAGTTAATATACACATAGTTTTTTCACCACCTTAAGAGAAATGATAACATTTTGTGACCTAACAAGTGGTATCAAAAGTGTAATGATGATTTAAGAGTGTATTTGTGTACAATTGCACGATGACGCGGTACTTTTCGAGGCCGTGGTGGTTTTCAAGGCCGAGGAAGAGATGAAGTTAACAAAGAAGATGAAAACCAATGGTCTCCATACTGAAGAGGTTGTGGGAGAGGCTTTCAATTTCAAAGAGGATGTAAGCCCTAATTACAATGTTAAAATTGTCGCAAATATGATCATTATTCCAATGAGTGTACTAACTCAAGACAAGTGAAAGAAAAAGCTAATCTTATGAAGGTAGAAGACGAAGATGCGCTTACCTTGCTAATGGCAAGACATGACGAAAAAGAAGAGAGGATAGAGCCATGACATATAGATTCTGCTACGAGTAACTATATGACGGGTGAAGAAGACTTGTTCGTACAAATGGAGAAAAATAAAGGTAATGTCACCTTTGGAAACAAATCAAAGTCAACGGTGAAAGGAAAAGGTAAGATACTTATCCGAGCTAAAGATGATAGTCACAAATATATTTCGGACATATACAATGTGCCAAATCTTAAAAGTAACATTCTAAGCATGGGAAACTTTCCGAGAAAAATTACGATATTAATTTCAAAGATCGTAGTGTTACAATAAAGAAATCCCGAAGGAAAGCTCGTAGCAAAAGTGCCTATGACTAAAAACTGAATGTTCCTATTAAACATTCAACATGATGAAGCTAAGTGCTTAAAGAGATCTTTGAAAGATCATTCATGGCTTTAGCACATAAGGTACATTCACTTAAACTTTGGTGACTTAAAGTTATTATTCTCAATGGGAATGTGAAAGGGTTAGATCAAATTGATCATACCAATCAAGTGTGTGAAGGATGCCTTCTTGGGAAGCATGCCAAGAGTTTGTTCCCGAAAGAAGCGGCATCAAGAGCCAAGGAACCTCTTCAACTAATTCATACATATTTGTGTGGTCCTATTACTCCACCCTCTCATGCTAGAATCTTTAATTTATGCTTTTTATTGATGACTTTTTAAGAAAGAATTGGGTATATTTTCTTAACGAAAAATCCTAAGATTTTGAAGCTTTTAAGACACTTAAAGCTATGGTTAAAAAGGATAAAGGTTTAAAAATGAAATCCATGAGATCTAAAGAGGTGGTGAATTTTTATCATAAGAACTTAACATATTTTGTGAGGATAATAGGATCCGAAGATTTATAACGGCTCCTTAATCCACACAAAAAAAGTGGAGTGGTGGAGAGAAAGAATAGAACCATTCTCAACATGGTCCGAAGCATGTTAAAAAGTAAGAAGATGTCAAAGGAGTTTTGGGCCAAGGTGGTTGATTGTGCGGTATATCTATTCAATCGGTGTCCATCAAAGAGTTTAGAAAACAATACTCCACAAGAAGCATGGAATAGGATGAAGCCTACCGTATCTCATCTAAGGGTATTTGGAAGCATAGCGTATGTCCATGTTCCAAGCCAAAGGAGATCAAAGCTTGATGACAGAAGTGAGAAGCATGTGTTCGTTGGCTACAACAACCAGTCAGAAGGTTATAAGCTATATAATCCAATCACAGGGAAGATGGTAGTGAGTAGAGACGTGGAGTTCGATAGAGAAGAAGTATGGAATTGGATCATTAAGGAAAATGAAAGGTGTGACTTTCTTCCTATGACTGACGAAGAAGAGATGGTTAAATCATGTGAAGAAGTCTAACAACCTTAAAGTCCAACTCTAACCCAAAACCCACCTTTAAGTTCTAGTGAAAGGGAGCCGAAGACAAGAAGTTTGCAGGAGCTATAAGGTAACTGACGAGATACCCTTTCTTTGTTTATACGCTGAATGTGAACCTTTTATTTTTGAATAGGCTGTGAAAAGCAAGAAATGGAGACGAGCGATGGATGAGGAGATAAAGTCAATAGAGAAGAATGATACGTGAGAGTGGTTGACCCTTCCGAAATGCCAAAAGGCTATTGGAGTCAAGTGAGTATACAAGGCCAAGAAAAACGCCAAAGGCAAAGTGGAGAAGTATAAAGCAAGACTTGTGGCAAAAGGTTACAAGTAGAAGCATGGGAGCGAAGAGAAAACTGATGAAGGAATTTTCATAAGTAAAAAAGGATATGTTAACGAGTTATTAAAGAGGTTCAACATGGATAAGTGCAATCCCGTTGAAACCTCTATAGAACAAAAGGCAAAGCCTTCTAAGCATGACAAAGGAGAAGCGGTAGACTCAAATCTATTCCAAAGTATCATTGGAAGTTCGTGCTTTTTGACATGTACAAGACCTGAAATCATCTTTGCGGTTGGTTTGAGTAGTCATTTCATCGAAAAGCCTACAACAAAACATTTTGGAGATTGAGAAGAGGATCCTACGTTATATCAAATGAAGAAGCAACTAAAATTCTATGTGAATAATAAGTCGACCATCAACTTAGCGAAAAATCTAGTCTACCATGATCGAAGTAAGCATATCAACACTCGTTATCACTTTATTCGAGAGTGCATTGCAAGGAAGGATATCCGAGTGATACATACGAGGTCTAAAGACCAAGTTGTAAAACTTCACCAAGCCGCTCAACGAGCGAGAGATTTCTCAAAACTAAGGATGATGCTTGGAGTCGGCAAAACTTGATTACGCCATACCCATATACTAAGGTTACGGCGTAGATGTTACTCATAATGATATTGCAAAGATTACGTCGCAACTAGCATGGAGATTACGACGTAGCATTCCGCCATTGAAGATTACGGCGTAACCACTTGCTAGGTTACGTCGTAAGTGTGGATATACATTAAATGTTATCCGTTTTTGAATGATTACGATGTAACCAATGTAAAGGGTTACACCGTAGCTTTGTCGGGCTCATTATGCCTATAAAAACCACATGAATTTTATATTCCAAATCATCTCCCCTTTCCCAGACCTGAACTAGGGTTTGGGGAGATCAACCACAAAAGAAGAATCAAGGCTTAGGAGGTCGGATGAACGAAGTTCTCGTCTACTATTATCATTGTATTTGAGTTTGGATTCTTTTATGTTTTTCTAGTAATCATACGATGAATTCATTTTTTTAATTCAAGTTTTAGTTGCATTATTTATTCTCTTTTCTTCCTTATATAGACATCTTTTTTGCCTGTTCGTAGATCGCTAGTTTCGGTAGTATGCAAAGCTTGTTAGTATCTAGTAGGATAGAGAAATTGACCATAGGACCCTAGCTGACTAGATTGCAAAGAATGGAAGGATCACCTATCAAGTGGAGGTACTTAAGAAGTTATAGGAAATCTAAGATCCGAGAGGCCGGATTTCTAAAGAATTAGGTCTATTAGATTTGGTGTTTAATGACTCAACCTAGTCTACCACAACCTTCACTTACTACAAAGATGTGAATCTTTGGTTCCAGAGAAGATTCTGGAGAACATAGGCTAAGACGAATTGACCATAGGAGTCTTAGTGCTATTAATCCACTATATGAAATTGAAGAAATTAGAATTGAATGCATCCAAAGTCTTGGTTAAAGCTTTATTTTCCTACTCTCTTATCCTTTATTTTAATTCTGTTAAAACCAGGATTTTGATTATTAATATCTTTTTCATATCAAAACTTTTTAAATATAAAATTACATTAGTTCTTTTAGACAACAACTCTTACGGATGACGCTCGGATTTACCTAGGCTTTACTACACTCGATCGGGTTCTCTGCCCGTTAGTATGTGTTAATCCTTATATGTCTTAGTTTATAAATTTAAAACAGGATGAAAAATACGCATAAGATTTTTGGCGTCGCTGCCGGGGAGCAGTTTATTCGAAAAGATCTAAGGTATATATGAATTTAATAATTAATATTTGACCTTTAATATGAGACGTTTGTACTATACAATTCTTCAGGCACGTAAACCGTTCTCTCGTATTATAATTTTTGAATTTTGAATATATCCTACATTATAAAAAATTTATGTTTTTGATTACGACGTAACGCATATGTCAAGTTACGCCGTAGTTAAAATCTTTTATTAATTAATAAAAATATATGAAAATTATGGTTACGGCGTAACTGGGTAACAAAGTTATGCCGTAACTCCTTTCCAATATAAATATAAACCTACGGCGTAATATCATTTTTTACCGCATATTTTGACCAAACGCCGCTACAGTAAATATAATTTTCGAAGCAATTGTTCTTTGTGTGTTCCTAATCATCTCTAAAACTTATAATGGCAGGCAATTGTTTCCAATCTCTTCTAATTTTCAATTTTTTCAATTAGGGTTTTATGTTCTTATGAAAATTTGGGGATCTAGGTTTTTACAATTTGTTTCATGTTATTGACCACGTTAATTGATGCCTATATTGAATCATTCATGTTTCCGTTAATTAATTAGGATCCATTTAATTGATGGTGTTGAATTGGTTATTTGAGGATCTAAAAATCAACTTGAATAAAATAATCTAAGCATGTGCGTTACGGCGTAAATTTTGGGTAAATTTGGGTAAATTTTTATGGTTACGGCGTAACCAAACACCGGACGTAACCATTGCTATTTTTCACCTTCTTATAGGGTTTATGGCATAACTGTGTGATGAGGTTACGCCGTATCCTATCTTTAGAATTAATTTCATATCTTAGGTAAAGACAAAGTTACGGCGTAGTTAGTTATTGAATTACGCCGTAATATTGTCACAGAGTCAGTTACGGCATAACTAATTGATGAAGTTATGCTGTAATTATTATGCAGTCTGCTAATGCTAACTCATGTCTTTTCAGGAAACAACAACAATCCCTCTACCTTGTCTCAGTTTAATGGTTACAATGAGACGGGGAGGGAAGCATGAAGAAAAGACTATGCTTATCTTTCGAAGAAAGAAATCGACAGGCCTGAAGCACTTGATTTTGACACCTTCAAAACTGTGAACAATGGAAGGGCGTTGAGAGAGTTGAGAAAGTTTTGCAAGATTAAGTTCTCAAATGAAACATAAACTTTACATGCTCCGCTTGGTTGAGGTTGTTCCAAATTAGGGACCCGGTGATCCCGAAGTATGTGAGGGAATTCCTAGCTAGTGTGGAATTTTCTGAGGACGTTGTCAGCATTAATGAAACATCCCTATACTTTCAGCTTGGTGGTGTGGTTAGGAATATGACCATGAAGGAGTTTATGTTGGCTATGGGTTTATATACAGAAGAGGAGTTGGACTCCGACATGTTTGAAGATTTTTATGATGAATGCAAAAGAAGAAGGCTTGACTTCTACAACCCTACAACTTATTTCAGTAGAATCTCTTCTACTCCAGGGTACAATTCCATGTACCCGACTTCCTACACTTTGATTATGAGCCCTCGGTTGGTACATAGGCTCAGTGTTGTTTCAATAAAAGCAAGGCATTCCATAAGGGAGAAAATGACTATTGATGACTTATTTTGTTGAATGGTATAGATGGGGGGAGTTTGATTGATGTTCCTTGGCATTTGGCCAAGTTCATGCCTGGAGGAGCCAAGGGGTTCCAGAAGAAGAGTATGATTCAAGGTGCCCATTTGATTAGAAGGCTTTCTAGGAGTCTTGGTTTGATGACTCCTGATAATTTATCATTGGTGACCATTTCTATGGATACAAGCTTGATTGGGATTAATAAGCTTGTTGAGTTTGGGATTTGTATCCACAACGTAATTGGTGGTGGTTATTTGATTCCTGAAGCTCCACGTGGAAGTGGAGACGGGGCTAGTGGTAGCCAAGAGAGCGGGAGTCAGGCTAGTGGAAGCCAAGCTATAACTGAAGAGGAGAAAGTTAGGGTGAGGGCTAACATGAGCATTGGGGATAGGCTTAGGGTTATGGATGACCGACTAGGGCATATGGAGAGTAACATAACCAGTTTAGTGAGGACATGGATCATTTGGATGCAGGTATGTATGGTTTGAGCACACAGATTGATAGTTTTTATAGTGATTTAAGGCAGATGCAGGTGCAGCAGCAACAACAGTACTACCAGTGGAAAGCTGACCGCACCAGCGAGTTGCTTTCCAGCATGCACATCAGTCATCCTCGCTGGCCCGGACCACCGTATGTGTATGTGCTTGATATTCCAAATGTCTGTGTGCAACAAGGATTCACTTTCATGCAGCCTCAACCACATCCTGGTAGCACCTGCAACACTCCCTATGATGCCTCTCAGTACCAATCTCCCATGGACCACGACCACCAACAAGAGTGAAATCCCATTTGTTTCAAAACAATTGATATGGTTCAAAATAATTTCCTTGGCTCTCTAAAACAATTTTATTTGAAATATGTATTTAATAATAAACAGCTAGGATTACAATTATGCATATTTAGTACCCCTGGGTACAATTTTCCTAATGTTTTAGTGTGCAGATTTTAATTCTGGAGCTAATTACAGCCTAACTAGTAATAGGGTTACGCCGTAACTTTTACATAGAATAGAAGACTGAGATAATTGAAATTACGGCATAACCAATAGTTTCAACTACGCCGTAAGTCTTACTCAGAGAGGTAAGTATTTGGAGATTGAAATTACGGCGCAACCTGTAACCTGTAACATGAGTTCCGCCGTACGTAACCATGGTAACGACCCTAGATTGGACTTCCTTGAAGAGTAATTTTGAGGGGAGTTTTATTTCTATTATAGTTTTTCATTTCTATTTTCTTTTTCTTTACTTTTGTACAAAAAAGGACTTTGTACAACTTAAGTTAGGGGGGGGGGATGGGTATAGAAATGACTTAATTTTAAAAAATTTATACTTATGTTTCTTGCGCTTGATTTTCTAGTTTATTGTGGAAAAATTGTGTCATTTTTAAAAATTTTGACATGTTTTTCTTTAATCTAACTAGAATACACCTTAGCCGAGCACACATATTACCCTTTATTTCATTGGTGAGATTTATCCTTTCCGTTTCCTCTTTATTACCCCAAATTCACCAAATTATGAGTGTGCCAGTTGAAGTTTAAACTTTAGAAATTGACATTTACATCATTGTGAGACCATAGACGAGTAGTACGTCGAGTTAGCTTGATGCATTTGGAAGAGACAATTCGAGAAGGAAATGTTTTAAGATTAACACCAAAATAACCCATATGTGTATATTTGTGTGCGTTTATCGATTAGTCACCTCGACTTTTCGACCACTGTGTTAAAACCCATTTTGTTGCACTCACTTTTAGTGTAAGATACCCTTGGATACACCCTTCCGAGCCTTTCTTTTGGTTTCTACACTCATATAATGTATCATTTCAATACACCTATTCGCATTAGCCTACCATTTAAGATATTATTGAAAAATAACTTTATAGGAAACACAAAAGATATATTTCGTTATATATTGCCCAACTTGTACTAAACATATATTTCATCACTTGCAAAAGATGGTCATACAATCTGTTGTTTACATACAATTGCCCATACCACATGGTCATAAAATGTTTATCATTTGCGGCCCTTGCATTAACAAAAGTGGGCATAAACTAAGTTATTACTTCTTCCATCTTAAATTAATATTTTATGTTTTTTTTTGAAATGTTTCAATTTAATTATCTACTACTTAAAATAGATAAAAATTTTTAATCAAGTTTATTATATTACTATTAGTTTAAATTGATATTACAAATTTTAAGAAAATATTAATTAATTAGTTATAGGTAAAATTATTATTTTGAAAAAAAAAAAAAAAAAAAAAAACGATAATAATTATGATTTTTTTTTAAAACTTTATACTTTTAAGAAAGAGAGTAAAATACCACATAAAGTGTTAACAAAAGGGTGCACATATAAAGACCAAGTCTAATAACTACCTAGTCTAGTTCCATTTCATTGCCTGCAGGTTGCTGAAGTTCCCACCTCACCAGCTTCATGTTCTACTTGTTCCTCATTGGTTGCTTGACTTTGAATATCATGCTGAATTGGTATGTTCATTCCCGTTTGTGACCCACCAACATCTTCATCGAACAAACCATCTGTCCCAAACCATCTAGCAAAACCAACTCCTCCGTTTCTCTTAAAACACGATCTCCTGTTTGGAACTGACCCACCACCAACATTTAGATTTTAGACCACTAACACCACTAGCATTTGATCCACCAGAACCTCCAGGTCTTGACCTGTTGTCCCAAAGTGTGAGTCGAAAATGAATTGCAAATAAAACTGAATAACTATATTTCGTCTAAATTATGCAGACAATAATCATCCCACTCGGGGTCCACAATAAAAATTGAATCGTCATCACTGTCGTCACTATCTTCTAGAAATCCTTTCCTGTTGTAGCTGCAACTGTCTTCTTCTGGGTTATTGTCTTGGACTTCTATGGTTTCAGATATTGTTGCGACCCAATCGTTGTGCGAGGGCTTCCAGTTCGATGAGGATTCTCCGAGCTTCTTTATTCTGGATTCGTACGTCTTCTTTCTGGTCAGACCAGTGGTTGTCCTTTGTTGATAATCCAAAGCAGACTTGGGCTTTACATTGTATGATTGCTTGTAAGTTTCGCATTGCTTTGACTGCTTCTTTTGCTGCTGATAATTCGATATCTTGAGCGACTGACCTCCATGCATCAGATTTATCCATTCTGATTGGGGTGTGGTTGGCTTTGAGCTGGTAGTGTCTGTACATTGCTCCTGGTTCTTCATGCATGAAGATTGTTTTAGTGAAGATTCTTGGGAGTGGTTGAAAGTCTTCATGATTTCTTCGCAAGTGATCTTCATATTCTTCTGAGAGGCATAGGGGGACTGTAGAACTTCCTCCACTGAGTAAAGCGCTGCTACTGCTAATTGCTTCATTTCTCCTGTGCATTCTGCAAAACAAAGATTAACAAGTCTTGAGAGAGAATCAGCTAGCGTATTATGTTTCCCATCTATATGTTCTATGTTGATCTTAACGCATGTTCCTGTGACTGCATCTGCAAACTTGATCCATCTAACCCTTGAAGATTTGTTGCTATTAGCTTTATTGTAAAAGCTAATAATGGCTTGACAATCTGTTCTTAGAGTTATCTCTTGTTTATCAAGGTAGTAGATCTTTAACTTTTCCAAAGTATTAATACAAGCATTGATTTCAGCATCGATTGTCGATTGAGTTGTTGAAAATTTGCCACTTGCATATGCGCAGATTCTTTCTGAATTCCTTGGACCTTCCTTGTTATTCTTCCATTTAACAATTACTCCCCATCCTTCCATACATCCGTCTGTTTCAAGGATGATGTAAGCATTTTCAGGTGGTATCTCCAGGTCTGGGAGATTTTGAACTTGTGCTTTGATCTTTCTGATTAGTTCATAATCAGAAGGCTTCAATCTTTTATCTCCATGAGCATTCGTATTTTCGTACAGCGGTCTTAGGAGTATCCCTAGTTTTGGGATATGAGTGCGAGCATAATTGAGGATTCCTAGGAATGACCTTAACCCCTTCTTCGTCTTTAATTCTTCTTCGTTGAAGTTCACAATCTTCTTTATGATATGTGGTTGTAACTTTATGGTTCCTTCTCCTATGACTGCTCCCAGAAAGTCTATTGTTGGAACTGCTATCTTCATCTTTGTTGGAGATAAGACTAAGCCATTATCTTCACAAATTTTTAGCATCTTTTCCAGGTGCTTTGCATGCTCCTTTTCGTTATTTGAGAATACCAGTATATCATCAATATATACTGCGATGAATGACTCTGTTCCTTTGAAGCATTTATCCATCTTTCTTTGGAACACTGCTGGGGCATTCTTCAATCCAAATGGCATAACCAGCCATTCATAAAGTCCTCCAGGTACTAAGAATGCGGTCCATGGGATTGACTCTTCATCCATGGCGACTTGATGGAACCCTGATTTGAGATCAAACTTTGAGAATATTTTCGCGTTTTCTATCCTCTTGATGATCGTATTTATTCCTGGTAGGGAGTACTGGTCCTTGTATGTGTTATCATTCAAGGATTTATAATTGAACACCATTCTTTCCTTCCCTTTGATTTCTTGTCCAGTTACAGGATCAATTGTTGTTCCTGAATTTACGATCATTGCCATCGTTCTGTGTCTGCTTGTGCTTGGACGAATAGCACCAATTTTGAGAAGACTATCAACATGTTTTCTGAATGAATCTTCCATTGCTGGTGTCACATGTTTTAATGGTCGGTCTTCAATTGTAATGTCTGGATTGATAATATCCAGCTTACAAAGTTCACCATTTTTCTTCCAATGCTTTAAAGGTTCTTCTCCAATGTAGCCTTGAAGTTTCAACCTATCAATGACAGGCTTAAACTGCTTCAGGAATGCGTTGTTGCCTTTTTGGTTGAAATAAATAGATTCATTTATTTCAAAGAAATCTTCTTCACTAATTTCAAGCTCAGTGATGGCAACTTCAGCAACTTCGGCTTGGTCTGAAGTCTTGATCTTGGTAACCTTCTTGTAAATGGTTATTTCATCTCCTTCTATACGAATTCCTCCTTTCATAGCCCTTATGAAATTGGATCCTATTAGCATTTCAATGCCATTGCTGTCATGCATGTCGAATGCATATATGAGAGGAATTTTAAAAGTGTTTCCTTCAATAAGGAAAGAGCCCTGCTTCAGTTTATGAGTAGCTTGCTGTCTTGAATTTAAGCCGTTGAAGAAGACGTTGTAGGTTAATAGTTCGAGCGCTTCTTCCGGAACAACCTTTTTGTTTATACAGCATGCTGATGCTCCTGTGTCTATTATTGCAGTGGTTCCAAATGAAGGACAACTGGGGATAAAAAACTCAACCTTCACATTGTAAAGTGAGTTAGTTACCTTCCTTACTTTTGGACTTACGGCGGCATTCCCAGAGTAATGAATTTCTGCTTCCATGAATGGTCTTACTTCATGAGAATCATTTAATGGTGGGAATTCTTCATTAGAGTATTGAAACCCTACTCCTTCTTCTTTCGTCTCTTGCAGTTGTGCTTTAAGCCTTCTTATTTCTTCATTCTTCTGTTCTTCAAGCCTTGATTGTTCAGCTTTAAGCTGATCAATTATCCTAAGAGTATCTGCAAGGTCTTTTACTAGCAAGCTCTTTTCAAGCTGCCATGCTTCTTCCTTCTTTTGAATTTCTGCCTTTCTTTCATAATACTCTTTTGCTTGATCTCTTATCATCTGCTGAACTTGTTCTGTCTTTTCTTTCAAAAGTTCCTTGAGAAGTTTTACCTCTCTGCTGTGGAAGTCATTTTCTTCTTCCGGCTTGCACTGCTGCTTTCTTTTAACATTAACCGTTTTGCCAAGATAACTTTTTGCACAAAGAGCACATGTTGTAAGTTGGCACTTAGGACAATTAAGTCTTGACACATCTGTGGTTAGTATTCCACAGAAATAGCAGATTGTGTAATTTGTGATCGTGTTCTCTTTCCAATCATGCTCACAACTTTTACTTTGAGCCGGCAGTTCTTTGCTTGGTTTCCACGATCCTACAGATTGGACCATGTCTGCTATTTGTGTTGGTGGTCCTGGATGGAACATAAAAGCAAAATGACTAGGTTGGTCATCTTCACTGTTGCTTTCATTATCTTCATGCGTTATTGTGAAAGCTGCTTCTTCAAATGGGGTATCTTGGACCATGACACTGATACTTTGATGAGTATCACCTTCTCCTTCTGATATGCTATAGACACTGGTGTCGTCAAAGTCTGCTGAGACGATATCCCAGTTGTCATCAAGATCCAGTTCTTGATAGACGGCTGATCTTGCAATATTTCCTTGCTTGCTTTTGCAATCCGTTGCAAAATGTCCTTCTTTTCCACAAATAAAGCATTTGCACTTCTTGACTCGTCCTCTGTCATCCTTATACTTTCTCTTAAATGGCTTTACATGAGAACCATGTGGCTTTCCTTTGTAGGTTCTTGATTTTCTCATTCCATACTTCTTCCTGTTATTTTTGTAGTAACCAGGAATTGGTATAGCTGAACAAAGAGATAAGTCTCTAAGTTCTTTGGCAAGCGCCGCATCTTTGCACATTTCTGAAATAAAAGTATGAGTGAATTTGATTGCTGGCAAGACTCCTGCACTAAGACCAGGGTGCTTGGCCTTAAACGATTCCTCTACTTTTTGGACAAAGAAGGTGGGAGTTTAGCAAACAGCTTTTCTGTTGTTGAGGGGAAATACAATTTCCCTGATGTTATTGCTAACTGCCTGAAATCTTCCAAGAATGACCACAAGTTCTTGGTTTCTTCACAAGTTATCCTGTCTAAGTCTCTGTAGGCTCTGTCTTGTTCATCAGTTGAGCCTCGATACGGATCCTCCAATAATATTAGTTGCCTTACTTGTGATGTTATATTTTGTGGTTCATCAGCAATTGCTTCAAGAGCAGCATACACATCCGGGTATGCAGTTCGCCATTGTTGCCACATTAACTTTTCGCTTTCTCCAAGAAGATTCTCCACAAAGGCTAACTTTGCTTTATTATCAGTCCACGTTTGACTATTGAGCCTGTTGATTGTAATAGACTCCCATCTTGCTATTACATCTGACCATAAGCCTGGATCTGCTGGTAGGACAAGCATCACACCTGATTCTGTCCATGCTGGTGGCAGAGTCCATTGTGAGTTATGGTACTCACCATATCCTCCATTAAAAACATTGCTTCTCCCTTGAGGATAACCAAACTGGTAATCTGGTCTATAAGTTGGCTGTGGATTCTGCCGTGCTGGCGGGCAAACAGCTGGTCCTAGTATTGCATCATTTGGTGGTTGATAGCTTGCACCAGATTCTGCATCATTTGCTGCTGGAAAAGCATGTTCCTCATTTTTATTGGTAATTTGTGCTGCCATTTGTTTAAAGTTTCGGAACTTTGGGTATGGCAGGTTGTCATCATCATCTTCTTTGGAAAGATGAAGAATTGTATGGTTCTCACCATGCTTCGCTGCAAATGGGTTTTCCCATTTAGACTCTGATTTTTGTGTGGCGAGTTTGTCATCCCACTGCGGCAGATATTCATCAAGAAAGTCTTGCTGATTTTTTGAAAATTCTTCTTGTAGGACAAGGATCTTTCCGCAACTTCTTTCATCGTCATCCCAATCATCTGATTCATCAATAATTGCCACTCTTCCTGGGGTAATTTCATCGTCTGAGAATTCGTCTCCCCAGCCAGTTGCTTCAATTTCTTCAATTGTGATTGTTGGTGCTGGAGCATCATATTTGACATAGTAATCCCATTTTCCGGATGGTTCACCAAGAGTCGACCACCTATGTTTTGATCGTTTAGGCTTATTAGAGCGTCTGGTTTGGTTCAATGGTTCGTCTTCCAAACTTCTTGCTTCACTTAGGCATTCTTTACAGAAACATACATCACATGAGATATGTGGTTTTGTAGAAAACACCAAATATACGATAAACTCGAGAGAATTACAAACCAACCCTTTTAGAAAAAAAAGGTCGACACGCAAAACCCGCGAATACTCGATAAGTGATACCGGGCAAGTGATTACCCGGGTTGTTTCCCAACGAGGAGTGAATTGACGGTTACGTTTGAGGTTTGTTATTAAAATGCTTGAATGGATCGGGAATTTTTTTTGTTTTTATTACGATTTCTACAAATTAAGGAACGGGAATGTAATTAAGGCAAGAGAACAAAGTAAATGACAAATTAACTACTAAATAGCATAAGAAACAATAAAACTAGGTTAAATTACGTCCTAGGGTGCTAAAACTAAAAAAACGTGAAAACCCGGGCTAATCCCGAGCTTCAAAAAGTGAAAATTATGCAATTTAAGACCTACGGGTGCAAAAGTAATTTTCCTACACTCTAGACGACTAAAATAATTTTAGAAAAAAGCCGGGTATTTTTTTTCGACTTTTATTTTATTTATTATGAATTAAAAACTAAATTTAACTAATTAATTAATAAAAAATAGTAAAACTTTTTGGAAAATTATGAAACAAGTTGTAAAAATACTTGATGATCAAATGGACCTATGAAAAATAAAATGGGTGCAATGGATTATATGGATAAGCAGTTAATAATCGAATAACCAAATAACCTAAAAAAAAACTAAAATGCTAATTAAATAATAAATAGTGCAAAATTAAACATGACAAAGACTCTAGTGCAGTTAGGAAAGTGTTGTGTGAATGAGGTCGTGTGCTATGGGCAGCAGGTCACAGGTTCGAATCCTGTGGCATCCATTTTTTTTTGCACTTATTTCTTTTGTAAACTAAAATACTTAAAGATAAGACTTTTTATAAAAACAAACTTTTCAAAAGCTTAAAAATAAGCTGCGTTAAGCAGCCTGAAACAGTAGCAGTGGCGAATAAGAGACAAAACCAAACACCCATTTAACACTTTTTGGAACAAATTAAGCATATGAAAAGTAGAAAAAAAACAGTAGATAAGCAAATGGAATGAACAAATAAGCTAATAATGAACTAAAATAAGCAAAATGAAAATCAAATATGCTGAAAAACATCAACGGGATAAGCAGTTGGGATAAGAGGTACACTAGGGGAATCCTAAACTAAGAATAAGCATTAAAAGGCTACAACTAAACACCTAATAAGCTAATTATAATCTATCCTAATCTAGGAATATTAGATGCATCTAATGAACCTGAATAAGCATGATCAAACACCTAATAAGCACTAAAAAAACAGTGGAACAGCTGCTGTTGGGGGTCTGCTGTTGACGGAGTCAAAAGGGTGCAAAGGACCATCTTTGAGGGCAATTACAAGCTAGTAAACCTATTCTAAAAGCTAAAACAACTCAAACATGAAAAGCTCATATCTTAAATGTCCTAAAGACTGATTATGAGCTAAGAAGAAGCTAGTTTAGAGCTTAAAAAGAACTAATGAAAAGTGACATTGGGGCAGAATGATTGAGAGACAGATTTTATTTTTAAAAAAAAACTACTCTAAATATGTTTTGCAAATTAATACTCATGAAAATGCTAAAATACATAACTTGACTTTTAACTGAGACTAAATGGAGACCCAACATGGGTCAAAAATAGCTTTTGACCCAAAAACTAAACTGATCCAAACACCCCCTTAGGGGCAGTAAAAGAGGTTTTGGAAACTGAGAAGATGTAGAAACTTTTAAAAACTGATTTGCATCTGTAACACAAACTCAAAATGAGTTTAAACAACTTTAACAAACACTTCTAACACACAAAATAATTGAGACAGAATAAAAATTTGAAACACACAAACTGCATAAGGAATTAGAAACTGAAATGTAAATTGCATTTAACTGAAATTAAAAGTACAAGGAAATTTAAATGACAAGAAAGTAAATTGGTACTAGAATAAGAAATTCTAGACAAGTTGTTTACATAATTACAACTGCTATATATACTACTAGTGTTGGGGTCCTCTTGTCCACTTCTGCTTTTTCTTGATGTGTTTGTTGTGAGAGAGAGATTGAGATGCTGAGCTTGTTGTGCTTCTTCATGTGTCCTCGCAACCATTGATATAAACTTGGTCCCCAATCTCTTCTTTTCAACCGTTTGATCAAATGTGGAGTCTTGGATTGATGACATGGCTTGGGAGTCATGTGAAGCTATCTTGTTTGCATCTGGAATGGGGAGGGACAGGAGGGGAGAGAGTGTAGGAGGGGGGAAAAGGACAGGATAAATTGGCGCCAATGGTGATTTCTGGGAATGGGGTTTTTCTGGGTTTTGGGTAAAAACAGGGAAATGGGTAAAAGTGGTTTAAGGTAAAGTTTATTTAAAATGTGTTTAGTAAAAGTAAAAAGATGTATTTTGTGTTTTGTTTTAAAAAACTTTTTTTTTTTTTTTTTTTTTTTTTTTTTTTTTTATTATTTTTTTTTTAAGGAGAGAAAAATATTTTTCATGAAAATTGGTTTTAATAAAAATAATTGTTGTAAATAAAAATAATTGTTTTTAGTGAAAAATGTTTTAATGGTAAATTGGGTAAAGGGTAAAGGGTAAAATGGTAATTTGGATTTAGGGATAGGTTTTTCATCTGATTCCCCAAGCTCACTCCCAAAAATGTATCCCGGACTCTGAAAATGTAGAAAATTATCCCCCGGCTCCGTCTGCAAAGCACGCTTTCCAATCCGAGCTCATTTCTGTCCGTTTTTGCCCTGTTTTCGATCCTTTGTACCTGAAACACATAAAAACACACTCCAAGGATATCTGTAGCATAATTGGTTATATTTCCGTGTTTTTAGATGTTTTCGTGGGTTTTTCGGGCTTAAAATGATGAGTAAAAGGCCACTCATCATCCCCCCACACTATCAATTGCTAGTCCCTAGCAATCCGATCATATGAAGTAATGAAAGGATCAAAAATACCAATAATGCCCCGTTTCGACTTTTTATTCAACTACGAGAAATTTAAACTTGAACGTAAATAAGTAACATGCTTGATTATCAAAACATGGCATCACGGAACGGGATTCACGCAAAATGGGTGTCTCCGGGGAATAGTAATCGTCATCCTCTTTTTGATACTCTCAAACCAAGCTTAAACTTATTGTGCAAACGTTTGTGTAAAATGCTAACACTACTTATACAAATAATCTATGTAAGTCGAGACTTAACTTTTTACTCCCGCAATTTATACAATTTAAGTGAGTGCGCTCATTTTCAAAAGTTTGACCATTGAAGCCGACCTTTGTTATGGTTGTTATCCACTTAACTAAAGTACTAACTCACCGGAAACGATGAAAGTCTAAGGATCGAAAGGGCCTTTTCCATGTTGCGGCTTTCTTCTCGGCACATCCCAAAACATAAGTTTTAAGTGACCGGGTTTTTGACACCTCACAGAGAATAGTACCGGAATCAGCGGGAATTCGATTCCAAAGATTTACGAAGCTACCGTTAAGTTAAAACTAAACCTAAATGGATTACAACCGACGATAATTTAGAAATTCGAGATTCAAAGGTGAGATCACTCCATGTTGCGACTTTCTTCTCAGCTTGTCCTTTTGAGGAGGCTAGGTTTTCACCCTCGAGAATAGTATCGGAGCTTTCGGGATCTTTGAAATCAAGGATTTCCAAATTACCGTCAAACTTTTAGACAACTTTGACGAATACGAGTTCAACTTCCGATTTAAATTTAAGAAAAAGCAAGTTTCGCACATTTATTCATAAGCAACATAGTGCTTTTATTCACGCAACTCATATCTTTCTCTTTTTTTTTTCTTTTCTTTCTTTTTTTCATTTTCCATTTTTCAACTTTTTTCACTTTTTTTCTTTTTCACTTTTTTTTTTTTTTTTTTTTTTTTTTTTTTCACTTTTGACTTCGAACTTTAAACTTGCAACTTTTGCATCATTCAAGCACTTTTACGATACTTTCATTTTGCAACATTATTCAGATTTTAAGAAAGTATGCTTTCTCGGAAATTTAAATAAAAAGTTGAACTCGGACTCTAAATCAATTTTGCTTTAAAACTTTTTATTGTAACAAGACGATTTGAATGTTTAAAAGTTTGACAACGAGCACGTATTTTAGTCCAATTAGTTAGCTTCTGGGAGAAAAAGCCATAGATTACTTATATAAGCTCTAAAGAGAACCAACTACTCCACGCTTAGCATTTTCATTTGCACAACGCGTAAAACCTTAGCCTAAATGTTAAGAGAGCAGCTAGATCAACACTCTAGCAGAGTCGGGATTCCCCTTGTTCTAGCCTAATCAAGACTAAACTATCATTAATACCGAAGCATTAACGCTTTATTTTTGTGCAAAGCACTTCTTGTAAATGCAAAAATTTGACTTAAAACGATAAAAGTTTTAAAATTTTTGGTCAAAACGGGGGTGCTAGGGTACTAGAAGGTACACATGTGATCAAAATTCGATAGAATTCCCCCCCACACTTAGAATTGAATATTGCCCTCAATATTCAAAGTACCGGCCGTAGCCGAAACTATAGAACGGAAAAAGGTAATACTACTAGCCAAGTGTGGGAGCGAAATCTTTTTTCACAAAAAGGATTTTATAAAGATATCCCTAGATAATCGTTAGTAAAAAGATCGGATATTGGGCGGCTGGATTGAAAACAAGCGCATCAATCATCACGATCATGGGAATCCTGAAAACAGAGAGCAAACACACAACAAGCAAACAATAGTAGGGGAATTCCCCCACACTTAGTGTTAGAAAATAGAAAGAAGTCAGAAACATGGGTGGACACCCATGAAATGCTACTGTTTTTGTTAACCGAGTCGCTAGCTTGACTCGACCCCAAATTCATTGGTCCATGGGGGAGCAAGTGGAAGAGAAAATCTCCATCGGACTTTCATTCAAATGGTTTGGATAAACATTGAATGTGCTGAAAGTTCCACTCCGATGAGATATAACCGGCTCAAAAGAATGAGAGATGCCGGGGTCAAAGATGGTATCTTCACTCCCGAAATAGTGAAGATATGGAGAAGAAATGGGATAAGAAAAGAGAGTGTCAAAATTTTGACAACGGGTGGGTAGGGTGGGCAAAAGATTAGATTGAGGAACATTGAGCGAATGTTCAGAAATCTTATCCACCACTAAAGCAATGAAAACATCCGTATCGGGCTTAGAGGAGATTCCATCATCCGGCGGTTTAGCAGGCGGACGGGAGGATGATGGATCTAAGCCATACTCGTCACTCTCAAAACCCGTAGGCATCGAGTCATCCGTAGAAACAAAGTCGACCTCTTCTATAAGAGTGTCACTTGACGAATTATCCGAAGACCTATTGTATAGAAGATTTTCCAATTCAGTAAGGTCGGCTTCAAAGTCGAAGTGCACATCATCATCTCCCGGTGGAGAATGATCAATGAGAGCGAGTTCATCGGCGAACTCCTCAAGAAGGTCTAAAGTCGAAGTGGGATTGCCACTCTTCTTTTCTTCAGAAGTAAAGTCCTCGAGCTCGGGTAAAGAGGTAACGGGGTTTTCCGAGTAAAGGTCACTATCCTCATTCTGAATGTCAAAGATTGGGTTATCTGAAATTTGAGTGAATTCAGAATCTAAGTCAAACAGAGGATTAGTGAATGCCATAGTAAAAGGTTCCTCGGACACAACAAGAATATCTTCATCATCCGAATCAAAATCAGTGTCGATTTCTCTTTCTTCAGGTTCAAAATCTCTCACTTCTTCTAAGCTGACGAGCTCAGAAGGATCTTCCTCAACATACTCGATGTCGCCACACGACAAGGAATCGTCAAACGACGTATAGTCATTTTCAGACTCGGAGATCATCTCAACAGAATCATTAGGGGAGGGATGAGAAGAATTATCATCAACCGGCTCATCACACATCATATCAGGGACGCCCTCGCACTCACTTGGGATTGGGACAAGGTTCTCAACACAAGACGATTCCGTTTCCGGAATAGTGCTAAGATGCTCGTCCCCCATACTTAGAGAGTTAACGGGCTCTTCGTGTGTGGTTTCGGCCGACAAACTTTCATAATATTCCTTCATTTGAATAGAATCCTCATCATCTTCATCGTCAATGTAAGTCGTGAGCCATCGAGCACGTCTTGCAAGTGCTTGTTCTTCGATTCGTATTTCTTTAAGACATTTTTGAATCTTAGCGGCTCGTTCCTCTTCTTCAAGTAATTCTAGCATAGATTTTTCGTTGCGAGACGTTTGGTCTTCGGGAAGTTCTTCTAGCATACTTTTCTCACGAGGATGTTGATCAATGACGGGAAATTGTTCAATGACGGGAAATTGTGGGGGTTGGAAATTGTCAAAACAAGGAGTGTTATAACAAGGATCAGGCCCATAGTCATTCTGATTCCATGATTGACATTGGTAATCATAATGAGGACCCCCACAATTTACACAATAAGGAATTTGAGGAGAGGAATTCTGAAATGAAGGATCATTGAAATCTTGATAGTACGGTTGTGGTTCGTATGAATTCTGTGGAGGGTAGTTGAAATCGTTTTGAAGAAAATTGAAGGGATTTGGATTAGAATCATAAGCGAATGAATTCTCGGCACAAATCGAACAAAATCCATTAGCGAGATAATTTCCACACCACTCGCACATACATTTGAAACAACGAAAACCTTTAGGTAACACGTTTCCACAACCGTAGCAATAATCGTGATCGAATGAAGATATCTCGGGTAAAGGAGTAGGGATCGAGGGCTCAATAACATCACAAGTCGTATTTGTATTTCCCGAAGTTGAATCTTGACGAAGTTCATTTAAGAAGTTTTCAATCATGTTCACGATTTCGTTCGAAAAAGGTTTTGAAGATTCCGGAGGTGGGACAAGTGGTGTGCTCTCAGAGCTAGCAATTTCCACCCCTTCCGTTTTGGTCTCCGGTTCTTGTTCTTTTCTCTTAACAGTAAATCGCGAAAGATTTTGATCAAATCTAGACGGTTTAGGCTCAGAAACAATAGAAAAAATCTCGGGTTGAGGTGGGAGGTCGGAAAAACTTGGAGAATCATCGAGAGAGTTTTTATCGGATAATTCGCACCAATAGCAATATTTCCTTGCACCAGCTCTTCCACACCGCTCACATATACAATCGTGATTCTGACAATAAAGTTGATCCTCTTCCATACGGCCTTTACAATGAAAACAACGACGATAATCGATCGTCGCCATGAGAATTAAACTTATAGAGGGTTAAGAAGTAGAATTAAACGATCAAGAGGATAACGAAGAGTAGAATTAAATGGCAAAAGAGGGTAAGGGAAATAGAATTATACGGATAAGAGGAATAAGAAGAATATTTTTGGGGTTTTGGGTTTTTGAAAAGCAAATAACTTCACGAGGAAGGTTCTTCAAGTCACTAATCGTCAAACCGTAACGATATTGTCGCAACACAACCTCCCCGGCAGCGGCGCCAAATTGGTTTTGTAGAAAATACCAAATATACGATAAACTCGAGAGAATTACAAACCAACCCTTTTAGAAAAAAAAGGTCGACACGCAAAACCCGCGAATACTCGATAAGTGATACCGGGCAAGTGATTACCCGGGTCGTTTCTCAACGAGGAGTGAATTGACGGTTACGTTTGAGGTTTGTTATTAAAATGCTTGAATGGATCGGGAATTTTTTTTGTTTTTATTACGATTTCTACAAATTAAGGAACGGGAATGTAATTAAGGCAAGGGAACAAAGTAAATGACAAATTAACTACTAAATAGCATAAGAAACAATACAACTAGGTTAAATTACGTCCTAGGGTGCTAAAACTAAAAAAAACGTGAAAACCCGGGCTAATCCCGAGCTTCAAAAAGTGAAAATTATGCAATTTAAGACCTACGGGTGCAAAAGTAATTTTCCTACACTCTAGACGACTAAAATAATTTTAGAAAAAAGCCGGGTATTTTTTTCGACTTTTATTTTATTTATTATGAATTAAAAACTAAATTTAACTAATTAATTAATAAAAAATAGTAAAACTTTTTGGAAAATTATGAAACAAGTTGTAAAAATACTTGATGATCAAATGGACCTATGAAAAATAAAATGGGTGCAATGGATTATATGGATAAGCAGTTAATAATCGAATAACCAAATAAGCTAAAAAAAAACTAAAATGCTAATTAAATAATAAATAGTGCAAAATTAAACATGACAAAGACTCTAGTGCAGTTAGGAAAGTGTTGTGTGAATGAGGTCGTGTGCTATGGGCAGCAGGTCACAGGTTCGAATCCTGTGGCATCCATTTTTTTTTGCACTTATTTCTTTTGTAAACTAAAATACTTAAAGATAAGACTTTTTATAAAAACAAACTTTTCAAAAGCTTAAAAATAAGCTGCGTTAAGCAGCCTGAAACAGTAGCAGTGGCGAATAAGAGACAGAACCAAACACCCATTTAACACTTTTTGGAACAAATTAAGCATATGAAAAGTAGAAAAAAAAACAGTAGATAAGCAAATGGAATGAACAAATATGCTAATAATGAACTAAAATAAGCAAAATGAAAATCAAATATGCTGAAAAACATCAACGGGATAAGCAGTTGGGATAAGAGGTACACTAGGGGTATCCTAAACTAAGAATAAGCACTAAAAGGCTACAACTAAACACCTAATAAGCTAATTATAATCTATCCTAATCTAGGAATATTAGATGCATCTAATGAACCTGAATAAGCATGATCAAACACCTAATAAGCACTAAAAAAAACAGTGGAACAGCTGCTGTTGGGGGTCTGCTGTTGACGGAGTCAAAAGGGTGCAAAGGACCATCTTTGAGGGCAATTACAAGCTAGTAAACCTATTCTAAAAGCTAAAACAACTCAAACATGAAAAGCTCATATCTTAAATGTCCTAAAGACTGATTATGAGCTAAGAAGAAGCTAGTTTAGAGCTTAAAAAGAACTAATGAAAAGTGACATTGGGGCAGAATGATTGAGAGACAGATTTTATTTTTAAAAAAAAACTACTCTAAATATGTTTTGCAAATTAATACTCATGAAAATGCTAAAATACATAACTTGACTTTTAACTGAGACTAAATGGAGACCCAACATGGGTCAAAAATAGCTTTTGACCCAAAAACTAAACTGATCCAAACACCCCCTTAGGGGCAGTAAAAGAGGTTTTGGAAACTGAGAAGATGTAGAAACTTTTAAAAACTGATTTGCATCTGTAACACAAACTCAAAATGAGTTTAAACAACTTTAACAAACACTTCTAACACACAAAATAATTGAGACAGAATAAAAATTTGAAACACACAAACTGCATAAGGAATTAGAAACTGAAATGTAAATTGCATTTAACTGAAATTAAAAGTACAAGGAAATTTAAATGACAAGAAAGTAAATTGGTACTAGAATAAGAAATTCTAGACAAGTTGTTTACATAATTACAACTGCTATATATACTACTAGTGTTGGGGTCCTCTTGTCCACTTCTGCTTTTTCTTGATGTGTTTGTTGTGAGAGAGAGATTGAGATGCTGAGCTTGTTGTGCTTCTTCATGTGTCCTCGCAGCCATTGATATAAACTTGGTCCCCAATCTCTTCTTTTCAACCGTTTGATCAAATGTGGAGTCTTGGATTGATGACATGGCTTGGGAGTCATGTGAAGCTATCTTGTTTGCATCTGGAATGGGGAGGGACAGGAGGGGAGAGAGTGTAGGAGGGGGGAAAAGGACAGGATAAATTGGCGCCAATGGTGATTTCTGGGAATGGGGTTTTTCTGGGTTTTGGGTAAAAACAGGGAAATGGGTAAAAGTGGTTTAAGGTAAAGTTTATTTAAAATGTGTTTAGTAAAAGTAAAAAGATGTATTTTGTGTTTTGTTTTAGAAAACTTTTTTTTTTTTTTTTTTTTTTTTTTTTTTTAAGGAGAGAAAAATATTTTTCATGAAAATTGGTTTTAATAAAAATAATTGTTGTAAATAAAAATAATTGTTGTAAATAAAAATAATTGTTTTTAGTGAAAAATGTTTTAATGGTAAATTGGGTTCGGGTAAAGGGTAAAATGGTAATTTGGATTTAGGGATAGGTTTTTCATCTGATTCCCCAAGCTCACTCCCAAAAATGTATCCCGGACTCTGAAAATGTAGAAAATTATCCCCCGGCTCCGTCTGCAAAGCACGCTTTCCAATCCGAGCTCATTTCTGTCCGTTTTTGCCCTGTTTTCGATCCTTTGTACCTGAAACACATAAAAACACACTCCAAGGATATCTGTAGCATAATTGGTTATATTTCCGTGTTTTTAGATGTTTTCGTGGGTTTTTCGGGCTTAAAATGATGAGTAAAAGGC
Source organism: Chrysanthemum seticuspe (assembly GCA_019973895.1). Classification (NCBI taxonomy): domain Eukaryota; kingdom Viridiplantae; phylum Streptophyta; class Magnoliopsida; order Asterales; family Asteraceae; genus Chrysanthemum; species Chrysanthemum seticuspe. The sequence goes on along the minus strand of BPTQ01000002.1, from coordinate 153,240,805 downwards.
CACTCATCAATATGTTCTGTTTGTTGTTCTTGCAAGCAGACTCCAATGAAATGTTCTTCATCTTCATCTAGATGATCATTACCCAGTGCTTCTCGATCATGCTGGTCAACAGAGTATCTTGGTGGTTGGGGTGCTTGACGGTACCTTTCAAAATGAAGACTTAATGACCTGTTAAGTCTTTCTTGTACTGCTACCCTTGATGGTACACGTACTGTGGTTTGCTCAGATGGCATTAAATTCCAGCTCATTCCTTCAAGCTCTTCTACACTTCTTCTTTCGCCGGGGATTGCTGTGATGCCGTTTGTTGTGAGGTGGTCCAAAACATTTTCTACANNNNACCAAAATGTATCCCGGACTCTGAAAATGTAGAAAATTATCCCCCGCTCCGTCTGCAAAGCACGCTTTCCAATCCGAGCTCATTTCTGTCCGTTTTTGCCCTGTTTTCGATCCTTTGTACCTGAAACACATAAAAACACACTCCAAGGATATCTGTAGCATAATTGGTTATATTTCCGTGTTTTTAGATGTTTTCGTGGGTTTTTCGGGCTTAAAATGATGAGTAAAAGGCCACTCATCAATATGTTCTGTTTGTTGTTCTTGCAAGCAGACTCCAATGAAATGTTCTTCATCTTCATCTAGATGATCATTACCCAGTGCTTCTCGATCATGCTGGTCAACAGAGTATCTTGGTGGTTGGGGTGCTTGACGGTACCTTTCAAAATGAAGACTTAATGACCTGTTAAGTCTTTCTTGTACTGCTACCCTTGATGGTACACGTACTGTGGTTTGCTCAGATGGCATTAAATTCCAGCTCATTCCTTCAAGCTCTTCTACACTTCTTCTTTCGCCGGGGATTGCTGTGATGCCGTTTGTTGTGAGGTGGTCCAAAACATTTTCTACACTGTATTGGAATCCCATATAGCTGGTGTTTGATAGCCTACCCGTCATGGCCATTGTGATTAAAAGGTTACTTTCACCTCCTTGCCAAGCTTCATATCCATGAGTTTGTATAACAACTTCCACATGGTTATGGAAGTCGTCAATACTTAGAACCATATCAGGGAACATGTAGACTAGCTGTGTTCCTGCAGAGAGGTCTACTTCCATGGTTCCAATAATTTGTCGACTATCTTCCCATCTAGTGTCACGAAGAACAATTAGAGCATTTGTTCCTGCACTTCTCCGGTGGAGTGCATGTAATCTGATCATGAATATCCCTAGGTGAATATGCTGAAGCCCTGAAGCTCTCAAGCTCTGGTAACTCTCTTGGTTACACAGTCGAAGGTTCACCTGATTTTCACCGACACATAGGATTCTTTGCTCAGAGTAGTGTTCATATACTATGTGTCTTGCAGTACTTCTATTGTTTGAATAGAGTACTTCTGCTGGAACAAGGCTTGCTCGTCTTTCTCTTGATATCTCAAATTGTCTTTCTGGATCTACAACGGATTCTAAGGTTCGATTGTAGTTGTTTCTTCCAAATACTCTTCTTGTTGTCCTAGCTGCTTGGTACCTACTCCGGGTCTTTTGCCGGTAACCGCGGATTTGATCTTCTTGGGTTGGGAGTTCTGTTTGAGTTTGTGTAGAACTCCTATTGAGGATGCTAGGCCTTCTAGAAGTCATTTCTTTGACTCCTTCCCGTATTGTTCTTTAAAGATTTTGTTGGGATCTTCAAAGACGTATATCTGTCCTTCACTTTTCTTTACTGGGAGTTTCCCACTGATGGAGAAACTATCAAGTCTTTTGGCTAAACTTGATATTGAGTCTTCAAGGTCTGCTGGCTGAGTCTTTTGTTTAATAACAATTTGGACTTCCTGTTTGAGCCTGTCAAACTTTTCTTCAATCTCCGTTAACTTCTGATTCTGTTTAGTTGCTAAGTAAAGCAAGGTATTGTTTTGCTTTATGATAGCCTTCACTTGAGTAGCTAATCCTTCTTTATAATCAGTTGTTTTTGCGAAACCAACTGCTGGTGATTCAAAATCTTCAGTAGCCTGTATAGCTTCTTGATACTCAGTACTTGCCTTTTGATTGGCAAGACTCATCCGGTGATGAGCTTCTTAACTTCGTGGAGAAGGTGTTCAACCTTCTGGATTTTATGATTAAGGTCTTCTGTTAATCGAAGGGCTTCCTTTTCAATTATCTTTGGCTGCTCAGCTATTTCTTGAACAAGGTTCAGGACTTCTCTTTTTGTGAGTGGTTTAGATTGATGGATCTCAGTTGAGATTTGTTGAAAGCTTTTTCTGGTTTCACTCTGGGTTTTTCTTAATAGTTCCTCACAGGATTCAAGCTTCTCTTGACAACTTTGGACTTTTGACTCAAGATCTTTTTGTTTTTTGGAAATACTTTTGAAATTCTTAAGTGCAACTTTCGAAAAGAGATTTAGACGATTACAAGCTAAATTATTAACTAAATCTGTAGTTGTAGGTTTAGAAATATCTGTTTTAAAAACGATATATTCAGGATCTACAGTTCGTGAATTATCGTACCAATTCTGTATTTCTTGCTCGAAGCGATCGGACATAACATCAAAAACTTCAAAGGATAAATTTACAAACTTGTTTTAAGATTCACCAAACGGTTAACTTCAAAACTTCCTGACTCTTTCGGTACTTTTTAATAGAAGCAATTGCGCTGTCTTTTATCTAAAAACAAGGGTTTTTACGAAATTTTTAATAGAAATGATACCGTAGGAATACAAAAACTGATAAAATAATACCTTTACTGCTTTTCCTGAATATACCTTAAGGGTTTAGCCTTTCATAGAGCTAAGAATGTTTTGATTCAAAGCTCTGATACCAAGATAAAAATTACGTTGCTAGGAATTTTTATAATGTACTAAAGCTCAAAAACTAAAACTTTAAAGTACTTAAAACACACCTTTTTATTAAAATACTGCGGAAGCTTTGTTACAATGGTGGTGGTAGTGATTGTAGGTGGATGGAAGATCAATACAACTGATTACATATGCCTTTTATAGGCGAAACTAGAAGGAATAAACTAAGAATATGCTTTGGCATCTAGCATATTCCAAAGAATAAACCATGGTATATGCCAAGGAATATTCCAGGCCATTATTAATTTCGATAAAATTGGCCGACACAGACTAATAATTCGATACCGACTTTTACTTTAATAATTATACAGCTGTTGTTCTTTTGAAACCCGTGATATGTGAAATAATTCACATGCGGGCCCTTCGAGCTTTTGGGTAGAGATGCTTATCCATGGGACGATTCAATTTTAAATTATGCAGACAAGATAAAAATTACGTTGCCAGGAATTTTTATAATGTACTAAAGCTCAAAAACTAAAATTTTAAAGTACTTAAAACACACCTTTTTATTAAAATACTGCGGAAGCTTTGTTACAATGGTGGTGGTAGTGATTGTAGGTGGATGGATGATCAATACAACTGATTACATATGCCTTTTATAGGCGAAACTAGAAGGAATAAACTAAGAATATGCTTTGGCATCTAGCATATTCCAAAGAATAAACCATGGTATATGCCAAGGAATATTCCAGGCCATTATTAATTTCGATACAATTGGCCGACACGGACTAATAATTCGATACAGACTTTTACTTTAATAATTATACAGCTGTTGTTCTTTTGAAACCCGTGATATGTGAAATAATTCACATGCGGGCCCTTCGAGCTTTTGGGTAGAGATGCTTATCCATGGGACGATTCAATTTTAAATTATGCAGACAATAATCATCCCACCCGGGGTCCACAATAAAAATTGAATCGTCATCACTGTCGTCAATATCTTCTAGAAATCCATTCCTGTTGTAGCTGCAACTGTCTTCTTCTGGGTTGTTGTCTTGGACTTCTATGGTTTCAGATATTGTTGCGACCCAATCGTTGTGCGAGGGCTTCCAGTTCGATGAGGATTCTCCGAGCTTCTTTATTCTGGATTCGTACGTCTTCTTTCTGGTCAGACCAATGGTTGTCCTTTGTTGATAATCCAAAGCAGACTTGGGCTTTACATTGTATGATTGCTTGTAAGTTTCGCATTGCTTTGACTGCTTCTTTTGCTGCTGATAATTCGATATCTTGAGCGACTGACCTCCATGCATCAGATTTATCCATTCTGATTGGGGTGTGGTTGGCTTTGAGCTGGTAGTGTCTGTACATTGCTCCTGGTTCTTCATGCATGAAGATTGTTTTAGTGAAGATTCTTGGGAGTGGTTGAAAGTCTTCATGATTTCTTCGCAAGTGATCTTCATATTCTTCTGAGAGGCATAGGGGGACTGTAGAACTTCCTCCACTGAGTAAAGCGCTGCTACTGCTAATTGCTTCATTTCTCCTGTGCATTCTGCAAAACAAAGATTAACAAGTCTTGAGAGAGAATCAGCTAGCGTATTATGTTTCCCCTCTATATGTTCTATGTTGATCTTAACTCCTGTTCCTGTGACTGCATCTGCAAACTTGATCCATCTAACCCTTGAAGATTTGTTGCTATTAGCTTTATTGTAAAAGCTAATAATGGCTTGACAATCTGTTCTTAGAGTTATCTCTTGTTTATCAAGGTAGTAGATCTTTAACTTTACCAAAGTATTAATACAAGCATTGATTTCAGCATCGATTGTCGATTGAGTTGTTGAAAATTTGCCACTTGCATATGCGCAGATTCTTTCTGAATTCCTTGGACCTTCCTTGTTATTCTTCCATTTAACAATTCCTCCCCATCCTTCCATACATCCGTCTGTTTCAAGGATGATGTAAGCATTTTCAGGTGGTATCTCCAGGTCTGGGAGATTTTGAACTTGTGCTTTGATCTTTCTGATTAGTTCATAATCAGAAGGCTTCAATCTTTTATCTCCATGAGCATTCGTCTTTTCGTACAGCGGTCTTAGGAGTATCCCTAGTTTTGGGATATGAGTGCGAGCATAATTGAGGATTCCTAGGAATGACCTTAACCCCTTCTTCGTCTTTAATTCTTCTTCGTTGAAGTTCACAATCTTCTTTATGATATGTGGTTGTAACTTTATGGTTCCTTCTCCTATGACTGCTCCCAGAAAGTCTATTGTTGGACCTGCTATCTTCATCTTTATTGGAGATAAGACTAAGCCATTATCTTCACAAATTTTTAGCATCTTTTCCAGGTGCTTTGCATGCTCCTTTTCGTTATTTTAGAAAACCAGTATATCATCAATATATACTGCGATGAATGACTCTGTTCCTTTGAAGCATTTATCCATCTTTCTTTGGAACACTGCTGGGGCATTCTTCAATCCAAATGGCATAACCAGCCATTCATAAAGTCCTCCAGGTACTAAGAATGCGGTCCATGGGATTGACTCTTCATCCATGGAGACTTGATGGAACCCTGATTTGAGATCAAACTTTGAGAATATTTTCTCGTTTTCTATCCTCTTGATGATCGTATTTATTCCTGGTAGGGAGTACTGGTCCTTGTATGTGTTATCATTCAAGGATTTATAATTGAACACCATTCTTTCCTTCCCTTTGATTTCTTGTCCAGTTACAGGATCAATTGTTGTTCCTGAATTTACGATCATTGCCATCGTTCTGTGTCTGCTTGTGCTTGGACGAATAGCACCAATTTTGAGAAGACTATCAACATGTTTTCTGAATGAATCTTCCATTGCTGGTGTCACATGTTTTAATGGTCGGTCTTCAATTGTAATGTCTGGATTGATAATATCCAGCTTACAAAGTTCACCATTTTTCTTCCAATGCTTTAAAGGTTCTTCTCCAATGTAGCCTTGAAGTTTCAACCTATCAATGACAGGCTTAAACTGCTTCAGGAATGCGTTGTTGCCTTTTTGGTTGAAATAAATAGATTCATTTATTTCAAAGAAATCTTCTTCACTAATTTCAAGCTCAGTGATGGCAACTTCAGCAACTTCGGCTTGGTCTGAAGTCTTGATCTTGGTAACCTTCTTGTAAATGGTTATTTCATCTCCTTCTATACGAATTCCTCCTTTCATAGCCCTTATGAAATTGGATCCTATTAGCATTTCAATGCCATTGCTGTCATGCATGTCGAATGCATATATGAGAGGAATTTTAAAAGTGTTTCCTTCAATAAGGAAAGAGCCCTGCTTCAGTTTGTGAGTAGCTTGCTGTCTTGAATTTAAGCCGTTGAAGAAGACGTTATAGGTTAATAGTTCGAGCGCTTCTTCCGGAACAACCTTTTTGTTTATACAGCATGCTGATGCTCCTGTGTCTATTATTACAGTGGTTCCAAATGAAGGACAACTGGGGATAAAAAACTCAACCTTCACATTGTAAAGTGAGTTAGTTACCTTCCTTACTTTTGGACTTACGGCGGCATTCCCAGAGTAATGAATTTCTACTTCCATGAATGGTCTTACTTCATGAGAATCATTTAATGGTGGGAATTCTTCATTAGAGTATTGAAACCCTACTCCTTCTTCTTTCTTCTCTTGTAGTTGTGCTTTAAGCCTTCTTATTTCTTCATTCTTCTGTTCTTCAAGCCTTGATTGTTCAGCTTTAAGCTGATCAATTATCCTAACAGTATCTGCAAGGTCTTTTACTAGCAAGCTCTTTTGAAGCTGCCATGCTTCTTCCTTCTTTTGAATTTCTGCCTTTCTTTCATAATACTCTTTTGCTTGATCTCTTATCATCTGCTGAACTTGTTCTGTCTTTTCTTTCAAAAGTTCCTTGAGAAGTTTTACCTCTCTGCTGTTGAAGTCATTTTCTTCTTCCGGCTTGCACTGCTGCTTTCTTTTAACATTAACCGTTTTTCCAAGATAATTTTTTGCACAAAGAGCACATGTTGTAAGTTGGCACTTAGGACAATTAAGTCTTGACACATCTGTGGTTAGTATTCCACAAAAATAGAAGATTGTGTAATTTGTGACCGTGTTCTCTTTCCAATCATGCTCACAACTTTTACTTTGAGCCGGCAGTTCTTTGCTTGGTTTCCACGATCCTACAGATTGGACCATGTCTGCTATTTGTGTTGGTGGTCCTGGATGGAACATAAAAGCAAAATGACTAGGTTGGTCATCTTCACTGTTGCTTTCATTATCTTCATGCGTTATTGTGAAAGCTGCTTCTTCAAATGGGGTATCTTGGACCATGACACTGATACTTTGATGAGTATCACCTTCTCCTTCTGATATGCTATAGACACTGGTGTCGTCAAAGTCTGCTGAGACGATATCCCAGTTGTCATCAAGATCCAGTTCTTGATAGACGGCTGATCTTGCAATATTTCCTTGCTTGCTTTTGCAATCCTTTGCAAAATGTCCTTCTTTTCCACAAATAAAGCATTTGCACTTCTTGACTCGTCCTCTATCATCCTTATACTTTCTCTTAAATGGCTTTACATGAGAACCATGTGGCTTTCCTTTGTAGGTTCTTGATTTTCTCATTCCATACTTCTTCCTGTTATTTTTGTAGTAACCAGGAATTGGTATAGCTGAACAAAGAGATAAGTCTCTAAGTTCTTTGGCAAGCGCCGCATCTTTGCACATTTCTGAAATAAAAGTATGAGTGAATTTGATTGCTGGCAAGACTCCTGCACTAAGACCAGGGTTCTTGGCCTTAAACGATTCCTCTACTTTTTTAGACAAAGAAGGTGGGAGTTTAGCAAACAGCTTTTCTGTTGTTGAGGGGAAATACAATTTCCCTGATTTTATTGCTAACTGCCTGAAATCTTCCAAGAATGACCACAAGTTCTTGGTTTCTTCACAAGTTATCATGTCTAAGTCTCTGTAGGCTCTGTCTTGTTCATCAGTTGAGCCTTGATACGGATCCTCCAATAATATTAGTTGCCTTACTTGTGATGTTATATTTTGTGGTTCATCAGCAATTGCTTCAAGAGCAGCATACACATCCGGGTATGCAGTTCGCCATTGTTGCCACATTAACTTTTTGCTTTCTCCAAGAAGATTCTCCACAAAGGCTAACTTTGCTTTATTATCAGTCCACGTTTGAATATTGAGCCTGTTGATTGTAATAGACTCCCATCTTGCTATTACATCTGACCATAAGCCTGGATCTGCTGGTAGGACAAGCATCACACCTGATTCTGTCCATGCTGGTGGCAGAGTCCATTGTGAGTTATGGTACTCACCATATGCTCCATTAAAAACATTGCTTCTCCCTTGAGGATAACCAAACTGGTAATCTGGTCTATAAGTTGGCTGTGGATTCTGCCGTGCTGGCGGGTAAACATCTGATCCTAGTATTGCATCATTTGGTGGTTGATAGCTTGCACCAGATTCTGCATCATTTGCTGCTGGAAAAGCATGTTCCTCATTTTTATTGGTAATTTGTGCTGCCATTTGTTTAAAGTTTCGGAACTTTGGGTATGACAGGTTGTCATCATCCCACTGCGGCAGATATTCATCAAGAAAGTCTTGCTGATTTTTTGAAAATTCTTCTTGTAGGACAAGGATCTTTCCGCCACTTCTTTCATCGTCATCCCAATCATCTGATTCATCAATAATTGCCACTCTTCCTGGGGTAATTTCCTCGTTTGAGAATTCATCTCCCCAGCCAGTTGCTGCAATTTCTTCAATTGGGATTGTTGGTGCTGGAGCATCATATTTGACATAGTAATCCCATTTTCCGGATGGTTCACCAAGAGTCGACCACCTATGTTTTGATCGTTTAGGCTTATTAGAGCGTCTGGTTTGGTTCAATGGTTCGTCTTCCAAACTTCTTGCTTCACTTAGGCATTCTTTACAGAAACATACATCATGTGAGATATGTTCTGTTTGTGGTTCTTGCAAGCAGACTAAAATGAAATGTTCTTCATCTTCATCTAGATGATCATTACCCAGTGCTTCTCGATCATGCTGGTCAACAGAGTATCTTGGTGGTTGGGGTGCTTGACGGTACCTTTCAAAATGAAGACTTAATGACCTGTTAAGTCTTTCTTGTACTGCTACCCTTGATGGTACACGTATTGTGGTTTGCTCAGATGGCTTTAAATTCCAGCTCATTCCTTCAAGCTCTTCTACACTTCTTCTTTCGCCGGGGATTGCTGTGATGCCGTTTGTTGTGAGGTGGTCCACAACATTTTCTACACTGTATTGGAATCCCATATAACTGGTGTTTGATAGCCTACCCGTCATGGCCATTGTGATTAAAAGGTTACTTTCACCTCCTTGCCAAGCTTCATATCCATGAGTTTGTATAACAACTTCCACATGGTTATGGAAGTCGTCAATACTTAGAACCATATCAGGGAACATGTAGACTAGCTGTGTTCCTGCAGAGAGGTCTACTTCCATGGTTCCAATAATTTGTCGACTATCTTCCCATCTAGTGTCACGAAGAACAATTAGAGCATTTGTTCCTGCACTTCTCCGGTGGAGTGCATGTAATCTGATCATGAATATCCCTAGGTGAATATGCTGAAGCCCTGAAGCTCTCAAGCTCTGGTAACTCTCTTGGTTACACAGTCGAAGGTTCACCTGATTTTCACCGACACATAGGATTCTTTGCTCAGAGTAGTGTTCATATACTATGTGTCTTGCAGTACTTCTATTGTTTGAATAGAGTACTTCTGCTGGAACAAGGCTTGCTCGTCTTTCTCTTGATATCTCAAATTGTCTTTCTGGATCTACAACGGATTCTAAGGTTCGATTGTAGTTGTTTCTTCCAAATACTCTTCTTGTTGTCCTAGCTGCTTGGTACCTACTCCGGGTCTTTTGCCGGTAACCGCGGATTTGATCTTCTTGGGTTGGGAGTTCTGTTTGAGTTTGTGTAGAACTCCTATTGAGGATGCTAGGCCTTCTAGAAGTCATTTCTTTGACTCCTTCCCGTATTGTTCTTTAAAGATTTTGTTGGGATCTTCAAAGACGTATATCTGTCCTTCACTTTTCTTTACTGGGAGTTTCCCACTGATGGAGAAACTATCAAGTCTTTTGGCTAAACTTGATATTGAGTCTTCAAGGTCTGCTGGCTGAGTCTTTTGTTTAATAACAATTTGGACTTCCTGTTTGAGCCTGTCAAACTTTTCTTCAATCTCCGTTAACTTCTGATTCTGTTTAGTTGCTAAGTAAAGCAAGGTATTGTTTTGCTTTATGATAGCCTTCACTTGAGTAGCTAATCCTTCTTTATAATCAGTTGTTTTTGCGAAACCAACTGCTGGTGATTCAAAATCTTCAGTAGCCTGTATAGCTTCTTGATACTCAGTACTTGCCTTTTGATTGGCAAGACTCATCCGGTGATGAGCTTCTTAACTTCGTGGAGAAGGTGTTCAACCTTCTGGATTTTATGATTAAGGTCTTCTGTTAATCGAAGGGCTTCCTTTTCAATTATCTTTGGCTGCTCAGCTATTTCTTGAACAAGGTTCAGGACTTCTCTTTTTGTGAGTGGTTTAGATTGATGGATCTCAGTTGAGATTTGTTGAAAGCTTTTTCTGGTTTCACTCTGGGTTTTTCTTAATAGTTCCTCACAGGATTCAAGCTTCTCTTGACAACTTTGGACTTTTGACTCAAGATCTTTTTGTTTTTTGGAAATACTTTTGAAATTCTTAAGTGCAACTTTCGAAAAGAGATTTAGACGATTACAAGCTAAATTATTAACTAAATCTGTAGTTGTAGGTTTAGAAATATCTGTTTTAAAAACGATATATTCAGGATCTACAGTTCGTGAATTATCGTACCAATTCTGTATTTCTTGCTCGAAGCGATCGGACATAACATCAAAAACTTCAAAGGATAAATTTACAAACTTGTTTTAAGATTCACCAAACGGTTAACTTCAAAACTTCCTGACTCTTTCGGTACTTTTTAATAGAAGCAATTGCGCTGTCTTTTATCTAAAAACAAGGGTTTTTACGAAATTTTTAATAGAAATGATACCGTAGGAATACAAAAACTGATAAAATAATACCTTTACTGCTTTTCCTGAATATACCTTAAGGGTTTAGCCTTTCATAGAGCTAAGAATGTTTTGATTCAAAGCTCTGATACCAAGATAAAAATTACGTTGCTAGGAATTTTTATAATGTACTAAAGCTCAAAAACTAAAACTTTAAAGTACTTAAAACACACCTTTTTATTAAAATACTGCGGAAGCTTTGTTACAATGGTGGTGGTAGTGATTGTAGGTGGATGGAAGATCAATACAACTGATTACATATGCCTTTTATAGGCGAAACTAGAAGGAATAAACTAAGAATATGCTTTGGCATCTAGCATATTCCAAAGAATAAACCATGGTATATGCCAAGGAATATTCCAGGCCATTATTAATTTCGATACAATTGGCCGACACGGACTAATAATTCGATACAGACTTTTACTTTAATAATTATACAGCTGTTGTTCTTTTGAAACCCGTGATATGTGAAATAATTCACATGCGGGCCCTTCGAGCTTTTGGGTAGAGATGCTTATCCATGGGACGATTCAATTTTAAATTATGCAGACAATAATCATCCCACCCGGGGTCCACAATAAAAATTGAATCGTCATCACTGTCGTCAATATCTTCTAGAAATCCATTCCTGTTGTAGCTGCAACTGTCTTCTTCTGGGTTGTTGTCTTGGACTTCTATGGTTTCAGATATTGTTGCGACCCAATCGTTGTGCGAGGGCTTCCAGTTCGATGAGGATTCTCCGAGCTTCTTTATTCTGGATTCGTACGTCTTCTTTCTGGTCAGACCAATGGTTGTCCTTTGTTGATAATCCAAAGCAGACTTGGGCTTTACATTGTATGATTGCTTGTAAGTTTCGCATTGCTTTGACTGCTTCTTTTGCTGCTGATAATTCGATATCTTGAGCGACTGACCTCCATGCATCAGATTTATCCATTCTGATTGGGGTGTGGTTGGCTTTGAGCTGGTAGTGTCTGTACATTGCTCCTGGTTCTTCATGCATGAAGATTGTTTTAGTGAAGATTCTTGGGAGTGGTTGAAAGTCTTCATGATTTCTTCGCAAGTGATCTTCATATTCTTCTGAGAGGCATAGGGGGACTGTAGAACTTCCTCCACTGAGTAAAGCGCTGCTACTGCTAATTGCTTCATTTCTCCTGTGCATTCTGCAAAACAAAGATTAACAAGTCTTGAGAGAGAATCAGCTAGCGTATTATGTTTCCCCTCTATATGTTCTATGTTGATCTTAACTCCTGTTCCTGTGACTGCATCTGCAAACTTGATCCATCTAACCCTTGAAGATTTGTTGCTATTAGCTTTATTGTAAAAGCTAATAATGGCTTGACAATCTGTTCTTAGAGTTATCTCTTGTTTATCAAGGTAGTAGATCTTTAACTTTACCAAAGTATTAATACAAGCATTGATTTCAGCATCGATTGTCGATTGAGTTGTTGAAAATTTGCCACTTGCATATGCGCAGATTCTTTCTGAATTCCTTGGACCTTCCTTGTTATTCTTCCATTTAACAATTCCTCCCCATCCTTCCATACATCCGTCTGTTTCAAGGATGATGTAAGCATTTTCAGGTGGTATCTCCAGGTCTGGGAGATTTTGAACTTGTGCTTTGATCTTTCTGATTAGTTCATAATCAGAAGGCTTCAATCTTTTATCTCCATGAGCATTCGTCTTTTCGTACAGCGGTCTTAGGAGTATCCCTAGTTTTGGGATATGAGTGCGAGCATAATTGAGGATTCCTAGGAATGACCTTAACCCCTTCTTCGTCTTTAATTCTTCTTCGTTGAAGTTCACAATCTTCTTTATGATATGTGGTTGTAACTTTATGGTTCCTTCTCCTATGACTGCTCCCAGAAAGTCTATTGTTGGACCTGCTATCTTCATCTTTATTGGAGATAAGACTAAGCCATTATCTTCACAAATTTTTAGCATCTTTTCCAGGTGCTTTGCATGCTCCTTTTCGTTATTTTAGAAAACCAGTATATCATCAATATATACTGCGATGAATGACTCTGTTCCTTTGAAGCATTTATCCATCTTTCTTTGGAACACTGCTGGGGCATTCTTCAATCCAAATGGCATAACCAGCCATTCATAAAGTCCTCCAGGTACTAAGAATGCGGTCCATGGGATTGACTCTTCATCCATGGAGACTTGATGGAACCCTGATTTGAGATCAAACTTTGAGAATATTTTCTCGTTTTCTATCCTCTTGATGATCGTATTTATTCCTGGTAGGGAGTACTGGTCCTTGTATGTGTTATCATTCAAGGATTTATAATTGAACACCATTCTTTCCTTCCCTTTGATTTCTTGTCCAGTTACAGGATCAATTGTTGTTCCTGAATTTACGATCATTGCCATCGTTCTGTGTCTGCTTGTGCTTGGACGAATAGCACCAATTTTGAGAAGACTATCAACATGTTTTCTGAATGAATCTTCCATTGCTGGTGTCACATGTTTTAATGGTCGGTCTTCAATTGTAATGTCTGGATTGATAATATCCAGCTTACAAAGTTCACCATTTTTCTTCCAATGCTTTAAAGGTTCTTCTCCAATGTAGCCTTGAAGTTTCAACCTATCAATGACAGGCTTAAACTGCTTCAGGAATGCGTTGTTGCCTTTTTGGTTGAAATAAATAGATTCATTTATTTCAAAGAAATCTTCTTCACTAATTTCAAGCTCAGTGATGGCAACTTCAGCAACTTCGGCTTGGTCTGAAGTCTTGATCTTGGTAACCTTCTTGTAAATGGTTATTTCATCTCCTTCTATACGAATTCCTCCTTTCATAGCCCTTATGAAATTGGATCCTATTAGCATTTCAATGCCATTGCTGTCATGCATGTCGAATGCATATATGAGAGGAATTTTAAAAGTGTTTCCTTCAATAAGGAAAGAGCCCTGCTTCAGTTTGTGAGTAGCTTGCTGTCTTGAATTTAAGCCGTTGAAGAAGACGTTATAGGTTAATAGTTCGAGCGCTTCTTCCGGAACAACCTTTTTGTTTATACAGCATGCTGATGCTCCTGTGTCTATTATTACAGTGGTTCCAAATGAAGGACAACTGGGGATAAAAAACTCAACCTTCACATTGTAAAGTGAGTTAGTTACCTTCCTTACTTTTGGACTTACGGCGGCATTCCCAGAGTAATGAATTTCTACTTCCATGAATGGTCTTACTTCATGAGAATCATTTAATGGTGGGAATTCTTCATTAGAGTATTGAAACCCTACTCCTTCTTCTTTCTTCTCTTGTAGTTGTGCTTTAAGCCTTCTTATTTCTTCATTCTTCTGTTCTTCAAGCCTTGATTGTTCAGCTTTAAGCTGATCAATTATCCTAACAGTATCTGCAAGGTCTTTTACTAGCAAGCTCTTTTGAAGCTGCCATGCTTCTTCCTTCTTTTGAATTTCTGCCTTTCTTTCATAATACTCTTTTGCTTGATCTCTTATCATCTGCTGAACTTGTTCTGTCTTTTCTTTCAAAAGTTCCTTGAGAAGTTTTACCTCTCTGCTGTTGAAGTCATTTTCTTCTTCCGGCTTGCACTGCTGCTTTCTTTTAACATTAACCGTTTTTCCAAGATAATTTTTTGCACAAAGAGCACATGTTGTAAGTTGGCACTTAGGACAATTAAGTCTTGACACATCTGTGGTTAGTATTCCACAAAAATAGAAGATTGTGTAATTTGTGACCGTGTTCTCTTTCCAATCATGCTCACAACTTTTACTTTGAGCCGGCAGTTCTTTGCTTGGTTTCCACGATCCTACAGATTGGACCATGTCTGCTATTTGTGTTGGTGGTCCTGGATGGAACATAAAAGCAAAATGACTAGGTTGGTCATCTTCACTGTTGCTTTCATTATCTTCATGCGTTATTGTGAAAGCTGCTTCTTCAAATGGGGTATCTTGGACCATGACACTGATACTTTGATGAGTATCACCTTCTCCTTCTGATATGCTATAGACACTGGTGTCGTCAAAGTCTGCTGAGATGATATCCCAGTTGTCATCAAGATCCAGTTCTTGATAGACGGCTGATCTTGCAATATTTCCTTGCTTGCTTTTGCAATCCTTTGCAAAATGTCATTCTTTTCCACAAAAGCATTTGCACTTCTTGACTCGTCCTCTGTCATCCTTATACTTTCTGTTAAATGGCTTTACATGAGAACCATGTGGCTTTCTGTAGCAACTCGTAAATTTTCATAAGGTAAAATGACTATTTTACCCTTTGACTTCTTAAAAGTTGACCTTGACTTTGACTTTTTACTATTTGACTTTTACCGTAACGTAAAAGCAAATATTGTAACTGGTAGTAACCAGTAATTTCCCAAGTTAAATAATTCAATCTGTTTCGAATTATTACGCTCTGATACCAATCTGTAACACCCCCAAAATTATCGCAGCGGAAGATTGTGTCACTGGGGTATTACTTCATAGTTCACAACACAAGTTACAGAAAACGACTCTAAATGAGACATTTTGAAATGAATTATCATTCGATTAAAATATCAGAGTTTACAAACCGGTCCCACAAGTTTGTACAAGTATAAAAAGTACAACATAAAAGTTGTAAAGTTTTTCGAATGATAATATATGCATTGTCTTCAAAAATGTTTTCCATGCGCCTTCACATGCCATGCCAGCTAATTCCTTTCGAACCTGAGATAACATGCTAAAAAGTGTCAACACAAAGGTTGAGTGAGTTCATAGGTTTGTAAGCAAATCAGTTGATCACATGATATCAAGTTTATCAAAGTAGTGGGCTACGCCCATAGTGCGTTTGATTGCCTAACCTGTCAATACAAACGATAAAAACCGCATTGGTTTGAAAACAGTAGTGGACAATATAGTTTGTAGTATAATTGCAATGTGTACAATTATCTTCTTGAAAATTATTATTGCTCTAAGCTCATGGCACTCACGACTGACTGTTGTATATATATCACCGGGCGATATATATAGATAATAACTTGCCCCGGGTAGGTATTTTGCCCTATACCTAGATAATCTCAAATATAGTACGCCTTGTTATTTCCGATAACATAGACGGGTTCGTCAATTCCGATAGGCCTATCCACAATATTTGCGCTCACTCCCAGTGATTAGTGGTCCATGATGTAGGGGACTTTTGGCATAAACAACTTAGTGGCATGCAATAATACAGTCAAGGCATTCAGTTTACAAGTAGTTGTCCATAATAAAGCATTTTAGCATATAGTAAAAGCAGTAGCATGTATCTCCCCCAAAAGAGTTTATAAAACAGTTAAACAAAAGCTGGGGCTATGAAACTCACGGTTGTGATCAGCAGCGGAGTGTAACGATATAGTGTTTATCAACGGTAGAGTATGACAAGATCACGATCTTTAACGATTACCTACGAAAGCATAGTATTCGCATTTTAGTATGGTGTACGATATAAGTGTACAAGTATATGTAGTATGTTGGCTTTCAATATGATGTTGTACATGAATCTTAAGTTGATGTATCTTCTTAAGTATTGTTTGGCTTATAGCCCTTTTTTTATAAATAACCTCGTACCATTGTTCGGGCTATCAAAATCAAGAGGTCGTGTAGTGAACGTATGAGGAGCTAGGACACTTTAAATCGTAAATCCACAACTCATAACACTATCACACAAGTTCAACAATAGTCTTTGACGAAAGACGACATATGTTTTATACAACATTTGTCTCGTCGAATACTTGCTTATAAATGATAAGTACTACAATAGTAGGGAATTTCACTATCATAAAGAGGCCTCTTCGGAGTGTCTTGTGTTGACACTTTTTAGCATGTTATCTCAGGTTTGAAAGGAATTAGCTGGCATGGCATGTGAAGGCGCACGGAAAAACATTTTGAAGACAATGCATATATTATCATTCGAAAAACATTACAACTTTTATGTTGTACTTTTTATGATTGTACAAACTTGTGGGACCGGTTTGTAAACTCTGATATTTTAATCGAATGATAATTCATTTCAAAACGTCTCATTTAGAGTCATTTTCTGTAACTTGTGTTTTGAACTATGAAGTAATACCCCAGTGACCCAATCTTCCGCTGTGATAATTTTAGTCAATCATTTATATAAACAGTCTTTATGTAAATAACATAGCTGCATATGCCTATTCCAAGGCATTATGGCACAACCAGATATTCCCGATCATATACATTTGTGATCTACGAAACTTTCTCAGACATTGTAGTTGGTACAATGGTCTCATTTATTATTAAGACATTGTAAGTATGCAATGGTCTTCATTATATCTCAAACATCGTGAGATATACAGTTGACTTAGACATATCTCAGACATCGTGAGATACACAATTGGCCTAAACATATCTCAGACATTAAGAGATACACAATAGTTTTATCTATTTCTCAGACATTGTGTGTGTGCACAATGGTCTCACTGGTATTTCTCAAAAGTTGTGAGAAAACAACTTCATAACTATGAACTCACTGACTCTTTTGAACACTATGTTGATTCTCTTTGATTATTTTACTCCTCATCTTCGAAGATGAGTGTGAACATTCATTCCATACTCTTGGAACACTTACGAAGTCTGATAATACACCACCTAGTAACTCATCGATTAAGTATGAGTGTTGTGTCGGAAATTCTTAAGTAGGATGATTTGGAATGTCCTTATTTAAATGGACTGGGACGCCTTTTCATTTAAATAAAGAAATTGTAAATAGCCGAACCATAAGTTTTTGATTTATTACTTACATAAATTGGGACGCTTCTTTATGTAAGTAATGAATTATAAATGAGTGGGCTTATTTGTATCCGATATGACATGATTATGAACTCAGACTCGAGAATCACAAGTATTCTCTAAAAAGATCTAGAAAACAGGATAGTGTTTTACCACTCAGCAAAAATCTTAAGACCTCATTTGAACAACCTAAGTTCATTCTTAAGATATTAGTTTTGATATTACAAATCCTCACAAACATGGATAGTTTGTTGAGCGAACGAAATTGGTTAAAGTTAATTGAAACCCGATCTGATAAAATCAGTTGTTTCAAGAACATAATTGAAACCCGACCTGATGGGGAATCAGATGTTTCAAGGACATAATTCGGTTGCCACATATTTGATTATGCACGAGTCGCATAAGTCAAAGTATTCCCTATTATTGAGCTAACGAGCTTGTTACACTCTTGAACTAATGGACTTAGTGCAGTCTCGAACTAAAAAAAACTGGGTACGATGTCCCATTATCCATCACATAAGCTTTCCCACGAGCTTCCCCTATTGGTTCGCCATTATTTTGAGAACATAATTTCTCGAAAGGTTCTCACTTTCCACATCCCATCACTGTTTGTTATTATTGTTATTTTGCTATTGTTAGATCCTTGAGCAGTCTAAGCTCGCATAACTTGATCCACTTGGTTACGATACAACTGAATTGTTTCATCCATTGTGAGTGATCAAACGAAGTAACGTTTTCTTGAATACTTAGAGGAAGTTCTCAGATGAACTCTTCCCATAACTTCTCATTGGTTGAGACCATCACTAGGCACACTACTACCAACGCTTGAAAGCGATAAATATAAGTTATGATATCAACAACACTTTCAGCAAGAAAACTTCATCTCCATTTCTTGTACCTCATTCCGAAGACAATACTTCTTGAGTATAATTTCTTTAACTTAGTCCAAGCAATCTTGTGAGTATTCTCAATACTAATAGTGTCACACCCCCAAATTACCTGTTTTGCAGCGGAATGGAATTCCTGGGGATTGACTGTCATAGCACCACAATCACAGTTATATTGAACGACCTAAAGTGTCGTTTGGAAAAACACATCGTTTGATTTAATAAAATAATCAGAGTTTACAAGTAGGTCCCAAATGAAAACCAATTTGTGCGGAAATAAGTTTGTTACAATACAAACGATGTTTTAAAGTAAGTAAAACTCAAGTGAGACGCGTCGTCATCACGACTCCATGAAGTGTCCCAATGCGTGCCATGAAGTGAATGCCTTAGATACCTGAGATTTAAAACATGCTAAAAAGTGTCAACACAAAGGTTGAGTGAGTTCATAGAGTTTGGTTTAAAATGTAAAGTCTTTCAAAATCGTTTATGCAGCAAAGGCCTTGAAAATCCACTCAGTTCCAAGTTCCGCCCATACAAAACTTGCAACCTGTGTGTTCACAACCCATTGCCAAAATGTGTATAGTTTATGTTCCAAACATATGATGTCAAATGTATTCACAATAGTACCTAACTCGACGTAGAACGATAGCACTTAATCCATAAAACTAGACCTAATGTATCAGTAGTCAACTGATTTAGAACGTTATACGACGAAGAACCGTAGCACATAATCCATAGCACCTAACTCAATTTATCAGTAGTCAACTGATTTAGAACGTTATACGACGTAGTACCGTAGCACGCAAACAAGGACAATTGATATAGTACAGCATTCGGTTTTGAAATGATGTAATCGTGATAGGAGTTATCCTTAAGAATATAAAGTACTTGTGAAAAATAATTAAGCATGCATCTCCCCCAAAACAGTTATGAAAACAAGTAAAAGCAGGGGCTACGAAACTCACTTGGTAAACTGAGGCGATGACAAAAGTGAGTACACCGAGGTATAATGTGAAACTTTAATCTGGACCTATTACCAATGATATGATATGCAATGAGTTGCAATGTAATGTTATGCATGCATTCCATATGTTATTTATACCATTTACGAGTTTTGAAAACATTACTCATCGTCGAAAAATACTCTTTTGACGTCTTGACCCTTCAAAAATGACTTTACATGTTTTTACGTCAAAATGTCATCCTACAATGGTTTTATAATGATTTTTGGTGAAATTACCACTTTTCGTCGCAAAACAATGTCGTCGGAAAAATCATGAAATCAACAAAAATGGCTTCGGAAAAATAGTCGTAAAACGGTGTACGTCGATCATTAGAGAGCGAAATCGACGGTTTTGGAAAGTTTGTATCGATAGCTAGAAGTTTCAGTTCAGAAGTTTCCGTCCAAAAGGTCTCGATCATAAAGATATTAAAGGTTAAAGTTGGTGATTTTTGCTAATTGTGTGCAGAAAATAAGTTTCGGCCAATGTTTGAACATCCGTAATTAATTTACTATGACTCCACTTGACAAACGGCTTTTTGTTTTGGAAAATATGGCCGATGAACTTGATTTTACTAGAAGACATTTCGTTATAAAAAGTTTCACATCATGGTTAAAAACTGCCGCAAACATAGCCCTTACAGCTAATAGAATACTTGTAACGTAAAAATAGTATAGTTTTTCAGAAAATAATATTTACGGCAACTTTATGAAAACGTGCATATATTTGTCGTTTCAAATCCGTTTTCTACGTAAAATATGTCCTTAGCTTCGTATCGAAGTAAACTAATATATTTTTGAGAAGTCGAAATAATTTGTGAAGCTTAAGGCTAGTTTTTGACTCGAAATATACAAAAACAGCAAGCTGAAATTTTCTGAAAATGTCCGTTTCGTCGTCAAACTTTAAAAATTCACCACGGCTTCGTTATAACTCCGTTTTTATCCGTTCAAAAGGCAACGGATTCGTTTTAAAGTATATTTTCTAAATATCAAGGCCAAAATGTCGTACCAACTGTTGGTTTTTCCAGAAATTCGATTTAAGGACAGATCACAAAATATAGTTTACGAAAATAGTTTTTCTCGAACAAAACCTATTCTAATCCCTTCAAATCAACTCCAAAGCTAATCTAATCCTACCATACACCTTCTTAGGGTGTCATGGGTTCCTAATCACCATCAAGACCAAAGAATACCATGGGAGTAATTATAGGATGACCATATTGTATATATAACTCAAAAATCACGAAATAAATGGTATAAATCACATAACATGCATATAAGCTCCAAAAATGAAAAGAAACTTATGAAAATGACAAGGAAACTTGAAAATGATAAGAATATGCTTACTAGTGAAAATGAAGAGGTGTAGGTAACAAGGATTAACTTAAATATCCTTGGTTTTTATTTCAAAACCATAAAAAGGATATGATCTAGGTTGATAAACACACTTGAACTTGAAGAAAATTTTTGATCCCCTTGGTTGTTTGATGCTTGGCCGGTTTGGAGAACACAAAGAAAAGAGAGAAAATTATTTTTTTTACACTTGCAACTATGAGAAAAATTGGTTCATGAATGAGATAATAATAGAGTAGACATACTATTAAGAGAACCATACATCATTAATATCACACCCTCCCCTTGGCCGGTTTTTGGGGAGGGTTTGTCTTCCAATATATATATATTTTTTTTTAAATTGTAACTTGTATGTATTTGTGTATTATTTGATACAAAGTGTAAGTAAAACAAGGTTAAATTAAGGTGAAGGGAAGTTTTTGGTACAAGTAACTTTTTAATAAATCAAAATAGATTGTAATGAGTTAATAAAAATTGTAATAATACTTTCCTTGTGAAAATTGAGTGATAAAATAATTATCGTCAAATTTTTAAGAAAACGACGTAATAATTAAACTTTAACGATTAAAATACCAAATAAATTTGAAACACTAGAAAAAAAACTAAAAATATAGTTTTTATGAACTAAATGTAAGTTTAAAAATACCTCGGGATCATTTTTGAAAATAACGGATTAAATATTTAAAATAATAACTCACGCGATAAAAATTATTAAATATAAAAATTTACGCGTTGAAGGTGAAATGAAATGTCGTGAATGTACTAATGAGATGCACATGATGTCAATGAAATGTAGACTAATCATAGTCCATATGAAATGTACGTGATGTCATGATCATGAATTCGCCGCTAAACCTCCAAGGTTACGCGAATTTGAAACAAGTAAACCAAGTTTACTATAAATGTTGAAATAATGAGACATGAACCGTGTCGAGAAATGACCTGAAAGTATGGGTTGTCACAAATAGATTGAGCAACAACATTTTACCTTGACAAAGCATTGTCCAGAAGCATGCTTATGGCTTACTTGACTTTGCAATCTTTAGCACAATTGCTTATTAGAATTTCTGAGCTTGTCATTGACAAAATCCTTGTAAGGAATCTAGTACAACATTTACTTCCTGGCCCCACAATATTGGGCCACACATATCACAAGAAAGGTTATAAGATCTAAGCGTTAACTTTCAAAATATCATACTAGGATTAAGGTTTTGTTGAAAGCCTCATTGTTGTAAGGTATGATTCGTTTGGGGAAATTAGAAAACCAAAACTTAAGATATATTAGACTTTATACGATATTAGCAAGAATTGGCATGGTAGCTTTCAGACTCGAGCTACTACCCGAACTTAGCAGTGTACACACCGCCCTTCGTGTGTGCATTTTGAAGAAGTGTCATACTGATGAGACACTTACTATTTATCCGGAAGAGATCCAGATTGATTAAAGTTTGAACTTTATCAGAGAATCTACTAAGATCACGAACCTTGAGGTCAAACGACTTAAGAAAAGTTGCATTCCTATTGTCAACACTCAATGGAACTCTAGAAGAGGTCCTGAATTCACGTAGGAACGTGAAGATGAACTGAAATTTACCGTTAGCAGATAAGACTCACTAAACTTCGTGACGAAGTTCCATTACAGAAGTACCCCCACCTCTTCTCGGGAGCATTATTAACTCATAAAACGAACTAAATCATGAGGACATGATTTCCGTAACTGGTGGAGGCTGTAGCAACTCGTAAATTTTCATAAGGTAAAATGACTATTTTACCCTTTGACTTCTTAAAAGTTGACCTTGACTTTGACTTTTTACTATTTGACTTTTACCGTAACGTAAAAGCAAATACTGTAACTGGTAGTAACCAGTAATTTCCCAAGTTAAATAATTCAATCTGTTTCGAATTATTACGCTCTGATACCAATCTGTAACACCCCCAAAATTATCGCAGCGGAAGATTGTGTCACTGGGGTATTACTTCATAGTTCACAACACAAGTTACAGAAAACGACTCTAAATGAGACGTTTTGAAATGAATTATCATTCGATTAAAATATCAGAGTTTACAAACCGGTCCCACAAGTTTGTACAAGTATAAAAAGTACAACATAAAAGTTGTAAAGTTTTTCGAATGATAATATATGCATTGTCTTCAAAAATGTTTTCCATGCGCCTTCACATGCCATGCCAGCTAATTCCTTTTGAACCTGAGATAACATGCTAAAAAGTGTCAACACAAAGGTTGAGTGAGTTCATAGGTTTGTAAGCAAATCAGTTGATCACATGATATCAAGTTTATCAAAGTAGTGGGCTACGCCCATAGTGCGTTTGATTGCCTAACCTGTCAATACAAACGATAAAAACCGCATTGGTTTGAAAACAGTAGTGGACAATATAGTTTGTAGTATAATTGCAATGTGTACAATTATCTTCTTGAAAATTATTATTGCTCTAAGCTCATGGCACTCACGACTGACTGTTGTATATATATAACCGGGCGATATATATAGATAATAACTTGCCCCGGGTAGGTATTTTGCCCTATACCTAGATAATCTCAAATATAGTACGCCTTGTTATTTCCGATAACATAGACGGGTTCGTCAATTCCGATAGGCCTATCCACAATATTTGCGCTCACTCCCAGTGATTAGTGGTCCATGATGTAGGGGACTTTTGGCATAAACAACTTAGTTGTATTTTTGATCCTTTGAGACCAAAATAAAGTCATGGTTAAACCAAGACTAATGTCTCAAACTATTTTAACTTGAATATAACCACTAGATATAACCATATGATATATGCTTCACGACACAATTTATACTATCATCATATCGCCACATAAGTCAATCAATAGTCTTTGACGAAACACGACACATGTTTTATACAACATTTGTCTCGTCAAATACTTACTTATAAATGATAAGTACTACAATAGTAGGGAATTTCATTATCATAAAGAGGCCTCTTCGGGGTGTCGTATCGACGAGTTGTGGATTTACGATTTAAAGTGTCCTGGCTCCTCATACGTTCACTACATGACCTTTTGATTTTGATAGCCCGAACGATGGTACGAGGTTATTTATAAAAGGGTTATTAGCCAAACAACATTTAAGGGATACCTCAACTTAAGATTCATGTACAACATCATATCATATTGAAAGCCAACAAACTACATATACGTGTACACTTATATCGTACACCATACTAAAACGCGAATACTATGCTTTCGTAGGTGATCATTAAAGATCGTGATCTTGTCATACTCTACCGTTGATAAACATTATATCGTTACACTCCGCTGCTGATCACTACTGTGAGTTTCATAGCCCCAACTTTTGTTTAACTGTTTTATAAACTCTTTTGGGGGAGATACATGCTACTGCTTTTACTATATGCTAAAATGCTTTATTATGGACAATTACTTGTAAACTGAATGCCTTGACTGTATTATTGCAAACCACTAAGTTGTTTATGCCAAAAGTCCCCTACATCATGGACCACTAATCACTGGGAGTGAGCGCAAATATTGTGGTAGGCCTATCGGAATTGACGAACCCGTCTATGTTATCAGAAATAACAAGGCTTACTATATTTGAGATTATCTAGGTATAGGGCAAAATACCTACCCGGGGCAAGTTATTATCTATATATATCGCCCGGTGATATATATACAACAGTCAGTCGTGAGTGCCATGAGCTTAGAGCAATAATAATTTTCAAGAAGATAATTGTACACATTGCAATTATACTACAAACTATATTGTCCACTACTGTTTTCAAACCAATGCGGTTTTTATCGTTTGTATTGACAGGTGTTGGAATCACTCCTAAACAGTATTTCAAGTATTTATATTTCATATGTAATAGGTAGCTTTATTATGGCCTTTATGTTTGTTTAAGGTCAAGCTTATGTAGAAGGCCCATAAGCTTGATCCAAGCCCAATAAGGAATAGGGAAGGAGAGGGAGTGTTGCCCTAGCTCCTTGCCTATATAAACTCTTGTAAACCCTCATTTGAGGGTTGGTTGTTCAAGTTTTCTTTTCTTTCTCATACATCTTCTCATAACCGTATTATTGCTTAACGTGTGTATGTGTTAGAGCTTGCTCAATCGCCTTATCTCTTCTCTTATAAGCTTGTGTTGTAAAACTTGTGACCTAACAGTGGTATCAATCGCCAAATAGTTGGGTGTACTCGTTTGTTTTTGAAGTTTTGGTTTTGGATCTTACGCGTAGAGATAACGCTATCTTTGGTTATCTTAAAAACTCGTTTTTTACACTTTTTAATCCAAGATTCTTGTACTTTCAATGTTTTGAGGTGTTAAAATACTTGTTTTTGGCAAAAAGTTTCAAACTTTACGCGTGGATTTACGTTTTTAAGCTTGTTTTTGTTCGTGGGTGTCGTTCTACGCGTAACCCGTTTAGCAGTTTTGGTACATCAAAATTCACACTTTTGTGTTCTTTTGATACTATTGAAGCTATTCCATAACAAAAAACTGGTTTAGAAACACATTTGGACAGAATCAAAGTTACGAGTAATCCTACGCGTATCAAAACCCTAAAATTACGCGTAAGATTGTTCCTTGGTTTGATCTTCAATTTTCTGGTTTAATCCGTGTTTTCTTACTTGGATAAGTCTGAAAATACGTCGACTTTGGATATCTTTTGCACTGTGAAGTGTAAAAGATCATTTGGGCAAAAACCCTAATATTACGCATAAGCATAAGCTTACGCGTAGAATTCCTACGCATAAGATTCACTTTACGCGTAAACTACGGTCTACGCATAAGGT
>BPTQ01000002.1:153200508-153211944 GCA_019973895.1 Chrysanthemum seticuspe | reverse complement strand
TTTAAAGAACAAGTATAAAACTCTAAACTGAAAAGTTTCTGTGCAAAACTAGTAGGTCAACGAGTTAAAATCCTAGTCTTCTAAAACGTGAGTTAACTCGCTAAAAGAAAACTTTTGATTCAACTACCAACACTTATAGAAAAAGTGTGGTAACTTCTGCTGCAAAACGTAACATTTAAAGGCACACATTAGCAAATAAAAGACGAAAATTTCTGAGCTAGACTTCGTGTAATAGCCACAAGAGTTGTCATTGTTGTCACAGTTGTTATAGTCGTCTCTATACTAGTCTACGTATACCGTTGCTTATCTTAGAAAATAAACGATTACACACGGAAATTTACAATGCAAAACGTCGTCTTCAATGGTGTGAAAAAGATATTCACAACCATCAACTTAGTTTTCAAAAGAAAATCGCTCAATTGAGTGCAAAATCTTCTGATCCTAAAATTGAGCAACTGGATGATCAAAACGTGTCTTTGAAAAGTCAAATCTCAAAATATGAACAAGAAATTTTTAAAGTTAAACAGGAATATGGTGTCATATTTGATTTACTTAAAAAGACTCGAGATGAAGCATCAAACGAACTTGATCACTATCTTGCTCACACTAGAGAAGTCATGAATTTTGCTGGTAATATTCGTTCTGAAAATCAAGATCTGATTCACACCATTTCTAAGTTACGGGAAATGTTAGGAAAGTATGAACTACTCCCGCCTACTGTGATTAAGAGATTAGCACCAGTCACACTTAGTAATCGTGAACCAAGAATTCACACTGCCAAATCACAAGTTGCTAATGTGTTTCCCTCTACTGAAACAGGAATAGTTGCATCTTTTCCAAACGTCCGCACTTCACAGCCTAGGAGCACTCAAACGAAGAATAGGAAGTTGCGACATAAGAAAAAATCAATAAGGAATGCTAAAGTAGAAGAACACCCTAGGACTCTAAATAAAACTCATGTTACTTCCACTATAGATGTTGCGTCTGGCAAATGTAATAGAAATAGTGATGTAACGAATGCTAAACCGTTAAGTACCTTTGATATTCAGTCTGATGCAACTTGTGATATTTGTCGAAAGAGTATGAATTCTGATTGTCATGACAAATGTGTTGCTAAAGCTATAATCTCTAGATTACGGAATCCTAAGAATCGGAATACCTCTAGGCCCACTAAACATTCTAAGTCTGTGCTTGGTAAACCACCTTCTTTAGATTCTAAGGCAACCATTGCTATCACAGTAGCTACCGCTTCACCTCCTAAGAATGTAGTACCACCTAGTGCTTTCACTAAGACTAAAGCAAAGAGTAGTTACAGATGGCAGAAATGGATATATAACACACTAGGATTTAAGTGGATGCCTAAAATTCTCAATGTGTGTATGTCCAATATACCTGCTTCGGAACCCTCTAACATTTCGGGTTCCACATCTACTTCTATTCCATCTGTGTCGTCTGTGTGTAATGCAGGTGATACAGATCATTCTTTGGATTGTTGATAGCGGATGTTCCCGACACATGACAGGCAACCTTAAACTGTTATCAAACTTTATTGCAAAGTTCATTGGCACTGTCAGATTCGGGAACGATCACTTCGCAGCCATCATGGGCTACGGAGATTATGTTAATGGGAACATTGAAATAAGCAGGGTTTACTATGTGGAAGGCCTCGGTCACAATCTGTTTTCAGTAGGTCAATTTTGTGATGGAGATTTGGAGGTTGCTTTCAGGGAGAAAACTTGTTTCATTCGTGATCTACATGGAAATGACCTTATGTCTGGCTCGCGTAATTCTAGTCTCTACACTATCTCTATGCAAGACATGGTTGCTTCCTCTCCCATTTGCTTACTTTCAAAGGCAACATCTACAAAATCCTGGCTATGGCACCGTCGTCTCTCACATCTAAACTTTCAAACCATCACCAACCTTGCTCGACACAAACTAGTTGAAGGACTCCCACGATTCCGGTATTCAAAAGATCACCTTTGCTCAGCATGTGAACAAGGGAAAAGCACTCGTGCTCATTTTCCTTCAAAGGTGGAACACAGCTCTCAGCATGTGCTTCATCTTCTTCACATGGATTTGTATGGCCCGATGCGTGTGCAAACGATCAACGGCAAACGTTACATCTTAGTAATTGTTGATGACTACTCACGATGGACTTGGGTCTATTTTCTTCGTAGCAAAGACCAAGCTCCACAAATGATCATCACCTTTCTCACAAAGATACAGGTTCAGCTCCGCAGCACCGTCAGGATTATTCGGACAGACAAAGGAACTGAATTTGTTAACAAAACCCTTCGTGAATTTTATGAGAAAGTGGGAATTCAGCATCAAACATCTATTGCACGGACACCTGAACAAAACGGAGTTGTTGAAAGACGAAACCGAACGTTAGTGGAAGCTGCAAGAACAATGTTAATCAATGCTAAACTTCCAGATTACTTATGGGCAGAAGCTGTATCTACTGCATGCTACACTCAAAACCGTTCTATGATCACAAAACGCCACAACAAAACTCCTTTCGAGCTTGTCCACAACTACAAACCGAACCTCAAACACTTTCATGTATTTGGATCCCTTTGCTATCCGAATAATGATCGTGATGATTTTGGAAAGCTCAAAGCCAAAGCTGATATTGGAGTCTTTATTGGATACTGTGACAATTCTAAAGGTTTCCGAATCTGGATTCGTCGAACTAAGGAGGTAATGGAAACGATTCATGCTCATTTTGATGAACTCACGGAAATGGCTTCTGAGTATAACAGCTTAGAACCCGGTCACAACCGTTTAAACTTCCCTCAACCCCCATCATCAGCTGAAGAAAGCCCTCAGCTAACTCGTCAACAAATGGAAAGGTTATTTGCTCCTCTGTTCTGCGATGATATTGATGAACGTGCTCCTGGTGTATCCGCTGCCTCCGCTGCACAACCTGATAATATTCCTATACCTGATACACCTGCTACAACAACTACTGTTGAAGATGCACCTACACCAATTGACTCCAACACAACAGTTGAACACACCGCTTCCAACAATGATGAACCAGCTGATGATATTCTGAATGAAGTACCCCCACCTGCAGATTTTGATCCAAATGCGTTCTTCAACCCGTTTGCTAATGAAACTGCTGCACCAGATGTCGCGGAATCTTCAACAAACCATTTGAATCCTCAGAATCTGCACAATGTATACCAACATCAACCCTCTACACATAGATGGACTAAAGACCATCCTCTGACTAACATTATTGGCAACCCGAATCAACCTGTCGTTACGAGACAACGTCTTCACTCAGATGGTGAACACTGCATTTATGCACTCACTGTCTGCCAATCTGAACCTAAAAACATTAAAGACGCCATGACAAAAGACAACTGGATTGAATCCATGCAGGAAGAACTCAACCAATTCAAACGTCTTGAAGTATGGGAACTGGTTGAAAGACCAACAGGGGTCTACGTCATTGGTCTAAAATGGATTTGGAAAAACAAATTGGATGCTGAAGGGAACGTCATCCGAAACAAGTCACGGCTAGTTGCTAAGGGTTATCGTCAGGAAGAAGGGATATACTTTGAAGAATCTTTTGCTCCGGTTGCTCGTCTTGAGGCTGTTCGGATATTTCTCGCGTTCGCTGCTCATATGAACATGACGGTCTATCAGATGGATGTCAAAACGGCGTTTCTCAATGGGCAACTTAAAGAAACGGTCTATGTTAGCCAACCAGATGGATTCGTTGATCCTGAGTTCCCGAACCATGTCTACAAACTGAACAAAGCCCTTTATGGTCTCAAACAAGCCCCTCGGGCATGGTACGATAAGCTATCATCCTTCCTCATTGCCAATAATTTCACCAAAGGCTCGGTTGACCCAACTCTTTTTATACAATATCACGGGGCACACATCTTAATTGTTCAAATTTACGTGGATGACATCATTTTTGGGTCTACACATAAAAAGTTTTCAATCGCTTTTGCAAAACTAATGAAGAAAAATTTTGAAATGTCCATGATGGGTGAACTTACGTTCTTTCTAGGACTGCAAGTTCATCAATCACCCCGTGGTATTTTTCTGAGTCAGTCCAAATATGCCCTTGAATTGTTAAACAAATTTGGAATGAAAACCTGTGATACTTATGCCACACCAATGACTCATACCAAGAAGCTAGATGCTGATTTACATGGGAAATTAGTTGACCCCACCAAATACCGAAGTATTATTGGGTCCCTCATGTATCTAACAGCTAGCAGACCTGATATTGTCTTTGCCGTTTATCTATGCTCCCGTTATCAGTCGCGTCCAACTGAAACCTACCTCTCTGAGGCTAAAAGAATCCTCCGATACATCAAGGGAACCATTAATTTGGGGATCTGGTATCCGAAGGATTCTGGTTTTGAACTAATCGCTTTTTCAGACGCTGATCACGCAGGATGCTTAGACTCAAGGAAAAGTACTTCAGGAGCTCTACAATTTCTCGGTGATAAACTGGTGTCTTGGCAATCTAAGAAGCAGGATTGTACATCGCTGTCATCAACCGAAGCAGAATATGTAGCCATGTCTGCCTGTTGTGCTCAAGTCATTTGGATGAGAACACAACTCAAAGACTATGGTTACGTATTTGACAGAATCCCGATGTACTGCGACAATCGGAGTGCCATTGCAATCTCGTGCAACTCAGTTCAGCACTCGAAATCAAAGCACATCGATCTACGCTATCATTTCATCAAGGACCACGTGGAACAGGGTACCGTTGAATTATACTTTGTGGGTACTGAATACCAATTGGCAGATCTGCTCACCAAAGCCTTGCCTCCTGCTCGGTTTAATGAGTTGGTCCACCGAATTGGTATGAGGTGTTTGACTCAAGAGGAACTGGATGACCTCTTAAAACAGTCTTAAAAACCTGTCGAACACCAAAACCTCTTTTGTAAATAAATTTTCAAAAACAAAATACAAAAATATAAAATCCTATAAAAACAACAAAAATATTCTCCTAATCTATCTTTCTTTCAACATGGCAAGTACATCTCTTCCGTCAACACTTTTATCGTTCAAAATTCAGTATTTTTACCGATCAAGTGTTGAGGGGGAGAAAATAATCCATTAACTGTTTCAAAACATCTGTGTACTTGCATGTTATCACATCTCGGTTGATTCTTTTACAAATGGTGGTACACTTTCTGATTCAAAGACACTCCTTGGACTTGAATTAACAACCTTTCATTATTTTCTCAAGTCGAGGGGGAGTGTCGTCAAGTTTCTTTCCCAAAAATCTTTGTTTGGTAACCAAAATGGAAGTTAAAAGGCTTTGAGTGAAAAAGGAAAAGGTGGAGGGACTATAACTGTCAAAACCTTAAAGTTATTTTATACAAAATACTCCACCCACCACATTTATTCCCATCACATTAAATATTTCACCTAATATCATCCACGGTCCATATTCGTTTTACAAATCCGTGCTTTCGATTATCAATCTGTAAGTGTTTCTGTGTTTGGATCATGTTTTTAAACAATGGTTTCGAATCTCATGCAAATCCTACGGCTAAAATGTGTTCTACGCGTGATTTGGTGTTCTACGCTTATGCGTAAGAACACACAATCAATACGTGTGTGTTTGGGGTGAAATGATTGTGTCAAAACGTTCATAATACATCAATGATACTTTGTTAACCATCAAAATCCACCCAGATTCACTAATTGATGATTTTTGAAAATTAGGGTTTATAAGTCGAATTGGGTGTTTTCAAATGTGAAGTGTTTTGGTCTAAAATACTGTTGGGTTATGCTTTTGCGTTGTTGAATTGATGATTTCCATAGTCTATAGCCACCCAGAAACACGAATTGGTCATCAATTCGAAACTAGGGTTTAAAGTTCATAAACTTTGGGTATTTTTGATTCACTGCATAATAAGTGTTAAAACTTGGTCTACATGCTCTCACTACTTCTATGATATACCAGAAAAACTTTGGTGCATAATCCATGGCTAGATTTGATACGCGTAGAATTAGGGTTTAGTCTACGCGTAAGATATTCTACGCGTAACTGTTCAACTATGTAAATGTGATTTGATTTGTCTTAAACGAATGTTATATGTTTTAACTTTGTTGAAATGATGATTTATTTCAGGCTTGCAACACGTAATATTCAGAATCAAGGTGGTTATTAATCTACGCATAAGGATCACCTTACGCGTAGCTTGTTATGCGTAAGACTTGTCTTATGCGTAGCTTCTACGCCTAAGGTTCTACAACGGACTACGCGTATCCTGTGAAGGATATGCGTAAACAGTGACCTCTACGCATAAGGTCAACTCTTACGAGTAGCCTTACGCGTAAGGTAAATATATGCCTACGCATAAGCTCTACGCATAAGGTCTCCTTTTCCTACGCGTAACATTTCTTATGCGTAAGATAGGATTCTACGCGTAAGTTTACGCCTAAGCATATATCATTCCTGTCTACGCATAACTTTGCCAAAACTACGCTTATCCCTGGACTTACCTTCATGATGAATTGTTACTTGTACAAACATGTAAATAAACTAATCATATCATCACGAATCCAAAAATGTCACTAATAAACTTAAATCGTCTGATATATTGTGAACAATAAGTGATAAAATAAACTTTAAAACTTAAAGTTAACTAACTCACGAAACATTTCACGATATCATTGAACTATTGAACATACAAGTGACTTAGGACTCGTAACAATCATTATCACTATACATTCAATAACTAGACAATAAGACCTTCTGTTGACTAACATTATGTCTTTCGATATGTTGGTTCTTTTGGCTAATGTTATTTCAGATCACGACATGGCTGAACAAATGAATGTGGATGCACCTGAAGTTCTCTCCATTGCTGATATCTATCCTCATGGCTATCCAATGAAGATAGGAAAGAATAACCTCCGTGTTGACTTTGACACCCTCACTTGCTCTGAATCTTCATGTCTTATTGCTATTGATATTCTGAGGACTCATCCGTATCAGAACATGCTTACACACTCTGCAACTGTTCCGGAGATCTACATCCAACAGTTCTGGAACACTATGGAAAGGGTCAAAGGACAAACTGCTGTGACGGTGACTCTGAATCACAAACAAGTCATCATTACACCTGCAGACTTAAGGGCTGTTCTCCTAATTCCTGAAGTCGATCCAACCAAACTATATGCCTCACCTGCTGAAGAGCTCACTCTCCAATTCTTAATCGATATCGGTTATGACGAGGCTACAGGAGTAATCATAAAGCACTCTCACGTAGAGCTTAAGAGTATTCCTCAACCCTGGAGAACTCTCTACATGATCATCACCAAGTCTGTTTCTAGTCGTGACAGCGGCTATGAGCACCCTAAGCTCATGGAACTTCAAATATTCTGGGCATTGGTCAACAAGAAACACATCGCTATCGAAGCTCTGATTTGGGATGACATGATGTCATTTCTCAACAAACTTGGCTCAAAGATTCCCTACATCAGATATACCAAATTGTTGATCCAGAGAGCACTTGGACTTCATCATGACATTCCCAAGAGGCTCAATGACCCCGACAATCACGACATGTTGACGGAACCTATTCTCTCTGTCAGAATCAAGGAAACGTCCACAAAGAAACAAGGTGCTGTGCTGCCAGATTTCCTTCTAACTGAAGATGTCAGAAAGCTCGAATCGTACCAAAGGTATTTGGAAGCAGTCAGACAAGGCAAAGTTGGTCATCTCGACGAAAAATCTTCTGGTACACCTGTAAGGAGAACCAGAAAAGGAAGTGCTGGAAGTATAACAAGTACAGAGAGTCAAAGGAATGTTCCAAAGAAGAAACCTATTCCAAAGAGGAAACCTACCCCTAAGAAGAAAGTTCCGTCTCTGGAAGCCACTCCTATCATTTCACCTGAACCGCAAAGACAGCTCAGGGACGAGGACTCTGAGGCTACTGACTCAGATGAAGAGTTTACATACTCTGAAACTGCAAAGGATGAAAATCCCTCAGTACCAAAACCTCCAAGTCCCCAAACTATTAAAGGAAAGACTCCTGCACTTGTTCCTCAGGATGAAAGCTCTGAAGATGAAGAAGAGCAATTGGATCAAGCATACAGGAAGAAGTTTCACAAAGTCAGACACCTTCAAAAGGCCGAAGAATTTGCTAAAGATCAAATGGGTGGCCCCGGAGGTTCAAGTGGTGCTGCCCACTCTAAACCATCTCCTGATGCGGTTAATCAACCCGATAAGGGAGCTGGTGCCACCACTCTTCTGCAACTACAACAGCCTGTGGAGGACACTATTGTGTATGATTTTGAGAAACAGGAAACTGAGAAAGAAAAGTCTAGAGATGACGAGGATGATTATACAAAGTTTCTTCTAGACAGTCCAACACACTCAAAGGAGAAAACCTCTGAAACTCCTAAGGACATGAAGTCTCCTCATGTCTCCTCATCATCAGACTCTTCATCTCATTCATCACCACCACCATCACCGAAGTCAACCAGATCATCATCCAAATCCGTGAAGAAACCACCTAAATCTTGGATTTCTCAAACACATGCAAGAATTGTGAAAGCTGTCAAACAAGTTAGAAAGAAGGACATGCTCCATAGAAAACTTAATTGGTATGCTGAACAAATGCAGTACTTACATGATGAGAATGACAAGATGCGGAAAGATAGGAAAGCCATTCAGGAATTCATGAAAAGTCATCGTCAGGAGGAACTGAATGAAATGATTGAAGGTTACACTCAAAAGTACCTTCAGGATATCGTTCCTAAAGTCCAAAAGGAACTGGAGAAGTCAGCAAGAGATCAAACTCACAAGTTTCTTCTCGACACTGTCCCCGGTGTGACTAGAGAAGTATTCTCCAGACAACTCACCCCTAACATCGTCGCATTAGTTAAACATACAATGGCCAACGAAGCTGATCTCTCTGAATCTGAGTTAATCGCTAAACTAGTGATGCAAATGTCAAAGCGATCTGGAACGTTTACTTCGGATGAAGCTAAATTTTTCGAAGGTCTACTTGCTTTTCAACTCAGTTCATCATGCAAGGAGTCAGTCGATCAACCCAAACGGCCAAGAGATGACGATGATAAGGATAAGGACTCTGCACCTAAACGTCAGAAACAGTCTGGTAAATCCACATCTATGCCACCTCCTCCACCACGGACTTCTTCTCAACATAAGTCTCCTCCACCTCGGTCTTCTACTGATAAACCTCGGGACGATTCCGAGTTACCACCCCTGACTCATAAAACTGGTGATCACGTTGAGTATACGGGTGGTGACGATGAAGAGGTCCTTGAGCCCCGACAACAACCCACCTCACCCAAACAAGTGCAGAAACCAGCTTCATCATCAAAGCCTTCCAAAAAGAAGAAACAGACGACTCAGCCCGGAGTCGTATCATGGCTAGATGACGATAAAACCGAAGAGTTTGAATGGTTCTCCACACTTGTCAATTAAACTCCCTACCCTGATGAAGGTCAAGAATTGGTAGATGGTTCAACAATGGAGCATGCAAAAATGTTGCAAGAACAGTTCCATGTGAAGAAAATGACAAAATCTGAATTGAAGCGAATCAAGAATGAAGCTTTTCAACTATGGAAAGACAGCTCTGAAAGCGCCCTCGAGGTCGAATATCATCTTGAGAACATCGCTCGAGCTATGTCCAACAACATGGATTGGCTCAATCCGGAAGCAAACATTGACTTCACACAAAGGGACAACCCTCCATACTACACCGACTGGACCAAACCTCTACCGACCATTGGCCAAGCAGACGAAGCAAGGATTCCCTTCCGATATTTCTTCAACAAAGACCTGGAATTTCTTCTCCATGGTGGCGATGGTTCGAGAAAATACACTACATCATTGACTCTTCCATTCCCAGCGGCCATTTACTCTAACTGCATAGCTATCGAGGAACGTGCAACTCACTTGTTTTCTGACAACGTGCAAGCATACGACCAAGATGCATTGTATGGGATTCATCATTGGCCTGAACGCCGAAGAATCTACTACAGAAGCTGCCTGGTTCAGAAGTCTCAACATGAAGTGTATAGCTCGAAGGACATCGAGGCCATCAAACACATTGATCTCAAGTCTAAGTGGGACTACACATTATTAAAGAATATCATAGTCAAACGACAAGATGAACAGGACTATGGATTCTCTGAAGCTGACTTTGAGAACCTGTCCCTCAACGACATCGAAGACATGTATCTTGCCAAAGTACAGGGTCGTATGAGACAATTCTCGACTGAAGTTCAACGTGAATTTATCAAGTCAGTTCTCATCTTCATTAGACGCATCGTGATCAAAGAACGTGTCGAAGATATCCAGATGGCTGTTGAATCATATCAGAAACGTGTAAACTTCACTCCACCATAGCTTGATCTTCCCGACATCAACCAGCTTAAACAACTCACGCTCATCAGCAAACCTTTCGGCGTTGTTTACCGCAGTGAACTTCGAAGAAACTGCTTAATGGCGTGTAGTGAGCTCCACAAATTCGGGGATCATACCTTGAAGATGGTTAGGGATGGATTGGCGTACAGATTGAAGGATATACGCATGAAAGTTGGGAATCCTAAGCGCTGGAACTCTCAGGAAAGGAGGGATGTGAGACGTATCATCACCTTGATTGATGAACGGTTGTTCAGAAGGGATCAGTTCCGCCGATTGGAAAGCTATGTTGGTGGTCGACTCAGGAGGAACATCATCGGCTTTCTACGCCCGGTGCGCACTCCTGGGAATATCACTGCACTTCCTGGTACCCCTTAAATGGTTTCCTTCTTATAATTTTGGATGTGTGATTACATATGTGAATGGCTTGTGCACACATAACAGTGTACAACCCGTAATTGTCAAGAAAGGACCATGTGGTACGCCTCAGTGCCACAATCCTTATAAAAGGAGCGAAAGCTTCTTATTTTTTAGTAAAACCTATCAAACCTTTCATTTTTCAAGGTTTTGCTCAAAAAGACAAGTACTTCCCCATATGATTTTAAAACCTCAACCGTTTATATCACTAGTTGAGGGGGAGTATTTGAACTAAAAACTTTGTTCACAAATTGTTCACAGTGGTCACTCTTCCCGCAAAACTCGAAATGGTCATATTTATTCTCAAACGTTTCAAAAATAACATTTTCATATGCCATTTTTGAGGGGGAGAAAATTGTGTGATAAGAAATATGTTGTACAAAATGCAAATGAATCCGTGTACCTCAGACTTAACCTACGAATTGACGGTACTAAACTGTTAGTAACTCGAAAAGACTTGTCCTGGACGGGTAATAATTTCAAGCTAGTTCGCTAGTGATGTAAACGTGTCTCGCAAAGGACTTGTCCAAGTAGAAAGTACCATTCGAGAAACTCTTGATAGACATGAACTCTGACGGGTATGACAACCTTTCGAGGTTTGTCTACACCTTCAAGATAGTTAT
>BPTQ01000002.1:152836541-153195028 GCA_019973895.1 Chrysanthemum seticuspe | reverse complement strand
ATATTTTTCATGTTGTATTTTCAACATTTCAAAAAGCTTACTATTATATACGTAACAGAAGTTTTTACAAAAGGTACGCGGAAGTGTACGGTACGGTCGATTAAGGAAAGCTCGGACTCTATTGTACGATTTTTCACAGTTGTGTTTCCAACTCACTCAAGTATCCAAACATTCGTTTAGTCAACTAGTGTACTATAGTTCAAATAGTTTCATCACCCGATGCGGGTATCACGCAAACTAACGGATTGGACAACAATCCAGTGTTCAAAATGTTGTGTTCGAATATTCTCTTCTCTATTCCGCTAACTCGTTCGAGATTGTGTATGTGTGCAATTCGTTATTATGCCAATACTCTTCTACATACACTTTCTTTTCTTTTGAACTTGTTGGTTGGGAGTTTACTCCCAAAGAGAGGGAGTGTTGCCCTAGCTCCTTGCCTATATAAACTCTTGTAAACCCTCATTTGAGGGTTGGTTGTTCAAGTTTTCTTTTCTTTCACATACATCTTCTCATAACCGTATTATTGCTTAACGTGTGTATGTGTTAGAGCTTGCTCAATCGCCTTATCTCTTCTCTTATAAGCTTGTGTTGTAAAACTTGTGACCTAACAACAGGTTAGGCAATCAAACGCACTATGGGCGTAGCCCACTACTTTGATAAACTTGATATCATGTGATCAACTGATTTGCTTACAAACCTATGAACTCACTCAACCTTTGTGTTGACACTTTTTAGCATGTTATCTCAGGCTCGAAAGGAATTAGCTGGCATGGCATGTGAAGGCGCATGGAAAACATTTTTGAAGACAATGCATATATTATCATTCGAAAAACTTTACAACTTTTATGTTGTACTTTTTATACTTGTACAAACTTGTGGGACCGGTTTGTAAACTCTGATATTTTAATCGAATGATAATTCATTTCAAAACGTCTCATTTAGAGTCGTTTTCTGTAACTTGTGTTGTGAACTATGAAGTAATACCCCAGTGACACAATCTTCCGCTGCGATAATTTTGGGGGTGTTACACTTTCCTTTGTAGGTTCTTGATTTTCTCATTCCATACTTCTTCCTGTTATTTTTGTAGTAACCAGGAATTGGTATAGCTGAACAAAGAGATAAGTCTCTAAGTTCTTTGGCAAGCGCCGCATCTTTGCACATTTCTAAAATAAAAGTATGAGTGAATTTGATTGCTGGCAAGACTCCTGCACTAAGACCAGGGTGCTTGGCCTTAAACGATTCCTCTACTTTTTTGGACAAAGAAGGTGGGAGTTTAGCAAACAGCTTTTCTGTTGTTGAGGGGAAATACAATTTCCCTGATTTTATTGCTAATTGCCTGAAATCTTCCAAGAATGACCACAAGTTCTTGGTTTCTTCACAAGTTATCCTGTCTAAGTCTCTGTAGGCTCTGTCTTGTTCATCAGTTGAGCCTCGATACGGATCCTCCAATAATATTAGTTGCCTTACTTGTGATGTTATATTTTGTGGTTCATCAGCAATTGCTTCAAGAGCAGCATACACATCCGGGTATGCAGTTCGCCATTGTTGCCACATTAACTTTTCGCTTTCTCCAAGAAGATTCTCCACAAAGGCTAACTTTGCTTTATTATCAGTCCACGTTTGACTATTGAGCCTGTTGATTGTAATAGACTCCCATCTTGCTATTACATCTGACCATAAGCCTGGATCTGCTGGTAGGACAAGCATCACACCTGATTCTGTCCATGCTGGTGGCAGAGTCCATTGTGAGTTATGGTACTCACCATATGCTCCATTAAAAACATTGCTTCTCCCTTGAGGATAACCAAACTGGTAATCTGGTCTATAAGTTGGCTGTGGATTCTGCCGTGCTGGCGGGTAAACATCTGGTCCTAGTATTGCATCATTTGGTGGTTGATAGCTTGCACCAGATTCTGCATCATTTGCTGCTGGAAAAGCATGTTCCTCATTTTTATTGGTAATTTGTGCTGCCATTTGTTTAAAGTTTCGGAACTTTGGGTATGGCAGGTTGTCATCATCATCTTCTTTGGAAAGATGAAGAATTGTATGGTTCTCACCATGCTTCGCTGCAAATGGGTTTTCCCATTTAGACTCTGATTTTTGTGTGGCGAGTTTGTCATCCCACTGCGGCAGATATTCATGGGATGATTATTGTCTGCATAATTTAAAATTGAATCGTCCCATGGATAAGCATCTCTACCTAAAAGCTCGAAGGGCCCGCATGTGAATTATTTCACATATCACGGGTTTCAAAAGAACAACAACTGTATAATTATTAAAGTAAAAGTCGGTATCGAATTATTAGTCCGTGTCGGCCAATTGTATCGAAATTAATAATGGCCTGGAATATTCCTTGGCATATACCATGGTTTATTCTTTGGAATATGCTAGATGCCAAAGCATATTCTTAGTTTATTCCTTCTAGTTTCGCCTATAAAAGGCATATGTAATCAGTTGTATTGATCATCCATCCACCTACAATCACTACCACCACCATTGTAACAAAGCTTCCGCAGTATTTTAATAAAAAGGTGTGTTTTAAGTACTTTAAAGTTTTAGTTTTTGAGCTTTAGTACATTATAAAAATTCCTGGAAACGTAATTTTTATCTTGGTATCAGAGCTTTGAATCAAAACATTCTTAGCTCTATGAAAGGCTAAACCCTTAAGGTATATTCAGGAAAAGCAGTAAAGGTATTATTTTATCAGTTTTTGTATTCCTACGGTATCATTTCTATTAAAAATTTCATAAAAACCCTTGTTTTTAGATAAAAGACAGCGCAATTGCTTCTATTAAAAAGTACCGAAAAGAGTCGGGAAGTTTTGAAGTTAACCGTTTGGTGAATCTTAAAACAAGTTTGTAAATTTATCCTTTGAAGTTTTTGATGTTATGTCCGATCGCTTCGAGCAAGAAATACAGAATTGGTACGATAGTTCACGAACTGTAGATCCTGAATATATAATTTTTAAAACAGATATTTCTAAACCTACAACTACCGATTTAGTTAATAATTTAGCTTGTGTTTATAATCATCTAAATCTCTTTTCGAAAGTTGCACTTAAGAATTTCAAAAGTATTTCCGAAAAACAAAAAGATCTTGAGTCAAAAGTCTAAAGTTGTCAAGAGAAGCTTGAATCCTGTGAGGAACTATTAAGAAAAACCCAGAGTGAAACCAGAAAAAGCTTTCAACAAATCTCAACCGAGATCCATCAATCTAAACCACTCACAAAAAGAGAACTCCTGAACCTTGTTCAAGAAATAGCTGAGCAGCCAAAGATAATTGAAAAGGAAGCCCTTCGATTAACAGAAGACCTTAGTCATAAAATCCAGAAGGTTGAACACCTTCTCCACGAAGTTAAGAAGCTCATCACCGGATGAGTCTTGCCAATCAAAAGGCAAGTACTGAGTATCAAGAAGCTATACAGGCTACTGAAGATTTTGAATCACCAGCAGTTGGTTTCGCAAAAACAACTGATTATAAAGAAGGATTAGCTACTCAAGTGAAGTCTATCATAAAGCAAAACAATACCTTGCTTTACTTAGCAACTAAACAGAATCAGAAGTTAATGGAGATTGAAGAAAAGTTTGACAGGCTCAAACAGGAAGTCCAAATTGTTATTAAACAAAAGACTCAGCCAGCAGACCTTGAAGACTCAATATCAAGTTTATCCAAAAGACTTGATAGTTTCTCCATCAGTGGGAAACTCCCAGTAAAGAAAAGTGAAGGACAGATATACGTCTTTGAAGATCCCAACAAAATCTTTAAAGAACAATACGGGAAGGAGTCAAAGAAATGACTTCTAGAAGGCCTAGCATCCTCAATAGGTGTTCTACACAAACTCAAACAGAACTCCCAACCCAAGAAGATCAAATTCGCGGTTACCGGCAAATGACCCGGAGTAGGTACCAAGCAGCTAGGACAACAAGAAGAGTATTTGGAAGAAACAACTACAATCGAACCTTAGAATCCGTTGTAGATCCAGAAAGACAACTTGAGATATCAAGAGAAAGACGAGCAAGCCTTGTTCCAGCAGAAGTACTTTATTCAAACAATAGAAGTACTGCAAGACACAGAGTATATGAACACTACTCTGAGCAAAGAATCCTATGTGTCGGTGAAAATCAGGTGAACCTTCGACTGTGTAACCAAGAGAATTACCAGAGCTTGAGAGCTTCAGGGCTTCAGCATATTCACCTAGGGATATTCATGATCAGATTACATGCACTCCACCGGAGAAGTGCAGGAACAAATGCTCTAATTGTTCTTCGTGACACTAGATGGGAAGATAGTCGACAAATTATTGGAACCATGGAAGTAGACCTCTCTGCAGGAACACAACTAGTCTACATGTTCCCTGATATGGTTCTAAGTATTGACGATTTCCATAACCATGTGGAAGTTGTTATACAAACTCATGGATATGAAGCTTGGCAAGGAGGTGAAAGTAACCTTTTAATCACAATGGCCATGACGGGTAGGCTATCAAACACCAGTTATATGGGATTCCAATACAGTGTAGAAAATGTTGTGGACCACCTCACAACAAACGGCATCACAGCAATCCCCGGCGAAAGAAGAAGTGTAGAAGAGCTTGAAGGAATGAGCTGGAATTTAAAGCCATCTGAGCAAACCACAATACGTGTACCATCAAGGGTAGCAGTACAAGAAAGACTTAACAGGTCATTAAGTCTTCATTTTGAAAGGTACCGTCAAGCACCCCAACCACCAAGATACTCTGTTGACCAGCATGATCGAGAAGCACTGGGTAATGATCATCTAGATGAAGATGAAGAACATTTCATTTTAGTCTGCTTGCAAGAACCACAAACAGAACATATCTCACATGATGTATGTTTCTGTAAAGAATGCCTAAGTGAAGCAAGAAGTTTGGAAGACGAACCATTGAACCAAACCAGACGCTCTAATAAGCCTAAACGATCAAAACATAGGTGGTCGACTCTTGGTGAACCATCCGGAAAATGGGATTACTATGTCAAATATGATGCTCCAGCACCAACAATCCCAATTGAAGAAATTGCAGCAACTGGCTGGGGAGATGAATTCTCAAACGAGGAAATTACCCCAGGAAGAGTGGCAATTATTGATGAATCAGATGATTGGGATGACGATGAAAGAAGTGGCGGAAAGATCCTTGTCCTACAAGAAGAATTTTCAAAAAATCAGCAAGACTTTCTTGATGAATATCTGCCGCAGTGGGATGATGACAACCTGTCATACCCAAAGTTCCGAAACTTTAAACAAATGGCAGCACAAATTACCAATAAAAATGAGGAACATGCTTTTCCAGCAGCAAATGATGCAGAATCTGGTGCAAGCTATCAACCACCAAATGATGCAATACTAGGATCAGATGTTTACCCGCCAGCACGGCAGAATCCACAGCCAACTTATAGACCAGATTACCAGTTTGGTTATCCTCAAGGGAGAAGCAATGTTTTTAATGGAGCATATGGTGAGTACCATAACTCACAATGGACTCTGCCACCAGCATGGACAGAATCAGGTGTGATGCTTGTCCTACCAGCAGATCCAGGCTTATGGTCAGATGTAATAGCAAGATGGGAGTCTATTACAATCAACAGG
Organism: Chrysanthemum seticuspe; assembly: GCA_019973895.1. Classification (NCBI taxonomy): domain Eukaryota; kingdom Viridiplantae; phylum Streptophyta; class Magnoliopsida; order Asterales; family Asteraceae; genus Chrysanthemum; species Chrysanthemum seticuspe. The sequence continues at coordinate 153,189,424 of BPTQ01000002.1, read as the reverse complement.
CTCAATATTCAAACGTGGACTGATAATAAAGCAAAGTTAGCCTTTGTGGAGAATCTTCTTGGAGAAAGCAAAAAGTTAATGTGGCAACAATGGCGAACTGCATACCCGGATGTGTATGCTGCTCTTGAAGCAATTGCTGATGAACCACAAAATATAACATCACAAGTAAGGCAACTAATATTATTGGAGGATCCGTATCAAGGCTCAACTGATGAACAAGACAGAGCCTACAGAGACTTAGACATGATAACTTGTGAAGAAACCAAGAACTTGTGGTCATTCTTGGAAGATTTCAGGCAGTTAGCAATAAAATCAGGGAAATTGTATTTCCCCTCAACAACAGAAAAGCTGTTTGCTAAACTCCCACCTTCTTTGTCTAAAAAAGTAGAGGAATCGTTTAAGGCCAAGAACCCTGGTCTTAGTGCAGGAGTCTTGCCAGCAATCAAATTCACTCATACTTTTATTTCAGAAATGTGCAAAGATGCGGCGCTTGCCAAAGAACTTAGAGACTTATCTCTTTGTTCAGCTATACCAATTCCTGGTTACTACAAAAATAACAGGAAGAAGTATGGAATGAGAAAATCAAGAACCTACAAAGGAAAGCCACATGGTTCTCATGTAAAGCCATTTAAGAGAAAGTATAAGGATGATAGAGGACGAGTCAAGAAGTGCAAATGCTTTATTTGTGGAAAAGAAGGACATTTTGCAAAGGATTGCAAAAGCAAGCAAGGAAATATTGCAAGATCAGCCGTCTATCAAGAACTGGATCTTGATGACAACTGGGATATCGTCTCAGCAGACTTTGACGACACCAGTGTCTATAGCATATCAGAAGGAGAAGGTGATACTCATCAAAGTATCAGTGTCATGGTCCAAGATACCCCATTTGAAGAAGCAGCTTTCACAATAACGCATGAAGATAATGAAAGCAACAGTGAAGATGACCAACCTAGTCATTTTGCTTTTATGTTCCATCCAGGACCACCAACACAAATAGCAGACATGTTCCAATCTGTAGGATCGTGGAAACCAAGCAAAGAACTGCCGGCTCAAAGTAAAAGTTGTGAGCATGATTGGAAAGAGAACACGGTCACAAATTACACAATCTGCTATTTCTGTGGAATACTAACCACAGATGTGTCAAGACTTAATTGTCCTAAGTGCCAACTTACAACATGTGCTCTTTGTGCAAAAAATTATCTTGGCAAAACGGTTAATGTTAAAAGAAAGCAGCAGTGCAAGCCGGAAGAAGAAAATGACTTCAACAGCAGAGAGGTAAAACTTCTCAAGGAACTTTTGAAAGAAAAGACAGAACAAGTTCAGCAGATGATAAGAGATCAAGCAAAAGAGTATTATGAAAGAAAGGCAGAAATTCAAAAGAAGGAAGAAGCATGGCAGCTTGAAAAGAGCTTGCTAGTAAAAGACCTTGCAGATACTCTTAGGATAATTGATCAGCTTAAAGCTGAACAATCAAGGCTTGAAGAACAGAAGAATGAAGAAATAAGAAGGCTTAAAGCACAACTGCAAGAGAAGAAAGAAGAAGGAGTAGGGTTTCAATACTCTAATGAAGAATTCCCACCATTAAATGATTCTCATGAAGTAAGACCATTCATGGAAGCAGAAATTCATTACTCTGGGAATGCCGCCGTAAGTCCAAAAGTAAGGAAGGTAACTAACTCACTTTACAATGTGAAGGTTGAGTTTTTTATCCCCAGTTGTCCTTCATTTGGAACCAGTGCAATAATAGACACAAGAGCATCAGCATGCTGTATAAACAAAAAGGTTGTTCCGGAAGAAGCGCTCGAACTATTAACCTACAACGTCTTCTTCAACGGCTTAAATTCAAGACAGCAAGCTACTCACAAACTGAAGCAGGGCTCTTTCCTTATTGAAGGAAACACTTTTAAAATTCCTCTCATATATGCATTCGACATGCATGACAGCAATGGCATTGAAATGCTAATAGGAGCCAATTTCATAAGGGCTATGAAAGGAGGAATTCATATAGAAGGAGATGAAATAACCATTTACAAGAAGGTTACCAAGATCATGACTTCAGACCAAGCCGAAGTTGCTGAAGTTGCCATCACTGAGCTTGAAATTAGTGAAGAAGATTTCTTTGAAATAAATGAATCTATTTATTTCAACCAAAAAGGCAACAACGCATTCCTGAAGCAGTTTAAGCCTGTCATTGATAGGTTGAAACTTCAAGGCTACATTGGAGAAGAACCTTTAAAGCATTGGAAGAAAAATGGTGAACTTTGTAAGCTGGATATTATCAATCCAGACATTACAATTGAAGACCGACCATTAAAACATGTGACACCAGCAATGGAAGATTCATTCAGAAAACATGTTGATAGTCTTCTCAAAATTTGTGCTATTCGTCCAAGCACAAGCAGACACAGAACGATGGCAATGATTGTAAATTCAGGAACAACAATTGATCCTGTAACTGGACAAGAAATCAAAGGGAAGGAAAGAATGGTGTTCAATTATAAATCCTTGAATGATAACACATACAAGGACCAGTACTCCCAACCAGGAATAAATACGATCATCAAGAGGATAGAAAACGCGAAAATATTCTCAAAGTTTGATCTCAAATCAGGGTTCCATCAAGTCGCCATGGATGAAGAGTCAATCCCATGGACCGCATTCTTAGTACCTGGAGGACTTTATGAATGGCTGGTTATGCCATTTGGATTGAAGAATGCCCCAACAGTGTTCCAAAGAAAGATGGATAAATGCTTCAAAGGAACAGAGTCATTCATCGCAGTATATATTGATGATATACTGGTTTTCTCAAATAACGAAAAGGAGCATGCAAAGCACCTGGAAAAGATGCTAAAAATTTGTGAAGATAATGGCTTAGTCTTATCTCCAACAAAGATGAAGATAGCAGTTCCAACAATAGACTTTCTGGGAGCAGTCATAGGAGAAGGAACCATAAAGTTACAACCACATATCATAAAGAAGATTGTGAACTTCAACGAAGAAGAATTAAAGACGAAGAAGGGGTTAAGGTCATTCCTAGGAATCCTCAATTATGCTCGCACTCATATCCCAAAACTAGGGATACTCCTAAGCCGCTGTACGAAAAGACGAATGCTCATGGAGATAAAAGATTGAAGCCTTCTGATTATGAACTAATCAGAAAGATCAAAGCACAAGTTCAAAATCTCCCAGACCTGGAGATACCACCTGAAAATGCTTACATCATCCTTGAAACAGACGGATGTATGGAAGGATGGGGAGGAATTGTTAAATGGAAGAATAACAAGGAAGGTCCAAGGAATTAAGAAAGAATCTGCGCATATGCAAGTGGCAAATTTTCAACAACTCAATCGACAATCGATGCTGAAATCAATGCTTGTATTAATACTTTGGAAAAGTTAAAGATCTACTACCTTGATAAACAAGAGATAACTCTAAGAACAGATTGTCAAGCCATTATTAGCTTTTACAATAAAGCTAATAGCAACAAATCTTCAAGGGTTAGATGGATCAAGTTTGCAGATGCAGTCACAGGAACAGGCGTTAAGATCAACATAGAACATATAGAGGGGAAACATAATACGCTAGCTGATTCTCTCTCAAGACTTGTTAATCTTTGTTTTGCAGAATGCACAGGAGAAATGAAGCAATTAGTAGTAGCAGCGCTTTACTCAGTGGAGGAAGTTCTACAGTCCCCCTATGCCTCTCAAAAGAATATGAAGATCACTTGCGAAGAAATCATGAAGACTTTCAACCACTCCCAAGAATCTTCACTAAAACAATCTTCATGCATGAAGAACCAGGAGCAATGTACAGACACTACCAGCTCAAAGCCAACCACACCCCAATCAGAATGGATAAATCTGATGCATGGAGGTCAGTCGCTCAAGATATCGAATTATCAGCAGCAAAAGAAGCAGTCAAAGCAATGCGAAACTTACAAGCAATCATACAATGTAAAGCCCAAGTCTGCTTTGGATTATCAACAAAGGACAACTACTGGTCTGACCAGAAAGAAGACGTACGAATCCAGAATAAAGAAGCTCGGAGAATCCTCATTGAACTGGAAGCCCTCGCACAACGATTGGGTCGCAACAATATCTGAAACCATAGAAGTCCAAGACAATAACCCAGAAGAAGACAGTTGCAGCTACAACAGGAAAGGATTTCTAGAAGATAGTGACGACAGTGATGACGATTCAATTTTTATTGTGGACCCCGAGTGGGATGATTATTTTCTGCATAATTTAAAATTGAATCGTCCCATGGATAAGCATCTCTACCCAAAAGCTCGAAGGGCCCGCATGTGAATTATTTCACATATCACGGGTTTCAAAAGAACAACAGCTGTATAATTATTAAAGTAAAAGTCGGTATCGAATTATTAGTCCGTGTCGGCCAATTGTATCGAAATTAATAATGGCCTGGAATATTCCTTGGCATATACCATGGTTTATTCTTTGGAATATGCTAGATGCCAAAGCATATTCTTAGTTTATTCCTTCTAGTTTCGCCTATAAAAAGCATATGTAATCAGTTGTATTGATCATCCATCCACCTACAATCACTACCACCACCATTGTAACAAAGCTTCCGCAGTATTTTAATAAAAAGGTGTGTTTTAAGTACTTTAAAGTTTTAGTTTTTGAGCTTTAGTACATTATAAAAATGTGGCAACAATGGCGAACTGCATACCCGGATGTGTATGCTGCTCTTGAAGCAATTGCTGATGAACCACAAAATATAACATCACAAGTAAGGCAACTAATATTATTGGAGGATCCGTATCGAGGCTCAACTGATGAACAATACAGAGCCTACAGAGACTTAGACAGGATAACTTGTGAAGAAACCAAGAACTTGTGGTCATTCTTGGAAGATTTCAGGCAGTTAGCAATAAAATCAGGGAAATTGTATTTCCCCTCAACAACAGAAAAGCTGTTTGCTAAACTCCCACCTTCTTTGTCCAAAAAAGTAGAGGAATCGTTTAAGGCCAAGCACCATGGTCTTAGTGCAGGAGTCTTGCCAGCAATCAAATTCACTCATACTTTTATTTCAGAAATGTGCAATGATGCGGCGCTTGCCAAAGAACTTAGAGACTTATCTCTTTGTTCAGCTATACCAATTCCTGGTTACTACAAAAATAACAGGAAGAAGTATGGAATGAGAAAATCAAGAACCTACAAAGGAAAGCTACATGGTTCTCATGTAAAGCCATTTAAGAGAAAGTATAAGGATGACAGAGGACGAGTCAAGAAGTGCAAATGCTTTATTTGTGGAAAAGAAGGACATTTTGCAAATGATTGCAAAAGCAAGCAAGGAAATATTGCAAGATCAGCCTGAGTCAACCAACTATAACCTTTAAAGGTAATTATTTAGTATATTATAATAATATCTTTACCCAAGGTGGGAGTTTAGCAAACAGATTTTCTATTGTGCTAAATATAAATAATACATATAGCTAGTATCTAGCTAGTATATGCTTTAAATAATGATATATATGGTGGACAAGTTATATAGCTATTAGTACATATATGTATAATTTGTTGTATACAATAGTTGGTAGTATATACTATATTATTAGTATATATGGTATAATATATGTGGTATATTAATATTTGTATAGTATATTTAATATAATTATATTATTATACCGACTAATTGAATACCCATGAAGCTATAATTAAATATACAACTGTATATTTAATATAATGTATATGAAATATAACTAATATTATACATTAATATAGTTTAATATACAACTGTACATTAAATATAAACTATATATATCATTATTATATATTATATTAATATAGTAATAATATTTAATATACAGCTGGAATTAATGATATATAGGTATATGTGGTATATTAATATTTGTATAGTATATTTAATGATTGCTAATATCAACTATTAACAGCTGTATATTAAATATTAAATAATGATATATATCAACTAATTGAAATATATATACTCATATTAAATATATTTACTATATTATATACAACTATTGTATACATTATATACAATTATACATATGAAATATGAAATATACTATACAGTTATATACAATTAATTGTATATCAATATGTCTGCATATATTATTACATATAGCTAGTACATAGCCTGGTACCACCAGCCTGTTGGTACCATAGTTATTATTCTGGATTCATTCAGCCAGGCTGATTTGCTACAATATAACCAGCCTGAGTCAACCCATTTTAAAGGTAATTATTTAGTATATTATACAAATATTATCTTTGCTATATATAGTATATATAATTTTTATCTTGAGTCAACCAACTATACAATTAGTTAGTATATATAGTATATATATAGTATTTCTGGTCTCAATACCATATGTGCTGGAGCATCATATGGTCTGACCAGAAAGAAGACGTACGAATCCAGAATAAAGAAGCTCGGAGAATCCTCATCGAACTGGAAGCCCTCGCACAACGATTGGGTCGCAACAATATCTGAAACCATAGAAGTCCAAGACAATAACCCAGAAGAAGACAGTTGCAGCTACAACAGGAAAGGATTTCTAGAAGATAGTGACGACAGTGATGACGATTCAATTTTTATTGTGGACCCCGGGTGGGATGATTATTGTCTGCATAATTTAAAATTGAATCGTCCCATGGATAAGCATCTCTACCCAAAAGCTCGAAGGGCCCGCATGTGAATTATTTCACATATCACGGGTTTCAAAAGAACAACAGCTGTATAATTATTCAAGTAAAAGTCGGTATCGAATTATTAGTCCGTGTCGGCCAATTGTATCGAAATTAATAATGGCCTGGAATATTCCTTGGCATATACCATGGTTTATTCTTTGGAATATGCTAGATGCCAAAGCATATTCTTAGTTTATTCCTTCTTGTTTCGCCTATAAAAGGCATATGTAATCAGTTGTATTGATCATCCATCCACCTACAATCACTACCACCACCATTGTAACAAAGCTTCCGTAGTATTTTAATAAAAAGGTGTGTTTTAAATACTTTAAAGTTTTAGTTTTTGAGCTTTAGTACATTATAAAAATTCCTGGCAACGTAATTTTTATCTTGGTATCAGAGCTTTGAATCAAAACATTCTTAGCTCTATGAAAGGCTAAACCCTTAAGGTATATTCAGGAAAAGCAGTAAAGGTATTATTTTATCAGTTTTTGTATTCCTACGGTATCATTTCTATTAAAAATTTCATAAAAACCCTTGTTTTTAGATAAAAGACAGCGCAATTGCTTCTATTAAAAAGTACCGAAAGAGTCGGGAAGTTTTGAAGTTAACCGTTTGGTGAATCTTAAAACAAGTTTGTAAATTTATCCTTTGAAGTTTTTGATGTTATGTCCGATCGCTTCGAGCAAGAAATACAGAATTGGTATGATAATTCACGAACTGTAGATCCTGAATATATCGTTTTTAAAACAGATATTTCTAAACCTACAACTACCGATTTAGTTAATAATTTAGCTTGTGTTTATAATCGTCTAAATATCTTTTCGAAAGTTGCACTTAAGAATTTCAAAAGTATTTTCGAAAAACAAAAAGATCTTGAGTCAAAAGTCCAAAGTTGTCAAGAGAAGCTTGAATCCTGTGAGGAACTATTAAGAAAAACCCAGAGTGAAACCAGAAAAAGCTTTCAACAAATCTCAACTGAGATCCATCAATCTAAACCACTCACAAAAAGAGAAGTCCTGAACCTTGTTCAAGAAATAGCTGAGCAGCCAAAGATAATTGAAAAGGAAGCCCTTCGATTAACAGAAGACCTTAATCATAAAATCCAGAAGGGTGAACACCTTCTCCACTAAGTTAAGAAGCTCATCACCGGATGAGTCTTGCCAATCAAAAGGCAAGTACTGAGTATCAAGAAGCTATACAGGCTACTGAAGATTTTGAATCACCAGCAGTTGGTTTCGCAAAAACAACTGATTATAAAGAAGGATTAGCTACTCAAGTGAAGGCTATCATAAAGCAAAACAATACCTTGCTTTACTTAGCAACTAAACAGAATCAGAAGTTAACGGAGATTGAAGAAAAGTTTGACAGGCTCAAACAGGAAGTCCAAATTGTTATTAAACAAAAGACTCAGCCAGCAGACCTTGAAGACTCAATATCAAGTTTAGCCAAAAGACTTGATAGTTTCTCCATCAGTGGGAAACTCCCAGTAAAGAAAAGTGAAGGACAGATATACGTCTTTGAAGATCCCAACAAAGTCTTTAAAGAACAATACGGGAAGGAGTCAAAGAAATGACTTCTAGAAGGCCTAGCATCCTCAATAGGAGTTCTACACAAACTCAAACAGAACTCCTAACCCAAGAAGATCAAATCCGCGGTTACCGGCAAATGACCCGGAGTAGGTACCAAGCAGCTAGGACAACAAGAAGAGTATTTGGAAGAAACAACTACAATCGAACCTTAGAATCCGTTGTAGATCCAGAAAGACAACTTGAGATATCAAGAGAAAGACGAGCAAGCCTTGTTCCAGCAGAAGTACTCTATTCAAACAATAGAAGTACTGCAAGACACAGAGTATATGAACACTACTCTGAGCAAATAATCCTATGTGTCGGTGAAAATCAGGTGAACCTTCGACTGTGTAACCAAGAGAGTTACCAGAGCTTGAGAGCTTCAGGGCTTCAGCATATTCACCTAGGGATATTCATGATCAGATTACATGCACTCCACCGGAGAAGTGCAGGAACAAATGCTCTAATTGTTCTTCGTGACACTAGATGGGAAGATAGTCGACAAATTATTGGAACCATGGAAGTAGACCTCTCTGCAGGAACACAGCTAGTCTACATGTTCCCTGATATGGTTCTAAGTATTGACGATTTCCATAACCATGTGGAAGTTGTTATACAAACTCATGGATATGAAGCTTGGCAAGGAGGTGAAAGTAACCTTTTAATCACAATGGCCATGACGGGTAGGCTATCAAACACCAGCTATATGGGATTCCAATACAGTGAAGAAAATGTTGTGAACCACCTCACAACAAACGGCATCACAGCAATCCCCGGCGAAAGAAGAAGTGTAGAAGAGCTTGAAGGAATGAGCTGGAATTTAAAGCCATCTGAGCAAACCACAGTACGTGTACCATCAAGGGTAGCAGTACAAGAAAGACTTAACAGGTCATTAAGTCTTCATTTTGAAAGGTACCGTCAAGCACCCCAACCACCAAGATACTCTGTTGACCAGCATGATCGAGAAGCACTGGGTAAGGATCATCTAGATGAAGATGAAGAACATTTCATTGGAGTCTGCTTGCAAGAACAACAAACAGAACATATCTCATATGATGTATGTTTCTGTAAAGAATGCCTAAGTGAAGCAAGAAGTTTGGAAGACGAACCATTGAACCAAACCAGACGCTCTAATAAGCCTAAACGATCAAAACATAGGTGGTCGACTCTTGGTGAACCATCCGGAAAATGGGATTACTATGTCAAATATGATGCTCCAGCACCAACAATCCCAATTGAAGAAATTGCAGCAACTGGCTGGGGAGATGAATTCTCAGACAATGAAATTACCCTAGGAAGAGTGGCAATTATTGATGAATCAGATGATTGGGATGACGATGAAAGAAGTGGCGGAAAGATCCTTGTCCTACAAGAAGAATTTTCAAAAAATCAGCAAGACTTTCTTGATGAATATCTGCCGCAGTGGGATGACAAACTCGCCACACAAAAATTAGAGTCTAAATGGGAAAACCCATTTGCAGCGAAGCATGGTGAGAACCATACAATTCTTCATCTTTCCAAAGAAGATGATGATGACAACCTGCCATACCCAAAGTTCCGAAACTTTAAACAAATGGCAGCACAAATTACCAATAAAAATGAGGAACATGCTTTTCCAGCAGCAAATGATGCAGAATCTGGTGCAAGCTATCAACCACCAAATGATGCAATACTAGGACCAGCTGTTTACCCGCCAGCACGGCAGAATCCACAACCAACTTATAGACCAGATTACCAGTTTGGTTATCCTCAAGGGAGAAGCAATGTTTTTAATGGAGGATATGGTGAGTACCATAACTCACAATGGACTCTGCCACCAGCATGGACAGAATCAGGTGTGATGCTTGTCCTACCAGCAGATCCAGGCTTATGGTCAGATGTAATAGCAAGATGGGAGTCTATTACAATCAACAGGCTCAATAGTCAAACGTGGACTGATAATAAAGCAAAGTTAGCCTTTGTGGAGAATCTTCTTGGAGAAAGCGAAAAGTTAATGTGGATACAATGGCGAACTGCATACCCGGATGTGTATGCTGCTCTTGAAGCAATTGCTGATGAACCACAAAATATAACATCACAAGTAAGGCAACTAATATTATTGGAGGATCCGTATCGAGGCTCAACTGATGAACAAGACAGAGCCTACAGAGACTTAGACAGGATAACTTGTGAAGAAACCAAGAACTTGTGGTCATTCTTGGAAGATTTCAGGCAGTTAGCAATAAAATCAGGGAAATTGTATTTCCCCTCAACAACTGTTTGCTAAACTCCCACCTTCTTTGTCCAAAAAAGTAGAGGAATCGTTTAAGGCCAAGCACCCTGGTCTTAGTGCAGGAGTCTTGCCAGCAATCAAATTCACTCATACTTTTATTTCAGAAATGTGCAAAGATGCGGCGCTTGCCAAAGAACTTAGAGACTTATCTCTTTGTTCAGCTATACCAATTCCTGGTTACTACAAAAATAACAGGAAGAAGTATGGAATGAGAAAATCAAGAACCTACAAAGGAAAGCCACATGGTTCTCATGTAAAGCCATTTAAGAGAAAGTATAAGGATGACAGAGGACGAGTCAAGAAGTGCAAATGCTTTATTTGTGGAAAAGAAGGACATTTTGCAAAGGATTGCAAAAGCAAGCAAGGAAATATTGTAAGATCAGCCGTCTATCAAGAACTGGATCTTGATGACAACTGGGATATCGTCTCAGCAGACTTTGACGACACCAGTGTCTATAGCATATCAGAAGGAGAAGGTGATACTCATCAATGTATCAATGTCATGGTCCAAGATACCCCATTTGAAGAAGCAGCTTTCACAATAACGCATGAAGATAATGAAAGCAACAGTGAAGATGACCAACCTAGTCATTTTGCTTTTATGTTCCATCCAGGACCACCAACACAAATAGCAGACATGGTCCAATCTGTAGGATCGTGGAAACCAAGCAAAGAACTGCCGGCTCAAATTAAAAGTTGTGAGCATGATTGGAAAGAGAACACGGTCACAAATTATACAATCTGCTATTTCTGTGGAATACTAACCACAGATGTGTCAAGACTTAATTGTCCTAAGTGCCAACTTACAACATGTGCTCTTTGTGCAAAAAACTATCTTGGCAAAACGGTTAATGTTAAAAGAAAGCAGCAGTGCAAGCCGGAAGAAGAAAATGACTTAAACAGCAGAGAGGTAAAACTTCTCAAGGAACTTTTGAAAGAAAAGACAGAACAAGTTCAGCAGATGATAAGAGATCAAGCAAAAGAGTATTATGAAAGAAAGGCAGAAATTCAAAAGAAGGAAGAAGCATGGCAGCTTGAAAAGAGCTTGCTAGTAAAAGACCTTGCAGATACTCTTAGGATAATTGATCAGCTTAAAGCTGAACAATCAAGGCTTGCAGAACAGAAGAATGAAGAAATAAGAAGGCTTAAAGCACAACTGTAAGAGAAGAAAGAAGAAGGAGTAGGGTTTCAATACTCTAATGAAGAATTCCCACCATTAAAAGATTCTCATGAAGTAAGACCATTCATGGAAGCAGAAATTCATTACTCTGGGAATGCCGCCTTAAGTCGAAAAGTAAGGAAGGTAACTAACTCACTTTACAATGTAAAGGTTGAGTTTTTTATCCCCAGTTGTCCTTCATTTGGAACCACTACAATAATAGACACAGGAGCATCAGCATGCTGTATAAACAAAAAGGTTGTTCTGGAAGAAGCGCTCGAACTATTAACCTACAACGTCTTCTTCAACGGCTTAAATTCAAGACAGCAAGCTACTCACAAACTGAAGCAGGGCTCTTTCCTTATTGAAGGAAACACTTTTAAAATTCCTCTCATATACGCATTCGACATGCATGACAGCAATGGCATTGAAATGCTAATAGGAGCCAATTTCATAAGGGCTATGAAAGGAGGAATTCGTATAGAAGGAGATGAAATAACCATTTACAAGAAGGTTACCAAGATCAAGACTTCAGACCAAGCCGAAGTTGCTGAAGTTGCCATCACTGAGCTTGAAATTAGTGAAGAAGATTTCTTTGAAATAAATGAATCTATTTATTTCAACCAAAAAGGCAACAACGCATTCCTGAAGCAGTTTAAGCCTGTCATTGATAGGTTGAAACTTCAAGGCTACATTGGAGAAGAACTGTTGGGCCATATACAATCGTGTATATGTGATTTGATACAACAAAACTACATATGCTTCAATGAAGATAATTGAAGGACTTAATATGCATAATGGAGATTCTACAAGCTGATGGAGTATATGCAAAATACTTATCTTTATTAAATATTACAGAAGATATTGTTTTACTTGTAGGATAAGTTTGTAACCCTAGCACCTCTATTATATAAAGAGATGACAGGCACGTAGTTTATTAGATGATTAGAACTACACACAAAAATATACACGTCCCATATATTATTAGTTAGTTCATAGCTTCAAGGTTGAAAAACCCTATCACTATTAAGAGTGATCGTATTAATAATATTGAGGCTTAGTTTAATATTATTACTGTGTTCTGCTATTCTTATTGTTATTGTTCTTCTTAGCCTTACTGAGTAGATTCCGCATACTCATTAAAGTTCCAGGTAGAATTCCACTTAGTAGTTTTATACAAGATTGCTAAACCCTTTATAAGTTAAAGGTTAAAGATCCATACAACAACAACTGTCTACGAATTGGGATCTACATTTGGTATCAGTCGCCAGGGGGAAATTCTACATAAGAAGAACGAGTACTGATCCAGTGAAGTTTGCAGTGATGGCCATTTTTTACACATCATCCAGTGATCCAAACAAGAAGGTAAAATTCTGTGTTAACTGTCATGATTCTTATCAAACCTTGCTTAAAGATCTTGAACTTGAAAAAAAGAGTCATAGAACAGCTAGGGCTGAGAAACTAGAATATTTATTTAATCTAGAAAAAGTTGAAGCTAAAGTTCTTGTTTATAAAGATAATGAAGAAGCTTGGACAGAAAAGTACAACCAACTAGAGTATCAATTAAAACTAAGTGATTGGAAGTTAGGTTGTAAGATATCAGAAGTTGAAAAGCTCACCAAGGAAAGGGATGATCTTTTACAAAAACTTGCTAGTCAATCTTGTGAATCTATGAAAAGTGAAAGTTTAGGTGAGAAGAATGCTACACTAGCTTCACCTACACAAACTGATAAGATTGATAGGAATAAGGTCCACATTGAAGATTGGGTTGAACGTGATGATAAAGTAGTTCCTGAAGGTTTTTCAAAGGTTAAAAAGAAAAAGAGCTTGAAGTCTGTGAAGTTTGCTGAACCTTTAGAAACCAAACCTGTTAAAAGTCACAAAAAGTCTAATAAAAACCCTAGGAACAACAATAGTCCTAGAGGTAATCAAAGAAACTGGAATGGGATGATAACTCAAAAACTCGGGAAGACTTTTGAGTTTCAGAATAAAGCTTGCTATGTTTGTGGCAGTTTTGATCATCTGCAGTATACATGTAAACTCAAGAAACCAGTTAGTGATCAAAAGCAGGTATGGAACAACTCAAGGAGGATTAACCATAGACATTTTTCAAGTGATTCTAAATATCCTCCAAAAAGAAGGTTTTTTAACCCATCAGCAGTACTTACTAAACAAGGATTGAAACAAAGTACTACTAGGCCAAAAGAAAGTACTGCTAGGCCGAACTCAGAGGTTAGTGTTGTTAAGGCTTCAGCGAGATGGGTTTGGAAACCTAAACAAGAAGAATTAGATGTTTCTGAACACAAGATTCCATCAAAAATCTTAACACGCTATGATTATGTTGATGCTTATGGAAGATTCAAGTCTATTCTGGCTTGGGACTTCCAAAAACATTAATTCTTAATGTATTGTGTGCATAGCAATTCATAGAAAGTGGGTGTTTGAGAATTGCTATGGTGTATGGTGTCTGTGAATATGAAGGTCGATGGTGTTTATAATTGGTTATGTCATGTGATAATGCGAGGATGGTATTAATTTATTGATTGGGTCAAAATTCGGTGCTATGCGATACATGGAAGTTACGGTGGACTTCCTCTTTGATTGGTCCAAGAACTGATGTGAAAGTGATAGGATAATTTAAGTATGCCGCAGTTAATATTGTTTGTGGTAAGTGATCAGATGGGTTCAAGCAACGTACTGCTACAAGTTTTAAAAGTACTGGTGAATCAAACGAGTTCAAGGTACTGTCGATTTCGAAAGTACTGCAGATTTTTTAATGAAAGTACTGCTGCGTTTTCGAAGGTACTGCTGCAAAGAACTGATGTTTATACGAAAGTACTGCTGAAGTTGAAAGTACTGTTCGAACATTGAAAGTACTGCTGCATATTATTTTCAAATACTGCTTGGATGCAAGGGGAAGTCGCGCATGATTTTTTGTACTGCTCGTATTGACTGACACATGGTTTGATTTCTCGGATGCTTTATGGTTATTATTTTTGAGAATTCAAGAGCCGGTTAACATAAATTTCAGGGGAAGTGTATATAGGTTGCTTATCTTCACAGGTTCCTTATTCGATGATTACAAAAAGGGGAAGAAGTTAACATGAAGATTATTTGCAGCTTATTTATGTGTGTTTGTTTCATTCACGGAGATGATTACATCTCAACTTCTCTATTTAAGGGGAAGTTCGTACACGACTTTGTTTATTTTGTCATCATTAAAAAGACAAAATAAATACAAGAATGAAACAATGGGAATGAAGATTATCGTCATTGAAGATTGCTGAATTCATGAAGATAGTTTTGTAATATCAAATAGGGGAAGATTGTTGGGCCATATACAATCGTGTATATGTGATTTGATACAACAAAACTACATATGCTTCAATGAAGATAATTGAAGGACTTAATATGCATAATGGAGATTCTACAAGCTGATGGAGTATATGCAAAATACTTATCTTTATTAAAGATTACAGAAGATATTGTTTTACTTGTAGGATAAGTTTGTAACCCTAGCACCTCTATTATATAAAGAGATGACAGGCACGTAGTTTATTAGATGATTAGAACTACACAAAAAAATATACACGTCCCATATATTATTAGTTAGTTCATAGCTTCAAGGTTGAAAAACCCTATCACTATTAAGAGTGATCGTATTAATAATATTGAGGCTTAGTTTAATATTATTACTGTGTTCTGCTATTCTTATTGTTATTGTTCTTCTTAGCCTTACTGAGTAGATTCCGCATACTCATTAAAGTTCCAGGTAGAATTCCACTTAGTAGTTTTATACAAGATTGCTAAACCCTTTATAAGTTAAAGGTTAAAGATCCATACAACAACAACTGTCTACGAATTGGGATCTACAAGAACCTTTAAAGCATTGGAAGAAAAATGGTGAACTTTGTAAGCTGGATATTATCAATCCAGACATTACAATTGAAGACCGACCATTAAAACATGTGACACCAGCAATGGAAGATTCATTCAGAAAACATGTTGATAGTCTTCTCAAAATTGGTGCTATTCGTCCAAGCACAAGCAGACACAGAACGATGGCAATGATCGTAAATTCAGGAACAACAATTGATCCTGTAACTGGACAAGAAATCAAAGGGAAGGAAAGAATGGTGTTCAATCATAAATCCTTGAATGATAACACATACAAGGACCAGTACTCCCTACCAGGAATAAATACGATCATCAAGAGGATAGAAAACGCGAAAGTATTCT
This sequence comes from Chrysanthemum seticuspe, assembly GCA_019973895.1. Taxonomy (NCBI): domain Eukaryota; kingdom Viridiplantae; phylum Streptophyta; class Magnoliopsida; order Asterales; family Asteraceae; genus Chrysanthemum; species Chrysanthemum seticuspe. The sequence goes on along the minus strand of BPTQ01000002.1, from coordinate 153,173,506 downwards.
CAAAGTTTGATCTCAAATCAAGGTTCCATCAAGTCGCCATGGATGAAGAGTCAATCCCATGAACCGCATTCTTAGTACCTGGAGGACTTTATGAATGGCTGGTTATGCCATTTGGATTGAAGAATGCCCCAGCAGTGTTCCAAAGAAAGATGGATAAATGCTTCAAAGGAACAGAGTCATTCATCGCAGTATATATTGATGATATACTGGTTTTCTCATATAACGAAAAGGAGCATGCAAAGCACCTGGAAAAGATGCTAAAAATTTGTGAAGATAATGGCTTTGGATTATCAACAAAGGACAACCACTGGTCTGACCAGAAAGAAGACGTACGAATCCAGAATAAAGAAGCTCGGAGAATCCTCATCGAACTGGAAGACCTCGCACAACGATTGGGTCGCAACAATATCTGAAACCATAGAAGTCCAAGACAATAACCCAGAAGAAGACAGTTGCAGCTACAACAGGAAAGGATTTCTAGAAGATAGTGACGACAGTGATGACGATTCAATTTTTATTGTGGACCCCGGGTGGGATGATTATTGTCTGCATAATTTAAAATTGAATCGTCCCATGGATAAGCATCTCTACCCAAAAGCTCGAAGGGCCCGCATGTGAATTATTTCACATATCACGGGTTTCAAAAGAACAACAGCTGTATAATTATTAAAGTAAAAGTCGGTATTGAATTATTAGTCCGTGTCGGCCAATTGTATCGAAATTAATAATGGCCTGGAATATTCCTTGGCATATACCATAGTTTATTCTTTGGAATATGCTAGATGCCAAAGCATATTCTTAGTTTATTCCTTCTAGTTTCGCCTATAAAAGGCATATGTAATCAGTTGTATTGATCATCCATCCACCTGCAATCACTACCACCACTATTGTAACAAAGCTTCCGCAGTATTTTATTAAAAAGGTGTGTTTTAAGTACTTTAAAGTTTTAGTTTTTGAGCTTTAGTACATTGTAAAAATTCCTGGGAACGTAATTTTTATCTGCAACTTATAGACCAGATTACCAGTTTGGTTATCCTCAAGGGAGAAGCAATGTTTTTAATGGAGGATATGGTGAGTACCATAACTCACTATGGACTCTGCCACTAGCATGGACAGAATCAGGTGTGATGCTTGTCCTACCAGCAAATCCAGGCTTATGGTCAGCTGTATATATTAGTTAATATATTATTATTTTATAGGCGAAACTAGAAGGAATAAACTAAGAATATGCTTTGGCATCTAGCATATTCCAAAGAATAAACCATGGTATATGCCAAGGAATATTCCAGGCCATTATTAATTTCGATACAATTGGCCGACACGTTACATACATGCGAGTATTTATAAGGTTCTTAACGAACCATTGTGTCCATTCAGTTAAGTCATAACCAATTATAACTAACTAATAACTACTTGTAACTTCTTTTAACTACCATAACCGTATTTCGGTTATTTAACTAACTAACCGCTTGTAACTACTTTGCGGTTGTAAACTATCTAACGACCAAGTTTGGTCCTTCGTGTTTCGTTATCTTCATATAGAGCAATGTCGAGATTATCAGCTCACATTCTCCTCCTTAATCTTGATCGTTGCTTTGTCCTAAGTCTTGAACTCCGAGCATTTATCGCATAGTCACGCACTTTAGTCTTGGTAAAGCTTTCGTTAAAATATCTGCTCTTTGTAATTCTCCATTGACGTGTTCCACATTGATGTATCCATTCTCTACGCATTCCCGAATGAAATGATAGCGAATGTCAATGTACTTGCTTCTTCCATGAAAAACTGGGTTCCTGACGAGTGATATTGCTGAAATGTTGTCGACCTTCAACGTTATCCTTTTCTCTTCTCATCCAGTTAATTCACTGAGTAGACGTTTTAACTATAAGGCTTTACATGCTGCTCCAGTAGCCGCCATGAATTCTGATTCACATGATGAGAGCGCTGCCGTTGGTTGCTTCTGAGTACACCAAGTAATAAGTGATTCTCCAAAATAAAATACTATCCCATTAGTTCCTTTTCCTTGATCGGTGTTGATTCCATAACTACTGTATGTAACCTATAATCTTGCAGCCGCCTTCTTTCTTGTATACTATGCCATGATCCTTTGTTCCTTTGGTATATCGGATTACTTGCTTGACTGCCTTCAGGTGATGATCCTTCGGGTCTTACATAAATCTGCTGAGTAGTCCGACTGAGTAACTAAGATCTGGTCTTGTATGTAGTAAGTACCTAAGACTTCTGATGAGTGTCTAAATACTCATCATTTTTGTACAAATTAGACTGCAAAAACATCTGAAAACACTCAGAAATGCATCAAAATGATAAAAATATCACAAATAAGTGTTTTATGTGGTTTAAATGCAAAAATATCAAAATCTGGTGAAAAACATATCAAGTTTGCATAATTGGCAGTTTTAGTCCCCCAAGTTTCAAAAGTTGTCAAAAACAGTCCCTGGTAAAACAAAATAAAGAAAAATGTTATTCAAGGTCCCTGAAATATTCTAAGTTATCAAAAATGGTCCTTGGATAAATCTTTTGTCAATTGGCAAAAAAGGTCCCTTAACTTTCAAAAATGTCAAGTTTGGTCCTTGGGAATTTGAAAATGTCAAAACTAGTCCTTGTACTATGGAAGCTTGTCAATTTTGATCCCTTGTGTGAACTTTGGAAAATTACAGGAATGGTCCCTCTAGTTTGGCAAAATTGCAAAGTAGTCCTTGTTATTTAAAACCTAATCCCATGACCCTTTGCACATTTTGATCCCCTGCCAATACCTGTTTTGACCCCCCTGCCAAAACCCTTTTTGGACCCCCTGGTCAAAACCAGTCAAACATTCACCCTTTTCCCTCCCATATGGTTTTCTTCCCCACTTGCCTGCTACACTCCTGCAACACCTCTCCCACTCACCACTCACCTCACCTTATCACCTTATCTCTCACCCTCATCATCACACCTAGTCCACCCCCCCTAGTTGCAGTCTAAAAGCCCAGAGGTCAAATACCACCTTTCCCGCCAAAATTGACAAAATGGCCAAAACTCACAAAAGTGACCCAATAGCTCTGGAATCAAGTGGGATCCTCTCAGAAGGACACGTGGAGCTTTTTGGGTATAAAAGAGAAGGAAGAAGAAGCAAGAAAGACAAGTAGTTAGTTTTTTAATTTTCCTTAATGTCGTTTTTTAAAATTAATGTTTTAGTTTAAAGCAAATGTTGTGATTTAAGTTTTTATGTATCATAATTAAGTTGAGACATCATTGTAATGTGCTTTTGAATATCAATTCAACTTTTTATATAAATTCCAAATTTCCAGCTAACTGTTGTAAATCTCAGTTTCCAACTCTTATTCATAAGCTCTTAGAAGCTTATTTTTAAACTCAACCTAGTTTATTTAAGCTATTTAAATCTTTTTGTAAGCATATACCTCAATTTCAAGCAATATTGGACCATGGTCAACAAAAGTCAAACTAGGCCAAGAATGGGAATGGTGATGATATTTGGGTTGATGCAGCATGGATATGGGTTGGATTAGGCTAAATTAGAATAGGTTTGGTTTGGTTTTAGCCTGCATACCAGCTGGACAGTTGTGAGTAATCTGTCTCATTTACACTTTCAATCCAATTTGCACATTGTACTTGTATGAGTATCTGTGGTCACCATTAGTTTAAATTAGTTTATTTAGTTGTATTTAGGATATTTAAACTTAGTTTAATCAATAGCTTTAGCTGGTTCAGTGTTTTTATCAGTTTAAGTTTGCATATCAGTTCTAAAGTGGTGTTTGGATTGTGCATGTAACCTGTCTTTAAGGTTATTTCAGTGCTCAAGATCTTTTGTTTCATGCTTGTTAAGTTCTATTGTACTCATTCCTGTCTTAATATACACATGCATTAGTTCAAAAGTTAAAATTTCACCATATCTGTCTTAATCTGTTAGCTGTTGTGGTTTTGGACAAGCAAAAGCTTGTTTTGTGTTTGAAAATCTTAGAACTAGCTTGCATTAGTTTAATTTCATCACATTACATCTATTTCTGTCCTTAAATCAAGATCAAAGTCCATAAAAGTCAACATTTCATGTTTGCTTTAAAAGTCAAAATTGCAAAATTCCAGTTTTCATCCAACCTAGAAGGATTTTTCATGGATTCATTTCTAAGCCAAATTCAGTGGAACTTAGTATTTTAAAAACTTTAGCTGGTATCTTTACTTATCATCATTTTAGCACATTTTTGTCAAATTTTTATAAGCTCCTAAATTGCTTATCAACATGGGCCTATCTGCCCTGTGCATTGACTCAGTGAAAGCTGAGTCTGCACAGGGGTTTTGCAGGGCTTGGGAAAAGCTCAATTGAGCTTATCTGAGTCTCATCCTTGGCTCAGAGATAGTCAGCCAGGTCTTGTTTTAGTTCCTACTTTTTGTTTTTCATTTCAGCTTATTGACTAGCTTGTGCTTAATCTCCAAGTAGGCCCCTAGAATCTGTTTTTTGTGCTTAAACTCAAATAAGCCAAGTCTTAGTAACTTACAAATCAGAGGTCAAGGCTTGTGAAAAATTGTTGCATTGGAGTACTTTTAGCATGTTTTGGCTTGTGTAATCAGTTGGTGGCTTTTGGTTCTCATTTGCTTATCTCTAAGTGCTTATTTATAAGCAGTTTCAACTGCAGCCTCAATTTCCTTCACACTAGCACCTGTTTTTCCATTTTTCCTAGATTCTCTATATTATTTTAGAATTTCCTTGAAATTTTCAGATTTTTCCAAGTCAGTTTGCTATTTTTCTTGATTTTAATTAGTTTTTAAGCATTTTTAATTAGCATTTAATACAATTAATTAAAAAAAGTTTCAAAAAAATAATTTTTCATTTTTCTTAAGTTAAGATAAATGTAAAAAGTCAAAAAAATATTTTTCTAGATTTTTCTTAGATAAATTTGTATTTTTAAGCAATTTAATTAGTTTTTAATAGTTTTTAATTCCTAGAAAATACAAAAATAATCATAAAAATACAAAAATAGTTTTGAAAATTCTCTTTTGATATTTTAGATTTTTTCAAGTCATAATTTTATTTTTCTAGCTTTATTTCCTATCTTCTTGTATTTTAGGTTAAAATTAAATAGTTAAAAATAGTTTTTAATTAATAATAATTAATTAAATAGTTATAAAAATAATTTTCTTTTTCTATAAATTTTCTTTTATCATTAGGTTTGTAAAAATGTCATTTTCACATTTTTAGGATTTATATTGCTTTAGTTTCACATTTTCTTGTGTACGTCACGTAGTTTTTAAATTAAGTTTTATAAAAACATAAAATCAAAAACATCATTTTGCAAATAGTGATAGCGTTTATTTAATATTTTTTAATCTTTTTAATTTCCTTTAATTTGCATTTAAGCCCCTGTATTTTATGTACTCTTTCTTTAGTTATAATCAATCACATCTCTTTTCCCGTTCAAATCTTCTCGATCACTATACGTTTGACTATTCTCGCACAGCTCGTTGGGACTTAACGACCTGGGGAAACACTATACTCCCCTGATCTTCATTGCATTCGTTTCTGAACCGTTTTAAGTTTGTTACGGTCGGCCATTCACAAGTGGCCGGCTTGAGTGATAAAACTTGACTGTTCAGGAGCGAATCAACTTCCAATTAAACTTTGGTAATAAGTTGCGTCAACTGAGTTTCCATCTTCCGCCTTGACCAACTTAGTGCCGGGATCAATTGGTATCTTCGTATCATTACTGTCCGTCATATTTGTTTCTTTCAAGATCTTGTTAATATATAATGTTTGCTTGATTGTAATCTCTCCTCCTGTTTGTGTAACTTCTATCCCAAGGTAATAAGCTAACAATCTTAAGTCGCTCATTTCAAATTTGTATTTCATCTGGGATTTGAACAAGTCGATTTCTTTCTTTCGAGATCCTGTGATTATCAAATCATCTACGTATACTCCAACTATAAGTGTAGAAGTCTTGCTTCTCTTTGTGTAAACTGCTTGTTCGAGATTACATTTCTTAAAATCTAATGACTTTAAGGTTTGATCAAGCTTCACATTCCAAGCTCTTGGTGCTTGTCTTAAGCCATATAATGCCTTCGTGAGCTTGTAAACTTTTCCTGAATTTCCATGTTGTATAAAACCTTCAGGTTGTGTGACATAGACTTCTTCTTTCAAATCTCCATGTAAAAATGCTAATTTGACGTCCAGGTGATGTACTTGCCATCCATGATATGCTGCTAGTGCTAAAATCAAACGAACTGTCTCGATACCTGCAACTGGCGAATATACTTCATCGAAGTCTATTCCTTGTTCTTGTACATAACTGATAAGGATTTAAAAGGTACCTTTTTAAGGGGTCATTTAAGCCCTTAATTGATCACTTTTGTATCCGTTACTACTTACTTTCGTTCCTTTTCACTTTTTAGGTCTCTTGAAGGCAAATTGCTGGAATGACACTTATTCGGACGAAAAGGCGCGAATATACGAAGAAAATGGCCAAATTCAAGAATTGAGACACTTAAGCTGCTAGAACTGAAGGGGACGGCGTTAGGTTCTATTTGTGACGCCGTCGGAACATGTTTTGTGACGACTCAATAGCCAAATTGCTTATTTACAAGTGACGGCATCAGGTTTTAAAAAAGTAGGGCGTCGCTGCTCAGACGGCCTAGATTTGATCCAGACGGCGTCAGAGACTGAAGGCAACGGAGTCACAGGCATAAGGTGACGCCGTCACAATGATAACGTGGCCAAGACGAAAACTTAATGACGGCGACCCGACGGCATCACAATTAAAGAGTGAGGCCGTCGCAGTTTGTAACACTATATATAGAATCCGAATTTTTTAGTTTTAGAGAGGTAGTTTTTTGGAGTAAAAACCTAAACCGAACCAAGGCTGTCTTGTACAGTATTTAGGGTTCCATACCCTATTTTACATCAAGATAAGTGTTTAACTTCATTAATTCAATTATGTCTTCAATTGATTGTGTATATGCTTGCATGTTCTCCATGTCCGGCTAATTTATTTGTGTGTTTGCTTAGGTAATATGAAACCTAGTTATTGAATATTGATTGGTTGTCTCTTATCTTAATTGTGATTGACCTAGTATTGTGATAGGTCATTCGTTGTGCTATTAATGCTTGATTAATATTTGTTGAACCTTAGTTTATAATCACCTAGAGTTATTGTAGGCTAAACATCCAAAGAATACCTTAGTGTTAAGTTTATGAATCCTAGAGATTTTGTAGTCATTAACCTTTGGTAGCTTTAAAGAGTTAGGGATAAACGCATACCCTACGACCCTAGAAACACAACGCGTTAAGAATAAGGACGTGACAATTCAACCATCAATAGGAGATAACTAGGGAGTAATAAAATCTAAGTAAACACATTTTTAACTATCATACGAGCACACAACAATAGACATAGACTACCCCTAGCTTAGTTAATTAGAATAGATAAGTAGAGTAATTGGTAGAAATACCAACCCCCAAATCCAAACCCCGAGATTCGTACCTTTCCATTTCCTAAAAAAATATAAAAAAAGATAAAAAATAATCTTCCTCAACCCCAACCTTAGCGTAGTAACTTCTTACTAGCATTCCTATTCCCCTAGATAACGATATCAATACCCGTGGCTTACCCTAATACTACATTACAACGATTAGGTTCACTGCCTAGGGTGTTGAAAAACTTGCTCGATGAAAAGGAAGTTCCTTTGACCCCGAACGCCGCTGCCAGGGAATATAATAGCTAGTTAGGAGTCCACCTTGTTTAGGTTTCCTTGCTTGATTCCTATCAAGTAAGATTTTTTCCATTTTTAGCTTCCTCGTAGTCTATCCCCCTTCTTCGTGACCTTTGTTCGTAACCCCATCACTTTTTATTATGGAAGGTGATAACCCACCAAACAACACTTTACCACCAAACAAATACCCACTGCTTGATCCAGCCTTTGCCAACCAACTTCGAGCTCGTATTGTTAGTGAAATTGGAGAGCTTAGGAAACTGAATAGGATAATTGAAAATGCACTTGAGGAAGCCCTTAAGGAATCTACTAGCACTTTAGATAGTGATTCGACCTCAAGTGATTCGGATGATGACTTAGAAGATGGGGATTATAAGGTGTTAGAAATTATGGAGTATAGGGAGTATTTTGATTCATACCCTAAAAGGAAGGAAACCGCCTATCACTATAACGTGGTTAACTTCCCGAGACCACCTTTTGAGCCTCGCATAAGAAGGGGTAACCCTAAAAACATCAAGATACCGTGCATGATTGGATACTTATATTGGGATCACACTTACATTGACTATAAGGCACCTATGAATATAATGTCTAGGCTCTACTACAATTGGATCATGAGTAAAAAGCTAGGACCTATGAGGGACCCCTTTTGCCCTAGAAAAGAGAGTAACTATGTTGGGAGGGTTAAAGGATTGCATGTCTTCGTAGGTAACTTCACATATAGGTGTGATTTCATGATCGTGGAAAATGTTAAGGGCATCATTGATGGGTTTTTAGGGGATGTGATACTTGGGAGACGATTTATAGAGGAATCTAAGATGGTTAATGATCCATAGGAAGGAATAGTCGAGTTCTCAAACGGAGCCGAGAGTGTTAAATACATAATGCTCTACAAAAATAAGAAGTTGAGGGTATTGATGATTTAGATGTGGACAACATTCCGGCATTTGAAGTAGATTGAAAGAACAAGGTTTACTACACTGCTTGTCTTGAGTTAGGCCCTGAGTATATTCGTGATGAGAGAAGGGTTAAGGAGATCGAATTGGCCTCTAAGATTAGGACAACGTAGGGGCACGACTTCGAGTCTAGCTACGAGACTCATAAATAAAGAAAAGCGCTTCGTGGGAGGCAACCCATGCTTAATTGTTTGCCTGTTTGTGCGTCGTGTATCTTTTATTGATTGTTTATTCTCATGTTTAAATTTGTAAAAATGCTTTATTTTGTCTTTAACCTCGTCTTAATTACATATAAAGGTATTTTACATAAGGGATAAGTGTAGGGAGTATTACACATGTTTTCAAAAGAAACGTGAACATGAGAATTACAATTATTTAAAAGATATACATGTGTGTTTGTTCGAGTCAAATGCTTGTATCGAGTCATAATGGATGTTTTGCAGGAAAATTTTCCAGATTTTATAGATAAAAATTTTCCAGAATTTTTTCAAGAAAATCGCAGACCAGTTTCTGTCAGGATAACCTGACGACGTTAGGAACGCAACCTGACGGCGTCAGGAGGAGCAGAAACAGCTTACTACTTTTTCTCGTTTTCTCAGCTACTTATAAATTTTTATAATTTTCCAGGTCTTAATGTTCCAGAAAATCTGTAAACATCCATTCCACAAGCATTATATCCTAGTTTAGTAGAGTCATATATATATTGTTACCACCGATTTTACGCGAAGGTTTCATTTGTTTTCTTCAAGTGTGCATGTTTAATTTATCAAGAAGAAGATACATAAGATGAGAAGGAGCTTTTCACGCAAACATTCTTCTTGAAGAAAGATTTAACCACCACTTCACACGGATCCTACCGAGCTAATCAGGGGAGTACTAGTTTCTTTCGTTTTTAATTACCTTCCATTATCATAACTTTGATACTTTCGGGGAACATTGGGGACAATGTTCAGTTTAAGTGTAGGGAAGGAAAATAAAACGGGAACTTTGAAACTATTGTAACATATTGGATTTCACATACACATCAAATCTCTAACACAAGGGGCGTACAAAATGAGTTTTAGAGAGAGAAAGTTAGAGGTTTGGGAACTTTAGTGAGAGAAAGAAAAATCTTATTATGAGCTCCAACTCTCTACCTTGGGAGGTAGAGAGTTTTTATAGTCTTACAATAAAACGCAACCTGACGGGCTGTGGATCAGGCATACAGTGGGTAAAGACCCGTCCGTCCTCCACGGTGTTACTTAACTAAATACTACTTAACATTAAATAACTACGACTACGAGCTTTCTAACGAATACATATACTTGAGGTGACCGACACTTTAAGTACTGGATTTTCCAAATCCTAACAATCTCCCCCTAAGGGAGGTCACCTCAAACACACATTAAAATTAGATAGAGTACAAACAGATATTTCATTGAGATAGTTCTTGAATTCTTGTTCATGTTGTTTGTTCTGTAGCTCGTAGTCTTTGATTCTTCATTTTTGCATGTTTGGATCATCTGAGTGGAGGTCTTTAACTGATCCACGTGATACTGAGTTTTGAGCCAGCTTTGAGATCATCAGCCACAATAAATCTCTGACTCATCCATTGTGGTGTTGGTATTATGGGATGTTGTGACATTTGGACCGACATGCTCACATTCTGGATCATGATATATTCTTATCAGAGTAGCGGAAGCTTTCGTTGATTCATGATATTGGCGGCAGCGTAGCAGAAGCATGAAGTGATAATATCAGAGTCATTGATGCACTAATCATGATTTCTTTGGAAATGAATGTGTTGTGTGAGCATGCGGCTATGGATTGGCCGCTCCATTCTGATCAGCTGTAAACGTCGGGTGCTCCTGCATAAAACAGTTAGCAATAAAGCGCACAAGAGTGTCTTTGATCACTTTTGTTGAATTGAGGTACACGGCCCACGGTTCCCCGTTGATCAGTACAAGTACTGCCTGTGATCAGGTAAAATTCCGAAGAATTTCCTTGACAGGGTTTCGCAGCTGCTCTAGCTGTTCTCAAACTAGAACGTCTCAAAGAAGACAACACGGAGTGAGTGAACCAGCGAATTGAGATTCACTCATTGATAAAAAGATATTTGAAAAACAGTCGTGTATCGCTTAATAGAAATTGTTTTTGCAATACAACGAAGGTTTTAATGAAACTCAATTATCAATCATAAACACCTTTTATTTTTGAAAAATTTGTACACAGTCGATGTGCTAAGGCAAAGTGTTTTTAAGCACAACGGCCGGTTTTTCAAAGGTATCCGTCAATCCATAACCTGAACCAGGATTGATTCAAAAGATTGAATCGCCCCATTGTTTCTGTTCAGTTGTCACATGATTGATCTATTGGATAGATCTCACATACCACCCACCAGGAGCTTGTTTGATGTTGGCTCCAGAAGGCTTTCCATCTTCATTGTGAGTATGTTGGCATACTACTCAAATGTTCTGGCAATACCACAAGGATAATGCGTAGGACTCATAAGATATAATCTCTCTTTCCACATTGTGTGAAACGGAGAGTCTTCATTGAAAGTGTCCTAATGAGATTTATTGATGATCTCAAGGCTCTAGACTCAATTGTGCATATTTGGTTCCTAAGCCGGAGACTAGGGAGAGGGTCTCCTTCTTCAATATCAACAAACTCTAAGAGAAAGTCGATAGATAATGTCGGTTCCCTATGAGAATGAAACAAGTCCTTTTAAGAGGAACTTGAGTGGTTTGGGAAGTTGTAGTGCAGTGCGTCACTGGGTCCATGACGTCTTGTCTTCAATACCAATGTTACCTTGGTAACCACCAGTAGCATATGAATTGAACCCAGTTTCTGCCCTAAGGTTAAATAAATGGAGGGCTATTTCTTTTCACCCTTTTTCACATTCAATTCTTTTTCATTCTTCAACCCCTTCAGTGCTTACCGAAACTTCATAACTAGAACCTTGTTGGGTTTATTCCAGTAATAGCTCAGTTTTAGTCCGCACTCTTCCCATATCTCATTTTTCTCCTTTTTTCAACATACCTAAGGACTCTACACTATCAAGTGGTTTTGTCCCTGGGTAGATCCCTCCGGTTCTGGCGGATCATTGGACCACAACCTAACCTTATCATCCTTATACCACCATGCATAAAGTAAAGTTGGTCGGTCTTTTGATATAGTTCTTCCGCCTTGAAACCAATTGAAAACCATTTGAAAATCAATCAAGATACTTGTGGTATAAAATCAAAGTATTTTGCATCTTAATTGTTTTGATATTTTAGAAATGCTCCCCCTCAACATATGCATAAAATTCAGAAATTGTTTAGCACATGGAGGCAAGAGATCTTTGAAATCGTTAGATTAAGAATGAAAGGTCCAATATTTTGATTAACATTTTCTAAAATGATCATCATCACTTCCCAATCAATTTGAGTAGATAAAAATTTTTGAGGAAGAATGAGGTTTTCAAAAGTTTGCTCCCCCTCAAAATGTGCCTCGAAGTTTGAAAGAGTTTTGCACATATTAGAGGGAACCTGCACTTAGAGACAATTCAATCACGTTTCAATAATTTAAGGTTTAAAGTAGATGCTCCCCCTCAACATGTGCATGGAAAATTTGAAATCGTTTGTCACATGCGGGGAGGAAAACTTGCTAAACACTTATGAACCCATTTATCGAATTATCAGTTTAAATCCAATTTAAATCACAAATTCTCCCCCGGTCACAGTTATCAAATCATTTGAGATTTGTGATCTCTGTAGATTTAAATTGATTTTGAAAGCTTTTAAGGAGAATTGTGACTTGATTATGAAAAAAAAAATTAACTGATAAGGATCGGATTTTGAGACTTTAAGCTCCATAGATTAAATATGCATGAATATCTTTTGAAAACAATTGTATGACAAATAACCTTTTGATTTAATTGAAATCATTCTCCTTGAGAGATAGATATATTGACAAACGTTAAGTCCAGATGATTTACAAAAGTAGAGTACGGGTTATTTTTCAAAGCAATTAGTTTTCATTAGATTGAAAGCAATTGTTTATAGAATCAGAGCATGAGATTTGAAAAAGTAAGATAAAGCATGACTCTGTTCTTTCTTTGAAAAGCGGGTTACTGCCTGAAATGACAATAAACCATTGTTTCACTTTCTCTCAAATTTTTTTTTAAACGAATATGTACATTCGACTAACATCTAAAGACCCGTGTCACTCTTTGACTGACAGCACAAAGACCGTAGATATTAATCAAATCAAGAAGAAACATGACAAAAAGACAATATAAAATATATATATGTATATATATATATATATATATATATATATATATATATATATATATATATATATATATATTTTTTTTTTTGAGAATTTTCGAATTTTTCAAATTTTTATGGATTTTTGAAAGTTTTATAATTTTTTTTCTTTGCTTTTTGTTGGTTTTTAAAATTTTGTATTTTGTTTTTTCAGAATAAATATTTACAAGATGTTAGGAATTAGAAATTCCAGTTATTAAAGAGTCGGTCACCTCTAGTATATGTAATCGTTAGAAAGCTCGTAGTCATAGTTCTTTTTAGCTAAGTAGTATTTAGTTAAGTAACACCGTGGAGGACGGACGGGTCTTTACCCACTGTATGCCTGATCCACAGCCCGTTGTGTGGCGTTTTATTGTAAGACTATAAATACTCTCTACCTTCCAAGGTAGAGAGTTGGAGCTCATAATAAGATTTTTCTTTCTCTCACTAAAGTTCCCTAAACCTCTAACTTTCTCTCTCTAAAACTCATCTCCTATACGCCTATGTATGATTGTGTTATGATGTGTATGTGAAATCCAATATCTTACAATTGGTATCAAGAGCCATGGTTAGATCATATCTTGCACATCTTTGGATTTCTAGTGGTTTTTAGGTGGTTTTTTTTGAGTTTGAAAAAGTTTAGTGGTTTGTGCATCATTTGGTTGATTTCTTGTGTTAAAGCTTGGATTTTGGTAGTACTTTTATGTTTAGAATCATCACAAGTGTTTAGGTTTTCATTTGGTAAGCTTGAATCATCTTGGTTGGGTTGTTTTTGGAATGAAAAGTGATGTTTATGTTGTTTTTCATGCTAGCGACTTGACCTACGGAGTTGTTTCTTAGTAGCGACTTGCTTTGCAATTTTGTAGCGAGTTACAGTTTTGGAGCTAGCGACTTAGGCCTAGCGACTAACAGTACAAGTAGTGGACTCTCCACTACGGGTAGCGACTTGGTGTTAGCGACTTGGTCTGTAGCGAGTTGCTCTTTAGCGACTTGAATCTTTAGCGACTTGTCTAGCGAATTGCTGCCAAAATTTTGCTAGCGACTTGAGGCTTAGCGAGTTACTACTTAGCGACTTGCATTGGTTTAGCGACTTGGGACTTTAGCGACTTGGTGGTATAGCGAATTTGGTGTTAGCGACTTGGTGCATTATCTTCTAGCGACTTGGGTGATTTTTTTTACGGTTTTCTCTTGATTTAGTAAAATCCCGTGAAAGAATCTATTTCCCGGTTTAATCATAGAGTTATAAAATCCCGTATAGACTTTTAACATGTCTACCAACGTTCCTACTATCATATCCACTGTTGCAGAGGATGTTCAAGCTGCTGGATCAGACACTCCTCCACCCATGCTTGACATAACTGACTATGACTCTTGGGCTCAACGAATCAGATTGTACTGTCTTGGAAAGGAAAATGGTGTCAACATTCTCAAATCCATTGATGAAGGACCGTATCGAGTTGAGACGACTAGAGATGTACTTGATACTACTGAAGATGGAACTCTGATTTACGGAATGGACAGACCAAAGATGTATGATGAGCTTGATGATAAGGAGAAAAAGAGATTCGATGTTGATATCAGGGCTTCTAACATTGTTCTTCAAGGTCTTCCTAAAGACATCTACAAGCTGATCAATCACAACACCGAAGCAAAGGCAGTATGGGATAATGTCAAGATGCTTCTCTCAGGTTCAGAATTAACTATGGAAGACAGAGAATCACAACTCTATGACGAATTTGAACACTTCAAGATGAAACCAGATGAGAGTGTCTATGAGTACTATGTGAGATATCATAAGTTGGTGAATGACATGAGGAACATCAGAATGACTATGCCTAACATTCAGCTGAACTCAAAATTTGTGAACAACATAAATCCCGAATGGCACAAGTTTGTCACCTCTGTGAAGCTCACTAAAGGATTGAAGAATATAAACTATGAGCAACTCTATGCCTTCCTCCTTCAGAATGAGAGACATGCTATGTTTGAAAAAATGGTTCTTAATCAGTTCAAAACCAACCAGGGAGAGACAAGCTCGTCTAATGACTCAACTGCCTTCCACTCAAACATCGGAATCACAACCAAAGCCTCACAAGTCATACCCATGGGAAATGGTAATCACAAACTAATTCCTGATCCTATGTTCAAACAAGCTGATGCTGATGCACACGTGGGTAACTTCATTAATCAACTAGCTCTTCTGATTAGTCAAAACATGAATTCTATCCCACAAACCAATAACAACCTCAGAACAGCATCTAACCCACACAATCAAGCTACTGTTAAAGATGGGAGGATCGTGGTGCAAACAGTTCAGGAAAGACAGTATGATCAGGGAAGAGGTGGAGCTGGTAGAGGTTATGTTGGTAATCAGAATCGAGGAAGGAATGGTAATCAAGGTCAAGCTAAGCCGATCAAATGTTATAACTGTGGTGGTGAGGGACACATTGCAAGGAACTGCACATCTCCAAAGCGTCCACAGAATGCTGATTACTTCAGAGATAAGATGCTGCTTGTACAAGCTCAGGATAATGGTGCTGCTTTGGATGAAGAGGAATTGTTGTTTCTAGCTGAGGGCAATGCCAAGACCTATGATGCAGATGTGGATGAGCAGCCTATTCAGGAGATAGGTCACAATCATCAGAATACCTTTCAAGTCGCTGATTGTGATGCATACGACTCTGATGTGGATGATGGACCTACTGCACACACAATTTTTATGGCTAGCATTTCTCCAATGGTTTCTCCCAAGGTCTCCTCTTCACCACAAGCTGGCCCATCCAAGGACAAACTCATCTCAGAGGTATTAAAACTATACGATGAAGCTGATGTGCAAAAGATGCATGACAAAGTACAATTAACTGAAACTATTGAATCAAATATTGAAAATATGGATAATATCAATGTTGTCCCATATGATCAATATGTGAAACAAAGTGAAAGTGAAGCTGTACCAAGTGATGCATCTTCTGCAGTCAACAATAACTATGTTTTTGATGAATACACTGCATGTGCCCCTGATGATTCTGTAATTTCTGAACTAAATGCCTATAAAGAACGTGTTGCTATCTATGAACAACGTGCAAAATTTGAGTTGACCTCTCGTGAGCAGGAAATGGATGACCAAGTGCGTACAATCATTAGAAAAAGTAATTTTCGAGAAGAAGTATTAAAACAAGAGTTAAATTCCTTGCAAGAAAAGCTTTCTAAAACTGCTAAGCAAAAACAAGAACTTCAAGAAAATGTGAAAATGCTTAAGCAAGAATTTAATGCAAAGGAATCAAAACTCTTGAAAGATTTTTCTAATCTGAAAACTTTGAAAAACAAACTTGAAAACAAGTTGTACATACAAGGGAACACCATTCAGACTGCTCACATGATCACTAAGCATAGAGTCTTAAGCGATAAGCATAGCATTCCCCTTATTGAGGAACCAAATCCAGAAGTTATTAAAAAGGCTAGAAATGCTCATAAGGTTCTTTATGATGGCAATGAAATCCTTAAACCTAGACAGAAACCTAGTTGCGTTGAGTGCACTGAGGAAGATAAGAAATCAGATGAAGTCACTAGGGAAAAGATGAACAAGAAATTAGATGATCCTAAATGTAAAGAGAAGAAAATAAAGATCACACCCCATGATTACAAGAAGGAAAACTGGATTTCCTTGAACAAGTTTAAGCCTCAGACATTGTTGACTCCCGAACAAGTTTTTTGGAAAATAGATCTAGATAAGCAGAAAGCTGAAAATATTGTTGAAACAAACCCTCCCCTTTGGAAAATGCCTAGAGCGACTGTGTATCCTCCTAATACACCAATGCATCTTGTTCCTAGAACAATTGCCACTAAAAGCAAGACCTTAATTAGCCAATATGTTATATTTCAACTATTTGTTGATTTTGAGAAAACTTGCAAGAAAAGGATCACACCCACTGGTATAACTGAAGGAGAAAGGGGCTTTGAGCAAATGAAAGAATGTTATTTAACTGAGGTCATGCCTTTCTTTAAACTTCTAAAAGATCACTTTGAGAGTCTTAAAAAGGGGATAGAAACTGATATTAAGGGAATGGAAAAGGAATTTGATGCAATGATAGTTGAAGTTAGTGACTATGAGCAAGCACTAAAATATAATGAGATTGAGAGGAAGAACTTGCATACACTAAATGAGAATCTGATTTCTGAATGTATTGCTCAAGATGTGTTTTTCACTGCTACAAATTGTTCTATTAATGCTTCTCAATTTCATGAATTATCTGTTGCCCTGAAAGTCTCCCATGATCGTGTCATTGAGCTTGAAAAAACTAATTCTGAACTAAACGAGAAAATTGAACTGGATGATCACGACAATTTGGTTAAACATTTTTCTAAACTAGAAGTTGAGCATTTTAATTTACAACTAAAATATCAACATCTTAAAGAAAATGTCAAAACTTCAAATATCAAGACATCCTCAGATGCTCCAGAGTTTGATGCAGTTTTTCAAATTAACAAACATGATGAACAGATTCAAGCTCATTGCAACACGATCAGAAAGTTGAAAGCCCAAATCTCTCAATTAAAGGGTCAAACGAACAATATGACAGGCTCCCAAATGCCTCCTCCTTTAGATTCTCATAATTCTCAAACGTTTCATCTTCAAAACCTAGTAAATGCATTACAAAAGGAAAACGAAAGTTTTCTAGAAGAAAATGAAAAGGTTAAACGTCATTTCAATGAGTTATTTGAATCAATAAAGGTCACTCGTAACAAAAATAACGAACAAATAGCCTCATTGCAAAAGGAAATTGAGAATCTGAAGAGTCAGGTAAAAGGGAAAATGCCAATGACCAATGGGGAGAATGGTGTATCAAAGGTTCACTCTTGTAATAAATATGCTTTGTCTGTGAAATATGTCCCTCCTCATCTCAGGAACAACAAACTTGCTGTTCAAACATACTTCTCATCCCTTAAGGATTGCCTAGAATGTCTGCGTGAGATTGTTGAAGAGGATAAGTTAGAGAAACCTCATGATAATGCAATTGGACATGCATGCTTATATGCCAAACGATCTCAAGAAATCCTAGAATGCTTGATCACAATATGCCCAAAATCCTTAGGTGAGAGAGTTAATCCGTTGATTCCATGCTCGATGCCTAATGCCAAGTATGATACTCATTCAATGCCCAATGTTTTGAATATGAATCTTAGTGTGCCTTTAAGTAGTTCAGATTCCAGATTTGTCAATACTAAGAAAAAGAACTCAAGTGTGCCTTCTAGGAGTACACATCCCAGCACTTCTAGTTTTAAGAAAGTGAACCTTAGTGTGCTTGCATGTAGTTCAGATCCCAGCACATCTAAACAGGTGATGCAAAGAGTTGTAAAACCCACTAATGTTCCCATTCCCTCTATAGGAGTAATCAGTGACATTAAAGGGAGCAGGTCAAAGTCTCAAGACAATACAAGGAATGATAGGACCTCGCAAGCTAAGAATGTGCACTGGAAAAGAGTAGAAGAACAATCTAGGAACTTTAAGCTTGAATCGAATAAAATGAATCGTGTTGATTCTAGTATTAGCCATAGGCGTACTGTAATTAATTCGAATTCTGATACTATTTTCAAACCTTGTACTGATGTCTGCTTGAATTCTGTTTCTAATCATGAATGTGGTGTTAATGTTTTGCCTAATGATGTTAATTGTCCAGTTAATGCTGTTAATGCTAAAAAGGCAAAAAGGCAAAAACGAAAGAAAGTTAGAAAACAGTGGAAACCCACAGGAAGAACATTTAGTAAGATAGGCTATTATTGGATACTTGTTGGTCATAAGAATAATCAGACAATGCCCACTAGAAAATGGATGCCTACTGGTAGAACTATTCCCTTAAGAAGTGAGCACACTGTGAACAGGGCTAATACAGACACTAGTACTGCATCAATTCACAATGATTCCAGTGCCTTAATTTCTGATATGAATGCTTATTTTTCTGATGTGTGTGACAACTCGCAATTTCAGGTCATTTCTCGAAACAATTTATGCCTTACAATTTCAACATTTATCGTAAACTTGGTTTACGTGTTCCAAATTCGCGTAACCTTAAAGGTTTAACGGCGAATTCATGATCATAACATCACGTACATTTCATATGGACTAAGATTAGTCTACATTTCATTTATATCATTTGCATCACGATAATTCATTCACGACATTGCATTTCACATTTAACGCGTAATTTTTATATTAAATAAACGTTATCGCGTGAGTTATTATTTTGAGCATTTAATCCGTTACTTTCAAAAATGATCCCGATGTATTTTTAAACTTACATTTAGTTATAAAAACTATATTTTGAGTTTTCCTAGTGTTTTGAATTTATTTCGTATATAAATCGTTGAAGTTATATTATTACGACGTGTTTCTTAAAAATTATACGATAATTATTTTATCACTCAAATTTCACAAGGAATGTATTTTTACAATTTTTATTATCTCATTACATTCTATTTTGATCTATTAAAAATTTACTTGTACCAAAAACTACCATTTACCTTTATTTGTACATTTTCCTACACAAGTTACTTACATATCTTTTGACAAATTTTATACAAGTAAAGAAAGAAAAAAAAATATATATATATATAATATCTACATCCCTCCCCCCTTGGCCGACCAAGGGGGAGGGTTAGTAATAAATGTGGTAAGGTTTTTGATTATACATGTTTCTACACTTCCTTATAAGTCTTACACTTCAATTATTTCATTCATGTATCTCATTTCACAAGTGTTAGTAAAAATCATTTTCTCTCTTTTGCTCCTTCTTCCTAACCGGCCACAACAAGAGCTCACAAGGGATCACAAAATTTTTATCAAGTCCAAGTTATAAACAATCTAGTTAATACTCTTTATAAGGTTTTGAAATAAAAACCAAGAGTGTTTAGGTTTAACCTTGTTCTTTGCACCTCATCATATTAACTAGTAAGCATGTTTCTTTCATTTTTCATGTTTTCTTATCATCTCATATGTATCTTTTCATTTTTGGTACAAACATGCAAGACATATGTGATTTATACCATTTTTACATGATTTTTATAAGTTATATATATATATGGTCATCCTATAATTATCCCCTTGGTATACTTTGGTCTTGATGATGATTAGGAACCCATGACACCCTAAGAAGGTGTATGGTAGGATTAGATTAGCTTTGGAGTTGATTTGAAGGGATTAGAATAGGTTTTGTCCGAGAAAAACTATTTTCGATACGTATAAAATATGTTATGTCCTTGTTTCGATTTTCTGGAAAATCCGACAGTAGGCACGACCTTTTGGCCTTGATATTTAGGAAATATACTTTAAAACGAATCCGTGGCCGCTTGAACGGATAAAAACGGAGTTATAACGAAGAAGTTATGAATTTTTAAAGTTTGACGACGAAATATATAATTTTCAGAAATTTCAGCAACATGTTTTTACTTTGTTCGAGTCAAAAACGAGCCTTAAGCTTCACAAATTATTTCGACTTATCAAAAATATATTAGTATACTTTGATACGAAGCTAAGGACGTATTATACGTAGAAAACGGATTTGAAACGACAAAGATATGCACTTTTTCATGAAATTGCCGTAACTATTATTTTCTGAAAAACTATATTATTTTTACGATACAAGTGTTACGGTAGCTGAAACGTCCATGTTGAGGGCTGTTTTTAACCATGATGTGCAACTTTTTAGAACGAAATGTCTTCTAATAAAATCAAGATCACCGAGCATATTTTTCAAAACGACAAGCCGTTTATATAGCGGAGTTGTAATAAATTAATTACGGATGTTTAAACTTGGCCGAAACTCACTTTTTACATAACAACTAGCCAAAATCACTATCTTTAACCCTTATTATCTTTATGTTCGAGACCTTTATGACGAAAACTCCTGAACAGAAACTTCTAGATATCGATACAAACTTTCCAAAACCGTCGAGTTCGTTTCCTAACGACCGACGCACACCATTTTACGACTAGTTTTTCAAAGCCATTTTTGTCACTTTCAAGAAATTTCCGACGACATTGTTTTGCGACGAAAAGTGAAATTTCACTATAAATCATTACAAAACAATTGTAGGATGACATTTTGACGTAAAAACTTGTAAAGTGATTTAAGAATGGTCAAGACGTCAAAAGAGTATTTTTCGACGATAAGTATTATTTTCAAAACTCGCAAATGGTATAAATAACATACGAAATGCATGCATAACGTTACATCATAACTCATTACGTATCATATCATTCATAATAGGTCACTTTCGAGATTCACGCTACATTTCAGTGTATCCACTTTTGCCATCGCATTATTGTCCAAGTGAGTCATAGCCCCACTTTTTCTCGTTTTAATTATTTATGAAACTCTTTGGGGGAGATGCATGCTCAATAATGTTTATTACATTCATGACTATTTGCAAATTATATGTTTATCCAAACTGAATGTTTAGTCATGCAAAGTAACAGTATTACCATACGTAGTATTTCCATAGTATATTCATTGGACTGATGGTCTTGGTATATTCATTGGACTGATGGTCTTGGTATATTCATTGGACTGATGGTCTTGGTACATTCATTGAACTGATGGTCTTGGTATAATCATTGCACTAATGGTCATGGAACAATTTGAAACCGTACGAATTAGGTGTTATATTAAGTAACTATGGATACATTAAGTTAGGCACTATTTTGTGAATTCGTTTGTCGATTTGGGCTTGAACATAAACTATATTACACTTTGGCAATGGGTTGTGAATACACAGGTTGCAAGTTTTGTATGGGCGGAACTTGGAACTGAGTGGATTTACAATGCCTTTGCTGCATAAACGATTTTTGAAAGGCTTTACATTTCAATACAAACTCTATGAACTCACTCAACCTTTGTGTTGACACTTTTAGCATGTTTTTATCTCAGGTATCTAAGGCATACTCATCATGGCATGGTTAAGGAACCACCTTTTGAGTCGCGGCGTCGACTTACATCATTGTACATTATAGCACTTTCTCTCAAAACCATCGTTTGGACTTGTAATATATTTATATTTCCGCAAACTTTGTAAACTTTTGGGACCTATACTTTGTAAACTCTGACTGTTTTATTAAATCAAACGATGTGTTTTCCAAACGACACTTTAGGTCGTTCAATATAACTGTGATTGTGATGTTATGACAGTCAATCCCCAGGAATTCCATTCCGCTGCAAAACAGGTAATTTGGGGGTGTGACAGATTGGCATCAGAGCTTCGGTTATAGAGAACTAGGTTGCATCATTGACCCTAGACTATAACTACATCATCATAGCATCTCATCATTTCATCATAAGTGCATGTTCACTTTGTGTGCGATTTATACGTACATTTTTCGAGTTATTTACTTTCATTTCATATCGATTGTCACACGGATGCCTTTAAATGCCCATCCCATTATCTTTTCCTCATACTCTAACGCGGAGAATTCCTTGACATTCCCTATCACAATTTTTATATCAGTTGACTCATCACCGATAACGTCGAATGCTGAGATAAACCTTTAGGTACGGCAAAGTCACTCTCACTCCTTTGTTTCATCACTAACATGTCGAGTTACACGCTATTCACACTGAGTCACTAAACCATCATACATTGGAGCACTTACAACATCTCATAACCCATTTCTTAGGAAACCGTCGATCATTTTGAAAGATAACCTCAAACTTATCATTCTTATCACATTTCTTTGGAGCGTTTATTATTAACATCGGATTTTGCTACGTCTCACATTTCCTCTTGTTTTGAAGAAGATATGGCACCGAAGAAAGCCACAGCTGAAATGACACAAGCGGCTATTCAAAAGTTGGTAAGGGATAGTGTAGCAGAGGCATTAAGGATTGAAAGGGAAACGGTGACTGCTGCTGCTGCCGAGGCCGCGGCTGCTGCTGAAGCCGCAAAACTTGCTGCTGCTGCTGCAGTAAATGCAGGAGGGTCCGGGGTTAAAAGCTGTTCGTATAAGGATTTCAAAAGTGGAGATCCCACCAAGTTTAAAGGGACTGAAGGAGCCACTGCCATGGTTAGATGGTTCGAGAAATTGGAGTCCGTGTTTTTGTTATGTAATTGCCCGGATGATAGCAAGGTCAAGTTTGCTACGAGTACACTACTTGATGGAGCGTTGTCGTGGTGGAACTCATATGCTCAACCGATGGGAATGGAGAATGCTTTCAAGATTACTTGGGAGAAATTCAAGGGTTTGGTAACTAAGAAGTTTTGTCCTCGTACGGAAGTGAAAAAGTTGGAGACAGAATTCTATGAGTTGGTAACAATTGGGTATGATATCGACACTTACATTCGGAGATTCCAAGAATTGGCCGCGTTATGCCCGTCTATGGTTTCGGATAACGAGAAGTTACTAGAGGCTTTTATCGGGGGACTTCCCGAGGTTATTCAAGGAGATGTGACTTCGTTTGATCCACAAACAATCGAGGAAGCTATTAGGGTGACTCAAAAGCTCATGGCCCAGGTAGTGAAGAAAGGTAAGTACACCAACACCAACCAAAACAACAACAACCCCAACAACCGCACCAACCACAACAATGACCAAAACAACAACAACAACGACGATAACCAACTCAACAACAACAAAAGGAAATGGGAAAACGACCAAGGAGATTATAACAACAACAACCAAAACCGCAACACTAACCATCATCAACAACAGAAAAGAGGGCAAGAAACTGCAATGGTATATGTTGCTGCACCAATAGGAGGCAGAGGTTATGCTGGAACCTACCCACTATGTAATCGATGTAAGTATCATCACACGGGTCTTTGTCCTGCTAAGTGCTACAAGTGTCAACAACTGGGACACCTTGCCAGGAATTGTAGAGGCAAGGCCATGGTTACATGTTACAGATGCGGGGAGCAAGGACACTATCGGAATCAATGTCCTCAAAACCAAGGTCAACCAGTTGAAGGTGCTCATGGGAATACATACATGTTAGGAGGAGGAGAAGCTCGTCAAGGTATCAACGACGCGGAAGACTGAAGAAGTTCGGAAACTAACAGTCTTGTTTTTCTTTATGTACCATGTTGTACTAAGTCTATGTTTTCCATCGTATCCGAATCTTTATAATTTAAGATGTACTACTTTTGCTAAACCACTCGTTGTAAAATATTCTCATCTATCATACTTATTTTCTTTCCGATTTGTTTTTACTTACGAGAATTTTACTTCTTTTTACTTTATCGACCATTTTAACGACACGGTTTGAATCTTTGTAAACATTGAGAGTTATAACAACTAAACCGAACGTCACATCATCGTTCCTTAATTATACATAGCCTAGCTAACTATGTCTAATTCTGGAGGGGTCATGTTATGTTGGGAGCAGTTATTTATAAATCTTAGTGCAAGCAAAATTTTCACATGTTCCAAGTCAAAGTGTTGCTTATGAGAGATTCATCCGCTATTTTCTTTACTACGATGTTTTATACGCTCTCAATCATCGATAACCGTAACGACACTTCCCCATGTCTTTTCTCCTCATTATTCATCACAAACTCAAAAATTCGATAGACCAACACGAACTGAATTCAGGGACTGAATTCCTTTTTGGATGGGCGAATGTGACAACTCGCAATTTCAGGTCATTTCTCGAAACAATTTATGCCTTACAATTTCAACATTTATCGTAAACTTGGTTTACGTGTTCCAAATTCGCGTAACCTTAAAGGTTTAACGGCGAATTCATGATCATAACATCACGTACATTTCATATGGACTAAGATTAGTCTACATTTCATTTATATCATTTGCATCACGATAATTCATTCACGACATTGCATTTCACATTTAACGCGTAATTTTTATATTAAATAAACGTTATCGCGTGAGTTATTATTTTGAGCATTTAATCCGTTACTTTCAAAAATGATCCCGATGTATTTTTAAACTTACATTTAGTTATAAAAACTATATTTTGAGTTTTCCTAGTGTTTTGAATTTATTTCGTATATAAATCGTTGAAGTTATATTATTACGACGTGTTTCTTAAAAATTATACGATAATTATTTTATCACTCAAATTTCACAAGGAATGTATTTTTACAATTTTTATTATCTCATTACATTCTATTTTGATCTATTAAAAATTTACTTGTACCAAAAACTACCATTTACCTTTATTTGTACATTTTCCTACACAAGTTACTTACATATCTTTTGACAAATTTTATACAAGTAAAGAAAGAAAAAAAAAATATATATATATAATATCTACATCCCTCCCCCCTTGGCCGACCAAGGGGGAGGGTTAGTAATAAATGTGGTAAGGTTTTTGATTATACATGTTTCTACACTTCCTTATAAGTCTTACACTTCAATTATTTCATTCATGTATCTCATTTCACAAGTGTTAGTAAAAATCATTTTCTCTCTTTTGCTCCTTCTTCCTAACCGGCCACAACAAGAGCTCACAAGGGATCACAAAATTTTTATCAAGTCCAAGTTATAAACAATCTAGTTAATACTCTTTATAAGGTTTTGAAATAAAAACCAAGAGTGTTTAGGTTTAACCTTGTTCTTTGCACCTCATCATATTAACTAGTAAGCATGTTTCTTTCATTTTTCATGTTTTCTTATCATCTCATATGTATCTTTTCATTTTTGGTACAAACATGCAAGACATATGTGATTTATACCATTTTTACATGATTTTTATAAGTTATATATATATATGGTCATCCTATAATTATCCCCTTGGTATACTTTGGTCTTGATGATGATTAGGAACCCATGACACCCTAAGAAGGTGTATGGTAGGATTAGATTAGCTTTGGAGTTGATTTGAAGGGATTAGAATAGGTTTTGTCCGAGAAAAACTATTTTCGATACGTATAAAATATGTTCTGTCCTTGTTTCGATTTTCTGGAAAATCCGACAGTAGGCACGACCTTTTGGCCTTGATATTTAGGAAATATACTTTAAAACGAATCCGTGGCCGCTTGAACGGATAAAAACGGAGTTATAACGAAGAAGTTATGAATTTTTAAAGTTTGACGACGAAATATATAATTTTCAGAAATTTCAGCAACATGTTTTTACTTTGTTCGAGTCAAAAACGAGCCTTAAGCTTCACAAATTATTTCGAATTATCAAAAATATATTAGTATACTTTGATACGAAGCTAAGGACGTATTATACGTAGAAAACGGATTTGAAACGACAAAGATATGCACTTTTTCATGAAATTGCCGTAACTATTATTTTCTGAAAAACTATATTATTTTTACGATACAAGTGTTACGGTAGCTGAAACGTCCATGTTGAGGGCTGTTTTTAACCATGATGTGCAACTTTTTAGAACGAAATGTCTTCTAATAAAATCAAGATCACCGAGCATATTTTTCAAAACGACAAGCCGTTTATATAGCGGAGTTGTAATAAATTAATTACGGATGTTTAAACTTGGCCGAAACTCACTTTTTACATAACAACTAGCCAAAATCACTATCTTTAACCCTTATTATCTTTATGTTCGAGACCTTTATGACGAAAACTCCTGAACAGAAACTTCTAGATATCGATACAAACTTTCCAAAACCGTCGAGTTCGTTTCCTAACGACCGACGCACACCATTTTACGACTAGTTTTTCAAAGCCATTTTTGTCACTTTCAAGAAATTTCCGACGACATTGTTTTGCGACGAAAAGTGAAATTTCACTATAAATCATTACAAAACCATTGTAGGATGACATTTTGACGTAAAAACTTGTAAAGTGATTTAAGAATGGTCAAGACGTCAAAAGAGTATTTTTCGACGATAAGTATTATTTTCAAAACTCGCAAATGGTATAAATAACATACGAAATGCATGCATAACGTTACATCATAACTCATTACGTATCATATCATTCATAATAGGTCACTTTCGAGATTCACGCTACATTTTAGTGTATCCACTTTTGCCATCGCATTATTGTCAAAGTGAGTCATAGCCCCACTTTTTCTCGTTTTAATTATTTATGAAACTCTTTGGGGGAGATGCATGCTCAATAATGTTTATTACATTCATGACTATTTGTAAATTATATGTTTATCCAAACTGAATGTTTAGTCATGCAAAGTAACAGTATTACCATACGTAGTATTTCCATAGTATATTCATTGGACTGATGGTCTTGGTATATTCATTGGACTGATGGTCTTGGTATATTCATTGGACTGATGGTCTTGGTATATTCATTGGACTGATGGTCTTGGTACATTCATTGAACTGATGGTCTTGGTATAATCATTGCACTAATGGTCATGGAACAATTTGAAACCGTACGAATTAGGTGTTATATTAAGTAACTATGGATACATTAAGTTAGGCACTATTTTGTGAATTCGTTTGTCGATTTGGGCTTGAACATAAACTATATTACACTTTGGCAATGGGTTGTGAATACACAGGTTGCAAGTTTTGTATGGGCGGAACTTGGAACTGAGTAGATTTACAATGCCTTTGCTGCATAAACGATTTTTGAAAGGCTTTACATTTCAATACAAACTCTATGAACTCACTCAACCTTTGTGTTGACACTTTTAGCATGTTTTTATCTCAGGTATCTAAGGCATACTCATCATGGCATGGTTAAGGAACCACCTTTTGAGTCGCGGCGTCGACTTACATCATTGTACATTATAGCACTTTCTCTCAAAGCCATCGTTTGGACTTGTAATATATTTATATTTCCGCAAACTTTGTAAACTTTTGGGACCTATACTTTGTAAACTCTGACTGTTTTATTAAATCAAACGATGTGTTTTCCAAACGACACTTTAGGTCGTTCAATATAACTGTGATTGTGATGTTATGACAGTCAATCCCCAGGAATTCCATTCCGCTGCAAAACAGGTAATTTGGGGGTGTGACATTGTGGGTGTTCCAACCATTGTTACTAACCAAATGGAACCCATTCTTGCATGGGGATCCCAATTATCCAGTTATCCACTCTTGTCTGTGTTCAACTGCAGATCGTTCAAATCGTTCTGTGGTACCTGGACTCAGGCTGTTCCAAGCATATGACTGTCGACCGGTCACGGCTCATGAACTTCGTGAGAAAATTCATCGGGACAGTTAGATTCGGGAATGATCATTTCGGTGCTATTATGGGTTATGGAGACTATGTTGTTGGCAAAAGTGTTATCTCCAGGGTGTACTATGTAGAAGGTCTTGGTCACAACTTGTTCTCTGTTGGTCAATTCTGCGATTCTGATCTAGAAGTAGCCTTCAGAAAACATACCTGCTTTGTTAGAGAACTTGATGGTAAGGAACTTTTAAGAGGTTCACGTGGTTCAAATCTATACACCATCTCTATCGAAGATATGATGAAGTCTTCTCCAATTTGCTTACTGTCAAAGGCCTCTAACACAAAGTCATGGTTATGGCATCGTCGTCTCAATCACTTGAACTTCGGTACCATCAATGATCTCTCCAGAAAGGACTTAGTTGTAGGTTTACCTAGACTCAAGTATGAAAAGGATCATCTTTGTTCATCATGTCAATTAGGAAAAAGCAAGAAGTATGCCCATAAACCCAAACCTACTAACTCTGTCACAGAAGTTCTTCATATGACTCATATGGATTTATGTGGACCAATGAGGGTGCAGAATATATTTGGGAAGAAATATGTGTTAGTTGTGGTTGATGATTACTCTAGATTCACTTGGGTCAAGTTCTTAAGGAAAAAGGATGAAACTCCTGATATCATCATCAAACAGCTGCAGGTTCGGCTTAACAAAACAGTCAGAATAATAAGAACAGATAATGGAACTGAGTTTGTAAACAAACAACTCAGTGAATTTTATGAAAGCATTGGAATCAGCCATCAAAGAAGTGTTCCACGAACTACTCAACAGAACGGTGTAGTTGAAAGACGAAATCGAACTCTTGTAGAAGCCGCTAGAACAATGCTGATTTACTCAAAGGTTCCAATGTTTCTCTGGGCTGAAGCTATTGCCACTGCATGCTACACACAAAATCGTTCCCTGATTCACACTGTTCATGGAAAAACTCCATATGAACTTGTCCACAACAGAAAACCTAATCTCTCTTTCCTTCGTGTGTTTGGTGCTTTATGTTATCCAACTAATGAGGGTCAAGACTTAGGCAAACTGAGAGCTAAAGCAGACATTGGAGTATTTGTAGGATATGCACCAAACAAAAAGGGATATCGAATCTACAACAAAAGAACCCGAAATATCATGGAAACAATTCACGTTACGTTTGATGAGCTGACCGGTCAAATGGCTCCTGGACAATCCAGTTCAGGACCCGCACTTCAAAACAGTCCCATTGGTTCATCTCTTGTTCCAAACTCCTCTTATGAAACTCCATATGTACCTCCATCTGAAGATGATTTAAAGAAATTGTTTGATCCTATGTTTGATGAACTTTATGATCCAAGTACTAATGAGGTATCGATCCCTACAACAGAGGCTGCTCATATTCCTGTGAATGAAGTAAATCCCTCAGTCTCAATATCTTTAAGTCAAGAAGCGCCTACTGCTGATCCTTCAGTCTCATCAACAAATCATCATTCTTCAAATGTACATCATGGAACTGTTTCTGGCATCAATGATGAAGTTAATCCCTTTGGTACTCCTGAAGATGCTCCATTTGAAAACATATTTGCTCCTGAATCATCATCAGAACCATCTTCTTCAGGAGACATCGACTCTGCTACTTCAGTCCCTCAACAACTGCCACATGAACACCTTAGAAAATGGACTCACGATCATCCACTAGACAACATCATTAGAAATCCCTCTCATCCTGTATCAACACGGAAACAACTTGCAACCGATGCCTTATGGTGCTTCTTCAACTCAGTACTATCTAAGATCGAAGCAAAAGATGCTAAAACCGCCATGAATGAAGATAGCTGGTTCAATGCCATGCAAGATGAAATTCATGAGTTTGATCGACTTGATGTATGGGAGTTAGTACCTGCTCCAGAC
Source organism: Chrysanthemum seticuspe (assembly GCA_019973895.1). Lineage (NCBI taxonomy): Eukaryota > Viridiplantae > Streptophyta > Magnoliopsida > Asterales > Asteraceae > Chrysanthemum > Chrysanthemum seticuspe. The sequence continues at coordinate 153,143,574 of BPTQ01000002.1, read as the reverse complement.
TGTGCTATGATTATTGCTCTTAAATGGATCTTCAAAGTGAAACTTGATGAGCATGGTGATGTGTTGAAGAACAAGGCTCGATTAGTTGCTAAAGGATACCGTCAAGAGGCGGGTATTGACTTTGAAGAATCTTTTGCTCCAGTTGCTCGAATCGAGGCAATCAGAATCTTTTTGGCTAATGCTGCTAGTAAGAACATGATAGTCTATCAGATGGATGTAAAGACAACATTTCTGAACGGAGATCTTAAAGAAGTCGTCTACGTCAGCCAACCTGAAGGATTTGTGAATCAAGAGCATCCTACTCACGTTTATCGTTTGAAGAAGGCCCTTTACGGTTTAAAGCAAGCTCCAAGGGCATGGTATGATACACTGTCAAAGTTTCTTCTATCAACCGGATTTAGCAAAGGAGCAGTTGATCCAACATTGTTCACCAGGAAGTCAGGCAAACATTTAATTCATGTTCAAATTTATGTTGATGATATCATTTTTGCCTCGACTGACCCAATGGAATGTGATCGTTTTTCAAATGAAATGAGTTCAAAATTTCAAATGTCAATGATGGGACATATGTCATTTTTCTTGGGATTACAAATTTCGCAAAGTCCCGGAGGCATTTTCATAAATCAATCTAAATATGCAACTGAGATCTTAAAGAAATTTGGATTTGATTCAAGTGACCCTGTTGACATTCCCATGATTGATCGAACCAAACTAGATGAGAACCACTCAGGGATCATGATTGACCAAACAAAATATCGTAGTATGATTGGATCCCTGATGTACCTCACAGCTTTTAGACCAGACATATTGTTCGCTGTTTGCATGTGTGCTAGATACCAGGCTAAGCCTACTAAAAGGCACCTTGAAGCGGTTAAACGGGTCTTTCGGTATCTCTAAGGAACCATCAATATGGGTCTTTGGTACCCGAAGGACACCGGTATGTCACTAACAGCATATGCAGATGCTGATCATGCAGGGTGTCAAGATACTCGTCGAAGTACATCTTGAGGTGCTCAGTTTTTGGGTGATAAACTTGTGAGCTGGTCTTCAAAAAAGCAAATGAGTACTTCTATTTCCTCTACATAGGCTGAATACATAGCCATGTCATCCTGTTGTGCTCAAATCTTATGGATGAGATCGCAATTATCTGACTATGGCTTTGAATTCAACAAAATCCCTCTGTACTGTGACAATAAAAGTGCTATTGCTCTCTCATGCAATAACGTTCAACACTCAAGAGCAAAGCATATCGACATTCGACATCACTTCATCAGGGAACAAGTGGAAAAAGGTGTGGTAGAACTCTATTTTGTGAGGTCTGAATATCAGTTAGCAGACATCTTCACCAAAGCTCTTCCAGGAGAACGTTTTAAGTTTATTCTTCCACGTCTTGGCTTGAAAAGCCTTCAACCAGAAACACTCAAACGTCTTCAGGAGGAAGACGAGGAGTAAAGGTTTATCTTCATCTATCTCTTGTAAATACTTATTCGAAAAACAAAATACAAAATTATAAAACCTTCAAAAATCAAATAGAAAAATATAAAACTTTCAAAATCCATAAAAATTTGAAAAATTCGAAAAATCTTCAAAACAATATTGTCATTTTTATCATGTTTCTCTCGATTCGATAATATCTACGGTCTTGATGTTGTCATTCAAAGAATGACACAGGACTTTAGATGTTGTTCGAATTTCAAAAAAAAAAAAAAAAAAAAAAAAATTGAGTGAAAGAGAAAAATGGTTTATTGTCATTTCAGGCAGTAACCTGATTTTCAAAGAAAGAACCGAGCCAAGCTTTACCATGTTTTCAAATTCCATGCTCTGATTCTATAAACATTTATCTGCTGAAAACTAACTGCTTTGAAAAATAACTCGGTCTCTATTTTTGATAATCATCAGGACTTATTTGTCAATATCTCTATCTCTCAATCAACAACCTATGTCATTGATTGAGGGGGAGAATGATTTCAATTAAATTAAAAAGTTATTTGGCATTAAATTGTTTTCAAAAGATGTATATGCATGTTTCATCAATGGAGTTTTAAAGTCTAAAAATCTGATCCTTATCAGTTAAAACGCTTTCATAATCAAGTCACAATTCCCCTTAAAATCATTCAAAATCAATTTAAATCAATAAGAGATCACAAATCTCAAATGATTTGATAATTGTGATCGGGGGAGAATGTGTGATTTAAATTGGATTTAAACTGATAATTCGGTAAATGGTTTTATAAGAATGTACAAGCTCTCCTTCCCACATGTGACAAACGATTTCAAATTTTCCATGCACATGTTGAGGGGGAGCATCTATCTTAAACCTATGATTTGAAACGTGATCACTTATCTCAATGTGCAGGTTCCCTCCAGTATGTGCAAAACCCTCTTTTCAAACTTAGAAGCACATATTGAGGGGGAGCAAAATCATGAAAATCTCATCCTTCCCCAAAATGCTTTATCTACTTGATTCGATTTGGGAAGTGATGTTGATATCTTTTAGAAAATGGTATTCAAAGAAGTTAATTCTTCCTCTTGCCTCCGTGTGCAAAACGATTTCAAACAATTCATGCACATGTTGAGGGGGAGCACTTATTCTAAAAATATCAAAAACAATTCAGGTACAAAATGTTTTGATAATATATCACAAGTATCTGGATTGATTTTCAAATGGTTTTCAATTGGTTCCAATGGCAGATGAACAATACCAAATAGACCGACCAACTTTACTTTATGTACGGTGATATAAGGATGATAAGGTTAGGTATGTGTTCCCATGATCCGCCAGAACCGGAGGGATCTACCCAGGGACTATCCACTAGTTAGTGTAGAGTTCTTAGGTATGATGATAAAAGGAGAAAAATGAGATATGGGAAGAGTGCGGACTGAGACTGAGCTAGTACTGAAATAAACCCAACAAGGTTCTAGCTATGAAGTCTCGGTAAGCACTGAAACGGTTGAAGAATTAAAAAGAATTGAATGAGAAAAGGGTGAAAACAAATAGCCCTCCATAAATTCAACCTTAGGGCAGAAACCGGGTTCAATTCATATGCTACTGATAGTAACATCGGTATTGAAGACAAGACGTCATGGACCCAGTGACGCACTGCACTTCAACTTTCCAAACCACTCAAGTTCCTCTTAAAAGGACTTGTTTCATTCTCACGGGGAACCAACATTATCTATCGACTTTCTCTTAGAGATTGTTGATATTGAAGAAGGAGACCCTCTCCCTAGTCTCCGGCACAGGATCCAAATATGCACGAAATTGAGTCTAGAGCCACGAGATCATCAATAAATCTCATTAGGACACTTTCAATGAAGAATCTCTGTTTCACACAATGTGAAAAGAGAGATTATATCTTGAGTCCTACGCATTATCCTTGTGGTATTGCCAGAACATCTGAGTGATGTGTAAACATATTCACAATGAAGAAGGAAAACCTTCTGGAGCCAACATCAAACAAGCTCCTGGTAGGTGGCATGTGAGATCTATTATATAGATCAACCATGTGACAACTGAACAGAAACAATGGGGCGATTCAATCTCTTGAATCAATCCTGGTTCAGGTTACGGATTGACGGATACCTTTGAAAAACCGGTCTTAGTGCTTAATAACTCTTTTCATCAATCAGTGGACTTAAATTCGCTGGTTCACTCACTCCGTGTTGTCTTCTTTGAGACGTTCCGGTTTGAGAACAGCTAGAGCAGCTGCGAAACCCTGTCAAGGAAATTCTTCGGAATTATACCTGATCACAGGCAGTACATGTACTGATCAACGGGGAACCGTGGGCCGTGTACCTCAATTCAACTAAAGTGGTCAAAGACACTTTCGTGCGCTTTATTGCTAACTGTTTTATGCAGGTACACCCGACGTTTGCAGCTGATCAGAATGAAGCGGTCAATCCATAGCCGCATGCTCACACAATACATTCATTTCTCAAGGAATCATGATAAGTGCATCAATGACTCTGATATTTTCACTCCATACTTCTGCTACGCTGCTGCCAATATCATGAATCAACGAAAGCTTCCGCTACTCTGATGAGAAGATATCATGATCCAGAATGTGAGCATGTCGGTCCGAAAGTCACAACATCACATAATACCAACACCACACTGGATGTCTCAGAGATTTTTGTTAGCTGATGATCTCAAAAGCTGGCTCAAAATTATTATCACGTGGATCAGTAAAAGACCTCCACTTGGATTAACCAAACATGCAATGAGAAGAATCAATGACTACGAGCTTCGGAGCAAGAACAAATTTTAATGTAATATCTGTTTGTATTCAATGTAATTTTAGTATATGTTTGAGGTGACCTCCCTTAGGGGGAGATTGTTAGGAATTAGAAATTCCAGGTATTAAAGAGTCGGTCACCTCTAGTATATGTAATCGTTAGAAAGCTCGTAGTCATAGTTCTTTTTAGCTAAGTAGTATTTAGTTAAGTAACACCGTGGAGGACGGACGGGTCTTTACCCACTGTATGCCTGATCCACAGCCCGTTGTGTGGCGTTTTATTGTAAGACTATAAATACTCTCTACCTTCCAAGGTAGAGAGTTGGAGCTCATAATAAGATTTTTCTTTCTCTCACTAAAGTTCCCTAAACCTCTAACTTTCTCTCTCTAAAACTCATCTCCTATACGCCTATGTATGATTGTGTTATGATGTGTATGTGAAATCCAATATCTTTGTTGATCCCAGTTGAGCAAACGATCTAATATAGAAACTGACTTGTAACAAAAGTTTATCAAGTATTACGCGGAATTTAACACTTGATCTTAAGAAGAAGAACAATTAACATTCAACACCTCAATATTATTTATTAATACGAATACTCTTACAGTATTAGGGTTTTGCAACCTTGAAGTGTATCGACCTTAGATATAAAACATACGTATATCTAACCTATCCTAGGACCTCCTTTTATAGGCTAAGGAGTCCTATACAATATAAAATACGTAACCTACAAGATAAATATCTTTTCCATATTTATCTAATACAATAAACTAACCGACTATAGAAAACTAGCAGTGCTTACTACATACTATCAGCAGTTACATAATACTACTAGCCGCGGTTATCTTCATCCGTGGTTACACTCTTCAGTCCGTGGTTACATCAAGCTTGTCCGTGGTTCCAGTACTTAGAGTAATTCATTATCCAAGGAACCTAAAACCCAACAATCCTCCCCTAAACTTGATAAATTCCAACAGAATTCTTCAAGTTTTCTTTAAGCTCAAAACATCTGAATTGGAGGATGTAGCCAAACACTTACTAGCTTTAAGTATCTTCTCATACTTCTTCAACAAATCATAAGCTTGACCATCATAAGATACTAACATCTTGAAACAACCAGGCTTCAACATCTGAGCAATTATTCCTGGATGCTTATTCAATTGTGGATAATCACCTTCAACAAGCATATGAATAATCTGTCCAGAAACAATTAAAACATGAACTCCACAAGTTTGATATAAAAACCATCTAGTAACTTGACCATTGCAGAGTCCTTGTCATTCAGGTTCATCATGAGTAGGCTCAAATAGAATCTTCAAATTATGATACATCAGCCTCTCATGGTAATCATCTGGATGTACTTCACCAAATTTATTCTTGTAAAGTATCCAAAGATTCAACAAATCATCTCTATCAAAATACTGAAGCATTTGTGAAAATTTATTATACTCAGAAACTTCATTGTTGAGTCTTAGAATTTTCCAAACCCCTTCACTTCCATCTAAAAGCTTAAACTCATAAGAAATGATTTGATTTACATCTTCAACAACTTTCAATCTTTTAGAATCAGATGTCACCTGAACCTCAGATTTTCTTTTTCTTTTACTTTGCATCCATTCATCATGTTCTTTAATCCACTCTTCTTCCTTTTTAGAATTCATTGGACAAAAGTCATCATTGTTAATCTTCATACATCTCTCATAAATCTCAAAAATTCTTTTAAATGAACAACTACTGAGATTATCAGAAACATATATTCCTGAATTCTTGATAATCTTCATCAATACATTCCTCAGCTGAGCAATAGTAGGAGGTTTCCTTCTTACAACTCGCTTCTTTTCTTTACTAACCTTCCTTGCCAGTATACCCAAAAGTCTAGCTTTTTCTTCATCATCAAACAAAGCCCATTCTTTTACAGTATACTCATCATTTATTAATTCAGAAGCTTCAAGATAATTTTGTGATTCATACCATGTAGCTAACAATTTCTGACTAGCTTCTTCTTCATCTTGCTTTCTCTTCATCAAAATTGCTTTATCCTCAGCTTCCATATTTTTAGCATACTCTGCATCATAAGCTTCTTGTTCTGCTTTATTTTTAAACTTCAGCACTACCTCTTTACCTTTTCCAACATTAGATTTAACCACTTTCTTTTTCAAAGGTTCACCAATAACCAAACTTTTACCTCTTGGTTTAGTAGCAGTAGACTGAACAGATAAAACAGGTGCAATGGTTGATGTAGGTATAGATGATGTTTTGCTCAGATTAATCAATGTACTCGCAGCCTCTTTCTCTACTTCTTTAGACTTAGATGGTAATTCAGAAAGAGTTGTAACAACAGTAGAAGTAGTTGTGATAGCAATGGGTATGACAGTAGTAGAAACAATAGCCAAGTCTGAAACTACATCAGTGGTTACAAAAGTACTAACCATGGTTTCAGATATACTATCAGTTGTTGTGTTCTGCACTGCATCAACATTCTTCAATTCTTCAAGAACAACCGCATTCCCATCTTTATCAGAAACATAAAAATCTTGATCTCCACTGTCAACATCTTCCTCCATAGTTACACCAACAGATACATCCACAGCCTCCCCTGAATTCATACCATCACTCCTCCCCTGTTTGGATACATCTTTCACATTCAGAGCAGCAGAGGAGTTCACCTTCTTTTTCTTTCGTCGCAGAGCTTTCAAAACAGCAACTCCAGGTCTTTTCACTTTCTCCAAAACCAATACTTTATGCTTCAACCTCCGAATATCCTTACCCTGAAGCACAGATAACTCCTGTAGACCAGAGACAGTACCCTCCAATTTAGCACACTTAACCGTCAATTCATTTAAACGTTCAAGAATATCCTCCCCACTTCGACCTGTGTGAACTGGTCCGAGAGGTGGTTCATTGGAAAAGTCATCATGTACAAAGTCATTAACCGTCAATTCAATGTCAGGTTCCAATCTATCCTCATCACTTCGAGCTGTGTGAACTGCTCCGAGCGGTGAATCCTTGGATATAGAAAACATAGCACCAGACCGAGCCTGATCATCTATGTACCCTGTAGCAGCCAGTTGGCTAGGGATACCTCCACCTGTGTTAAGCTCCAAAGAACTGTCCACATTAGGAGTTGCCAAAGGTTGGGTCTTATTGATGTTTCCACTATCCTGACCAGCATCTAAGCATGAATCAGTAGTGGAAGCCCTTCCAATCATGTCACCTCCACTCCTTGTGACAGCCTCATTAACCATACCACTAGCACTAGCCTGAGGAAGCTGAGTGCCCTGTGTTCTCCTAGTCCATGATGCAAGACCTTCATTAAACTCAGAATCAGTAGGAAAATTAAGCATGTGAGGAAATAAAGGAACATCTCTAATGACAACATTCTGTGGCTGATTCCTCATATGGGCAAACACTCTAGGAAGCATACGATGTACCTCATACTCTCTAATATGTTCAATAGGATCCTGTATTTGATGTTCCACAAGCAATTGAACAAACCTAGGATACAAATAATATTTACCCTTCTTCCTAATATTCTGCACTAACCCCTCATATATCATCCTAGACCAGTTAAATTTCCTTCCATCAGACAAACAAATAAGAGCAGTAGCAATTTTTGAAGGAAAATCATTAAAGCCTGTGGTCTTATTGCTCATACACATCAACAAAGTGTGAATCAAAAACTTCCATTGTTGAGAAAACATACTCTTAAAAAATTGTACCTTTTCACCTCTGTATGTGTATCCTAATCTCTCTAAACCAGCCACAATCTCAACATCAGAAAGATTATCAACACCATCAGCATCATCAAGCGTCAAAACTTCTCTAAGAAGCTCCTCAGAAACCAAAATAGCATTCTCATCCACCTTAGTACTAAAAACCTCCAACCCATTAACCTCTTCAATTTTTGCATTCTTCCAAAACTGACGTATATAGGCTTTAAGAATGGTAAGTTCAACCGTTAAAGCAAAGTGAATGGGACTATGAACAAGGAAATCAATCATTTGATGGAACCCTTCAGAGCGAGCATCTTTGGTGAGAATAGCAACAAGATTATGTGAAGTGGAGTACGTCTCAGCCATTGTGATTAATGATGTAAATGAATTGGGTTTGTGAAGAAATCAACAAAAGTGATTAGGGTTTAAGGATTTTGGAAATTGTAAGTGGTTAGAAGATTAAAGAAAGTGATCCATCCGTGATTTTGGTAAGTGATATATACTTTTGCTAAAGTGTCAAAACAACCCCTGTAGTATCCATAACAGAGAATCATACTATCCGCTGTTCCACAACAACTGTCCGCAGTTGTAACACACCATCAGTGGATACAGACTATCACTCCTCCTAACTGGTCCAAATTAGAGCAAGCAAATCCATGCCACTTGAAAAGTGATCTCACAAGATATAAAGGATTACACAAAAACTATCTGTCACTTAAATTTTTTTTTTTTTTTTTACACAAACACAAGCAGCAAACACACTAGCTCCTTATGCACACACATCCTTCTTTCCTGCAAGACAACACAAAACAAACACAGAGACAAAGATTATAGTTGTCAGTGGTTAGAAATAGCCAGAAGTGGTTACAAATGACCTATCCGGGGTTAAAACAGGAAAGTCAACATAGTCAACTTCTAGAATATATCACAGTCCAATCCCCAAGAACCTCATTAACTCTCCAACCACATTTAACCTGCCCCATAGTTACTTCAGTAACCCTAAACTTCACTTATAAAAAGCACCCAAATATCATATAACGCCCAAACCAATCAAGAGATAAAAACCCTAATTGCTCCAAAATCCCAAATCAATCAAAATGTGGAACCCTAGTTGGAACAAACTAGAAGTGGTGGATCTAACCTCCTCCTCATCCTCTTCATCATCTTCATCATCAAGTGAAGAAGGAAACCCATGGCTGACCTATTTGCCTCCATTAGAACCAAGACCAAGAAAATCTCCATTTCTCCCATCATCTGAAGATGATAGTGTGGTGAATCCAAGTGATGCCTCTGAAGACTCTGATGACTCTTCTAAGAAGAGGACTTCAAACCCCAAACCTTCATCATCTAACCCCCAACCAAGACCACGAGCAAGAAACCCACCACTCCCTAATGACAGAGAGGTGGTTCTTGGTCTTAGTGCACCAAGTCATGGTGCTTCTTCACACATAGTAACCAGGAAGGGAAAAGGGAAGATGGAGTAAGTTGCTGAATGGTTGTAAGACAAGATGGAGCACAAGAAAAATATCATATCATCCATCTATCTGCCACAATCAGCTTCAGCTTCATCGTTTGCATCAATCCATCCTTTCCATTTTGATCCTTAGCTGCTTCGTTTGCATATGATAAATGCATATCCAGCATTCAAACGATATCAGCAAGGATAGTAGTAGTAGAAATATTAGGAGAAAATCATGTATAGATGTAGTCTTTATTTAGAACTTGAAGTTTCATTGTAAGCTGTAAGCTGTAAACTGCTTTGTTGAATGAACAATGTAACTTCAGTACTTCTTGCATCTCTATAATGATTTAGCATTTTCCTGCACAGTAGTTAGTGGAAACACAGAACAACTAGCAATGGATAGATCAACTCTATCAGTGGTTAGAAGCAACACTATCAGTGGATATAAAAGAAATAGCAATACTTTAGATTACATAATAACAGTCCAATACTTTTACAAACTTATACAAAACAATTTGATAATTTTAGAGATTAATCATTCCAATACTAACAACAAGATACTGAAACCTCCCCACATCAAAAGCTTTTGTGAGAAGATCAGCAACATTGAAATCAGTATGGATTTTTACCATTTGAATCAACCTTTTCTCATTACAATCTCTAATAAAATGATGTCTTATCTCAATATGTTTAGTTCTAGAATGTAAAACAGGATTTTTGATAATGCAAATTGTACTGTTATTATCAATGTAAATCTTAGTATGCATAAAATTGTACCCAAAGTCCAGCAATTGATTCTGAATCCAAAGAACTTGACCACAACAACTAGCAGCAGCCACATATTCAGCCTCAGTTGTAGAATTAGCCACAATAGTTTGCTTTTTACACTGCCAAGAAATTAATCTGCTTCCCAAGAACTGACATCCTCCAGTGGTAGACTTCCTATCCAGACTAGCTCCAGCATAGTCACTATCAGTGTAGGCCACCAAATCAAAAGGAGAATCCTTAGAGTACCAAAGGCCCAATTTAGGATGACCTTTCAAATATCTAAAGATCCTCTTAACAACATTCATGTGTGAGGTATTGGGTGTTACTTGAAATCTTGCACACACACATACTGAGAACATAATGTCTGGCCTAGATGCAGTCAGATACATCAAAGATCCAATCATGGATCTGTACAACTTCAAATCAACTTTGGGACTTCCATCATCTGGTAGCATAGGTTTTTGAGTCTCCATAGGTGTACTTGCACTTTTTACATCTTGAAACCCAAATTTCTTCAACACATCAGCTACATACTTGTCTTGACTAATGAAAATACCATCAGTCCTTTGTTGAACCTGTAGCCCCAAAAAGAAAGTGAGTTCTCCCATAGAACTCATCTGAAACTTATCATGCATAAGTTTCTCAAAATCTCTGCACAGCTCCTTGTTAGTAGACCCAAAGATGATGTCATCTACATAAACCTGAACCAGTAAAATATCATCTTTGTGCTTTCTAATGAACAAAGTTTTATCAATCAGTCCTCTTTTAAACCCATTGTCCATCAAATAAGTAGATAGGCATTCATACCATGCCCTAGGAGCCTGATGCAGTCCATACATAGCCTTCCTCACCCTGTAAACCTTGTCAGGATGATCAGGATCTTCAAAACCAGGAGGTTGACAAACATATACCTCCTCATCAATAGTGCCATATAAAAATGCACTTTTAACATCCATCTGATACACAACAAAATTCTTGAATGAAGCATAAGCCAAAAAAAATCTAATAGCCTCTATCCTTGCAACTGGTGCAAATACTTCATCATAGTCCAAACCTTCAGTTTGTGTATATCCTTGAGCAACCAACCTTGACTTGTTCCTCACTAAAATTCCTCTTTCATCCCTTTTGTTTCTGAACACCCATTTAGTCCCAATAGCCGTCTTCCCATTTGGAAGATCAACCAATGTCCAAACCTCTTGAAGTTTGAACTGGAGAAGCTCCTCTTGCATTGATTCTACCCATCCTTCTTCTGTTATAGCTTCTTCTACTCTCTTGGGCTCCTTTTGAGACAGAAAACAAGCAAACAAGCAATTTTGCAGATCTTTATGACTATTTCTTTTGTGAAGAGATCTTGCAAAGAACCCATGTTCAGGAAAGGGTTCTGAGTTCTTTACCCTGCTTCTTGTTTGAACTGGAGTATTCAAATTTCCAAGAATCTGTTCCTTGGGATGAATCTTGTGAATTCTGGTAGAAGTAATTGGACTTTCATTAATAACAGTGTCCAAATTAGTCAAATTAGCATTGAAGAATTCATCCATGTCTTCATCATCAGTAGGAGTATCAATCTCTATTAATTCAGGCATATCAGGATCATGTGGATACTCCTCATCACCAAATAGTGGCTTTGGATTAGGTCCAAAGAAAGTACTATCACTAGTACTTGTAGCCGGAATTTCACTTGAACTATCAGTGGTAGAAGATGGCTTGTCAGCGTTTACAGATGGTCTATCAGCACTTTCAGTAGGCTTAGCAGTGCTTGCAGACTGCTTTTTCTTCTTTTCAATTTCTTCTACCGACACTGAGTTATCTTGCAACAACTCATCCTTATCTTGATGATGATCAACTTTGACTCCAGAATTCTGTACATCATCATCAGAGGGACCTTGCTTGTGTATGATGGAAGGAACAGTACCAGCTTTCCACTTTTCAACCAAATAGAACTCTGTTGGAGAATCAGCTTCCTTTGAAGATTTATCTACTTCAGAATCCTTTTGTATACCTGTATCAGCATTAGTGGAAGTTTCTGCAATGATAGGCTCATAATTCATAGATTTGGTTAGCATATCAATGTTAAACAGCCAGTCTGGTCCTTTGGTCTCAACACTAGGAGTCTTTTCACTGAATTGAACATGTAGGTTCTCTTCAACAATTCTAGTCCTCCTATTGTAAACTCTAAAGGCTTTACTATTTGTAGAATAGCCTAAAAAGTATCCATCATCTGCTTTTTCTTGAAACTTGCCTAGGTAGTCTATGGTATTCAAAATGGTAACAGGACACCCAAAAGGTTTTAGGAATGCAATCATTGGCTTCCTATCATGTAACAGCTCATAGGGGGTCTTGTTATGAGGCTTCACTACCTTACTTCTGTTTTGCACATAACATGCAATTCCTACAGCTTCAGCCCAAAAGGTAGTTGGTAACTTAGATTCTGACAACATTGTCCTAGCAGCCTCAATTAGTGTTCTATTTTTCCTTTCAGCTACACCATTCTGTTGTGGTGTTCTAGCAACACTAAATTGTCTTTCAATACCTTTAGCTACACAGAACTGATTCATCACATCATTCTTAAACTCAGTTCCATTATCACATCTGATTACTTTGACCTTATGACTTACTAGATTTTCTATCTTAGTAATGAAACTCTTAAGAATCGCACTAGTCTCACTCTTAGTAGCCAAAAAGTATACCCAAGAAAATCTACTATAATCATCAGTGATAACTAGGCAATATTGCTTATGGTTCAAGCTTCTAACAAAGGTTGGTCCAAATAAGTCCATATGAAGCATAAACAGTGGTTGTGTTATGGTGTTTACAGTTTTGGTCTTACAAGAAGCTCTATGTTGTTTTCCTTTTTGACAGGCCACACACAGTTCCTTACACTCAAAAACCTTTGAAGGTAACCCTCTCACTAAGTTTCCTTTTACCAGTTTATTGATTGTTTTGTAATTGAGATGACCTAGCCTTCTATGCCACAATTTTGACTCATCAACAGATGCTTTAGCAAACAAACATAAGGACCTATTAGGAAGAACATTTTTAAGATTAAAACAATATATATTTTCCTTCCTAGGTACCCTAAGTTGTATAAACTTCTCATCAGGCATCTTAAACTCAGGAGATAACACCACACACTCAGTTTCCCCAAAAAGTACCCAGTTTTTCTTATCACACATTTGAGAAACACTGAATAAATTGTACTTAAGTCCCTGTACCAAATAGACCTTTTCAAAGTCTAGCTTCCCTGTTCTGATTGTGCCTCTGCCAAGTATCTTTCCTACCTTTGGATCATTGCCAAATGCCACATATCCTCCATCATAAGCTTCAAAATCTTCCAAATTGCTTCCATCCCAAGTCATGTGCCCAGAGCAACAACTATCAAAAACTCCTTTATCTTTTAGCTCAGTTTGAAGATTGCCCTGCACATAAGATTACACAAGTTAGTTTCTTTTGTGGACCCAAGTCAGTACTGACTTGGGTCTGCCCTGTGCATCAAAATATTCAAATTTCGTTAGGTCCATTGATGCACAGTTGACATATGGTAAAACCTTTGTCTTAGGCTTCCATTGCCAACTTGCTGAGGCCTTAACAGCATAAAAATGATTTCCAACCACTGTATCAGTTATCACCTTTGGAATTTTTAAAACTTCTTTTGAATCAGTGGTGATATTTGGCTTATCAGTGGTTTGACACTGCTTAGCCGTGTTTACATTTTGCTTAGCAGTGGTTGGAACCCATTTAGGTGAAGCAGTGACAATTGATTTTGTATTCCCATTTCTCATCAGCACTGCTCTTAGAATCATGTTACTGTTAGGATGAGGGTTTGTTTTTCTTGAAAAGTTTTTATGATTTACCCTCCTCCAATGATTCCAAACTTGTGGTCTGTTTTTATGACAATTTCTCTGTAAGTGTTCAAAACTACCACACACAAAACAAGCCTTATTAACACATTGAAACTCATCACCTAATCTGTTAGAAATTAGACCATTTAAGCTTCTTTGATTACCCCTAGGTTGATATTGTTTCATCTGTTCCCTAGGAATTTCCCTGTACTCTACTACTTTCTTGGTAACTTTAGCTCCAAATCTAGGTACAGGGTTGACTTGCTTAGAATCAACTTTCTTAACTGTCTCTATCTTTTCAGACTTAGTTGATTCAGTTCTATCATCCTCAGAATCTGATTCCCAATCTTCAATTATGGGAGCACCAGATAACTTATCAGAACTTATCTTAGGTGTTTCAGTCTTATTTACTTTTTCAACAGGTTTATTAAAACTGAATTCACTACTAAATGACAGTTCTTTAGCAGGTGGTGCATGTTTCATCAAAGGGGGTGGTGGCATATCGTTGTATCATAAACCAGTACCATCTTTGAACAGTTTTTGGCCTATTGGTTTCCTAACTAGATCAGAAGCATATTGTGTTTTAGCAACCCTAACAACATGTTTTTCTTTTTCATCTAGAGCCTGTAGTTTAACACTTTCTGCCTCAGCTAGTTTATCTTTAAGCATTTTAATCTCTCTGTTCTTAAGATCAATTTCACCACCTAAAATATTGATCTTTTCTACATACTCAAACTCACATTTAATACAGAATTTTAGCTTCTCTTCCACACCCTCTAAACCAACTCTATATCCTAAGTTATCTAGAGTCAATCTCTCTACTTCTTTTCTCATACTCTCAGTGATAGCCTTTTGAGACTCTAAGTTATCAGAACATGATTTAAAAGAACAAGTAGATGCTTTAGAATCATTAGATACCTCAGAATCTGAACCAGAAGATGAAGCATAGGCCATTAGAGCAAAGTTATGCTCTTTTGAAGCTTCACTAGCAAGAAAAGCTGCATTTGGACCTTCTTCAATCTGATCACTCCAATCATAATCAACAAGTCCATCCTGAGCAACCAAAGCTGAAGAAATAGTAGGCTCTTCTGTTGTCTTCTTAATACCTTCAAGTCTTTTAGGAGCTCGACATTCCCTAGCAAAGTGACCTTTCTTTTTGCAGTTAAAGCACTCCATCTTGCTTTTGTCGAATCCAGCTCTCCTTTGACCATCATACTTAACCTGTCTTCCAGTCCTCCTCAGAAACTTCCTTGCTTAGAGAGTCAACATTGCCATTTGCCATTGAAGATTAATCTCTTCAAGATCATCAGGATCAATTTGATCCAGATCTTGATTCAGCACAGTAACACTGGTAGTTAAATCAGCCAGAAAAGCACAGATTGCACCATCACTGACATTATCACTAACAGTGGTATTGTTTGCAATAGCCGTGGTTATACCATAGGCAACAGTGGATACATCTTGTGAGCTTTTGTGATTTGTGGATACAAAAGCAATGTTTTGATTTGTAGAAGACGAGTTAGAAAAGGTATTCTCAGACTCATAGACCTTCAAGTTATTGAAGAGATTGTCTAGAGTCATTGTAGCAAAGTCCGTCTTGTTTCTCTACACAATAGTATGAATAGCCCAATCAGATGATAAGCTCCTTATGAACTTCAAATTAATATCTTCTTGAAGGAACTTGTAACCTACTGCCTTCATTTGACTTATGAGTTTTTGAAGCCTATTGTATGTGCCATCAATCTTTTCTCCACTTTGAGCAGTGAAGGTTTCAAACTGATGCTTAAGCATGTTCATCCTTGACTTCTTGGTAGCTTCATTACCAGCAAACCTTAATTCAAGAGCATCCAATAGTTCTTTAGCCGACTCATACTGATCAAAGTCTAATGCAAACTCATTAGGTATTCCCATGGAGAGAAGACTGTGAGCTTTGATCTCCATCTTCTTCTTAGCTTTATCAGGTTCACTAACAATGGTAATCTCCTTACCATCCTCACCCTTCAAAGGAAGAGTATCTCCTTTTTCAACAACATCCCATAGAGCATAATCAATCATGCGAATGTATTGCCTCATTCGCATCCTCCAAATTTGATATTCACCATGTTTGAGCATGGGCACCTTTGAAGCAGTCACCATATGAGTTTCTTCAGACATCTTAACTTACTTGAGTACAGATTAACAGACTTCTTCTTGATAACAGTTTCTAGATCACAAGCTCTGATACCACTTGTTGATCCCAGTTGAGCAAGCGATCTAATATAGAAACTGACTTGTAACAAAAGCTTATCAAGTATTACGCGGAATTTAACACTTGATCTTAAGAAGAAGAACAATTAACATTCAACACCTCAATATTATTTATTAATACGAATACTCTTACAGTATTAGGGTTTTGCAACCTTGAAGTGTATCGACCTTAGATATAAAACATACGTATATCTAACCTATCCTAGGACCTCCTTTTATAGGCTAAGGAGTCCTATACAATATACAATACGTAACCTACAAGATAAATATCTTTTCCATATTTATCTAATACAATAAACTAACCGACTATAGAAAACTAGCAGTGCTTACTACATACTATCAGCAGTTACATAATACTACTAGCCGCGGTTATCTTCATCCGTGGTTACACTCTTCAGTCCGTGGTTACATCAAGCTTGTCCGTGGTTCCAGTACTTAGAGTAATTCATTATCCAAGGAACCTAAAACCCAACAATCTTACACAAGAGATGGATGAAGAAAGACCTTTTTACTCCTCGTCTTCCTCCTGAAGACGTTTGAGTGTTTCTGGTTGAAGGCTTTTCAAGCCAAGTCGTGGAAGAATAAACTCAAAACGTTCTCTTGGAAGAGCTTTGGTGAAGATGTCTGCTAACTGGTATTCTGACTTCACAAAATAGAGTTCCACCACACCGTTTTCTACTTGTTCCCGGATGAAATGATGTCGAATATCGATGTGCTTTGCTCTTGAATGTTGAACGTTGTTGCATGAGAGAGCAATAGCACTTTTATTATCACAGTACCGAGGGTTTTTGTTGAATTCAAAGCCATAGTCAGATAATTGGGATCTCATCCAAAGGATTTGAGCACAACAAGATGACATGGCTATGTATTCAGCCTCTGTAGAGGAAATAGAAGTACTCATTTGCTTCTTTGAAGACCAACTCACAAGCTTATCACCAAAAACCTGAGCACCTCCTGACGTACTTCGACGTGTATCTTGACATCCTGCATGACCAGCATCTGCATAGGCTGTTAGTGACATACCGGTGTCCTTCGGGTACCAAAGTCCCATGTTGATGGTTCCTTGGAGATACCGAAAGACTCGTTTAACCGCTTAAAGGTGCTTTTTAGTAGGCTTAGCCTGATATCTAGCACACATGCACACAGCAAACAAGATGTCTGGTCTACTAGCTGTGAGGTACATCAGGGATCCAATCATACTACGATATTTCGTTTGATCTACCATGATCCCTGGGTGGTCCTCATCCAGCTTGGTACGCTCAATCATGGGAGTGTCAACGGTGTCACATGAAACAAATCCAAATTTCTTTAAGATCTCATTTGCATATTTAGATTGATTTATAAAAATACCTCCGGGACTTTGTGAAATTTGTAATCCCAAGAAAAATGACATTTGTCCCATCATTGACATTTGAAATTTGGAACCCATTTCTTTTGAAAAACGATCACATTCATTGGGGTCAGTTGAGGCAAAGATAATATCATCAACATAAATCTGAACGTGAATTAAATGTTTGCCTGACTTTTTGGTGAACAATGTCGGATCAACTGCTCCCTTGCTGAATCCAGTAGATAGAAGAAACTTTGAGAGCATATCATACCATGCTCTAGGAGCTTGCTTCAAACTGTAAAGGGCCTTTTTCAATTGATAGACATGAGTAGGATGCTCTGGATTCACAAAACCCTATGGCTGGCTGACGTAAACCACCTCTTTCAAATCACCATTAAGAAAGGCGGTTTTCACATCCATCTGATATATGACCATGTTCTTACTAGCCGCATTAGCCAAGAAGATTCTGATAGCTTCGATACGAGCAACAGGAGCAAAAGATTCCTCAAAGTCAATACCTTCTTCTTGACGATATCCTTTAGCCACTAATCCTAGCCTTATTTTTCGACACATCACCATGCTCATCAAGCTTCACTTTGAAGATCCACTTTAGAGCAATGATCATAGCACAGTATGGAGCAGGGACTAATTCCCATACATCTAATCGATCAAACTCATGAATTTCTTCTTGCATGGCATTGAACCAGCTGTCTTCATTCATAGCAGTTTTAACATCTTTAGGTTCGATCTTAGAGAGTACGGAGTTGAAGAAGCACCATAAGGCATCAGTAGCAATTGTTTTCGTGTGGATACCGGATGAGAAAGGTTTCCAATGATGTTGTCCAATGGGTGATCATGTGTCCATTTTCTAAGGTGTTCATGTGGTTGTTGTTGTGGAACTGAAGTAGCAGAGTCGATGTCTCCTGATGAAGATGGTTCAGATGATGAATCAGGAGAAAATATATTTTCAAATGGAGCATCTTCGGGAGTAGAAAAGGGATTAACTTCATCTTGTGAATCAGAAGAAATTCCTTGATGTACACTCGGTGATTGAAGATTTGTTGACGAGACTGATTGATCAGCAGCAGGCGCTTCCTGACTTAATGACATAGAAACTGAAGGATTGACTTCATTGACAGGGATAGAAGCAGCCTCTGATGATGGGATTGACAGATCATTAGCAGTTGGTTCATAGTGTTCATCAAACATTGGATCAAATAGGTTCTTCAAGTCATCTTCTGAAGGAGGTACATAAGGAGTTGCTGGCGAGGAGCCGTAAACAAGAGTAGAACTGATGGGACTACATGATGATGCGGGTCCAGAACTGGGTTGTCCTGGAGCCATTGGACCGGTTAGCTCATCGAACGTAACGTGAATTGTTTCCATGATATTTCAGGTTCTTTTGTTGTAGATTCGGTATCCCTTTTTGTTTGGTGCATATCCTACAAACACTCCAATGTCTGCTTTAGCTTTAAGTTTGCCTAAGTCTTGACCCTCATTAGTTGGATAACACAATGCACCAAACACACGAAGTAATGATAAATTAGGTTTTCTATTGTGGACAAGTTCATATGGAGTTTTTCCATGAGCAGTGTGAATTAGGGATCGATTTTGAGTGTAGCATGCAGTGGCAATGGCTTCAGCCCAGAGAAACATTGGAACCTTTGAGTAAATCAGCATTGTTCTTGCGACTTCCACAAGAGTTCGATTTCGTCTTTCAACTACACCGTTCTGTTGAGGAGTTCGTAGAACACTTCTTTGATGACTGATTCCAACACTTTCATAAAACTCACTAAGTTGTTTATTAACAAACTCAGTTCCATTGTCTGTTCGGATGATTCTGACAGTTTTGTTAAGTCGAACCTGAAGCTGTTTGATAAGTTTGATGATGATATCTGGTGTTTCATCCTTTGTCCTTAAGAACTTAACCCAGGTGAATCGAGAGTAATCATCAACCACAACTAATACATATTTCTTCCCAAAGATATTCTGCACTCTCATGGGTCCACATAAGTCCATGTGAATTGTATGAAAAACTTCTGTAACTGAGTTTGTAGGCTTGGGTTTGTGGGTATATTTCTTGCTTTTTCCCAATTGGCAAGCTGAACAAAGATGATCCTTTTCATACTTTAGTCTAGGTAAACCTACAAATAAGTCCTTTCTGGAGAGATCATTGATGGTGCCGAAGTTCAAGTGATTGAGACGACGATGCCATAACCATGACTTTGTTTTTGAAGCCCTTGACAACAAGCAAATTGGAGAAGACTTCATCATATCTTCGATATAGATGGTGTATAGATTTGAACCACGAGTTCCTCTTAAAATTTCCTTACCATCAAGTTCTCTAACGAAACAGGTATGTTTTCTGAATGCCATTTCTAGATCAGAATCACAGAATTGACCGACAGAAAATAAGTTATGACCAAGACCTTCTACGTAGTATACCCTGGAGATAACACTATCACCGACAACATAATCTCCATAACCCATAATTGCACCAAAATGATCATTCCCGAATCTAACTGTCCCGATGAATTTACTCACGAAGTTCATGAGCCGCGACCGATCTCCAGTCATATGCTTGGAACAGCCTAAGTCCAGGTACCACAGAACGATTTGAACGATCTGCAGTTGAACAAAGACAAGAATGGATAACTGGATAATTGGGATCCCCATGCAAGAATGGGTTCCATTTGGTTAGTAACAGTGATTGGAACACTCACATCAGAAATAGAAACACCCATATCAGAAATAGAAGCAATGGAATCATTAGAAATAGATGCAGTGCTAGTGTCCGTATTTGACCTATTCAAAGTATGTTCACTTCTTAAAGGAATAGTTCTACCAGTAGGCATCCATTTTCTAGTGGGCATTGTCTTAGTAAATTGAGGGTAAAACTCATTAACCTTACGGCCAGTAGGTATCCATTGATAACCTATATTACTAAATTTTCTTCCTGTGGGTTTCCACTGTTTTCTAACTTTCTTTTGCCTTTGCCTTTTAGCCTTCTTAGCTTGATTTTTATAATCAGCAGTTTTAACTGGGAAATTTATAGCATTAGACAACCCATTCACAACACATTCATGATTAGTACCAGAAATCAAGCATTCATTACATGTTTTGCAAGTAGTAGCAAAATTCGAATTAATTACAGTACGCTTATAGCTAATACTGGAATCAACACGATTCGTTTTATTCAACTCAAACATAGTTTTCCTAGGGTGATCTTCTACTCTTTTCCAATGCACATTCTTAGCTTGCAAGGTCCTATCATTCCTTGTATTGCCTTGAGACTTTGACATGCTCGCTTTAATGTCACTGATTACTCCTGTAGAGGGAATGGGAACATTAGTTGGTTTTGCTACTTTTTGCATTTCCTGTTTAGATGTGCTGGGATGTGAACTATTTGAAGGTGTACTAAAGTTCACTTTCTTAACACTAGAGGTGCTGGGATCTGAACTACTTGAAGGCATACTAAAGTTCACATTCATAACATTGGGCATTGAATGACTTGCATACTTGGCACTAGGCATAGAACAAGGTATCAAGGGATTGACTTGCTCACCTAAGGTTTTAGGGCATATTGTAATTAAGCATTCTAGAAGTTCTTGAAATCGTTTGGCATATAAGCATGCATGGCCAATTGCATTATCAAGTGGTTTCTCTAACTTATCCTCTTCTACAATCTCAAGGAGACATTCTAGGCTGTCCTTAAATATGAAATGACGTTTAACCTTTTCATTTTCTTCTAGAAAACTCTCATTTTCCTTTTGTAAAGCATTAACCAAGTTTTGAAGATGAAAGTTTTGAGAATTCTGAGAATCTAAAGGAGGAGGCATTTGGGAGCCAGTCACATTGTTCATTTCACCCTTTAATTGAGAAATTTGGGCTTTCAACTTTCTGATCGCGTTACAGTGAGCTTGAATCTGTTCATCACGTTTGTTTATTTCAAAAACTGCATCAAACTCTGGAATATCTGAGGATATCTTGATGTTTGAGGTTTTATCATTTTCTTTGAGATGTTGATATTTTAGTTGTAAATCAAAATGTTCAACTTCTAGTTTAGAAAAATGTTTTACCAAATTATCGTGATCATCCTGTTCAATTTTCTCACTTAGTTTAGATTTTTTGATTTCAAGGTCAATGACACGATCATGGGAGACTTTCAAAGCAACAGATAATTCATGAAATTGAGAAGCAGTAATAGAACAATTAGTGGCAGTATAGAACACATCTTGAGAGATACATTCAGAAATCAGATTCTCATTTAAGGTATGCAAGTTCTTCCTCTCAATTTCATTATATTTTAACGCTCGCTCATAGTTACTAACTTCAACTATCATTGTATCAAATTCCTTTTCCATTCCTTTAATATCTGTATCTATCACCTTTTTAAGACTCTCAAATTGATCTTTTAGTTGTTTAAAGAATGGCATGACCTCAGTTAAATAACATTCTTTTGTTTGCTCAAAACCCCTTTCCCCTTCAGTTATCCCAGTGGGTGTGATCCTTTTCTTACAAGTTTTCTCAAAGTCAACAAATAATTGAAATATAACATATTGACTGATTAAGGTCTTGCTCTTAGTGGCAATAGTTCTAGGAACTAAATGCATTGGTGTATTTGGAGGATACACAGTCGCTGCAGGCATTTTCCTTAGGGGAGGGTTTGTTTCAACAAGATTTTCAGCTTTTTGCTTATCTAAGTCCTTTTTCCAGAGCACTTGTTCAGGTGTTAACAAAGTTTGAGGCTTAAACTTGTTTAAGGAAATCCAATTTTCCTTTTTGTAATCATGGGGTTTGACAATAATCTTATTCTCTTTGCACTTGGGATCGTTAAGCTTCTTATCTATTTTCTCCCTAGATGCATCATCTAATTTTCTATCTTCCTCGGTGCAATCAATGCAACTAGGTGTCTGTCTAGGTTTAAGAATCTCATTGCCATCATAGATTACATTTTGAGCAGCTTTTGCTATCTTACTATACTCAGGGTTGGATTCCTTTATAATGGGGATACTATGCTTATCGCTGAGAACTCTATGCTTCGTGATCATGTGAACAGTCTGAATTGTATTCCCTTGTACGTACAACTTATTTTCGAGCTTGTTTTTCAAGGTTTTTAGATTAGAAAAATCATTCAAAAGTTTTGATTCCTTAGCACTGAATTCTTGCTTAAGCATTTTAACATTTTCTTGAAGTTCTTGTTTTTGCTTAGCAGTTTTAGAAAGCTTTTCTTGTAAGGAGTTTAACTCTTGTTTTAATACCTCTTCTCTAAACTTACTTTTTCTAATAGTTGTACGCATTTGGTCATCGATTTCCCGCTCACGGGTGGTTAACTCAAACTTAGCACGTTGTTCATAAATGGCAACTCGTTCTTTATAGGCATTAAGTTCAGAGATAACAGAATCATCAGGGGCACATGCAGTGTATTCATCAAAAACATAGTCATCATTGACTGCAGAAGATGCATCACTTGGTACAATCTCACTTTCACTTTGTTTCACATATTGATCATATGGGACAACATTGATATTACCCATATTTTCAATATCTGACTCAATAGTTTCAGTTGATTGTACTTTGTCATGCCTCTTTTGCACATCAGCATCATCGTATAGTTTTAATACCTCAGAAATGATTTTGTCTTTGGATGGACCAGCTTGTGGTGATGAAGAGACTTTAGAAGGGACCATTGGAGAAATGCTAGCCATGAAAATTGTTTGTATAGTAGGTTCATCATCAACGTCAGAGTCGTATGCATCACAATCAGCGACTTAAAAGGCATTCTGATGATTATGGCATGTCTCCTGAATTGGCTGCTCTTCCACATCTGCATCATATGTCTTGGCATTTCCCTCAGCAAGAAACAACAACTCCTCTTCATCCAAAGCAGCACCATTATCCTGAGCTTGCACAAGCAACATCTTATCCCTGAAGTACTCTGCATTCTGAGGACGTTTTGGCGATGTGCAGTTCCTTGCAATATGTCCCTCACCACCACAGTTGTAACACTTGATCTGCTTTGCTTGTCCTTGATTTCCATTCTTTCCCATATTCTGATTTGCCACATATCCTCTACCAACTCCACCTCTTCCTTGTTCATACTGCCTTTCTTGAACTGGTTGTACCATTTCCTTCCCATCTCTGACAGTGGCTTGATTGTGTGGATTAGATGTTGTTCTGAGGTTGTTGTTGGTGTGTGGGAGAGTGTTCATGTTTTGACTAACCATGTGAGACAGTTGGTTGATGAAGTTTTCCATGAGTGTGTTAGAGTCTGGAGGCTTATATGATGGATCGGGAATGAGCTTGTAATTACCATTACCAGTGGGTATGACTTGTGAAGCTTTAGTTTTAATCCCAACATTGGTGTAAAATGCAGTTGAATCATTTGATGAACTTATTTCTCCCTGTTTTGATTTGAACTGATTAAGAATCATTTTTTCAAACATGGCATGTCTCTCATTTTGAAGCAGGACGGCATATAGTTGTTCATAGTTGGTGTTCTTCAAACCTTTGGTTAGCTTCACAGAGGTGACAAACTTGTGCCATTCGGGATTCATGTTGTTCACAAATTTTGAGTTCAACTGAATGTTTGGCATGGTCATTTTGATATTCCTCATATCATTAACAAGCTTATGAAATCTCACGTAATACTCATAGACACTCTCATCAGGTTTCATCTTGAAGTGCTCAAATTCATCATAGAGTTGTGATTCTCTGTCTTCCATAGTTAATTTAGAACCTGAGAGAAGCATCTTGACATTATCCCACACTGCCTTGGCTTCTGTGTTGTGATTGATAAGCTTGTAGATCTCCTTTGGAAGACCTTGAAGTATGATGTTAGAAGCCCTGATATCAGCATCGAATCTCTTTTTCTCCTTATCATTGAGCTCATCATATGTCTTTGGTCTGTCTATTCCATAGATCATTGTTCCATCTGCAGCTGTATCAATTAAGACTCTTGTAGTCTCAATCTGATAAGGTCTTTCATCAATCGATTTGAGAATGTTGACCTCATTTTCCTTTCCAAGACAGTACAATCTGATTCTTTGAGCCCAAGAGTCGTAGTCAGTTCTGTCAAGCATGGGTGGACGAGTATCTGAACCAGCTGCTTGAACATCCTCGGCAACAGTGGAGATGATTATAGGTACGTTGGTAGACATGTTTAAAGATTACACGAGATTTTATAACTCAATGATTAAACCGGGAAATAGATTCTTTCACGGGATTTTACTAAATCAAGAGAAAACCGTATAATAACCAAAACTTCAACCAAGTCGCTAAAAAACCTTGAACCAAGTCGCTAAGCACCAAGTTGCTAAGAATTATGACAATAAGTCGCTAGGCACCAAGTCGCTACATATTTTGACAGCAAGTCGCTAAGTACTGATGAGTGTCTAAATACTCATCATTTTTGTACTGTTTAGAATGCCAAAAACATCTGAAAACACTCAGAAATGCATCAAAATGATGAAATATCACAAATAAGTGTTTTATGTGTTTTAAATGCAAAAATATCAAAATCAGATGAAAAACGTATCAAGTTTGCATAATTGGCAGTTTTAGTTCCCCAAGTTTCAAAAGTTGTCAAATTCAGTCCCTGGTAATTCAAAATAAAGAAAAATGTTATTCAAGGTCCCTGAAATATTCTAAGTTGTCAAAAATGGTCCTTGAATGAATCTTTGGTCAAATGGCAGAAAAGGTCCATAAACTTTGAAAAATTGTCATAAATGGTCATTGGATTTATTAAAAATGGAATTTTATGCATAATGGTCCTTGTACTATTCAAAAATGACAATTTTGGTCCTTGTAATATCTTTGGATTGTTGGCAGATTCAGCCCCTCAAAAACAGAAAATTACAACTTTGGTCCTTGTATTATTAAACAAACCATTAGGACCCCTTTTGTATTTAGAACCCCAGCCAATTCAAAAAGACCCCTGCCATATAGCCTTGACCCCCCATTTTGGACCCCCCCTTATAATATCCCTCGGTCAAATCCGGTCAACGCGCGCCAAATACCACAAACACTGTGCATCGTCCTCACCATGCCTGAAATCCAATACCAGAGCTGGTTTTTCCAACTTTTTCCCCTTTCCACCTCACTTCCCAGCTGTATACCAACCCCCCTCCACCTCCACAATCTCCCAAACTTCATTAATGCAAATAACCTGCTCAAAGAAAATTGGCGCCAAAACTCCACTTGTACGAATATGATGAAATATGAAGATCCAATGGCTCAAATATGAAATGACGTTTAACCTTTTCATTTTCTTCTAGAAAACTCTCATTTTCCTTTTGTAAAGCATTAACCAAGTTTTGAAGATGAAAGTTTTGAGAATTCTGAGAATCTAAAGGAGGAGGCATTTGGGAGCCAGTCACATTGTTCATTTCACCCTTTAATTGAGAAATTTGGGCTTTCAACTTTCTGATCGCGTTACAGTGAGCTTGAATCTGTTCATCACGTTTGTTTATTTCAAAAACTGCATCAAACTCTGGAATATCTGAGGATATCTTGATGTTTGAGGTTTTATCATTTTCTTTGAGATGTTGATATTTTAGTTGTAAATCAAAATGTTCAACTTCTAGTTTAGAAAAATGTTTTACCAAATTATCGTGATCATCCTGTTCAATTTTCTCACTTAGTTTAGATTTTTTGATTTCAAGCTCAATGACACGATCATGGGAGACTTTCAAAGCAACAGATAATTCATGAAATTGAGAAGCAGTAATAGAACAATTAGTGGCAGTATAGAACACATCTTGAGAGATACATTCAGAAATCAGATTCTCATTTAAGGTATGCAAGTTCTTCCTCTCAATTTCATTATATTTTAACGCTCGCTCATAGTTACTAACTTCAACTATCATTGTATCAAATTCCTTTTCCATTCCTTTAATATCTGTATCTATCACCTTTTTAAGACTCTCAAATTGATCTTTTAGTTGTTTAAAGAATGGCATGACCTCAGTTAAATAACATTCTTTTGTTTGCTCAAAACCCCTTTCCCCTTCAGTTATCCCAGTGGGTGTGATCCTTTTCTTACAAGTTTTCTCAAAGTCAACAAATAATTGAAATATAACATATTGACTGATTAAGGTCTTGCTCTTAGTGGCAATAGTTCTAGGAACTAAATGCATTGGTGTATTTGGAGGATACACAGTCGCTGCAGGCATTTTCCTTAGGGGAGGGTTTGTTTCAACAAGATTTTCAGCTTTTTGCTTATCTAAGTCCTTTTTCCAGAGCACTTGTTCAGGTGTTAACAAAGTTTGAGGCTTAAACTTGTTTAAGGAAATCCAATTTTCCTTTTTGTAATCATGGGGTTTGACAATAATCTTATTCTCTTTGCACTTGGGATCGTTAAGCTTCTTATCTATTTTCTCCCTAGATGCATCATCTAATTTTCTATCTTCCTCGGTGCAATCAATGCAACTAGGTGTCTGTCTAGGTTTAAGAATCTCATTGCCATCATAGATTACATTTTGAGCAGCTTTTGCTATCTTACTATACTCAGGGTTGGATTCCTTTATAATGGGGATACTATGCTTATCGCTGAGAACTCTATGCTTCGTGATCATGTGAACAGTCTGAATTGTATTCCCTTGTACGTACAACTTATTTTCGAGCTTGTTTTTCAAGGTTTTTAGATTAGAAAAATCATTCAAAAGTTTTGATTCCTTAGCACTGAATTCTTGCTTAAGCATTTTAACATTTTCTTGAAGTTCTTGTTTTTGCTTAGCAGTTTTAGAAAGCTTTTCTTGTAAGGAGTTTAACTCTTGTTTTAATACCTCTTCTCTAAACTTACTTTTTCTAATAGTTGTACGCATTTGGTCATCGATTTCCCGCTCACGGGTGGTTAACTCAAACTTAGCACGTTGTTCATAAATGGCAACTCGTTCTTTATAGGCATTAAGTTCAGAGATAACAGAATCATCAGGGGCACATGCAGTGTATTCATCAAAAACATAGTCATCATTGACTGCAGAAGATGCATCACTTGGTACAATCTCACTTTCACTTTGTTTCACATATTGATCATATGGGACAACATTGATATTACCCATATTTTCAATATCTGACTCAATAGTTTCAGTTGATTGTACTTTGTCATGCCTCTTTTGCACATCAGCATCATCGTATAGTCTTAATACCTCAGAAATGATTTTGTCTTTGGATGGACCAGCTTGTGGTGATGAAGAGACTTTAGAAGGGACCATTGGAGAAATGCTAGCCATGAAAATTGTTTGTATAGTAGGTTCATCATCAACGTCAGAGTCGTATGCATCACAATCAGCGACTTAAAAGGCATTCTGATGATTATGGCATGTCTCCTGAATTGGCTGCTCTTCCACATCTGCATCATATGTCTTGGCATTTCCCTCAGCAAGAAACAACAACTCCTCTTCATCCAAAGCAGCACCATTATCCTGAGCTTGCACAAGCAACATCTTATCCCTGAAGTACTCTGCATTCTGAGGACGTTTTGGCGATGTGCAGTTCCTTGCAATATGTCCCTCACCACCACAGTTGTAACACTTGATCTGCTTTGCTTGTCCTTGATTTCCATTCTTTCCCATATTCTGATTTGCCACATATCCTCTACCAACTCCACCTCTTCCTTGTTCATACTGCCTTTCTTGAACTGGTTGTACCATTTCCTTCCCATCTCTGACAGTGGCTTGATTGTGTGGATTAGATGTTGTTCTGAGGTTGTTGTTGGTGTGTGGGAGAGTGTTCATGTTTTGACTAACCATGTGAGACAGTTGGTTGATGAAGTTTTCCATGAATGTGTTAGAGTCTGGAGGCTTATATGATGGATCGGGAATGAGCTTGTAATTACCATTACCAGTGGGTATGACTTGTGAAGCTTTAGTTGTAATCCCAACATTGGTGTAAAATGCAGTTGAATCATTTGATGAACTTATTTCTCCCTGTTTTGATTTGAACTGATTAAGAATCATTTTTTCAAACATGGCATGTCTCTCATTTTGAAGCAGGACGGCATATAGTTGTTCATAGTTGGTGTTCTTCAAACCTTTGGTTAGCTTCACAGAGGTGACAAACTTGTGCCATTCGGGATTCATGTTGTTCACAAATTTTGAGTTCAACTGAATGTTTGGCATGGTCATTTTGATATTCCTCATATCATTAACAAGCTTATGAAATCTCACGTAATACTCATAGACACTCTCATCAGGTTTCATCTTGAAGTGCTCAAATTCATCATAGAGTTGTGATTCTCTGTCTTCCATAGTTAATTCAGAACCTGAGAGAAGCATCTTGACATTATCCCACACTGCCTTGGCTTCTGTGTTGTGATTGATAAGCTTGTAGATCTCCTTTGGAAGACCTTGAAGTATGATGTTAGAAGCCCTGATATCAGCATCGAATCTCTTTTTCTCCTTATCATTGAGCTCATCATATGTCTTTGGTCTGTCTATTCCATAGATCATTGTTCCATCTGCAGCTGTATCAATTAAGACTCTTGTAGTCTCAATCTGATAAGGTCTTTCATCAATCGATTTGAGAATGTTGACCTCATTTTCCTTTCCAAGACAGTACAATCTGATTCTTTGAGCCCAAGAGTCGTAGTCAGTTCTGTCAAGCATGGGTGGACGAGTATCTGAACCAGCTGCTTGAACATCCTCGGCAACAGTGGAGATGATTATAGGTACGTTGGTAGACATGTTTAAAGATTACACGAGATTTTATAACTCAATGATTAAACCGGGAAATAGATTCTTTCACGGGATTTTACTAAATCAAGAGAAAACCGTATAATAACCAAAACTTCAACCAAGTCGCTAAAAAACCTTGAACCAAGTCGCTAAGCACCAAGTTGCTAAGAATTATGACAATAAGTCGCTAGGCACCAAGTCGCTACATATTTTGACAGCAAGTCGCTAAGTACTGATGAGTGTCTAAATACTCATCATTTTTGTACTGTTTAGAATGCCAAAAACATCTGAAAACACTCAGAAATGCATCAAAATGATGAAATATCACAAATAAGTGTTTTATGTGTTTTAAATGCAAAAATATCAAAATCAGATGAAAAACGTATCAAGTTTGCATAATTGGCAGTTTTAGTTCCCCAAGTTTCAAAAGTTGTCAAATTCAGTCCCTGGTAATTCAAAATAAAGAAAAATGTTATTCAAGGTCCCTGAAATATTCTAAGTTGTCAAAAATGGTCCTTGAATGAATCTTTGGTCAAATGGCAGAAAAGGTCCATAAACTTTGAAAAATTGTCATAAATGGTCATTGGATTTATTAAAAATGGAATTTTATGCATAATGGTCCTTGTACTATTCAAAAATGACAATTTTGGTCCTTGTAATATCTTTGGATTGTTGGCAGATTCAGCCCCTCAAAAACAGAAAATTACAACTTTGGTCCTTGTATTATTAAACAAACCATTAGGACCCCTTTTGTATTTAGAACCCCAGCCAATTCAAAAAGACCCCTGCCATATAGCCTTGACCCCCCATTTTGGACCCCCCCTTATAATATCCCTCGGTCAAATCCGGTCAACGCGCGCCAAATACCACAAACACTGTGCATCGTCCTCACCATGCCTGAAATCCAATACCAGAGCTGGTTTTTCCAACTTTTTCCCCTTTCCACCTCACTTCCCAGCTGTATACCAACCCCCCTCCACCTCCACAATCTCCCAAACTTCATTAATGCAAATAACCTGCTCAAAGAAAATTGGCGCCAAAACTCCACTTGTACGAATATGATGAAATATGAAGATCCAATGGCTCAGATAAGGTGGGATATGTTCAGAGATGTCGACAAGCTCCAAAAAGATCTTTATATAGAAGCTAGAAGCAATGTAGTAGGATATCTAGAGTAATTTTAATATCTTATGTCGTTTTAGCTTAAATTTAAATTCCAGTGTATGTTTTAACTTTTGAACTTTGTATTTCAAGTTTCCAGTATACAATAAAGCTTTTGTGATAATCAATTTCAAGTTTAAGTCTTATTCTCTGTTTATGCAAAATCTTACTTTTGTTCAAAATCTCAAAATCCGTCAATGTTGTTGTTAGTTGTTATTAAGGACTGATAAGCCCACATAAGCTCCTAGATAGCTTATTTAAGCTATTAGAAACTCTTAAAATTCAGTTTAGAAGCAAAAAGCAAAAATTCATAAAAATCAAGAAAAATTAGTTAAAAATAAAAAAAGCAATGAAGATGGTGATCAAAGCTGGAGCACGGTTAATAAAGGATTGCCCTTGGGTTTAGTGCTTATTGGGAAGCTATAGGATGTGTTTGTGTGCCTCAGTTCTCAGTCTTGTGCTTGGATCCAATTTGTAAGCCTTTTAATCCATTTTGGCATTTCACTGTGTAAGTAGCTTTTAGCTTCAAGCTCTGTGTTTTCATGTTTCTAAGTTGTAGTTAAGTAATTTTTTATATTAAAACAGGTTACTTGTTATTTAGAATTAGTAGTTGCTTTAAAATTTCATTTTAACAGTTATAATAGCATCATCATCATTCTTGAGTTGTATGTTGTTATTGTTATTATTTAATGCTTAATTAGTCCTATTATATGATAATATAAAGATTTGAATCAGTTTCATAGTCTTAATCTGTGTTTTGTTTTGAAAATCATAAAAACAGTCTAGTAAAAGACTGTTTGGATTTGCTTGTTTTAACTGTGGTTGATCTTGTTTGTGTTGTTGTTTGTACTTGCTTCATGTCACTTAAGTACCATTTAGCTCAGTTCAACAAATAAAACCAGTTCTCATTTGTTAAAAAGTCAAAATACCTTTTGATCACATCTTGTGTACTAACTGTTGGATTTTTATGATCCATGATCTTGTTTTTGTGTTCATAAGTTGTCGTTATTGATCAAATCAGTCTTAATCCACCTTAATACAACATAATCAGTGATTGCGATCAATCCAAAACTCATAAAAGTCAACTTGATAGTGTAATTTAGAAAGTCAAACTTTTCAATATAGTCGTTTTTGAATAAAATGGATAATTTTATATAGGACATAATATTAAGATTTAGGATATAAGCTTTTGGGATATTAAAGTTTAGCTGCTTAACTAAATTAGAAAAATATTAGTTCACTTTTAATCAGCTTATAAAGTGCTTATTACTTAGCTTCTTTTTAGTCCTAGTCTGAAAATCATGCTCTGTGCATCAGTTTTACAAGCTTATTCTCAAGCTCTCAGAGAGCTTATTAGTTAGCTTTAGCTTGTGCACCTTGACTTTTTGAGAAGCTCACCTAGCTGTCTCAAGGTTCCTGTTCTCATTTTTCCATTTTTAGCTTATTTAATAAGCCTGCCATTAGCTTTTTATCTTGTCCATTTCATATAGTCCACTGAGCATTCAGTGTTTTCAAGCCCTTTTCTCAAGCTCTTTATAAGCTCTCCAGTGGACCATAGAGTTTGAGCTTTGGCTTTTTGGAAAGCCCACCAGCTTAACTTGATCCCTCAGTCCTTGTTTTTAGCTTTTGAGCTTATTTGATAAGCTAAAACTGCTTTGAAATATGGCTGCAGGCCTGTTTGGATTGTGGATTTAGTCAAAATGCTTATTTGCTTATTAACAGCTTATCAGTGTGCTTGTTTGTGTTTTCTAGCTTAATATAAGTAGCTTTTATCTTGTTGTAGCTTATTTCACTTTTGTTTCCAACTGAGAAGCTTGTTTGAGCTTAATCTATCCAAAATAAGCTCTTAAGCTCAACTGTTAAGTTAAATAAGCTTATCTTACTTAGCTTAATAAGTTCCAAAAAGAAAAATCAAAAAATAAAAAGTTTAAAAAAAAAGCCATTGCTGGGATTCGAACCTTGGCCGCCCAGCTCACCACACACACACCTCACCAACTGCCCTTGGGTCTTTTTCTGGTTTAACTTTGCACACTTTAATACTTAACCCGTTTTTCCATTTTAGCTTATACGTATTACTTAGCTTATTTTCTGCTTATTTAAACTAGCTTTTTCAACTTTTGTATTTTTCTTAACTTTGTATTAGTATAAAGTATTTTACAAAAAAGTTTCAGATTTTTCTTAATAGTTTTAGTATTTTTAATCATTTAATTAGTCTAAAAGAGTATTTAATTCATAATAAAAAATATAAAAGTCAAAAAAATATAAATCTTTTTTCTAAAATTTTCTTTTGTCATATAGTACGTAAGAAAATTGTTTTTACATTCGTAGGACTTTTATTTCACAAATTTTACGTTTTTACTTGCGCACTCGCGTAATTTTTATACATAACGTACGTTTTCATTCTAGGTTACGTTTTTAGATAATTTAAGTTTACGTTTTAATTAAAATAGTTTATTTAAGTTATTTTGTTTTATAAATCATAGAAAAACATCATTTTAAAAATAGTGATAGCATTTATTTAATATATTTTAGCTTTTTAATTTTCTTTAATTTGCATTTAAGCCCCTTTAATTTATAAACTTTTTCTTTAGGTATAAATATTCCAAAATCCTTATTGATTACTATCCTTAGTGATTATTCGACATCTAAATTTCTTCAAACACCATTCATCCTCCGTGGGACTTAACGACCCGGGAATCTACTATATTCTCCAGATCTTAATTGCATTTGGTTCTAAACTGTTTGGATTTTTATTACGGTTGACCATTCACAAGTGGTTAGCTTGTGTGATAAAACCTGACTGTTTGGAGCTCAACCAAGTACCAAATCGCTAAGACGTCAAGTCGCTAAATAGCAACTCGCTAAGGTCCAAATCGCTAACACCAAGTCGCTAAGAAACTTAAGAACAAGTCGCTATCAAAATTGAAAGCAAGTCGCTACCTTACCACGTCGCTACCCGTAGTGGAGAATCTACTAAGTGTACTGTTTGTCGCCTTGTCTCAAAAGACAAGTCGCTAGGACCAAGTCGCTACCAAAACTCACTATAACTCGCTACCTTTTACTGAAGCAAGTCGCTAGGATGAAATTCACTCCGAGAGCCAAGTCGCTACCAAGAAAAACTTTAAAAACACACTTTTCAATCCAAAACAAGCTCAACCACAGTGATTCAAGTTTACCAAATCAAAACCCAAGCACATACAATGATTCTAAATACAAAAGTACACTCAAAATTCAAACATTAACACAAGAAATGAACCAAATGATGCAAAAACCACTAAACTTTTTCAAACTCAAAAACCATCTAAAAACCACTAGAAATCCAAGGATATGTAAGAGATGATCTAACCATGGCTCTTGATACCATTTGTAACATATTGGATTTCACATACACATCAAATCACTAACACAAGGGGCGTACAAGATGAGTTTTAGAGAGAGAAAGTTAGAGGTTTGGGAACTTTAGTGAGAGAAAGAAAAATCTTATTATGAGCTCCAACTCTCTACCTTGGGAAGTAGAGAGTATTTATAGTCTTACAATAAAATGCCACCTGACGGGCTGTGGATCAGGCATACAGTGGGTAAAGACCCGTCCGTCCTCCACGGTGTTACTTAACTAAATACTACTTAACATTAAATAACTACGACTACGAGCTTTCTAACGAATACATATACTTGAGGTGACCGACACTTTAAGTACTGGATTTTCCAAATCCTAACAACTATGCTTATCCTTGACTATTTGCCTTGTCCAATTTCATTTGTGTAATAAACCATGAGAAATATCGGTTAGGGTAATTTTGGCACCAAATTTAAAAATTTTCATGACATATAGGAGTGGGCCATTAGTCTTAATAAAGCGTCTCATGGATAAGAAATTATATGACTAGCACAAAAACCCTTTACCACTTAAATTCCACCCAAAATGTGAGGATCAGCCTTAGATTTGTAGGAATTAAAGCATTCATCTTTAATGATTAGAGTGTGAACCGGTAGTATAATAGATTCTATAACTTGTTTTGTGATGCATTCCGAGATCGCTAGTAAGACTACACTTGTGTCGTTAGGAATAACTAAATGAAAAGAGGCATTAGGATAACCTTTGTTTGATATCCGTAATATAATTACTTCTTCCACATCGGTTGAGTAATTCCCCCACACCCTTGCGTTGTACTCATCTTTAGTACACGATACCCCTAGTTAACCCCTCAGAGCCTATCCTTTTCGCGGTTCTCGTGATGTTTCGGTTTTCCGGAATATCAATGAAGAGCATTGTTTACAATCCACCCCCAAATGTACACCCAAATCGCCTTAGCCTACCTTGTATGCACTCACTTTTAGTGCATTATTGTTATCACACTAAAACCTTAGTTCAATCATCTAGTTGCTTGCATAAGTTGCTAAGTCGAGTCATATCCTTTGTACACAGTTTTGGGACGATTGGGACCCATGGGAAAAGTTAAATTTTATGAAATGACGGGAAGAGAATGTTAAATTCAAATTCCCTTTATTTGCGTAATAATGTACTCCAAGTGTTTTGATCTTTTCAGTTCGGGTCAAATTAGTGTTAGAGTAATAAAAACTCAAGTGTAGGGATGTGCCTATAAATCCCTATCATTTTGATGTTATCGTAGAGGATGGTAGAGTAAAAGTGTATGAAAAAAAAAATCGAAAAAATAGAAAAAAAAGAGAAAAATAAAATAAAAAATAGAGTGTTCAAAAAAAAAAAAAAAAAAACATACGGGCTACCATCCTACATCTATCTTTAAATTTATGTTTGTTTGTTTCAGTTATCTAGAGTTTAGAATGTTGAGTCTTGGCTTAGCAACGCCATTCTTCGCATGCTTGTAACATAAAGATTTTTGACTTGCCACCACTAAATCGCCTATCCCACCAAACCCTTTGTTTCCCTACCGTAAGCCTAACATTACAACCCTTTAAAAGACCTCTTGGATAGTCTTTCCTAGGTGCTTATGCCAAAGCAATAGAGGTTTGATCTAGTCTCAAGCCTATGGTATTCCATGTACTAAGACCGGTTAATGAGTGTTTATCTTCCATTTCCAACTTGTTATATTTCATATACACCCGAGAGTTGTGAGTATCCAAACACCCCATGTGAGGTGCTAGTATGTAATTTCCGTGCTTGTTATGACTTTTGTGGGGCTTATATGTGTTGTGGATCATTCTAAACTAATGCTTCATGACCCCTAACTTATAAATTAATTCGCTAAACGCACATTTGCTTGAGGACAAGCAAATACCAAGTGTAGGGATATTTGATAAGGATTTAAAAGGTACCTTTTTAAGGGGTCATTTAAGCCCTTAATTGATCACTTTTGTATCCGTTACTACTTAATTTCGTTCCTTATCACTTTTTAGGTCTCTTGAAGGCAAATTGCTGGAATGACACTTATTCGGACGAAAAGGCGCGAATATACGAAGAAAATGGCCAAAGTCAAGAATCGAGACACTCAAGCTGCTGGAACTGAAGGGGACGGCGTTAGGTTCTATTTGTGACACCGTCGGAACATGTTTTGTGACGACTCAGTAGCCAAATTGCTTATTGATTGTACAAAAGATTGCACTACCAGGCTTCGATGAGGATAAAAGTAATGAGGGGTGTGTGTTCCAGCCAAGACTCGCCTGTAACCTGAGAATAAGAAATACTAAGACACTACGTTAAGTGATTGCGCAGGGGTAGAACCCTGCGAACCACCTCCGGCGTGAGAGTAAGTATGAATTATGGTTGTATAAATGTATGAAAGTAAAGAGATGAGTGTGAAATGAGCATACCATAATCCATTGCCCGTCCACCCTATTTATAGTGAATGAAATAGGGTTGAGAGCACTTCTGCTTGAATGTCAGAGATCATGGGGGCGTCCCATGATTGTGGGTAACCGCTAGGGGTTAGTGACCCACGTTCTCAGACTTGACGGGGAAGCCAAGAGAGAGAGGGAGATCGTGGGTTTGACTAAGTCAGGAGGTTCCTTATCCATTGTTCCTTCGTCAGCCATACCCCGAAGGGCTTAAGGCTTCGAGTGGCGAATTCCCCTTAGGTAACCTTCGTACCAACGAATGGTTTGACGCCTATGGATATTTCATAATCCTAACTTGGGCCTTCGTATGGAAGGGCTTCGACACGTCTCGGAGGAGTGTCCTTCGAGCTACTCGGAGGGTACATCATCAAGCTCCCCAGTCGAAAGTGATGCATATGAGCGAGGAGGCAATGCTTTCGACTATATGCTTCGAAAAAACACCATCCTGCTATTAAACATGCTAATTGGAAGAAAACTGCGCAACTAACTAAACGCAATAAATGCTAATTAATCATTATCCTTGCCCGCTACAGGAATCACAACTTCCCATAATACCCGGAGACCAAAAGTCTTCTCAATTTTAAAATTAAAAAATCTACACCGGATAAGAGTAAATGTGGGGACACGTGTGCGGTAGATAATAGAGGCAAAAGAGAGTATAAAAAGAGAGTAGATAAAACCCTAGCTCATTTTACTCTCTTCGTCTAATTTTACACGCAATAACCTTTTCCAGCGCACACCATCTTCGAAAACAAAGTAAGTGCTTCTCTTTTCTTGTCATTTTTGTGAAAGATAAAAACATGGATTCCAAGTTTATTATAAAACAACAGAAGTGTACTTTTTCTGCTAAAGATTTACATGATCATTTAGCCGATTATCCCATCCCACTAGAACACAAAGTGATGCTACCCAAACCTACTCAGGGTATCTTTGATGCTCCTACAGGTTTCGTAGGGTTGTATCCACATGCATTTAGTCACTCAAACCTTAGGATTCCGTTACATCCACTGATTTTAGAGTTTATGCAATACTACAAAGTTCACATCTCTAGGTTTAATCCCTTTGGGTTTGCCAAATTGACTACATTCATAGTAATGTGCAAAGCCTACGGATATGAACCAACCTTGACAGTGTTAAGAGGATTCTTGAACTTGTACCCCGGGGGCAATTGGTTGACACTAGCAAAAAGACCTGAGCCAGATGTACCCAATCTGTTTGAAAAAGTTTACACAAACATATCGAGTTGAAAGGGTAGCTTTTTCTACGTGCAAGACACTATTGTTCCCCCTACATATTCAGAGCTGTTGAACAAAGAGAATAGGTATAATGCTAAACGGTATAATGACCCCCTGCCCTACGAGGTTCAGAGTGATCCTTGTTACCTGCGTTTGGCAAAGTAACCTGTGGATGTGCAAGTATTCCCTGAAGCCATCTTATACATGGCTGTGATTGCTCAGAGTTGGGAGGGGTCTCCCAAGAAGCCTATGATCATATACCAAGGACAAAGTATGTTTATCCACTTTTATTTAAATAGGACCAATGTAGCACTGATATTTATTTCTTTTTGCTTCAATTTTGCAGAGATGTCGTTCAGAAACTTCATGTTCCAAGAATTTGATGAAGATTTAAGTTTCATGCCTGCGGAGAAAGCTGAGGAGTCTTATGGCGTTGGCTCCCCTTCAACATCTGTGAATAACAATGAGGTAAGCATTCTGAAGCCAGAGCCTATTTCATCAGCACCCCTACAATCTGCTGTGGCGGTCACATCCCAACTGGTGGAGAACATTGCTGACTCGGACGATCCTGCGGATGAGGATGTCCCCGTCGTTGGCTCAACAGGAATAGCTGATAGGCTAAAGAGTAGGAATGGGACAGCGGCCAAGGCTATGAAATCCAACAAAAGGAAGAATCTCCTGCCTACCTCTGGGAGTAGAGTTGTGAAGCATAAAAGTACCGAGGGCAGAAAGCTTATCAAGTCTACCTTCGAATTGCCCGATGAATCCGTTGAGGTTCATGGTAAGTATTTCTGTCTTATGAGACATTGTGAATGTAAAAATATAACTGTTATGCTAACCTGTGTATATTTTGTTGCTCGTAGGTCTTCCAGAGACGAAGGAGCTTCCAAATGCCTTAGCCTGTCATCGGATTGTTGACCATGTGACCCCTCCACAGTGGAAGAGTATGCTAGAGAACATGTCCATTGAGAAGTTCTGTGACATGCATGATAATGGGGTTGCGAGGCAGGCGGTGATGGATAATCACTTGAATGCCCAGACCAGGGGGTTGCTCAGAACCGTGGCCAAGCTGGAAGCAAAGTGTGACGAGATTGAGGGGAACGTTGAGAAGAACCCCGTTGTCCAAGACCTTTGAGAAAAGATAGCTCAGTTGACCGTGGAACGTGGCAATCTCAAACTGGAAGAAGCCAAGGTTATTACTCTCACTGGTCAGAATGCTGCTCTCGAGGCTAAGTGCGTTGGGTTGGAAAGTGAGAAGGTTAGGCTTGGAGTGGTAGAGGTAAAGTTGAGGGAGGAGATCGATGGCCTGCAAATGAGGTATAAGATGCTGCAGAAAGATCATGCATAAGTTGTTTCGAAGGTGGTGCCTTACATAGCCATGGAACTCTATCATAGTGACGAGCTGGGATCTCAGATGTGGAAGGTCATCAAGTCAGCCCTATTTCATGGACGGTGTTTGGCTCTGGAGGAGGTCGCCAAAACAGGTAAGCCTGTGGACCTCTCCAAGATTGAATGCTACCGTCCCACTTCGAAGGCTGAATATGATGAGGCAGGAAATGCATTTGCAACTGCAGAGTACTCCTTCCTTGCTGAGGCAACCAAAGATCCTATGGCACCCCTTGAAGATCTCCTGTCTAAGAAACCTCGGAAACTGAAGCCTACCACTCCAACCAAGAAGACCATGTCTACTAAGCCAGTCTCCGTGCAACCCTCCTCCACTCCTTCTCCGAAGAAACAAGAATGAAGGCTGCTCTGTTAGCAGTAATTTGGTTCCAAAGGGTGGCATATACCCTTAAGACAATTTATTTTATGTGACAATGTGTGTCTTGTTTCCCAAACAACTTAAATGCTTGTGATGTATGGCCATGGGCCAAAAACAATTTGACGGGAGTCTAGGCTCCTTATGCAGGCATAAGGGCAGTAGCCCGTATTTTGAATGCAATAGTGTAGAGGACATACCTCTACATACTTAGCTTAAGTTTGTTATGTAAACTTCCCTTACGCCATTTTTGCGACGCTTAAATTTTACAACCTAAGGTTCAACAACCTCATTGTGTTTAAATTACAACACCAAGAATATAATGGCCAACTTGACCATTGACAGAGGGTCGCGACCCACTCTATCTCAGATCCTTTACATAGCATGGCTTTGTTAAAAAAAAAATTTTACAAGCGCCAAAATCTACTAGGAGAGTTAATGTGAATGTTTAAGTTGGCTTTGAATAATAAGGCATATGTTACACCTCAAGCCATTCAACATTGAAACTCATTAACGACTTGGTTGAACAAATCTTTGTGTTTAAGAAACGAAGCAAGAGATTTGTGGGAAATGTCTTATTTATCATTGAATTGGTAGGGAGGATTACATCATTCTTGAAATGAAAACTAAGACAACTACCAATAATGTGTGCTTTCCCTTGAGAAGCTTTTGATTACAAGAAAAAAGTTAAAGTACTTCTTAAACATAGAACTTTCGAAGGTTCGTACCATTCCATGTTCTGTCGATGGGTTCTCCGAGAAGAGTGGCCAGTTTGTATGCTCCATTGCCGTAGGCCTCAGCTACCATGTAGGGTCCTTCCCAAGTTGGTCCCAGTTTTCCATGATACTCTGCTTTGCTTGCACTGTTGAGGCGCAATACATATTCTCCGGGCTTGAAAGTGGAAGGTCTGACCCTTTTGTTATAGTAGCCTTCGATCTTATGTTTGTGTATTGCTTCTCGGATGGAGGCTATTTCTCTGCTTTCTTCTAGGAGATCAAGGTTTTCCCTGATCCTATCGTCATTTTGGGAGGCATCATACGTTGCCACACGCTCCGTGTGTACAATTAGTTCTGAAGGTATGACCGCTTATGTTCCGTATGTTAGGCTGAAGGGAGTTTCTCCGTTGCTTGACTTAGGATGTGTCCGGTGAGCCCATAAGACTTGAGGGAGCTCGTCCACCCATCCATGATGAGTTTGACCTAGCCTTTTCTCGATCCCTTTGACGATTTCTCTGTTTGTAACCTCCACTTGTCCATTACCTTGTGGGTGATAGACGGATGCCCAGGATTGCTTTATGTTGAGCCCTTGACAGAAGTCATAGAAGACTCCTTCGACAAACTGTTTCCCGTTGTCAGATATGATGATGTGGGGTACTCCGAATCTGCACACAATGTGTTCCCATACAAACTTCTCGATCTGTCTTCCTGTCACCGAGGCTAGGGGTTTTGCTTCCACCCACTTGGTGAAGTAGTCGATCGCTACCAGCAAGAACTTGACTCCTCCGGGGGCTATAGGCATAGGCCCTACAATATCGATGCCCCACTGGGAGAAGGGCTACGTGGATGTCACACTTGTCATATCTTGCTTCGGCATTTTTGGAACGTTTGAGTGTATCTGACAAGCTTCACACTTGAGGATGATTTCGGTTGCGTCCCTGTGCATCGAGGGCCAATAATAGCCCAACTTCATTATCTTCAAGACAACTGAGCGAGGTCCTGCATGGAGACCGCAAGATCCTTCATGGACTTCGGCTATGATGCTCGAAGCTTGCTTGGGGCCTACGCATCGTAACCAAGGTGATAAAAACGACCTCCTATATAGGGTTTCCCCTATTAGCCGGTACTGCGGGGACTTAACCCGAATCTTTCTTGCAAGCTTGGGATCTTCAGGAAGAAGACCACTTATCAAATATTCCCTTATGGGAGTCATCCATGTCTCTCCTTCTTCGTGAATCACATCGGCGACCTCTTTGAGAACGATGGATCTTTCAGGAAGGAATTCCACGAGAACCTCCTTAGTGAGATGAGCGAAAGCCATGGAAGCTAGCTTGCTTAAAGCGTCTGCCTTTTTGTTCTGGTTCCTAAGAACGTGTTGGATGGTGTAGGAGTTGAAGTTTTCGAGCATCTCTTTTGTCTTTTCCAAGTACTGTTTGATGACGGGTTGCCTGGCTTCGTAGGAACCTGTCACTTGGTTTGCTACCAATTGGGAATCTACGAAGACAGCGAGAGCTTTGACCTCCATATCTTTGGCTAGTCGGAGTCCTGCTAGTAGCGCTTCGTATTCCGCTTCGTTGTTTGTGGCTTCGAACTCAAACCGAAGAGCATATGTATGCTCCTTCCCTTCAGGACTGACTAACATTAGACCTGCTCCGGAGCCATCGGAGTTGGATGCTCCATCTGTGTAAAGCTTCCATTCAACCTGCACTTGAGAAAGATTAGCTTTGGGCTTTTCTTCATCGGGTCCGGAGGGTGTTTCTGCCAAGAAGTCTGCAAGGATTTGCCCTTTGATAGAACTACGTCCTTTAAACTCGATTTCATGTTCTCCGAGTTCAATAGCCCATTTAGCCACCCTCCTAGACTTTTCAGGTTTAGACAAGATCTGCTTCAGTGGCTTATCGGTTAAGACTGTAACTGGGTGGGCCTGGAAATAGCGTCGGAGCCTCCTTGCTGCGTAAATTAAGGCGAGCACTAACTTCTCCAAGGTTGGGTAGTTGACCTCCGCTCCTTGTAGGACCCTGCTAACAAAGTAAATCGGGATCTGTCACTTTTCCCTTTCTGCCATGAGGACTGCACTAATACTTTCTGCTGAGGATGCCAAGTACATAAACAACACTTCGCCTTTGATTGGGGCTGTAAGTGTTGGAAGTATTTCAATGAACTCCTTCATCTTCTGAAAGGCTACTTCAGCGTCCTGGCTCCATTGGAAAGTTTTCTTGTCCGCACATCCTTTGAGTGTCTTGAAGAAGGGTAGGGACCTGTCAGCTCCTTTCGACAAAAATCGACTTAAGGCTGCCAACTTCCCATTCAGGCTCTGTACTTCTTTTAGACACTTAGGGGCTTGTAGATCGGAGATGGCTTTGATCTTAGAGGGATTAGCTCGTATCCCCTGCTTAGTGATCAAATGTCCTAAGAATTGTCCTTCCTCGACACCGAAGGAGCATTTCTTAGGGTTCAGCTTCATGTTGATTGCCCGGAGCTGATCGAATGTTTCCTGTACATCAAGGAGTAGGTCCTCCTCAGTCTTGCTCTTGATAACCATGTCATCAACATAGGCTTCGAGATTCCTGCCTATCTGTTTATTGAAGGCTTTATCTACGAGATGTTGGTAAGTAGCCCCTGCGTTCTTCAAACCGAAGGGCATCTTTCTGTAACAGTAGACACCTTTACTTGTGTAGAA
Source organism: Chrysanthemum seticuspe (assembly GCA_019973895.1). Lineage (NCBI taxonomy): Eukaryota > Viridiplantae > Streptophyta > Magnoliopsida > Asterales > Asteraceae > Chrysanthemum > Chrysanthemum seticuspe. The sequence continues at coordinate 153,100,939 of BPTQ01000002.1, read as the reverse complement.
GGCTGTCTTTTTCTCGTCCTCCTTGGCCATCTGGATCTGATGGTACCCTTTGTAGGCATATAAAAAGCATTTTAACCGGAAACCTGCCAAGGATTCTACCTTCCAGTCGATTTCGGGTAGGGGTAGCAATCCTTAGGGCATGCTTTGTTGATGTCAGTGAAATCCACGCACATGCGCCACCCTCCGTCGCTCTTTTTTACCAGCACCGGGTTGGCCACCCAAGTTTGGTATTTAACCTCCCTCAGGATGCCTGCTTGTGTAAGTTCATCAACTTCTTTGCAAGCTGCAGCATTTCTCTCGGGGGCAAGGCTTCTCTTTTTCTGCTTTATGGGCTCAATGTGCTTGTACTCATTGAGTTTATGCTCCGTTCCGAAGGACTGTCCATCTATTAGCAATGTTTTTGGAACACCTGTCATGTCAGAATATTTCCAAGCAAAGACATCAAGGTTAGTACGTAACAGTTCTGTGAGCTTCGCCTTGAAATTCGCCGGGAGTTGCTTCCCTACTACCACTATCTGTTCAGGATAGCTAGGGTTTACGACAACTCGCTCCTCTGCATCTGTACAACTAAGAATTGCCATCGGAGGCTCCTCCAATTCCTCTCTGATCTTTTTTACACCATATACACCCTTATCCGCTCCATAACTAGAATGAACAGTTCCTACTCCGAAGGGGGTTTGGAATTTAATAGCAGCATGTATAGTAGAAACAACAATTCCCATTTTTTGCATAGCTGTTCTCCCTATTAATAAATTATAAGGAGAATCTGACCTTACTATGATGAAAGTGAGTGTCTCCGTGCGGGATAAGGGGCCTTCGCCTATGGTGACTTCCAACGGTACTTCTCCCAGAGGCCATGAGTGTTCAACAGAGAACCCTACTAGCGGTGCTTTCGAGTTGACCCTCTGTGAGCGTATAGATGAATTGAGCTTTAGGAAACAATGCTGGTAGATGATTTCGCAGGAGCTTCCACAATCCATATACGCTCAGTTCACTTCCCTGTTGGATATGTGTACCTTGATGATCACGGAATCGGTCGAAGGTGTATGCCCTAATATGTGGGGAAAGGTTATTTCCCCCACACTACCTAGCTCTTCTTCTGCTTCCTTCCTTTTCAAAGTGGTATCGCGTTTGTGTACCATCAGTATCGGAGCTTCTGCGGGCGTAGTTTCCTTCTTGTTACCCTTCCATTCTCCCAGTTGAGTGTCAGAGAATTTGTCCTTTCCCTTCTTTATGCCTTTGACCAGGTGTGCTAACTGTCCGGACCGTACCGCCTCTTCGATCTGCTTCTTTAATTCCCTGCAGTTGTTCGTGTCATGTCCATGATCTTCATGGAAATGGCAGTACTTGGACATGTCTCTGGCCTTGCCTCGTGTTATCATCCGAGGTGGGGGATCGAAAGATTTTGCGGCCTTCTCTGTTGCCAGGATTTCTCGGGGAGATTTAACAAAGTTTGCCAGAAACCCATGGTTCGAGCCTTTGTTGTAGGGGGTGAAGCGATCTTTGTTCTTCTTCTTGTTTCTGGATCCTTCCCAGGAGGACCCTTTAGAGAATTTGTCAGATGCTTCCCTTGGCTCTATCGGAGCCCCGTTTGCTGCTACCTCCTTAGACTCAATCTAGGTGTAAGCCTTCTCAATCAAGGCCTTGTAGGTGTTGGGAAGATCGGTGGACAGGAATTCCACCAAACTTCAAGTTCGGAGGCCATGTACAAAACCGGATATCCTCTGATCTTTGTGTAGACCCATAATCTGCAGAGTTTCATCAGTGTATCTGGTAACGAAGGCCCTCGTGCTTTCGTTGTCCCTTTGTTTGATGGTGTGCACGGTTAAGTGAGTTTTAGTGTGCTTCTTCTGCTGGCTAAAGTGTAATCGGAACTTAGCCTTTAGATCATCTAGACTCACAATGCTTCCCAGCTTCTGTCCGTTCCACCATATTCTTGCGGAGTCTCTGAGCGTGTAAGTGAACATATGGCATGCTACCGGCATGACCCACTTTTGCATTTTGATAGCACCTTCAAATAAGTGAAGAAAGTTACCGGGATCACCTTTTCCATCGTAGGTGCCTATATGAGTAGGCATCTTCACGCCGTCAGGTAAAGGATAGTCCTCGATCCATTTTACGAAGGGTGTGCAAGCTCCAGAGGCTTCGGCACCGTAAGGGTTGTACGGAGGTGGATAAACAGGTGTAGGGTTATACGGGTTAGGGAATGGCTGTGAATAGGTAGGGTATGTAGTGGAAGTTTGGTACGAAGGGTATATTCCCATTGATTGTGTGGGAATCTGTCCGTAGGGCATCTGCTGGTAATTCTGGTTTGGGATTGAACCATTTGGAGGGTAAGTGTTGTAGGTTTGAGTAGGTAAATAGGGATTCATTCCCGGAGGGGGTAATTGGTTCATGTTGGAGTAGGGAGATGGATCTCTGATACTCGAAACATAAGAGGGTGGTATTGGAGCCCCCGCCCCTTCTCTTCCCAAATGTGCTGCTAGAAGAGGAGGCAAGTTTACCCCTCCATTTCCTACTGGGTTACTTCCTCCGTTGGAGTTCTCGCTTCTCCTTTCACCATGCATTCTGTCCCTTCTACCCGGATTTCCTCCGAGTCCTTCTTCAAAACCCATGGTCCTTCCATTTGACCTTCTAACAGAAGGGGAACCATTTCGTAGGGCCGAGCGCCCCCTGCCCATAGGTTGAGGCCTGTCCTCTACTTCAATCTCCACGTCATACTCCTCGCTGGAGTATTCCAACTCCCTCCGCATTTCTATGTTACGAACTTGTCTCTTGTGAGCCCTTAGCAAAGAATCTAAGGCCTCAAAGTTTGCCTCTACGAAGGCGGGACTGATTTCTGGAATAGGGTTAGCGGATGTTGAGGCGTGATGCACGGGAGTAGTTTCCAAACGAGATCGTGTGGTGAAGGTTGAGGTTGTTATAGGGGCGAGGTTATCGGTGTTAGTTGTGGTGAGTGGGACCAGAGTAGAGAAACCTGGTGGAGGTGAATCTTCTCTTCCTGGTTCCATGCCGGAAAAGTAGCGTAGTTGGTTAAGGTATTAGGACTGGGTGATTACGGGACTAATAGTTGTGGTCCCACGGATGGCGCCACTGATTGTACAAAAGATTGCACTACCAGGCTTCGATGAGGATCAAAGTAATGAGGGGTGTGTGTTCCAGCCAAGACTCGCCTGTAACTTGAGAATAAGAAATACTAAGACACTACGTTAAGTGATTGCGCAGGGGTAGGACCCTGCGAACCACCTCCGGCGTGAGAGTAAGTATGAATTATGGTTGTATAAGTGTATGAAAGTAAAGAGATGAGTGTGAAATGAGCATACCATAATCCATTGCCCGTCCAACCTATTTATAGTGAATGAAATAGGGTTGAGAGCACTTCTGCTTGAATGTCAGAGATCATGGGGGCGTCCCATGATTGTGGGTAACCGCTGAGGGTTAGTGACCCACGTTCTCAGACTTGACGGGGAAGCCAAGAGAGAGAGGGAGATCGTGGGTTTGACTAAGTCAGGAGGTTCCTTATCCATTGTTCCTTCGTCTGCCATACCCCGAAGGGCTTAAGGCTTCGAGTGGCGAATTCCCCTTAGGTAACCTTCGTACCAATGAATGGTTTGACGCCTATGGATATTTCAGAATCCTAACTTGCGCCTTCGTATGGAAGGGCTTCGACACGTCTCGGAGGAGTGTCCTTCGAGCTACTCGGAGGGTACATCATCACTTATTTACAAGTGACGGCATCATGTTTTAAAATAGTAGGGCGTCGCAGCTCAGACTGCCTAGATTTGATCCAGACGGCGTCAGAGACTGAAGGCGACGGCGTCACAGGCATAAGGTGACGCCGTCACAATGATAACGTGGCCAAGACGAAAACTTAATGACGGCGACCCGACGGCGTCACAGTTAAAGAGTGACGCCGTCGCAGTTTGTAACACTATAAATAGAATCCGAATTTTTCAGTTTTAGAGAGGTAGTTTTTTGGAGTTAAAACCTAAACCGAACCAAGGCTGTCGTGTACAGTATTTTAGGGTTCCATACCCTATTTTACATCAAGATAAGTGTTTTACTTTATTAATTCAATTATGTCTTCAATTGATTGTGTGTATGCTTGCATGTTCTCCATGTCCGGCTAATTTATTTGTGTGTTTGCTTAGGTAATATGAAACCTAGTTATTGAATATTGATTGGTTGTCTCTTATCTTAATTGTGATTGACCTAGTATTGCGATAGGTCATTCGTTGTGCTATTAATGCTTGATTAATCTTTGTTGAACCTTAGTTTATAATCACCTAGAGTTATTGTAGGCTAAACATCCAAAGGATACCTTAGTGTTAAGTTTATGAATCCTAGAGATTTTGTAGTCATTAACCTTTGGTAGCTTCAAAGAGTTAGGGATAAACGCATACCCTACGACCTTAGAAACACAACGCGTTAAGAATAAGGACGTGACAATTCAACCATCAATAGGAGATAACTAGGGAGTAATAAAATCTAAGTAAACACATTTTTAACTATCATACGAGCACACAACAATAGACATAGACTACCCCTAGCTTAGTTAATTAGAATAGATAAGTAGAGTAATCGGTAGAAATACCAACCCCCAAATCCAAACCCCGAGATTCGTACCTTTCCATTTCCTAAAAAAATATAAAAAAAGGATAAAAAATAATCTTCCTCAACCCCAACCTTAGCATAGTAACTTCTTACTAGCATTCCTATTCCCCTAGAGAACGATATCAATACCCGTGGCTTACCCTAATACTACACTACAACAATTAGGTTCACTGCCTAGGGTGTTGAAAAACTTGCTCGATGAAAAGGAAGTTCCTTTGACCCCGAACGCGCTGCGTAAGCGTATCAATAACCTTTTGCTACTAAGCGTGCCTTGTATGTGATGATTTCTCCTTTTGCATCTCTCTTGGTCTTGAAGACCAATTTAAGTCCTATTGCCTTTTGATTTCTAGGCAAAGTAGTAAGAGTCTATGTGTTGTTCTTGTTTATTGAATCTAGTTCAGTTTCCATGGCCTCGGTCCATTTCTTATCTGTTGAAGCCTCCTTGTAGTTACCTGGTTCTTCTTCCGTAAATAGTGAGCTTTGAGGTTCAGCTCTACGTGCGTACTTTTATATTTCCGTTAGGTCCTTGAGACCTTGTACTGGTGTGTCATCAAATATATCTTCTGAGTTTTTGATTGAACTAATAGTAGCTTCTTCTTCCTCTTCTGAGTGTGGGTTGTAAGTGTATGTTGGTGGTGTGATTGGTGAGTCTGGATCAGGAATTAGATCCTGTTCCTGATACATGTTATCATTGTTTTCTTTGTTGACTGGTATAGGGTTTTCATTGTCAACTCCTTCTAACAGAAAAGTAGTCCAAAATGTGTCTTGTGTACTTGTATCCTCTCTGTTGTTATCCCAATCCTACGGTTTTGTTTCCATAAACTTTACATCCCTATTGACGTGTTTTCTCTTTCCTTTTGGATCATATAGCCTACATGCTTTCGATCCTTCCTCTACTAATAATTAAATCATGAGTATGCTTCTATCATCCAGCTTTTGCAGATGAGGTATCGTTACTTTGGCGTAAGCTGTGCATCCAAATATTCTTAGGTTTTCCAGATTTGGCTTTCTGTTGTAGAGTGCCTCATATGGTGTTTTATCTACCAGGGCTCTTGTTAAGAATTGGAAATTCCATATTAAAGTGTCGGTCACCCCAATTATAGTCAAGCATAAGTTAGCTCGTAGACTTGTAGTTATTTACGTTATTTAGTAGTTTATTAGTTAGTTTGTAGCGTAGTATAGTTTAGTGTTTCGCCGTGCAGGAAGGACGGGTCTTTACCCACTGTATGCCTGATCCACAGGCCGATAGGAGGTCGTGTATTATGTAACTATAAATACCCCTTCCATCCTTGGAAGGGGTGGAGCTTTTCTTTAATCTAACCTTTTACATTTGTTGAACCAAGTCTCTACAAAGAAACCCCCTTTCTCTCTAACTCTCTAACTATGACAAACATGTATTTTGATCATCCAAGACCACCCGAATCATCAAACACAATAATATTCGATCCTACAATTGGCATCAGAGCCTAGGTTGTGTTGTTTGGTTGATTCGAATGGTTTTTTATACGGTTTTTATGCGGTTTGTGGTTTGATTCGATTTGGTAATGGTTTGATGTGTTGTTGGTGATTTTCGATGCTGTTTCCTGAATATGGTGTTAATGTTTTGATATGAATATTAGTCCAACTATTTTTTAAAACTTGCGTGATGTTTATTATATGGTTTCTTCATTTTTTATTAAACTTTTGTGGTCAAAACTGATTTCATAATATGTTTGAAGTTTATTATTTGAGTTAACTAGTTTCATCACTGTTGGATTAAGATTTTTTGAGGTCATACAACGAGTCATCTTCATGGGTCAAAAAAATGCAGTCTTGGTCATTGTTTCTGGGTTTATGTTCGAAATGGTTTAATGCGTCTTCCTAGCGAGTTACCATGTTCTTGATAGCGACTTGTGACTTATAAATCATAGCGACTTGTATTTACAAGGTGTAGCAACTTGTTCTAATATCTGGTGGCGGTTTGACTTTTGAGTCAAACTAGTAGCGAGTTGCTGTTATAAATTGTTAGCGACTTGCTACAATTTATGCTGTAGCGACTTGACATATAATAGCTAGCGACTTGACACTATAGTCTGCTAGCGATTTGCTTTAAAAAAGTACTACACCTAGCGACTTGATTCCACAAGACTTGACTTGGACAGAAAGGAGATGAAGAAGAATCGACCTCAAGACTAAAGCGACTTGCTTCCTAAAACCATAACTCATGACCTCTATTATCAAACTTCATCTGTCCATAAACACTTACCATACATCAAGATTCTATGCAACTTAATTGAAACCACTAATCTCAGCTTATTCATTTTCGTGTGTTACTTAAGGTAAAACAATGGCATGGAACTTAAAGTCCAATACACGAAAAGAACATCTCATCACAGATCCATTCGACTCAATCATACAACGAAATGAAAAAGTCATATAGATCTCAGATTTCATGTGAAAATCTCAATAAATAATTATCAAAGATCTTTCTCACATATTTAATCCATCATTGATCCATTTTTGGAGGCTTCATTTTAAATGGTATCCGAATCATTAGATAAAGGTTATAACAAGAATATTATACCTTTGTTCTTAATTCGTTTTGTTCATGGTCTGAATTTGTTTCATGAGTAACTAAGATCAATCAAATCCCAACATGCTTTTGTCTATCCGAACATAAGATAAGGTTTTTACCATGAATGTTAAAACCTCACCTTGATTCGTTTAAAGGTATCAATGAAAAGAAAATCGTTACCTACCTGTGATTCCATTGAGAACGAACAAGAAGACAATCGAAAGAGGTCCTAGCCATCCCTGTGGCGATTAATTGTCACTCGTGTCTATAACCGTAGCCATCCCTGTGGCGAGTTAGTGAAGCACCTTCTTGTGATGCGTTTAATATGTGATGAGTTGAAGGCGTGCAAATGTTTTTAGGGTTAAGGTGGTGAGAGGAACTAAAAAGGGGGCGGATTATTATTGAGATTTATTAGGGTTGGATGATATTTGGTTTGTCTGCACAAGTGAGAGGGATTAGGGCAAATGAGTGATAAGTGTGTGTTAAATACCCATGATCTTAGGGTTTTATGTATCTGGATTATTACTCCATCTTTGGGCCTAATGTGGTTTTACTGGATCTGGTAATGTATGGCCGAATAGTAATTGATTTAGTCTAGTGTAATTGAACATGGGCCGGATCTTGTGCTCATTTATTTGGACCGAATGGTGTCTTGTGTTGGATATGTTGGGCTGACATAAATGTGTGGCTTGTGTATCCGTGATGTTTGTGAATGTTTTATGAAAAACGTGAAAGCTCATATAAACATTCGTGTTTGAAAGTGTACTTATGGATCAGGTTTAATTATATGAGATTTTTGAGAATTGTGATATTTGAATCGGGTGCAAATTGACTATTGGCTTGAATGGGTTAATCAGTTATTCTAATGTGACTTGATATTAGACTGGTATGGTTTTTGAACATGGTCATGTTAACTTGATTGTTTGGATCGGTTGATATACATTCTTAGATTTGGTCGGCGAGTTGTTAACTGATGATGCGATTTTTGATAAAAAGATCCGATGATGTGATTTGATTTGTTGTTGAGATTTGGTGTGAAACGGCTTAATACTTTGGTTTATGCATTTTCTCAAAGGGTATTTTGTTACGACTTGAAGTGTTTAATGAACAAAGTTGACTACGGGGTTATCTAAGTTCGATATTTCTTATTTGGATTTGAAGTGAGGTTTTTTCGGGCGTGTTTACTTATTTCGTCTTCTTTCTTTCACCCTTCCGCGAAGATGACTTGTTTGGGCGTTTATAGAGGGTGATAAAGACTTAGCTATTTAGTTACGGTTATGATTCCTTTCTCGCTTAACCCACAACGTAGCTATCACTTTGGTGTCTCACTCAGTTGAGGATATGTCAAGAGGTTTTGTACATTGGGTACACCGTTTCTTTTTCATGAAGATTAGTACAAGTTTAAGTAACAAATCTGGAGAATTCTACTTCATGATCAAGTTTGGGATATCGGGTTTACTTCTCCATGTTGTCACTGCAATAGCCGACAAAATGCGTGAATGTTGTGTTTACCAAAGTGTTGATTGGATGGTTGATGATGTTGGATATTGAACCGTTGATGAACCGCTGCATGTTCCCCTAAAACAGATATTCACCGAAACCAAATTTGTCATAACACCTTCAAGCTGACATTGTTTATGGTTTTGTCTTGATTTTGTAAAATCCCGCGAAAGAAACTATTTCTCGGTTTAAATCATAGACTTGTAAAATCCCATGACAATAGAAACATCCTGGTATAAGTAAGGTGCATTTCCGGATCTTTCTTACGGTTTATTCTTGGTTTTGTAAAATCCCGCGAAAGAAACTATTTATCGGTTTAAACTATAGAATTGTAAAATCCCGTAATGATGGATTCATCCTGGAGAAAGGAAAGTGTATTTCGGGATCTTTCTGATGCTGGTGCTACGGTTTCTGCTTCAAAGAAGGGATAAAAGGGTGTACTTCATGAATTAGATGTGTGTTTGGATATTCGTCATGGCGGTTTGGTTACTTCAAAGTTTTACGGGGTTATGCTGATTAGACCATGGTCGGGATGAAACCATTATCATACTTCACTTAAAACATCAAAGGAGGCTAGAGTTGAGTTTTTAATCAGAAGATGTGACAACGGAGTTAATTCACTATTATTTATTTGAGGTTGTAGTAAAATATCACGGGCGAGTGTACTTAGTATCTGAAGGTATCAGGGATGGATGGATGAAGATTCTTCAAGATCCTTGTTCGAGCTTATTATCAAAAACGAAGACTTGGAAATCTAGTTATTGTTGGGTGACTTTTTCTTTTTACCACTTGGGGAAATTGGGCTCTTATCATCTCAAAATAACTATCACTTTAAGGAGTTACGTTGTAGTGCTCAGTGTCACATTCAATTGTGGATTTTCAAGAGGTAATGTACGTCTGATACTTGATTGTTGGTTGGTTGAAGAGTATAGAGTACATAGAGAGTACTTAGAGATGCTAATGGAAATCGGCACCGCTCTTTGTTTCATATGTGCAAGTTTAAGTCACGAGTTCGGGGTAGTTTACTTCAGGGTCAAATTCATCGTATTGGTTTTTCTCCATCAGCTGTCACTACAAAGAGCCTACTGAATGATAATGGTGATGATTACATGTTTTGCTAAGAGAGTTGAAAAGAGAGAGATTATGACGTATGAACACAACAGTTCATGCCTCATACTCTAAAGAAAAGAAATGTGTACGTTTCAGTGCGCATTATCTTCTGAAGAAGAGAAATATTCTTATGACGTATGAACACAACAGTTCATGCCTCGTACTCTAAAGAAAAGAAAAGTGTACGCTTCAGTGCGCTTTATCTTCTGAAGAAGAGAAATCTTCTTATTATGACCATTCTCATCAACATGCTTCATACTTTTTCCATGCGCTTCAGTCATCAAGTGAACCGGGCTACCACTGATTGTTTTCTCATTCCACTTGCTCGATTATAATGAAGATGGCGACATCATGTGCTGATTTTGCAGGAGAGAAGTGTGAATAGAACATTCGGATGATTTTCACTTATTTAATCAAGAATGGCATCTCCGTATGCAATTCTTGAGGGGGAGAAGAAGTATGATAATTCTGCATGGTTGATTGTTATCTGAGAATAAATGGTCAAACGGCTCCAAACTCATGTAAGAACCGAGCTTCTTCTTATCAGGTCATCTTTACATGGAGTTTCTTCTAAGAGCCGTTGGTTGACATCTTCACTCGGATTGATGAGTTTATCGACAAAGTGCTTCCGGTTAATGCTTCACGTACACATCAACATGATGATTCCAAACAATCTCTCTGTTCTTGTTTGATGTGATTGGTAGTTTGGTGTTACCATCTTATGTGTTCGTTGCGGCCTGATTGCTGATTTCCTTGATGAGCATCTTTCTGTTCTTGTTTGATTGGGAGGGATTTTAGTTAAGGGGATTTGCAAGATGTAATTTGATTGGGATGGTTTTTGGTGATGTTCTTGTTTTTGGTGAGTTGAAGATGTTAACTATCTATTCCCCAACTGGACAATCTTGAAGAAGGTCGAGTCTACAGTCGGTTCTACATTCTCTACTACATGTTAGAAGACTAAAGACGAGTTGCATTTAATTATCTAAAGACTTCTTCTTAATCTGAGCATTTATCAAACAAATTGTCGGTTTAGGGGAGAGCATTAAGTGGGGGAGTGTGAAATGTCGAATTTAATCCCCAATTAGACTTGCTCACTATTCTTCAGCAAGTTGATTCTCACAATAACTTCAAGCGATCTTCTCAAACAGATTTCTTGTATTTGGGCTTTTAGAGTATTGCTGATTCTGAAGTGTCAAAACCAGCAAGGGGGAAGGAGACACGCATCTAAACGCGAGTAAACTTTGATGAACTTAATACTTCTAAGTGATTGAAGATATCACGGGAAGACGATTGTCATGACCGCAGAGAAACTCAAGGTTTGACTCATGGCGTTTAGTGTTTATTCCAACTATGTGGGGGAAGTGATGTTAGAGAAAGTTTCTAAAGATAAAAGAGGTACACAAGTATGGCATATTCAGGGGAGATAAATGTGTAACATGAGGGAGGTGTTATCAGTTATTCTCTCGTTGGGAATGTGTGTACTTCGGATTCTTGAACTTCATACACATTCATCAGGGATGAAAGATGTGAACATAGGGGAGGTGTTCTACATTACCCTCTTGATGTGTATTCGGGAGAGTTCTTGGATATTGGTGTACTTCGGGTTCTTGAGCTTCATACACGTTCATCAGGGAAGAAAAATGTGAACATGGGAAGGTGTTCTTCATTCCCCTCATGAAGTGTATTCGGGAGAGTTCTTGAGCATTATACTAAGAGACGGACTGCATTATTTCAACTACACGGGGGAAGTGTTCTCTTGACACCTTTTGGAATGGATCGTTTCAGACGTCAGAGAAAAGGAAATTTGAGAAGATTATTTAAATGTGGGATGATACGTTGCTGTTGTTCTATTGGATGATATAGCCTCGAACGAAGAATCACGGTGATTATTCTTAAAAGGAGCAGCTGGCTTTATGATAATGGTGTGCTTCTTTGTGCACCTGGCTAAAGCAAGCTTGAACTAGAGCTTCGAATCTGCTCAACATAAGGATTTTCGGTTTGGGGGGAAGCTACCAAAGTCTCACTTTCAAGTGGCTCAATTTCTCTCTTCGATTCAAGAGTCTTGGAAGCTTTGGTGGTGAATGTTTAAGAGATGATGACTTCTATCTTCTACAACGGGGCTGTTCGATATCCTTATCTCGGTACTCGTATCATCATCTTTCTTAAACTATATCATCTACTCTATCCTTTTATATATTTATTCAAAAACAAAATACAAAAATATAAAACCAACAAAAGAAAATAGAAAAATATAAAACCAACAAAACCATAAAAATCTGAAAATTTAAAAATACCAAAAATATGTTTTCTAAAGACATGTCTTCTGGTATCGATAACATCTACGGTCTTAGAAATGTCATTCAATAATGGCACGGGACCATAGATGAAGTTCGAACAGGAGGTGTAAATATTCTTTTCCAAAACATGTCTAAAACCATGGCTTGCAGTTACTTCAGACTGTAACCCGTGCTTAACCATGGCTTGCTATTATTTTTCAAAATATTTCGTGCACTTATCCTAAAAACAAATTTGAGGAAAGTATGTCGAAGGACTGCTGTTCCTACACAAATGTTTTTCCGTCTAAAATTCTTCAGGAAAATATTTGATGTTTTCAAAAATGGTGGTAAATGAGTTGTTTGAAAAACAATCAGTTTCAGAGTTTTTATAAAAATTGAAAACTCAATCAATGACTTCAGCGCTTTTAAACTTTTCAAAAAATGAGTCATTGATTGAGGGGGAGAATGTTTTCAAATCTATATCATCTAACGAGCTTTCTTAATTATCCTACGTGCTTAATTAAAAATGATATTTGCCTGTGTCGAAGGACTAGGAATTTAGGATATGATTGTTAGGTTTAGATGATTAGAGTTTGATTAACACATAAACCCCATGCCTTATATGATCTGATTGTTATGTTGAATTGACTTTAATTAGTCGATTGCTGTTATGGGTGATGTCGACCACCATATATCTGTATGTGTGTTCACTAACGTATGCAGGTATATTGGTTATAAGAATGTTCCCGATCCGGATCCCACAACTGAATATGATTGGATGCCGAAAGGAAAGGGTAACTATTTTCTTGGTTTTGATCTTGGGTTGACAAATGAAGAAACGGAGGTTAATCGGACTTCCAAGAGTTGGCATAAATGCAACGTAAGAGGTCTCATTGCATCAGCAGATGGTTTTCTTCTAAGTGATTGAAGAAACGGAGCTTAATTTGACCTCAGTTGGCATTAAAATGCAACGTAAGAAGTCTCACTGCATCGGCAGACGGTTTTTCTTCCAAGCCCTACAGCAACAACATAAGCTTCTCAACCACGTAACATATCTTTGTGCAGGGATAATAGTGATAATACAATTTTTCTAAAACTTTGTAAAATATTGTTTTTGAAAATGGAAAAATGTTGTTTTGAAAATAAATCGGATTCAAGGTTTTGAAATCAACCGGACTTTATTTTGTCAAATCTCAAGTGATTTCAAATTAAATATTTCCAAACGATATTTTATCTATCAAGTCCGTTTGTACGAAAATATGTGGTGATCTAAAGATTTAATGTTATGTCATGGTATGATTTTTTCTTTTGAATCAAGGTCTTTCAAAATGAAATCTTTTATGTTCCTGTTTGATTGTGAAATTATTTTATTTTACTTAAAAGATCTCTTAAAAACAATCATACCTGACACTAACAATCTTTAATGTCTTAAAATGGTCCTTATCTGTCATTTTTCAAAATCAAATCTTGCCACGTCTTTTCCTAAAATTTTCTAAATGATTTAAATATTTTGGGATCTCAAATCTCAATTGGTTTAAAATTTTTGATTGGGGGAGAGATAGTGATTTAAATCTCTTATCTGTTTAAATGGAATTGGTTTTAGTCCTCTAAAGGCACTCCTGCCTCCATGTGCCAAACGATTTCAAATATACAATGCACATGTTGAGGAGGAGCATTTATCCAAAAAAACAAGATGAGTATTTGAACAAGGCACATATTCTCCCATGTTTTCTAAACCTTATTAAATCACTTGGGATCCAAAATCTCAAAGGGTTTGATATTTTTGATCGAGGGAGAATTTGTGATTTAATAATGAAATCTGATAACATGTGATCGTTTTTTACTCAAAGTGCAGGCAGCTCTCCCGTATGTGCTAAAACGCTTTCGAATCTCGAAGCACATATTGAGGGGGAGCGAATGGTTTCTTAAATGGCTTTTGTGTTCGTGGATGTGCCTCAAAAGAACTCTTGCCTCTATGTGTTAAAATGATTTCTCTTATCCTATGCACATATTGAGGGGGATAATTTTACCAAGAAAATCAAATGGCCTTTTCTATGAAAATAGTGATCAAAGAAAATATTTCAAAGTCCTCTTGCCTCCATGTGCTAAACAATTTCTAAATCATATGCACATGTTGAGGGGGAGGTTTTCAAAATGATCAAAACTATTAAGGTACAAAATGCTTTGATCTCGTATCACAAGTACCTTGATTGTTTTTCCAAATGATTTTTCAATTGGTTTCATGAAGGAAAGAACAATACCAAAAGACCGACCAATTTACTTTATGCATGGTGTTATAAGGATGGTTAGGTTAGGTATTCGTTCCCACGATCCCGCCAGAGCCAGAGGGATCTACCCAGGGACAATCTACTAGATAGTGTAGAGTCTTTAGGTATATTGAAAAAAGGAGAAAAATGAGAAATGGGAAGAGTGCGGACTGAGACAGAGCTAGTACTGGAATAAACCCAACAAGGTTCTAGTTATGAAGTCTCGGTAAGCACTGAAGGGGTTGAAGAATGAAAAAGAATTGAATGTAAAAAGGGTGAAAAGAAATAGCCCTCCATCAATTCAACCTTAGGGCAGAAACCGGGTTCAATACATATGCTACTGGTGGTTACTAAGGTAACGCCGGTATTGAAGACAAGACGTCATGGACCCAGTGACGCACTGCACTTAAACTTCCCAAGCTACTCAAGTTCCTCTTAAAAGGGCTTGTTTCATTCTCACGGGGAACCTACATAATCTATCGACTTTCTCTTAGAGATTGTTGATATTGAAGAAGGAGACCCTCTCCCTAGTCTCCGGAACAGGAACCAAATGTGCACTATTGAGTCTAGAGCCAAGAGATCATCCACAATATCTCATTAGGACACAAAATTAATGAAAACTTGCTGTTTCACACAATGTGGAAAGTAAGAATATATTGAGAGTCCTACGCATTATCCTTGTGGTTTTGCCAGAACATCTGAGTGGTATGTAAAAGTATTCACGATGAAGATGGAAATCCTTCTAGCGCCAACATCAAACAAGCTCTTGGGGGGTGACATGTGAGATCTTTTCAAAAGATCAAACTTGTGACAACTGGATAGAAACGATGGGGCGATTCACTCGTGAATCAACCTTGGTCCAGGATTGGAATTGACGAATACTTTTGGAAAAACCGTTCGATGTGCAAACCTTCTTTTCTCTAGCACGTCGAATGTGTATTCATATTTCAAAATCAAAAAGTATCTCTCATTGAAAAATACTTTTAGAAAAACCGTTCGATGTGCGAATCTCTTCTTTTCTCTAGCACGTCGAATGTGTATTCTCTTTCAAATACAAAAAGTATTTATGATTGAAAATTGATCTTTCTTATAAAACCTTTGTTGTATTGCAAAACTCTTTCTTCTATGCAATACGCGATTGTTTTCAAATCAATTTTTCATCAATCAGTGAATCTCAATTCGCTGGTTCACTCACTCCGTGTTGTCTTCTTTGAGACGTTCCGGTTTGAGAACAGCTAGAACAGTTGCGAAACCCTGTCAAGGAGATTCTTAGGAATCCTACCTGATCACAGGCAGTACTTGTACTGATCAACAGGGAACCGTGGGCCGTGTACCTCAATTCAACGAAAGTGATCAAAGACACTTTCATGTGTTTTATTGCTAACTGTTGTTTGCAGGTACATTTGGACGGTTGCAGCTGATCAGAATTGAGGAGTCAATCCAAAGCCGCATGCTCACAACATCCACACTTAATTGAAGAAATCATGACTGGTGCATATCTACAAAACCTGGCTCAGATATTTCTTATACTATGTTCCTGCAGCGCTACTGCAAATATCTTGAACCAGTAAAAGCTTCCGCTACTCTGATGGAAAGATATCATGATTCAAAAGTGTGAGCATGTCGGTCTGAAAGTCACAACATCACATGATGGCAACACAATAAAGGGTGATCCAGAGATTTACTGTGGCTGATGATCTCAAAGAAAGCTCAAAGATCATCAAGATGTGGATCAGTAAAAGGCCTCCACTGAAAGTACAAAACTATGTGGACTTTGAAGTATCACTGCTAAAGCACAAGATTGCGGAATTGAAGAATTGAAGTCTACGAGCTCAAGAACAAAGTCAAGTATAGAATGCTAGAATGCAAAATGTATTTCATGGGGTGACCTCCCTCAGGGGGAGATTGTTAGGAATTGGAAATTCCATATTAAAGTGTCGGTCACTCCAATTATAGTCTAGCATAAGTTAGCTCGTAGACTTGTAGTTATTTACGTTATTTAGTAGTTTATTAGTTAGTTTGTAGCGTAGTATAGTTTAGTGTTTCACCGTGGAGGAAGGACGGGTCTTTACCCACTGTATGCCTGATCCACAGGCCGATAGGAGGTCGTGTATTATGTAACTATAAATACCCCTTCCATCCTTGGAAGGGGTGGAGCTTTTCTTTAATCTAACCTTTTACATTTGTTGAACCAAGTCTCTACCAAGAAACTCCCTTTCTCTCTAACTCTCTAACTATGACAAACATGTATTTTGATCATCCAAGACCACCCGAATCATCAAACACAATAATATTCGATCCTACAGCTCTTGTAGGTACCCTGTTTAGTTTATAAATGGCATGTCTGACTGCTTCCACCCAAAATTCTAAGGGTAACTTCATTGCTTTCATCATACTTCTTGTAGTAGATATCACTGTTCTATTTATTCTCTCCACAACTACATTTTGTTGAGGTGAGTAAGGTGTTGTCAACTGCCATGCGATTCCATTTTCTTTATAGTACTTGGTGAATTCATTAGATGTAAATTCACCTCCCCTATCTGTTCTTAGTCTTAGCATCCTCAATTTTGTTCTCATTCCCAAATCAACTTGTTGTTTAAACTCCTTGAACGTGTTAAATGCCTGATCTTTGGATGTTAGAAAGTAGGCCCACATGAAACGTGTACTGTCGTCTACTAACAAGAAAATGAGTTTCTTTCCAGAGTGTATGCCTGGACTTATAGGACCACAGAGGTCTCCATAGACTAAATCCAAAGGTTTCTTTGATCTGAACTTAGCTTGATTTGGAAATGGTGTCTTACTATGTTTTCCTAGTAAACATGCATCACAAATCTGTCCTGCATGGTTTATCCTTGGTATTCCTTCTACTAGACCTTTCCTTGTCATCTTGTTGATGTCGTCAAAGTGTAGATGACCCAATCTAGCGTGCCATAACTATGCTTGGTTATCTACATTTGTTAAAAGGCATATGGGTGCTTCTATTTTCAATTTAATACTGTAAAGTCTATTCTTCGATCTTTCTATCTTCATCAACAACTTCTTTCTCTTATCATACAAAGTTAGTATATTTCCATCCATGATGATCTTACAACCTATCTTCATGAGTTGTCCTAGACTTAGTATGTTACTCCTAAGGTTTGAAATGTAGTATACATCCGATATTATCTTTTGTTCATGGTTCTTACAACCTAACAGTATAGAGCCTCTTCCCTTTATCTCTACATACGATCCATCTCCAAAACGTACACGTCTTGTTATGTGTTCTTCAATGTCTCTAAAATGATTCCTAATTCCTGTCATATGGTTACTCATTATCTAAATACCATATGCTTATGTCTTCTGTAGCATATTTTCGGGGGTGAATCTGTCCTTCATTCAACAATAATTCTTCATGTTCAGCTTCGTGTGTAGTCATTAATAGTGATGGTTCTTCATCTTCTAAGATAAGGTTTGATTGTTCCTGAGTTGTCGATGGTTTTCTGCAGCTCCTGCTAAAATGTCCAAGTTTTCCACAATTGAAACATTTTACCATACTTTTATCCTACTCACGTTTATTCCTATTTGACTTATCTTTGTGAGTTGAGCTTTCCTCATTCGAGTTATCTTTATTTTTATTACTGTGCTAGTTTCATCGTGAGAAGTTTGATCTACCTCCGCGTTTGGTAAATCGTCTTCCTTTTCTTGAGTGTTCACCTTGTGTGAATAACAAATTTTCCTGGATTTCTACTTGTCCTCCTTTTCGGAGTTTTAAGATCATTTGATTGTTCTATGGATGCAACTATATGAATGAATCAATCTGGTGTGGAATCTAATAGTTTTCATACTAAAAGTGATTCATCAAGTGTTTTTCCTAATTCTTTTGCCTTAGTGGCATAGCCGTTTAGTTTAGCCGTAAATGAATCCACCTTGTCATCTTCCTTCATTTGAAGTGTTTGAAATCCAATCATCAATGATTGTAACCGTGCTTGCTGCACTCTCTCTTCTCCAACGTGTCTTTTCTTTAACGAATCCCATAATTCCTTTGCTGTTTTACAACCCGCCACTTGTAGTATCACATCTTCGGTCAACGCTTGATAATGGAAGGCAGTTGTTGCCTTATCCCTTTTATCATCTTCTTGCGTATCTTCCTTAGGTTCTATCATTTCCCATAAACCTTGTGCCTCAAGTATAACCTTAATTTGAATTGACCAAACTGTGTAGTTTGTCGATTTCAACTTAGGGCATTGATAGTGTGTTATAGGTGTTACGGGTTTTGGTGTGACTAAAGCGGTGTTAAGATCGTCAGTAGACATCCTTAGTGTGCGTATGATCTTCACTTTCTAATGTTTGGGATTTTTCTAAATAAAGTGAGATATCTAATAGTACGGGAGTAGAAATAGTTTTCAGGGATTCCTAGTAATACGAAATATAATATTTCTATACTAATAAAATGATAGAAATCTAGAAATTTGATTTCTAACCGTGATGCTTATGTTAAACAAGCGTATTCCCCTTTGTGTGTCGGTATTTGAACTTTATAACCAAAACGACTTTTTCTGTCCCTTCTTTCTTCTCGTTAGTATCACCCAAGTATCAAGTCGACACTTTTCTATTTTTCTTCTCGTTATACCCAAAGGTGTTGTAGCCTCGTTGTTGTTTTTGATTTTGTGTTCAAAGCAATTCGACTACTTCCTTTTGTTTTATTTGTCGAATTCTTTTCTGTCCCAAAAATCCAATCGAGTGCCCTTCTTCTTATTCCGGTGATAGTAACTTGTTCCTTACGTTGGTGTTTCTCCTTCTTGTGTCGATTTGAACTCGTATTCACTAAGCAAACCAAAAGACTTTACTTTGTTATTCTTGGTATGCTTCCAAACGAAACAAGAAGTTTCGTTGTTACTACTCTTCTTCGAATTCCAAATTTCCTTTCCACAAAATTTTCAATACCTCTCGGTATTTTTCAAAACAAACGAATGTTTGTTTTTTTTTTCTGGTCATTCTTGTTGCCTTGTTATTTATCTCCAAAGCCTTTTACAGCAATAATCCTTGATTTGTTCCACACCGTGTCCACAACGCTTAGAATACCAGTCGATATTCTTTCTCTAAACAAACAATATGTTTGTTTTTGTTCGCTGCGCTATATTCGTTCTTGTATTGCCAAAAGTATTTTGCACAAACAATCTTTGATGCTTGTGTCCACCACGACCTTTACGCCTTGCGTTTGTCACGCGTATCCTTTCACTTTGTGTTTCCTTATTCAACCGACTACACAAAGTTTTTCTTTTTACTTTACGTCGTATTTCTTCTTCCTTGTTGCGTTGATTAGCAACAAAGGTTTCCTTCTCTCTTGTTTGTTGTCGTGTTCCAAAGATCACAACAAAGCATCCACCAATCTCGTTTGATGCTTACGTTTGCAACTCCTACACAAGTATGATCCTGCACTATCTTCTTTGCATTCCTAGTTATCCAGGCGTCGTTATTTTCCTTTAAAACATTGCGCGTATTCCTACTGAAACAAAAGTTCCAGCGTATGCTTTCCTTGGTTGTTCTCGTTTAGAATTTTCTTGGTATCTAATGAGCGTTGATGACGTACCCTTCGATCAGGTCAATGGACACCCATTCGACCTCAGTCGAATTTGCATTACGAATACCCAAGTCTTTCTTCATAAGTCATTGGTGGCGTAAAATCATTCATCATTGATATGGTTACCAGTTGGGAATTCGCCAGCCGAAGGCCTATGCCCTTCGGAGTATTCTCTTGAAGGCACCAAGACAAAGGAGCTTGGTCTTCCCCCACGTTCCCACTATCTTCTTAGCTTCCCCTCTAAGACAGATAGAGTGGGGATGAAGCCCTAGCGGTTACCACAAATCATGAGACGCCCCCGTGATCTCTGAAACGTGTGCTAACACTCTCCAAGCTTATTTTCTCATCTATAAATAGGTTGGACGAGTCATTTCAATGGTATGTTCACTCAACACAGTATTTCACATACTCCATATTATTTACAACACATATCACATACTTACTCTCACGCCGGAGGTGGTTCGCAGGGTCCAACCCCTGCGCAATCACTTAACAAAGTGGCTATTATTTCTTATTGTAGATTGGCTACAAGTTTGGCACAAGCATATCACCCCTCATACCCTTCGATCACCATCGAAGGCCTGGTCGTACGAATTATTGTACAATCAGTGGCGCCATCCGTGGGACCCGCTACAATTGGTCTCGTTATTCCAAACTTTTAACCAGTCAATCACACTTACTAGTTTTACAGCATGAATCAAAGGAGAGAAGATACACCCCCTTCGGGTTTCTCGACCTTGACACCAATCCCAGTCAACGATCCTAACTACCTTCCCAATATAACCGCATCCACCTTTACCACACGATCTCACCCTGAAATAACTCCCAACAACCATGCTTCAACTTCGGCTAACCCTGAACCGGTAATCAGCCCAGCATTTTTCGAAGCTAACATCGAAGCACTAGAATCTTTACTGAGGGCTCGAAGGAGGCAAGCTCGGAATGTGGAGATGAGAAGGGAGTTAGAATACTCAAGCGATGAGTATGACCAAGAGTTGGAAATGGAGACTAGGCCTTTGGCTCCTGGGGCTACACGCTCAGTGCCAAGGATAGGGTCTCCGAGCAGTCGAAGGCCGAGTGGAAGGTCGGTTGGTTTTGAAGATGTTCCGGAGAGGGCTCCGACGAGAAGGAAATGAACAATGGAAGGCTCCAATGGAAGGAGTCACCGAAGGGAGACTACGGAGGTTAACTTGCCACCACTCTTGGCGGCTCATCTGGGGAGAACTGAGGTAGGGGTTCCGTTACAGCCTTGTCACGCATCCGGCGTAGAAGGCAATCCATCTCAAATGAATGGGGGAGGAAATCTTCCTCCTCATGGTATGTACCCTCCTTTTCAGGCTCAATCCTACCCTCAAGGGGTTTATCCCCCACCTAATGGGCAGGCTAACAACCCTAGTTTTACTCAACCATACGGAAGCATGCCCTATGGGCAACCTATGGTGTACCCTTCGTATCCTGTCAGAAATCACCCACCTTATATACCTACTGCTTACCCTCAATATGTTAACCAAAACCATGTCGGAGTACCTCCGAACCATAACCCATATAATGTTGTCCCCAGTTACATGCCACCTTACAACTGCCTCTATTCGGAGCCCATGGGTTCCACAACACCCTTCGTAAGGTGGATAGAAGACAACCCTTTGCCCGATGGGTTGAAAATGCCTGCACATATTGGTACTTATGATGGGAAGGGGGACCCGGATAATTTTTACACCTGTTTGAAGGGGCTATCAGAATGCAGAAGTGGGTTATGCCCGTTGCCTACCACATGTTCACATATACCCTACGAGACTCTGCTCGTATATGGTGGAACGGACAAAAAGCAGGTAGCATTGTAAATTTGGATGATCTCAAGGCCAAGTTTAGATCGCACTTCAGTCAACAAAAAAAGTTCACAAGAACGGACCTAACAGTGCACACCGTTAAGCAGAAGGAAAACGAGAGCACCAGGGCTTTCATTACCAGATATACCGATGAAACCTTACAGATACGGGTCTGCACGAAGACCAGCGCATCTCAGGTTTCGTGCATGGCCTACGAAACAGGAGTTTGGTGGAATTCCTCTCCACTGACCTTCCTGCAACCTACAAGGGCTTAGTGGAGAAGGCTTACACCTGGATCGAAGCCAAAGAAGTATCTACCAACGGGTCTCCGGTCGAAAACAAATAAAGTCACAGAAAAATCACGAAGCACCCTTCGTGGGAAGGGTTAAAGAACAAACACAAAGGCAGAGACAGGTTTACACCCTACCACAAGAACATCAATCACGGGATCTTGGCTAATTTGTCCAATTCTCCAAGGGAGATACTTGCTACGGAAAAGGCTGCGAAAGCCTTTGATCCTCCTCCTCGTTTGGCAAGTAGGGGAAAAAGCAGGGATACTTCCAAATACTGCCATTTCCATGATGATTACGGACACGACACCAACAATTGCAGAGAGCTCAAGAAACAGATAGAAGAGGCCGTGAAGTCCGGCCAATTGGGACATTTGGTGAAGGGCATAAAGAAAGGTAAAGAAAAGGTCTCCGACACACAGTTGGGGAAAGACACCACACCTGTCGAAGCCCCCATACTCATGGTGTACAGGGATGATTCTGGTTTAAAAAGGAAAGCAGTGGAGGAAGCATTATGCGGAGTAGGAGATGTCACCTTTCCTTCGATCACAGGCAAAGTTCTCTCAAATGACCCCGTGGTCATCAAAGTCTTGATCTCCAACAGAGAAGTAAACAGAGCCAACCTAGACTGTGGTAGCTCCTGCGAAGTGATCTACGAACATTGTTTTCTAAAGCTCAAGCCTTCGATAAGGCCGAAGAGAGTAGATTCGAAGGTACCTTTGGTAGGGTTCTCAAGGGAACACTCATGGCCCTTGGGAGAAGTCCCTCTAGAGGTTACGATTGGAGAAGGATGGCTCAAAAGAACAGAAACCCTGGTTTTCGCGATCGTAAGGTCGGAATCTCCCTATAACCTGTTGATAGGGAGAACAGCAATGCAGAAGATGGGCATCGTCGTCTCTACTACACATGCCGCAGTCAAATTCCAAACACCATTCGGTATTGGAACGGTTTTCTCTAGCTACAACATGAAGAAGCCTACGGAAGTAGGCAAAAGGGTCAAACAGGTCTTGGAGGAGCCTCCGAAAGATGTTCTCAGCTGCATTGATGCCGAAGAACGTATCGTAGTAAACGATCTCTACCCTGATCAGACGGTGGTAATTGGAAAACAACTCCCTACCTCTTTCAAGGCTGAATTGGAGAAGGTACTACGGGCTAATGCAGATGTCTTCGCATGGACTTACTCTAACATGATGGGGGTACCTAGAACTCTCACCATAGATGGAAAACCCTTCGGCACTGAACACAAGCTTAATGAGTTCAAACACATTGAACCAATCAAGCAAAAGCGTCGAAGCCTTGCTCCTGAAAGAAACGCCGCAGCATGCAAAGAAGTGGATGAGCTCGTAGCAGCAGGCATACTCAGGGAGGTGAAGTATCAAACTTGGGTAGCCAATCCAGTGATGGTTAAGAAGCATGACGGAGGGTGGCGGATGTGTGTAGACTTCACAGATATCAACAAAGCATGTCCGAAGGACTGCTATCCTCTACCAGAAATCGATTGGAAAGTGGAATCCTTAACAGGGTTTCGACTGAAATGTTTTCTGGACGCTTACAAAGGTTACCATCAGATACAGATGGCGGAAGAGGACGAAGAAAAAAAAGCCTTTTTTACAGGAAAGGGCGTTTATTGTTACAAGAAAATGCCTTTCGGTTTGAAAAATGCAGGTGCTACCTACCAACGTTTAGTGGACAAAGCCTTCCACAAGCAGATAGGTAGGAATCTCGAAGCATACGTAGAAGATATGGTTATCAAGAGTAGAACGGAGGAGGATCTGCTCTCCGACATAAAGGAAACCTTCACCCAGCTTCGCGCCATCAACATGAAGTTAAATCCCAAGAAATGTTCCTTCGGCATGGAGGAAGGACAATTTTTGGGACATCTGATCACCAAGCAGGGTATTAAGGCCAATCCTTCGAAGGTTAAGGCCATCACGGACTTGCAACCTCCTAAGTCCCAAAAGGATGTGCAAAGTCTGAACGGAAAGCTAGCAGCCCTCAGCAGATTCTTATCGAAGGGTACAGATAGATCTTTGCCGTTTTTCAAGACACTCAAAGGATGCACGGATAAAAAGACGTTCCAGTGGAGTGCAGATGCAGAAGCTGCCTTTCAAAAGCTCAAGGAGTTCATGGCTATTCTACCTACATTTACCGCCCCAATCAAAGGCGAAGTGTTGTTTATGTACATCGCAGCATCCTTCGAAAGCATCAGTGTTGTGTTATTGGCAGAAAAGGAGAAGAAGCAAATCCCTATCTACTTTGTTAGCAGGGTTCTACAGGGAGCTGAGCTAAATTATCCAGAGTTGGAGAAGTTAATCTTGGCGTTGGTTCATGCTGCAAGATGCCTCCGAAGGTACTTCCAAGCTCATCCCATAACCATACTCACTGACAAGCCTATTAAGTAGATACTTTCGAAGCCAGAGAAATCTGGAAGGATAGCTAAGTGGGCTATTGAGCTAGGCGAACATGAAATCGAGTACAAGGGTAGAAACTCAGTCAAAGGGCAAATATTGGCAGACTTCTTAGCCGAAACACCCTCCGAACCGAAGCAGGACAAGAAAGTTGCTGAGACGAAGCCTGTTAAAACGGTAGAAGGGTGGAAACTTTACACCGATGGAGCCTCCATCTCTGACGGTTCTGGCGCAGGTTTAATGCTTGTTGACCCTGAAGGGAATGAGTATACTTATGCACTCCGTTTCAAATTCGATGCCACTAACAATGAAGCAGAGTACGAAGCCTTACTAGCAGGCCTCCGAGTGGCTAAGGACATGGAGGTAGAAGACTTGGCTATTTTCGTTGACTCACAACTGGTGGCTAATCAGATAAAGGGCTCCTACGAAGCGAGACAACCTGTGATCAAGCAATACTTGGATAAGGCCAAAGAAATGCTTGAAGGGTTTACATCGTACAACATAGGGCATGTTCGAAGAAACCAAAACAAGAAAGCGGATGCACTTAGTAAACTGGCATCAATGGCATTTGCTCATTTAACTAAGGAGGTTCTGGTCGAAGTGTTGGCAGATAGGTCCATCGTCCGAAAGGAGGTGTCTGACATAATACTAGAAGAAGACTCAAATTGGATTACTCCAATTAGAGAATATCTAATAAGTGGTATACTGCCAGAGGATCAGAAACTAGCTCGAAAGGTCCGTATCAAAGCACCACAGTACAGAATCATGGAAAACTACCTATACCGAAGGTCTTTCTTGTCTCCATGGCTTCGTTGTGTGGGACCTAGGCAAGCCGCCAACATCATTCAAGAAGTGCACGAAGGATCCTGCGGGCTTCACGTAGGATCCCGCTCTGTTGTATCTAAGATCATGAGGATTGGATATGATTGGCCTTCGATGCACAGGGACGCAGTAGAAATCATCCAGAAGTATGAAGCCTGTCAAGTTCACTCAAGGGTGCCCAGGCTACCAAAACAAGATATGACCTCTGTAACGTCCGCATGGCCTTTCAGCCAATGGGGGATAGATATCATAGGCCCTCTACCAATTGCTCCAGGAGGAGTAAAGTTCTTGGTCGTAGCCATCGACTACTTCACGAAATGGGTGGAACCTAAGCCTTTGGCATCCATCACAGGAAGGCACATGGAAAAGTTTGTATGGGAACACATTATCTGCCGGTTCGGAGTACCTCACATCATCATCTCAGACAATGGGAAGCAATTTGCCGAAGGGGTATTTCTAGTGTTTTGCAGAGGCATGAACATAAAACAATCCTTCACTTCCGTCTACCATCCTCAAGGTAACGGAAAAGTGGAAGTTACTAACAGGCTTGGTTTAAAAATGCGTGCATCATTGTGTAAATTGCGTGCATTATTGCATTGCTTTTAGGATTTCGCATCATGATACCTAATGCGAGGCCATCCCAAAATGCACTCGCATTAGACCACAATTTGCCGCATTTGTGTAATGCTATCAATGATCGCAATTGTCGCAATATGGAATTTAGGTCATTTTGAAAAAAATAAACCATTTAGAAGAAGATAAAAATATTTTAATGGACTTTGAAAAATAGAAGTTGTTGAAAGACTTCTAAAAGAAACACAATAACAACATCCAAATTAACCTTCGGTTCAAGATTATACACCATTAACATGATTTGAAATCCCACAAACAATCATCTTATTACAGCTTCATGTTATGCAATAGTTCATATTATTCTTTGATCATAAATAATCATATATGTTAAATAGTTGAGCTTAAAATCATACGTGTAATTAAAATTTGACTAAAGTTTTTAGTTTTGACTTTTGTTGTTGATTTGGTAATGAATGAATTATGATTGTTAGCCACTGGTATAACTTATCAGTATACCTTTAACATATTATAATATCATGTCATCATGTATATGTATAGAAGCATGTATATGTATAGAATAGACTTTAATCATTCATGTTCAACTGCATTACTACTAACAATAACAAGGATCTAGAAATTATGGAATTCAAGATCCTAAAATTAAAAATAAATTTACATGTTCATACTGTTCCAAATTAATTAAAGAAGGAGTTTCTCGTTTAAAACATAATTTAGTTGGAGTTTATAATGTTGTTTCTATGTATTTTATGTCCTGACTTATTTGTTTTACAAATAGATTATTTGCCTATTTTTTTTGTCTTTGTGACTTACTTGTGAATTTATTGCATTTACTTGGCAGTTTTTTTAATTTACTACATATAAATAATTTTGTATCTTTTAATACAAAATGCATCGCGTCCAAAATGCGCTCGCATTCGCAACACGCATCACGCATCGGCCTCTGGTACCCTTAAAGCATCGGATCGCAAAACGCAATTTTAAACCAAGCTAACAGGGACATCATCCAAGGCATAGAACGAAGGCTGGGATACAGTCACCATGGTTGGGTAGATGAGCTACCTCAAGTACTCTGGGCTCACAGAACGCACACAAAGTCAAGTCATGGGGAAACACCTTTTAGCTTGACATATGGCACGGAAGTTGTCATCCCTTCGGAAGTAAGTGTCGAAACAGAAAGGGTCATGAACTTCGAAGCAGTAGACAACGAAGAAAGACTCCGTAGCAACCTAGACCTACTCGAAGAACGAAGGGAAATAGCCTCAATCAGGGAGGCTATCCATAAGCAAAAGATTGAAAGGTACTACAACAGCAGGGTTCGGCCTTCGACCTTTAGGCCAGGGGAATACGTCCTCCGACTCAACAGTGCAAGTAAAGCTGAGTACCAGGGTAAACTAGGGCCTACATAGGAAGGAACCTACGTTGTTAAGGAAGCATATGGCAATGGAGCCTACAAGATGGAAACCTTGGATGGAGACGCTATTGATAGAACTTGGAATGGCACTACCCTTCGTAAGTTCTACATATGAAACTTACAATGTCCAAGGACATACTTTACTTTGCTTTTAATCAATGTATTTGCATTCTTCTCACTTGGGGAAAGAAGCATTAATTGTAGGCGTCTAGTATTCATTTCTTAAAATGATGTAATCCTCCCTACCCACTTAATGATATAACGCATTTCCCTCAAATCTCTTGTTTTGTTCAATACTAGAAAGATTTGTCCACCAAGTCGCTTTTATAAGTTTCAATGTCGAAGGGATGTACAAAGACTAACAATACGTCTTGCTCATATGCATAACATCCACCTTAACTTCACATTAACTTTCCTATATGGCCTTAAGGTATTTTAAGCCTTTCGCTGCCCAAAGGATTAAGATGGAGTGGGTCGCAACCTTCTGTCCGCAGTCAAATTATACGATTGCTATATTCTTGGTGAAGTAATTACACACAATGAGGCTATGCATCTACCATATGCCTTAGGTTGTAAATTTTTTTTACGCACAAGTAAAATGTAAAGAGAAGAATCACACATGGCAAAATACAAGCGCTAGTGGCTTTGATGTAGATATTAATTAATGACTAGTTTAACTAGTCTCAACAGGACGTAGCCTTAACGATCCAAACAAACAAAATATTGTCTTAGGCCGAAGCCTATACCAAACACATCAAATGTTAATTGTTTCATCAGGCATATAGCCTGGAAAGGGACACAAACAAATTGTTTTGAAACAGGGTACATACCTCCCTGAGGATCAAATTACTACCACATGGTAGCCTTCATCAAACTTTGGAATGGGTCGGATCAGCAGAACCTGGGGATGGAACCGTGGGAGATGGAGTCTTCTTCGAAGGGGATGGAGGCTGGACCTTCCTTGGCTTCTTGGCCAACAGGTCCTCAATAGAGGCCGCTGGGTCCTTCGACACTTCGGCAAGGAAAGGGAACTCTGAAGAGGTCAAGGCATTGCCTACATCATCATACTCCTTCTCATAAGTTGCCCTGTAGTATGGAACATTTTCCAGCTTCACTGGTTCCTCTGTCGCAGCTATCTCCTCCAAAGTGGTACACTTGCCATGAAATATGGCTGCATTCACCAGGTTCCCAATCACAATCCCCACATCATCACTATGGTAAAGTTCCATGGCGATGCAGGGGATGACTTTGGTTACCAAGTCCACCCTATCCATCTTGAGCTTCTTCAACCGAAGGTTTAACCCATCTACCTTCTCCCTGAGCTTGATCTCCTGGTCCACCAGCTTAGCTCTCTCTTCTTCAAGGCCTCACACTTGGATGTAAGAACGGATATTTTCTCTTTGTAGCCCATGACCTTCGAGCTTTCGAGAGTTAGCTTGCTGCATTCAGCTTCGCTTGCTGCTAGTTGACCCTTGAGCTTTTCCACATCAGCTCTGAGATCTTGCACCAAGGGGTTCTTGTCGAAGTCCTCCATTGCTTCTTCACATTTTCTCTGCACGTCTGCTTACTTCTGATCCCTAGTCTTCTCCCTGGCAAGCATGACATCCATTTCTTCTTGAGCTTTGGTGACAGCACGGAGCAGCTCCCTTGTCCTGGTAATGAGCTGGTTGTCCAACATGCATTGTCTGACATAACTCTTTTCATGAAGATCGCAGAGCCTTTCCATGGACATGTTGTCCATCACCCCCTTCCAGCTGGGTGGGGTCACACGCTCCACAAGCAGATGACAAGCTAAGGGAGAGGAAAGCTCCTTCATATAAGAAAGTCCTAAAGCATATGTAAACTTGTTAATATATTATTACTTGCATCTAATCCTTTGTAACAGGAAAGAAACCTTACCATGGATATCATCTCCGCTGGGCCCTTCGATGGCTGGAAACACCACAGCCTTACCATGGGCACTCTTTTGTCGGTAATTCGAGAGGGATGAGTAGGTAGGATAAGCTTCCTCTTCGAAGCAGATTTAGCAGCCTTCGCACTGGTACCTTTCCTGCTTCGGACTCTCTCACCAATGCTGGAGGGTCCTACGATGGCCAACTGTCCTTCTGAGACAGGTTCATCAGATTCTGCAACATTCTCCACAAGCTGGTCTTCAACATCTATGGGTTCCTTTGAAGGAGGAGTAGAAGACACGGGTTCGATGGGCTGAGCATCCACATCATTATTGTTCACCGATACTGAAGGAGAGCCCACACCATAGCTCACCTTATGGGGATTCTTCAGAATGAAGCTGACCTCCTTTGCACCACCAGCAACCACAAAATTACTGAACGACATCTCTGCAAAAAGGGAGAAAATAGATGAAAATCAGAAAGATAAGTTGCTATTTCCTATATTAATTAAAAATTTACATACTTTCTCCATTACAAATAATCTCAGGAACCAGTGGAGATCCCTCCCAGCTTTCAGCAAGACCGGGCATGAAAAGAATTGGCTCAGGGAATGTTTGGCAATCAGCTAGATGACGAGCCAAACGCTGATACAAAGGATTCCTCCTTACAGTATAGGGCAAGGGATCATTGAACCTTTTTTCATCATATTGAAACTCTGGGTTTAACAATGCAGGGAAAGTTGGAGGAACAATGGTATTTTGGATATAAAAGAATTTTCCTTTCCAATTCCTGATACTTGTAAATGGCCTATCTATGAGAATGGGCACATCCCTCTCACCCCTCTTTGCCAATGTCAACCAATCTCCTCCAAGGTACAAGTTCAGAAACCCTCTAAGCATAATTAATGATGGTTCAAACCCATAAGCTTTACACATTACAATGTATGTCGTTAGCTTGGCTAGGCCAAAAGGCTTAAACCTAGATATGTGTACCTCGTAATACTGGAGGAGTTCTAAAATCAAAGGGTGCAAGGGTATCCTAAGGTTGGAGGTGGTGAATGCATGGGTGTATAAGCCTACATAGTTTTCTGGGGCATAAAAAATACCTTTATTTTTACCAGGTAACATGATTTTATACTCTTTGGGAATCGGATAATCAGTGAGGAATGCTTTAAGCTCCTCCCTAGTCAAGGTGCAACCTTGTTGTTTGATTACAATTTTTTTATTGGTAGACATGATCCTTCTAAATCGATAAAAAAGGTATTTGAAACGTAGCAGATACGAAGGAATACTTTACCTGTTTGTTCGAAAGCTTGATCGGAAGGAGATTTAGGAGGTGAAAAATTGGGCGTGAGATAAAATTGTGTTAGGGTTTTACTGTTTTTGACTTTAAATACCCTCACACATGTTAAATCTCGGCCCTACACGTGTCCTAAGTTATCCCCTAACCTCCGAATTTCAAATCCTTTTTAAATTTTGAAGAGACGTTTTACTTTTACCGAGGAAAGGGTGGTTAGGATAAGTACATGCATTAATTATGGGTCAATAGTTGCTAGACTTTTCATCTTCGTTCGTTTTTGTGACGAAGGGGAGGTTTTGTAGTTATTCTTGAGTTGTAAGCAATATTTCTTGTTTGTACATATCACTTTCGACTGGAGGGCTTGATGACGTAACCTCCGATCAGGTCGAAGGACACCCCTTCGACCTCAGTCGAATTTGCATTACGAAGACCCAAGTCTTTCTTCATAAGTCATTGGTGGCGTAAAATCATTCATCATTGATATGGTTACTAGTTGGGAATTCGCCAGCCGAAGGCCTCTGCCCTTCGGAGTCTTTTCTTGAAGGCACCAAGACAAAGGAGAACCTTGACTTGGTCTTCCCCCATGTTCCCACTATCTCCTTAGCTTCCCCGCCAAGACAGAGAGAGTGGGGATGAAGCCCTAGCGGTTACCACAAATCATGGGACACCCCCATGATCTCCAAAACTTATGCTAACACTCTCCAAGCTTATTTTCTCATCTATAAATAGGTTGGACGAGTCATTTCAATGGTATGTTCACTCAACACAGTATTTCACTGATCTGTGCTAAACAGTCAAGTCTAAAAGACTTAAAACAGCTTAAACACAAATGCAATTAAGATCAGAGGAATATAGGGGATTCCTGGGTCGTTAAGTCCCACGGAGGATGAATTGGTGTAATAAACACTTGATCAGATGGTAGAATGATCACGAAGGATAGTGATCAGTAGGGTTTTGGATGGAAAATTATACCTAAAGAGAAAATCTACAATTTAAAGCGACTTAAATGCAAATTAAAAGAAATAAAAGATAAAAGATATTAAATAAACGCTATCACTATTTTTAAAGGCGATGAACGTTTAAAACCTACAACTTAAAACTTACGTTTAAAATAAAATTACGTCTACGTACAAAATAAAACGTGAGTTTTAAGAAATAAAAGGCCTACAAATATAAAAATGATATTTTTATAATCCTAATAATAAAAGAAAATTATTAGAAAAATAAAATTATTTTTAAAACTATTTATTTAATTATTATTAATTAAAAACTATTTATTAATTATTTAAAATGCACTAAAATACAAGATAATACAAAATTAACCTAGAAAAATGAAATTATAACTTGGAAAAATCTAAAATATGATAAAACTTATTTTAAAACTAAAAATATATTTTTTAGACTTATTATGTATTTATTATTAATTTAAAACTATTTAAAACTAATAAAAATGCTAAAAAATACTTTTTAAACTAAGAAAATTATGGAAAAATACTTTTTATTACTTTTATATTTATCTTAACCTAAGAAAATTGAAAAATCATTTTTTTGAACTTTTTATAATTTATTTGTATTAAAAGCTATTTAAAAATGCCTAAAAACTGTTTTTAATTAAGAAAAATAGCAAACAGTTATGAAAAATTATGAAAATTTCAGGAAAAGTCTATTTTAATATGTAGAATCTAGGAAAAATAGAAAAACATGGGCTTGTTTGGAGAAATAAGCAACTGCAGTGACAACTGCTTAATAATAAGCACTTGAATAAGCCAATTGATAACCAAAGACCACCAAATCTTCACAGAAGCTATATTAAGCTAAAAGAACTAAAATGGAACAGGTTTCAACAAGTCCTAACCCATAGAATCATAAACTCAACAGATTTGATGTTTGAGATTAATGAGCAAAACAGAATTTGAGGGGTTACTTTAAGCTTATGCACAGACCTGTCAATAAGCTAAAGATGAAAAGCAATGAATGGAACTTGGAAAAAACCTGGTTGGCTACCTAGAAACAAAAGATGAGATCAAGTTAAGCTAAAATGAGCTTGTGAGAAGCTTTTTCAAAACCTGACAATCCACTGAGTAAAACTCAGTTAATACTGACTTACTTGGGACAAAATGATAAGCACTTGCAGGCTTATCAAATAAGCTGCAAATGGAAATCTAAAACTTGGAACTTAAAAAGGACCAGGCTAACTGTCCAAAGATCTAAAAATCACAGGTTATGGTCAACTAATAAGCTCTATAGGAGCTTATGATTTGGCTAGTAAAACTGATGCACAGGACAAGTTTTTGACTTTTTGATTGAAATTAAAGTTTGACTAAACTGAACTTGTATCTTGATTCTATGGACTGATTGTAGTATTATAAGTTATTATAAGATTATCTAAAGCTATACCAACATCTTTTAAGCTTGTAAAATGGGTTTTGCAGTTTAAAATCCCAACAGTGACTGACTAAGATGGATTTAAAAAGATTTTTGACTTTTCTACTAACAAGGACTGGTTTCTTGGTTTCTTTGAGTTCTTTAGACCAAGTGAGACATGAAACAAGCACAAACACATGACTGCACAACCTGTTACACAGTGAACTGAACAAATCCAAACACCCTTTCAAAGGACTGTTTTGGTGTTTTACAAAGAGTTTCACAGATTTAGACCTTGGTACTGATTGAAGACCTTATGATATCACTAAATAAAGCTGAATAAACATGAAACAATAGCAATAACAGTATACAACTAGTTAATAACACTTATTCTATTTTGACTGCTAAACTAAAACTTTTATTAACTACAACTTGAAAAGAACAAGATACCTGTTTTTATTGTTTAATTATGTTTAATTATAACTAAGAAACATGGAAATACAAAGATTGAAGCTACTTAATGAATAAAACAGTAATTGACAAAATGGATCAAAAGCTTACAATTTGGTGTCCAAGCATAGAACAGATAACCAAGGACTGAAATTACTCCTATAGCTTACCAATAAGCTCTAAACCCAAGGCCATCCACTATATACCCTGCTCCAGCCTGCTAGAACCTTGCACCATGGATTTTTTATTTTTAAGCTATTTAATTGGTAATTTTTGGTATTTTTCTATTTTTAGGCTAAACTGAATTATAATTGTTTTTAAAAGCTTAATTAAGTTACTATAAGCTTAAATAAGCTTACTGAGCTTAGAACCACAACCATAAACAACTTAAACCAATATTTGAGATTTTGATCAAAAATTTGCATAAACTGTATACTTGCATAAAACTTAAAATTAAAACTGGAAATATGTTTGATATCCACTGGAATGAGATTACAAATAACTTGAAACTTTAAACATAAGCTGGAAAACTTAAAGAAATTAAAACGACATACAAAATATAAAAATTACACTAGATATTTTTTTCATTGCTTCACCCTTGATATTTATTGACTTCAATCTTCCTTGTCGACACTCTTGAGAATATCCCACCATAATCCAACCGTTGAAATCATCCAGATAATCAGTTTTGACATTTGTCACTTTTTGGCGCCATTTTTTCAATTGAGCAGGTTTTCTCATTAATTGGAGTTGGATTTGTGTGGAGGTGGAAGGAAAGTGTAATCAAGTGGGAAAATGAGGTGGAAATGGTGAGGTGGAGGTGAAACCACCACTGGTTTTGGCTAAACCAGTGTGGTAGAGACAATGAACAGTAGACGCGGTTTTATTCGAATTTAAATTTTGGGCCGGGTCAAGTGTTGGACTGGATTTGGGCTTGGGTTGTTTAATATTGGATCCGTTTGGTTTAGAAGTAACAACAAGGACCATTTATGCAATTATTTGAAAGTTGAAGGGCTGATCTTGAATATTTTCCAAAGCTCTCATAAGGGTAAAACCTGCCAAGTAAGAATAGTACAAGGACCTTTGTTGATAATTTCCATTTTTGTAAATCCAGGGACCAAAACTGTCAATTTAGAAACTTGAGGGACCAATATTGTAATTTTCTCAAAAGTTTTATCATAAGGACCATTTTTGCCATTTATTAATAGAACAAGGCTAAAACTTGATAATTTTCACTTTTTAAATTAACCAAGGACTATTTATGACATATTTCAAAGTTAAAGGACTAAAGTTGTCAATTTGTGATTTTTAAACTTTAAAGGGTTTGTTTTGACAACTTTTGAATCTCATGGACCTAAAATGATATTTTACAAGTTTTTGAATTACCAGGGACTGATTTTGACAACTTTTGTAACTTGGGGGACTAAAACTGCCAATTATGCAAACTTGATACGTTTTTCACCAGATTTTGATGTTTTTGCATTTAAAACATATAAAACACTTGTTTGTGATATTTTTATCATTTTGATGTGTTTCTGAGTGTTTTCAGATGTTTTTGGCATTCTAACAGTATAAAAATGATGAGTATTTAGACACTCATCATTCACATACTCCATATTATTTACAACACATATCACATACTTACTCTCACGCCGAAGGTGGTTCGCAGGGTCCAACCCCTGCGCAATCACTTAATGAAGTGTCTATTATTTCTTATTGCAGATTGGCTACAAGTTTGGCGCAAGCATATCACCCCTCATACCCTTCGATCACCATCGAAGGCCTGGTCGTACGAATTATTGTACAATCAAGCATATATTGAAACACTTCCTCTGATGCCAATTGTTGTCCCAAAGTGTGAGTCGAAAATGAATTGCAAATAAAACTGAATAACTATATTTCGTCTAACATTTAATTGTTACATACATGCGAGTATTCATAAGGCTCTTAATGAACCATTGTGTCCATTCGGTTAAGTCATAACCGATTATAACTAACTAATAATTACTTGTAACTTCTTTTAACTACCATAACCGTATTTCGGTTATTTAACTAACTAACTAACTAACTAACCGCTTGTAACTACTTTGCGGTTGTAAACGGATGATGTACCCTCCGAACAGCTTGACGGACACCCCTTCGAGATGTGTCGAAGCCCTATGTACGAAGGCCTAAGTTAGGTCTCCTGAAAGTTCGTGGACGTCAAACCATTCGTACACACAAAGGTTACCTATGGGGAATTCGCCATTCGAAGCCTTAAACCCTTCGGGGTATGGTTGACGAAGGGAAAACGGATAGGAGATCTTCATGACTTGGTCAAACCCACGATCTCCCTCTCTTTCTTGGCTTTCCCACCAAGTTTAAGAACGTGGGTCACTAAGCCCTAGCGGTTACCCATAAACATGGGACGCCCCCATGTTCTCCGACATTTGCGCAGAGGTGCCCTAAACCATATTTCTTCCACTATAAATAGATTGGACGGGCATAGGATTATGGTAAGCTCACTTAACACTCATCTCTTTACTTACACACACATATACAACCATAACTCATACTTACTCTCACGCCGGTGGTGGTTCGCATGGTCCAACCCCTTCTTATTCTCAGGTGAAAGACAATCTTGGATGGAACATACACCCCTCATACCTTCGATCACCATTGAAGCCTGGTAGTGCAAGTTATTGTACAATCAGTGGCGCCATCCGTGGGACCCGCTACTATTAGTCCCGTAATCACCAAGTCTTGATACCCTAACTGATTACGCTACTTTTCCGGAATGGAACCAGGAAGAGAAGATACACCTCCACTAGGTTTTTCTACCCTGGTACCCCTCACCACAACTAACACCGATAATCTCGCCCCCATAACTGCCTCCACCTTCACTACACGATCTCACATTGTTCCAGAAATTAGCCCTGCCTTCGTTGAGGCAAACTTCGAAGCATTAGAGTCCTTGATAAGGGCTCACAAGAGGCAAGTCCGCAACACTGAAATGCGAAGGGAATTGGAGTATTCCAGTGAGGAATATGACGAAGAGATCGAGGTAGATGAAAGGCCTCGACCAATTGTCAAGGGGCGTTCGACCCTACGAAATGGTTCTCCTTCCATAAGGAGACCGAATGGAAGAACTGCTGGTTTCGAAGAAGGTCCTAGAGGAGATCCGGGAAGAAGGGAAAGAGTGCAGGGAGAAAGAAGGAGCGAGAACTCCAACGGAGGAAGCAACCCGGTAGTAAACATAGGGGTAAACTTACCACCTCTCCTGGCAGCCCACTTGGGAAGAAAAGGGATGGGGGTTCCGATACCTCCATTATACGTCTCGAGTGTCGGAGGACCTCCTCCATACTCTGGGATGAACCAGCTACCCCCTCAAGGCATGAATTCCTACCTACCCGCTCAGTCCTATAATTCCTATCCTCCGAATGGGTCTCTCCACAACCAGAGTTACCAGCAAGTGCCATACGGACACCTTCCTGTACACCCTACACAACCAATGGGGGGAACCCTTCGTACCAACCTCCTGCGGCCTATGATGCATTCTCACAACCACCTCCTAACCCGTACAACCCTACACCTATTTATCCACCTCCATACAACCCTTTCTATGCGGAAGCTTCTGGAGCTTGCACACCTTTAGTGAAGTGGATCGAAGACTACCCTCTGCCTGATGGTGTGAAGATGCCTACTCACATAGGCACCTATGATGGGAAAGGCGATCCCGACAACTTATTACACTTGTTCGAAGGCGCTATCAAGATGCATAAGTGGGTTATGCCTGTAGCATGCCACATGTTCACGTACACTCTCCGAGACTCTGCATGAATATGGTGGAATGGGCAAAAGGTGGGAAGCATTGTAAGTCTGGATGATCTCAAGGCTAAGTTTCGATCACACTTTAGCCAGCAGAAGAAGTACACCAAGACTCACCTAGCTTTGCACACCATCAAGCAAAGAGAAAGCGAAAGAACGAGGACTTTCGTCACACGGTACACCGATGAAACCTTGCAAATTCTGGGTTTGCACGAAGAGCAAAGGATTTCTGGCTTCGTACATGGCTTACGAACACGGAGCCTGATGGAATTTCTGTCCACCGATTTGCCCACCACTTACAAGGCACTCATGGAAAAGACATACACTTGGATTGAGTCCAAGGAAGTAGCAGTCAACGGAGCTCCGATCTAACAAAGAGAGGCCTCTGACAAATTCTCCAGAGGGTCCTCCTGGGAAGGATCCAAGAATAGGAAAAAGAACAGAGACCACTTCACTCCCTATAACAAAGGCTTGAATCATGGACTCTTGGCAAACCTGGTCAAATCTCCTAGGGAAATCCTCGCTACCGAGAAAGCCGCAAAGTCCTTCGGCCCACCACCTCGAATGTCAGCACGAAGCAAAGCCAGAGACATGTCGAAGTACTGCCACTTTCACGAATACCATGGGCACGAAACTAACAGCTGCAGAGAGCTGAAGAATCACATTTAAGAGGCAGTACGCTCCGGGCAATTGGCGCATCTGGTTAAAGGCATCAAGAAGGGGAAGGACAAGTTCTCCGACACTCAGTTGGGTAAGTGGAAGGGGAACAAATAGGAAGCTACCCCTGCAGAAGCTCCGATACTGATGGTGCACGGACATGATCCAACCTTAAAGAGGAAAGATGCAGATGGAGAGCTAGGAAGTGTGAGGGAGATAACGTTCCCGTCCATTCTGGGGAGGACACCTTCAACTAATCCTGTAGTCATCAAGGTATGGGTCTCCAACAGGGAGGTGAACCGAACATACATGGATTGTGGAAGCTCCTGCGAAATCATCTATGAGCACTGCTTCCTAAAGCTCAAACCATTGATACGCTCGCAGAGGGTAGACTCAAAAGTACCCTTGGTATGGTTCTCCGGCGAACATTCATGGCCCCTCAGAGAGGTACCTTTGGAAATCACTATCGGAGAAGGGCCCTTATCCCGCACGGAAACCCTCACCTTCATATTAGTTAGGTCATATTCTCCTTACAATTTGCTGATAGGAAGAACCGCTATGCAAAAAATGGGCATTGTAGTCTCCACCATACACACTACCATCAAGTTCCAAACTCCCTTCGAAGTGGGAACTGTTCATTCTAGTCATGGGGCAGACAAGGGAGTATATGGTGTCAAGAAGGTTAAAGAAGGGCCAGAGGAGCCTCCGATGGCCATTCTAAGCTGTACGGATGCAGAAGAACGGGTCGTAGTAAACCCTACCTACCCCGAGCAGACAGTGGTGATAGGAAAGCAGCTCCCGGCGAATTTCAAGGCGAAGCTCACAGAGCTGTTGCAAACTAACCTTGATATTTTTGCATGGAAATATTCTGACATGACAGGAGTCCCAAGAACGTTGCTAATAGACGGGAAGCCCTTCGGCACGGAACACAGGCTCAACGAATATAAACATATTGAGTCCATCAAACAGAAAAGAAGAAGCCTTGCACCCGAAAGGAATGCTGCTTCCTGCAAGGAAGTAGATGAGTTGACACAAGCAGGCATCCTAAGGGAAGTCAAATACCAAACCTGGGTGGCCAACCCAATAATGGTAAAGAAAAGAGACGGAGGGTGGCACATGTGTGTTGACTTTACTGACATCAACAAGGTATGCCCGAAGGACTGCTATCCCTTGCCAGAAATCGATTGGAAGGTAGAGTCCTTAGCAGGCTTCTGACTGAAGTGTTTCCTAGATGCCTATAAAGGGTATCATCAGATCCAGATGGCAAAGGAGGACGAGGAAAAGATAACCTTCTATACAAGCAAAGGTGTCTATTGTTACAGAAAAATGCCCTTCGGTTTGAAAAACACAGGGGAAACATACCAAAGGCTCGTAGATAAAGCCTTCAGCAAGCAGATAGTCAGAAATCTCGAGGCTTACGTTGATGACATGGTTATTGATGGATCTAAACACACACCTTTTGTTAGTGATACTTTGATTTATATTAATAAGTACGCGAAATATACTTAGTAATACTCAGAACATGGATTGTATGATGTATTGTAAGTGACAACAATGTAACACAAAGCTTCAATATTATTGAGAATAATACGAGTGATCTTGCTTATCACTAGGGTTACACCTTGAAGCATACGTACTGATGATGTACCCTCCGAGTAGCTCGAAGGACACTCCTCCGAGACGTGTCGAAGCCCTTCCATACGAAGACCCAAGTTAGGATTCCAAAATATCCATAGGAGTCAAACCATTCGTTAGCACGAAGGTTACCTAAGGGGAATTCGCCGTCCGAAGCCCTAAGCCCTTTAGGGTATGGCTGACGAAGGAACAATGGATAAGGGAACCTCCTGACTTGGTCAAACCCACGATCTCCCTCTCTCTCTTGGCTTCCCCGTCAAGTCTGAGAACGTGGGTCACTAAGCCCTAGCGGTTACCCACAATCATGGGACGCCCCCATGATCTCCGACATTCATGCAGAAGTGCTCTCAACCCTATTTCACTCACTATAAATAGGTTGGACGGGCAATGGATTATGGTATGCTCATTTCACACTCATTTCTTTACTTACACACACTTAAACAACCGTAACTCATACTTACTCTCACGCCGGAGGTGGTTCGCAGGGTCCTACCCCTGCGCAATCACTTAACGTAGTGTTTCATATTTCTTATTCTCAGGTGAAAGGCAAGTCTTGGCTGGAACATACACCCCTCATTACTTTGATCCTCATCGAAGCCTAGTAGTGCAATCTATTGTACAATCAGTGGCGCCATCCGTGGGACCACTACTATTAGTCCCGTAATCACCCAGTCCTAAAACCCTAACCAACTATACTACATTTCCGGCACGGAACCAGGAAGAGAAGATACACCTCCACCAGGTTTCTCTACCCTGGTCCTCTCAACACAACTAACACCGATAATCTCGCCCCCATAACGGCCTCAACCTTTACCACACGATCTCGTTTGGAAACTACTCCCGTACATCACGCCTCAACATCCGCTAACCCTATCCCCGATATTAGCCCCTCCTTCGTTGAGGCAAACTTTGAGGCCTTGGATTCCTTACTTAGGGCTCACAAAAGGCAGGTTCGCAATACTGAAATGCGAAGAGAGTTGGAATACTCCAACGA
Organism: Chrysanthemum seticuspe; assembly: GCA_019973895.1. Classification (NCBI taxonomy): domain Eukaryota; kingdom Viridiplantae; phylum Streptophyta; class Magnoliopsida; order Asterales; family Asteraceae; genus Chrysanthemum; species Chrysanthemum seticuspe. Next base: position 153,060,609 of record BPTQ01000002.1, on the reverse strand, counting down.
GGAGTATGATGAAGAGATTGAAATAGAGGAGAGGCCACAACCTGTTAGCAGGGGGCGCTCGGCCCTGTGAAATGGTTCTCCTTCCATCAGAAGGCTAAACGGAAGGACCGTGGGTTTTGAAGAAGGACCCGGAGGAGATCCGGGAAGAAGGGAAAGAAGGCATGGTGAAAGAAGGAGCTAGAACTCCAACGGAGGAAGCAACCCGGTAGGAAACGGAGGAGTAAACCTACCCCCTCTTCTAGCTACCCATCTAGGAAGAGAAGGGACGGGGGTTCCAGTACCCCCTATTATGTTTCGAGTGTCGGAGGTCCTCCTCCATACTCCGGCATGAATCAGTTACCCCCTCCGGGAATGAACCCCTACCTACCTGCTCAAACCTACAATAATTACCCTCCGAATGGTTCACTCCCCAACCAGAATTACCAGCAAATTCCCTATGGACATGTTCCTACACAATCGATGGGTATAAACCCTTCGTATCAACCCTCTACTGTTTACCCTACCTACACACCGCCATTTCCTAACCCGTATAATCCTACACCTGTTTATCCACCTCCATACAACCCTTACTATGCTGAAGCCTCTGGAGCCTGCACACCTTTCGTGAAGTGGATCGAAGACTACCCCCTACCTAACGGTGTAAAGATGCCTACTCATATAGGCACCTACGATGGGAAAGGCGATCCTGATAACTTCCTCCACTTATTCGAAGGCGCTATTAAGATGCAAAAGTGGGTCATGCCTGTAGCATGCCACTTGTTCACTTACACGCTCAGAGACTCCGCGAGGATATGGTGGAACGGACAGAAATTGGGGAGCATTATAAGTCTAGACGATCTTAAGGCTAAGTTCCGGTTACACTTTAGCCAGCAGAAGAAGTACACCAAGACTCACCTAACCGTGCACACCATCAAGCAAAGGGACAACGAAAGCACAAGGGCCTTCGTTACCAGGTATACTGATGAAACTTTGCAAATTCTAGGGTTGCACGAAGATCAGAGGATCTATGGTTTTGTACATGGCCTTCGGACTCGAAGCTTGGTGGATTTCCTATCCACCGATCTTCCTAACACATACAAGGCCCTGATCGAGAAGGCTTACACCTGGATTGAGTCCAAAGAGGTAGCAGCAAATGGGGCTCCGATAGAGCAAAAGGAAGCTTCTGACAAATTCTCTCGTGGGTCCTCATGGGAAGGATCCAAGAACAAGAAGAAGAACAGAGATCGCTTTACTGCATACAACAAAGGTTCAAACCACGGATTCTTGGCAAACTTAGTCAAATCCCCCAGGGAGATTTTGGCTAATGAGAAAGCCGCTAAGTCCTTCGATCCACCACCTCGGATGACAGCATGAAGCAAAGCCAGAGACATGTCCAAGTATTGCCAGTTCCATGAAGACCATGGACACGACACGAACAACTGCAGAGAACTAAAGAAGCAGATCGAAGAGGCAGTGCGGTCCGGACAGTTAGCGCATCTGGTTAAAGGCATCAAAAAGGGAAAGGACAAGTTCTCCGACACCCAACTAGGTGAATGAAAGGGGAAAAAGAAGGACTCTACACCCACAGAAGCTCCGATACTAATGGTACACAGGCACGATCCAAACTTGAAAAGGAAGGAAGCAGACGGAGAGCTAGGAAGCGTAGGGGAAATAATCTTCCCTCACATCTTGGGGCATACACCTTCAACTGACCCCGTGGTCATCAGGGTACGAATCTCAAATAGGGAGGTGAATCGAGCATATATGGATTGTGGATGCTCCTACGAGATCATTTATGAGCATTGTTTCCTAAAGCTCAAGTCATCCATACGCTCACGAAGGGTGGACTCAAAAACACCACTAGTAGGGTTCTCCGGCTAACACTCATGGCCTTTGGGAGAAGTACCGTTAGAAATCACCATAGGCGAAGGACCCTTATCCCGCACAGAAACACTCACCTTCGTTATAGTCAGGTCAGACTCTCCTTATAATTTGTTAATAGGGAGAACAACTATGCAAAAGATGGGTATTGTTGTTTCTACCATACATGCTGCTATTAAGTTACAAACCCCCTTCGGAGTAGGAACTGTTCATTCTAATTATGGGGCGGATAAGGGTGTATATGGTGTCAAAAGGACCAAAGAAGAATCGGAGGAACCTTTGATAACAATTCTAAGCTGTACCGATGTGGAAGAGCGAGTTATAGTTAACCTTAGCTACCCTAAACAAATGGTGGTAGTAGGAAAGCAACTCCCGGCAAATTTCAAGGCGAAGCTCACGGAACTGTTGCGGACTAACCTTGATGTTTTTGCTTGGAAATATTCTGACATGACAGGGGTACCAAGAACATTGCTGATAGACGGACAGTCCTTTGGAATGGAGCATAAACTCAATGAGTACAAACACATTGAGCCAATAAAACAGAAAAGGAGAAGCCTTAGCCCCCGAAAGAAACGCTGCAGCCTGCAAAGAAGTTGACGAACTCACACAAACAGGCATCCTGAGGGAAGTTAAGTACCAAACTTGGGTAGCCAACCCAGTACTGGTAAAAAAGAGCGACGGAGGGTGGCGTATGTGCGTTGACTTCACTGACATCAACAAAGCATGCCCGAAGGATTGCTACCCCTACCAGAAATTGACTAGAATGTAGAGTCCTTGGCAGGCTTCCGGTTAAAATGCTTCTTAGATGCCTATAAGGGGTATTATCAGATCCAGATGGCAAAGGAGGACGAGGAAAAGAAAGCCTTCTACACAAGCAAAGGTGTCTACTGTTACAGAAAGATGCCCTTCGGATTGAAGAATGCAGGGGCAACTTATCAACATCTTGTAGATAAAGCCTTCAACAAACAGATAGGCAAAAATCTCGAAGCCTACGTTGACGACATGGTTATCAAAAGCAAGACAGAGGAGGACCTACTCCTCGATGTACAGGAAACATTTGAACAGCTTTGGGCGATTAACATGAAGCTGAACCCTAAGAAATGCTCCTTCGGTGTGGAAGAGGGACAATTCCTGGGGCATTTGATCACCAAGCAGAGGATAAAGGCTAATCCCTCCAAGGTCAAGGCAATTTCAGATCTCCAAGCCCCTAAGTGTCTAAAAGATGTGCAAAGCCTGAATGGGAAGCTAGCAGCCTTAAGCCGATTTTTGTCGAAGGGGGCTGACAGGTCCCTACCATTCTTCAAAACACTCAAAGGATGCGTGGACAAGAAAACTTTTCAATGGAGCCAGGATGTTGAGGCTGCCTTTCAGAAGATGAAGGAGTTTATCGAAATCCTTCCAACACTTACAACCCCAATCAAAGGCGAAGTGTTATTTATGTACTTAGCATCCTCAATGGAAAGTATTAGCGCAGTCCTTATATGCAGAACGATACAAACGACAGATCCCCATTTACTTTGTTAGCAGGGTCCTACAGGGAGCAGAGATAAACTACCCAACATTGGAGAAGTTAATACTCGCCTTAATCTACGCAGCAAGGAGGCTTCGACGCTATTTCCAGGCCCATCCAATCACAGTCTTAACCGACAAGCCACTCAAACAAATCTTGTCGAAACCTGAAAAGTCTGGAAGGGTGGCTAAATAGGCTATTGAGCTTGGAGAGCATGAAATAGAGTTCAAAGGACGAAACTCTATTAAAGGGCAAATTCTCGCAGACTTTTTGGCAGAAACACCTTCCGAGCCTGACGTAGGAAAGGAAGAGCCCAAAACCAATCTCGCTCAAGTACAGGCTGACTGGAAACTTTATACAGACGGAGCATCCAGCTCCGATGGTTCTGGAGCAGGTCTAATGTTGGTCAGCCCTGAAGGGAAGGAGCACACATATGCCCTTCGATTTGAGTTCGAAACCACAAACAATGAAGCAGAATACGAAGCGTTGCTAGCAGGACTCCGGTTGGCTAAAGATATGGAGGTCAAAGCTCTCGCTGTTTTCGTAGACTCCCAATTGGTTGCAAACCAAGTGACAGGCTCCTATGAAGCAAGGCAGCCCGTCATCAAACAGTACTTGGAAATAACAAAGGAGATGCTGGAAAGCTTTGACTCCTACACCATCCAGCATGTTCGTAGGAATTAGAACAAGAAGGCAGACGCACTAAGCAATCTAGCTTCAACGGCCTTCGCTCATCTCACTAAAGAATTCCGGAAAGATCCATCGTTCGCAAAGAAGTTGCTGATGTGATTCACGAAGAAGGAGAGACATGGATGACTCCCATAAGGGAATATTTGATAAGTGGTCTTCTCCCTGAAGATCCTAAGCTAGCAAGGAAGGTTCGGGTTAAGTCCTCGCAGTACCGGCTAATAGGGGAAACCCTATATAGAAGGTCATTTTTATCACCTTGGTTAAGATGTGTGGGACCCAAGCAAGCAACGAGAATTATCTCTGAAGTCCACAAAGGATCATGCAGCGTTCATGAAGGACCCCGCTCAGTTGTCTCGAAGATTTTGAAATTGGGCTATTATTGGCCTTCGATGCACAGGGACGCAGCAGAAATCATTCTCAAATGTGAAGCTTATCAGATACACTCAAACATTCCAAAGATGCCGAATAAGACATGACAAGTGTGACATCCGCATGGCCCTTCTCTCAGTGGGGCATCGATATCGTAGGACTTATGCCTATAGCGCTCGGAGGAGTCAAATTCTTGCTGGTAGCAATCGATTACTTTACTAAGTGGGTGGAAGCTAAACCCCTAGCCTCCGTCACAGGGAGACAGATCGAGAAGTTTGTATGGGAGCACATTGTGTGCAGATTCGGAGTGCCCCATATAATCATATCTGACAACGGGAAGCAGTTTGCCGAAGGAGTCTTCTACGACTTCTGTCAAGGACTCAACATAAAGCAGTCTTGGACATCCGTCTACCATTCGCAGGGTAACGAACAAGTGGAGGTTACAAATAGAGACATCGTCAAAGGGATCGAGAAAAGGCTGGGGCGAACTCATCATGGATGGGTGGATGAGCTTCCTCAAGTACTATGGGCTCATAGGACGTAACCTAAGTCAAGCAATGGTGAAACCCCCTTCAGCCTAACATACGGAACGAAAGCGGTCATCCCTTCAGAACTAATTGTACACATGGAGCGTGTGGCAACATACGATGCTTCTCAAAATGACGAAAGGATCAGGGAAAACCTTGATCTGTTGGAAGAAAGGCGAGAAATAGCCTCCATCCGAGAAGCAATACACAAACATAAGATCGAAGGCTATTATAACAAAAGGGTCAGACCTTCCACTTTCAAGCCTGGAGAATATGTGCTACGCCTCAACAGTGCAAGCAAAGCAGAGTACCAGGGAAAGCTGGGACCAACTTGGGAAGGACCCTACATGGTAGCTGAGGCCTACGGCAATGGAGCCTACAAACTGGCCACTCTTCTCAGAGAACCCATCGACAGGACATGGAATGGTACGAACCTTCGAAAGTTCTATGTTTAAGAAGTACTTTTACTTTTTTCTTGTAATTAGAAGCTTCTCAAAGGAAAGCAAACATTATTGGTAGTTGTCTTAGTTTTCATTTCAAGAATGATGTAATCCTCCCTACCAATTCAATGATGAATAAGACATTTCCCACAAATCTCTTGCTTCATTTCTTAAACACAAAGATTTGTTCAGCCAATTCGTTAATGAGTTTCAATGTCGAATAAAATGGCTCAAGGTGTAATACATGCCTTATCATTTAAGCCAACTTTAACATTCACATTAACTCTCCTAGTAGTCTTTGCCGCTTGTAAAAATATATACAAAGTCATACTACTTAAAGGATTTGAGATAGAGTGGGTCGCGACCCTCTGTCAATGATCAAATTTGGTCATTATATTCTTGGTGTTGCAATTTACACACAATGAGGTTGTTTAACCTTAGGTTGTAAAACTTAAGCGTCGGAAAAATGGCGTACGAGAAGTTAACAAAACAAACGTAAATAATAACTAAGTGTGTAGAGGTATTTCCCCTACACCATACCATTCAAAATGAGGGCTAGTGCCCTTGTACCTGCACGAGGAGCCTAAGCCCCAGTCAAATTGTTTTTGGCCCATGGCCATACATCAAAAGCATTTAAATTGTTTGGAGAACAAGACAAACATTATCAAATAAGATAAATTGTCTTAAGGGTACATGCCACCCTTTGAAACCAAATTACTGCCAACATGGCAGCCTTTATTCCTGCTTTTTTGGAGATGGAGTGGGGGATGGTTGCACTGAGACAGGCTTGGTAGACATGGTCTTCTTGGTGGGAGTGGTAGGCTTCAGCTTCTGAGGTTTCTTGGAAAGGAGGTCTTCGAGGGGTGCCATAGGATCTTTGGTAGCCTCAGCAAGGAAGGAGTACTCTGCGGTTGCGAACGCATTTCCTGCCTCATCATACTCAGCCTTTGAAGTGGGACGATAGCATTCAATCTTGGAAAGATCCACGGGCTTGCCTGTTTTGGCAGCCTCCTCCAACGCTAAGCACCGTCCATGAAAAATGGCTGATTTGATGACCTTCCACATCTGAGCTCCCAATTCATCACTGTGGTAGAGCTCCATGGCTATGTAAGGCACCACCTTCGAAATGACCTCCGCACAATCCTTTTGCAGCATCTTATACCTCATCTGCAAGCCATCGATTTCCTCCCTTAACTTCACTTCTACCTCTCTGAGCCTGGCTTTTTCACTTTCCAATCCAGCACATTTCGCCTCAAGAACAGATTTCTGACCTGTTAGAGTGTTGACCTTGGCTTCTTCCAACTTAAGATTGCCGAGTTCAACTGTCAACTGGGCTACCTTTTCATGAAGGTATTGGATGACGGGGTTCTTCTCAACGTTCCCCTCAATCTCGTCACACTTAGCCTCTAGCTTGACCACAATTCTGAGCAATTCTCTGGTTTTGGCTTTTAAGTGGTTATCCAATACTGCCTGCCTCGCAACCCATTGTCATGCATATCACAAAACCTTTCAATGGACATATTTTCCAGCATACCTTTCCATTGAGGAGGGGTGACATGATCGACAATCCGTTGACAGGCCAAAGCATTGGGAAGCTCCTTCGTCTCTGGAAGGCCTGCGACTAATACAATGTATAAAGGCTAAGTTAGTTGTAACAATTATGACTTCACATATTTTATAAGGAGGAACTGCTTACCATGCACCTCCACTGATTCATCTGGCAATTCGAAGGCTGACTTCACAAACTTTCTACCTTCAGCACTCTTATGCTTCACAACTCTGCCTCCAGAGGCAGATATGGGATTCTTCCTCTTGTTGGTAGACTTAACAGCCTTGACTGCTGCTCCCTTTCTACTTTTCAACCTGTCAGCTATCCTTGTTGAACATACAACTAGGACATCCTCATCCGCAGGATCATCCGAGTCAGCAACATTCTCAACAAGTTGGGATGGACCCTCCAATGCAAGTTGCGGAGGTGCCGATGCAACAGGTTCCGGATTCGGAGCGTCTACCTCATTGTTGTTCACAGATGTTGAAGGGGAGCCAATACCATAAGACTCTTCAGCTTTCTCAGCAGGCATAAAGCTTAAATCTTAATCCAAATCTTGGTACATGAAGTTTCTGAACGACATCTCTGCAAAATAGAAACAAGAAGAAATAAATATCAGTGCTACATTGGTCCTACTTAAATAGAAGTAGATAAACATACTTTGTCCTTGGTACATGATCACAGGCTTCTTGGGAGACCCCTCCCAGCTCTTGGCAATCCCAGCCATGTATAAGATGGCTTCAGGGAACACTTGCACATCCACAGGATATTTGGCCAAATGCTTATAATAGGGATCCCTTCGAACCTCGTATGGTAGGGGGTCATTATACCGTTTTGCATCAAACATATTTTCCTTATTCAGCAGCTCTGGATATTTAGGGGGAACAATGGTGTCTTGCACGTAGAAAAAGCTACCTTTCCAACCTGTTATGTTTCTATATACCCTCCCAAACAGGTTCGGAACATCCGATTCAGGCCTTTTTGCTAAAGTTAACCAATTGTCCCCAGGATACAAGTTCAGAAACCCTCTTAAAACCTTTAATGTTGGTTCATAGCCGTATGCTTTACACATCCCTATGAATGTGGTCAGTTTGGCTAAACCAAAGGGGTTAAACCTAGAGATGTCAACCTTGTAGTATTGCATAAACTCTAATATCAATGGGTGCAGCAGAATCCTAAGGTTCGAATGGCTAAATGCATGTGTATACAGCCCTACGAAACCTTAAGGAGCATCAAAGATGCCCTGATTAGGTTTGGGTAACATCACTTTGTGTTCTAGCGGGATGAGGTAATCGGCTAAGTGATCATGTAGATCTTTGGCAGACAATGTACACTTTTGCTGCTTTATAATAAACTTGGAATCCATTTTCTAGAAAAAAAAACAAACAAGCTTTTAGTACGAAAGAAGGATTACCTTTGGTTTCGGAAGTGAAGGCGATGAAAATTTACTGCGTGTGGAAATAAGACGAAGAGAGTAATATAAGTTAGGGTTTCATCTACCCCCTTTTTTATACTCTCTTTTCTCTATTAGGCACCGCACACGTGTCCCAAGGATATATCTTATCCGGTTAAAATTTTTTAAATTTTGAATAAATACGACTTTTGGTCTCCGGGTAAGTTGGGGAAGTGTGATTCCTGTATCGGGCAGTCGTAATAAGTACTTAGCATTAAATGCGCTAAGTTATGTACATAATTATCCTCTAACTAACGCAATTTGCAGCAGGATAGAATTTTTTCGAAGCATGAAGTCGAAAGCAATGTCTCCTTGCTCATATACATCACTTTCGACTGGGGGGCTTGATGATGTACCCTCCGAGTAGCTCGAAGGACACTCCTCCGAGACGTGTCGAAGCCCTTCCATACGAAGGCCCAAGTTAGGATTCCAAAATATCCATAGGCGTCAAACCATTCGTTAGCACGAAGGTTACCTAAGGGGAATTCGCCGTCCAAAGCCCTAAGCCCTTCGGGGTATGGCTGACGAAGGAACAATGGATAAGGGAACCTCCTGACTTGGTCAAACCCATGATCTCCCTCTCTCTCTTGGCTTCCCCGTCAAGTCTGAGAATGTGGGTCACTAAGCCCTAGCGGTTACCCACAATCATGGGACGCCTCCATGATCTCCGACATTCATGTAGAAGTGCTCTCAACCCTATTTCACTCACTATAAATAGGTTGGACGGGCAATGGATTATGGTATGCTCATTTCATACTCATTTCTTTACTTACACACACTTAAACAACCATAACTCATACTTACTCTCACGCCGGAGGTGGTTCGCAGGGTCCTACCCCTGCGCAATCACTTAACGTAGTGTTTCATATTTCTTATTCTCAAGTGAAAGGCAAGTCTTGGCTGGAACATACACCCTCATTACTTTGATCCTTATTGAAGCCTGGTAGTGCAATCTATTGTACAATCACATACCAAGAACAATGACCTAGGATCTCTTTTTATAGCACAAGGAGTCCTTTACAAGATAAGTATAATGTTAACTATATAGAATATACACAAGATCTTTTCTATACTTATCAATATACGACTACATAACAATTATCCTAATAGCAGTGGTAATAATATGTACTAGCAGTGGTAATGTGTTTCCCCTGCTAGTGCATTCTTCAGCAGTGTCTTCCACAAGCCTATCAGTGGTAACTGTTAGCTTTATTCCCAATAATCCTCCCCTAAACTTATGATTTCTCTGCAAATCAATAAGTTTCTTCAATCTGCATCATCTCTAAGGATTTGGGAATTCTTCCAAATACTTCACTTTTATTTTAAATCCTAAATAGCTCTTGAACATTGATCTTGAAGCCTATGTAACAAAGCTCTGACCTTCTCAGTATCTTCATGAACTCTTATTGTTGTAGACAACATCACAGTGAGAGTTCCAACTCTGAGTGGGTATTCTTTCTCAGCAAACATAAATGCATCCACTCCAGTATTTGTAGAGACATGATGAACTTCACATGAATCATAGTAAGTCCATGTAGTACCAACACATTGAGCTTCAAACTTCCAAAAATTATCATTAACATCTGGTTCATAGAGCCTTCTTAGATCAACCCATAACTGCATTTCCTTCATATCTTTAAGCTTGTCAGCATCAAACCTTTCTTGAACTAATCTCCACAATGTATCCAGATCATGTCTATCACATGCTTTGATAAGGTCTTCAAACAGAATGAATGATGAAGTTTCACCACCTAGCCTTGTAATCTTCCATGTTGGAGCAAAATTGCTAGCAGTGTACACTTCCCAATCAGCAATAGGATGTCTTACTTGCAATGGGTCAGGATAAAAATCTTCTTCTTCAATCAAAATCATACCAGTCAGCTGTTCTTTAGTGAATTTCTCAGTTTGAACTTTTTGTTCATCAGCAAATTTTGTTTTCTTATGTGTCTAAGGTTCACTATCTTTGGCTTTTCTCTTCAGATGAGGATATCTTATTTCTTCTTCTTCAGAGTTCATAGGAATAAAGTCTTGATCTTGCCTTTTAACTCTGTAGTAGATACCTTCAACCTTATCATCAGTTATCCATTTGAACTGGTGCTTTTTCCAGCCACCAACACTGCAACAATAAGCTTTCATCATTGAGATAAGTTGTACCTTGGTTGGTTGTCTTGGTTTCTTTTTACCCTTTCTAACTGAACCAATTGCATCTTGAAGTGCTTGATTATTCTTCATTTGAATGAAATCCTTCAATTGTGCAGTTCTTTGTTCTTCAGTTAAGGATTTATCTGCAACTAGGTCAATTGCCTTCTTCTTGACTACTGGATCATTAGCAATCAAGAAATTAATTTCTTGTTCTATAGGTACATAAGTAAATTCTGGAGTCTTTTCTTTGAATATTGTAGGTGGAACAGTGGAAACTGGATTTTCATCCATTGGATTAGTGGTTTCCATCCTGTCCAGCCTTTTAGCCTCCATGAAGTCTGCAATCTCCATCTCATCTACCCTTTTCTTGTTAGCAACTTCATCTTCAGTGAGCTTTCTAGCAACTTCTGCATCATGAGCAATTTGAGCTTGTTTTCTCATTGACACTTTCCTTCTTGATTACTCTTCACTCTGCACAACTGCTTTACCTTTCTCCTTCTTCTTCTTTTCAATTTCTTCCTCTGCAGTGGTAATATCTTGTCCAACAGTGGGAACTGTTTGCTCTGTAGTGGGAATTGTATCAGTGGTTGTAGCAGTGGAAGTTGCTTGCTCTGGTTGCTGTTGAGGAAGTTGATAACTTCTTCTTGAGTATCAACTTCCTCAGTAACTCCAAAATCAAAATCACCTTCATCTCCAAAGTCTATTTTCCTCCCCTTGGTTTCAGCATCTATTTTCCTCCCCTGTTTAGGAGAATTCCCAAAATCTTCACTGAAGCCCTCTGAGTCATCATCATGAGGTGAGGATGGAGATGACATCACAAGCTTTGCATATCTCCTTTGCTGTTTCAACCCCTGCAACTCTTTCTTCAAAGTCTGAATCTCTGCTTTAAATTGTGTAACATCCTTGGCATGTTGCTCCTTTACATGTTCCAAGTCTTTCTCTAGAGATTCAACCTGCTTAGTTAGCTTGGTTCAAAGTTCCATCAATTCCATAGGTTGCCCACTACCCTCAACACTTCCAACTGTGTGACCTGTTGGGAGAGGTGAATCATAGGGCATTGGCTCAGACTCACTCCTAGTTGGACTAGGTGGAAGCCTGGAACCACCACTGCTTGTTCCTAAACCAAGAGGATCAAGAACATGTTGTGTTGTGATGAGAGGAGTTGGCCGTTTGTGCCTCCTCTCATAAGTGTGAGTAACTGGTGGAGTCTAGATGATGTTTGGAACTGTGAGTGTGGGTGTGGTTTGAGATACAACTGGGATTGTTGCATCTTCACCCTGTACCTGTGAAATCTTTGCAAGCATTTGAGGAAAAAGTGGTTTAACAACCCTATTGCCATCCTTATTCATGTTTTGGAAAACTTTAGGCTTAAGGCAACGGATTTTATAAACTCTTGTATGGGGTTGCAGTTGAAATTCATTTAACACTGCTTGCACAAACCTTGGATACATCAAAATTTTTGTTGAACTCTTTACATTGCCTTGCATACTTGTAAAAATATATTTAGACCAATTAAAAATCCTATCAGTGGCTAGACAAACCAAAGGCTAAGCCATTGTTGAACTGAATTGTTCATAAGAAGTTTTCTTAGGACTTAGGCAATGTAAAATAGTATGTATTAAAAATCTCCAATGAGGACAGAAACCACTCTTTTTGAAAATAGCCTTTTTGTCAGTGGTATCATGCCCCATGGATGAAAGATGTTCATGAATTTCTGGCATGGGTAATGTGATGATACCATTGAGATCATCCAATTGTAGAATTCTCCTCAAGGATGACTCAGTAACATCAATAGTTACCCCATCCACTGTGGCTCTAAGAGCATCCACAGTTTCATGTGTGTCTCCATCTTCAATAGTGATGGACGTAACAGAGGTCCAAAACTGCTTGATTTGAGAGACATAGATTGTGGGGTTGAGAAGTAAAGCATACCTTACATGAGTAGTGTTTAGAAAATCTACAATCTGATGAAAAACAGGGCCACTCTTGTCGTTTGACTTTTCCAAATAGGCTACTTGGTTGTGCTCATCTGCAAAGGTGATTGGAGCCATAGTATTTGATGAAAAATATGTTGTGTGAGTATGAATTGAATGAATAACTTGCCAATTGAGAGAGAAAGATATATACTATTAGGGTTAGAGTTTTGCGCAAGAAAGATTATCTAAGGAAAAGATTTATCTTAAAAGGATAAATTGCAAATAGGAAAGTAGATAATCTTCTAAAAAAAATTTACCCTATTAGTATGCAAAACAATTACTCTCAACGGCTAGTAAAAAGTTTGTTACATAAACAACAGTTGTAACGGCTAGTTCATCAGTGGTAAAAATAACACTGGCAGTGAAAACTGTGAACTAGCAGTGGGAATTTTTCACAAAAATTTGCAAGAGCAGTGGTAAGTAAAACATATGAAAATTGGACTGCTCTTATTATAGTTTTTAGCAAACTACCAGCTATCAACGGATTTGATATGTCTTTACCATGAGCCGTTTGCTATGGACTAGCCAACTCTTAATCATATAGAACATGGTGAGTTGATGACCATATAGTTTTTGGTAAACTATCAACCATAAACGGATTTGTTAAGTCTTTACCAGTAGCCGTTTGCTCTGGACTAGTTGATTCTTAAGTGGATTAGACATGGTGAATCAATAACCATTTGTTGTGTGTCTCAGTTACACACCTTTTATGATCAACTCCCAGCTAAGATTGGTTATGTACCTGCAAGTGTTAGTATAATTCAAAGAATATGCATAACCAACTTGTTTTAACCAAAGTTACTTTTAACAAGCCATTATATAAAAATATCTTCCCAAAGTCAACCTGATAATATCTATATTTACTCTTCAACCTACCAAAATAGGGAAAAATAAATATATCCTTTAATGAACTCTTTTGACCGACTTTGCCTATAAAAAGGGGCTCGGATCTTCATAATCTTTATCAAAACACATTCTAACTTGCACAAGAACCCTGAAAATCACCATGAGTCATTCACACCATATCAATCTCTCATCTGACAGCTCCTTTTCTAATAGTGCTTGGGATGAGTTTGTGTTGAACAATCCAGGTAGAGTTGAGAAAGAGGAGTTCCAAGAGGTTGCTTCTAGAAGGAGAACTCATTCAGGATCTTTAGTGAAGACAAACCCTGCAGTTGCTGGTCCTTCATCTCTCCAACCAATGCCTCATAATGCTATCAAGGAAGACAGCTCAGACATAAGTTCCTATGTGTCTCCTTATGAAGATACAGATAATGAAACATCTGCAAGAGTCCTTGTTGTTCCTCCTCTTGATACAGTGCTTCCACCAGAAGAGCTGCAAGCACCACCTTCTCAAGCATTATTGACAGCACCACCACCAGAGGGACCATCTTCTTCCAAGAATTCAACTAAGAAGACTTCCAAGCCTGCACCTGTTGCCAATCCTGCACCTTCTCTTGAGTTCTACTCCAGCTCATCAGATGATGATGATGATGATGAGACCTACTCCTTGTCCAAAAAGTTGCCAAGGGCTTTGACAAAAGCATTGAGAGTAGCTCTCTCCAACATGAAGCGGTATCCATACCAGAGAAGCCTTCAAGTCTACCAAGGCCTCCTCCACAAGTTCTTGGTCTTGATTGTCCAAGAATGCAGTCAACCTTTGAGAACAAAAGGAAGAGAGCACTAAAGAACAAGCATGACTATCAGGGCAAGGGCAAGAATCCAATGGAGTAGCTGGTGTAGGGTGTAGGGATGTAGGATGTGTTAGGTTGTTATCTTTTGTGTTTTGATTGTGGTTGTTAGTACTCTCTCTTTGAATGTAATGAATCTTCTTCATGAATGGAATAAAGTTTCTTTGTTGTACTTTTTCCACTGTGAGAGTAACTTTTACCACTGCTTGCATTGTGGTTTCCACTGTTAGCCTTATTCTCTGCATAAAAGTTAGTGGACAAGCACAAATACAAGCAAATATATACAAACTTGTACAAACTTATACAACAATTTTAGTACCAAAAGCCTCCTCTCAACACCAAAGACCATCAGACACAAAAATTTATGGATTAAGCATTCCAATACCTGTTACCAAGTACTGAAATCTACCCACATAAAGTCCTTTTGTTAATAAATCAGCATAGTTATCATCAGTATGAATTTTGATAACTTGAATTAGCCTTTTCTCATAACAATCTCTTATAAAATGGTGTCTAATTTCAATATGTTCAGTCTTTGTGTATTGAACTGGATTCTTAATTATGCAAATGGCACTACTATTGTCAATATAAATGATGGTATTCATAAAATGTAACATATTGAATTTCATAAACACACTAAACCATAAGATCAAATAGGCATACAAAGAGTTCTAGAGAGAGAAAGTTAGAGGTTTAGGGAACTTTAGTGAGAGAAAGAAAAGTCTTATTATGAGCTCCAACTCTCTAACTTGGAAGGTAGAGAGTATTTATACTCATTACATAAATCACCACCTATCGGGCTGTGGATCAGGCATACAGTGGGTAAAGACCCGTCCGTCCTCCACGGTGTTACTAAAACTAAATACTACTTAACTTATAATAATCTACGACTACGAGCTTTCTAATGATTACATATACTTGAGGTGACCGACTCTTTAATACATGGATTTACTAAATCCTAACAATCTCCCCCTAAGGGAGGTCACCTCAAGATCACCTCAAACATACATTGAATACAAACAGATTTTTCATAAAGATTGTTTTTGCATTCTTGTTACTGTTCTTTTCTCTGAAGCCCGTAGTCATTAATTTTTCATTGATGCATGTTTGGATACTCCAAGTGGAGGTCTTTTACTGATCCACGTGATAATGAGTTTTGAGCCAGCTTTTGAGATCATCAGCTATCAAAAATCTCTGAGACATCCATTGTGCTGTTGGTATTATGTGATGTTGTGACTTTCGGACCGACATGCTCACATTCTGGATCATGATATCTTCTCATCAGAGTAGCGGAAGCTTTCGTTGATTCATGATATTGGCAGCAGCGTAGCAGAAGCATGGAGTGAAAATATCAGAGTCATTGATGCACTAATCATGATTTCATTCGAGATGAATGTGTTGAGTGAGCATGCGGCTATGGATTGACCGCATCCTTCTGATCAGCTGCAAACGTAGGGCGTACCTGCATAAAACATTTAGCAATAAAGCGCACGAAAGTGTCTTTGATCACTTTCGTTGAATTGAGGTACACGGCCCACGGTTCCCCGTTGATAAGTACAAGTACTGCCTGTGATCAGGTATAATTCCGAAGAATTTCCTTGATAGGGTTTCGCAGCTGCTCTAGCTGTTCTCAAACCGGAACGTCTCAAAGAAGACAACACGGAGTGAGTGAACCAGCGAATAGAGATTCACTGATTGATGAAAAGAGATTTGAAAAAAAATCGTGTATTGCTCAATAGAAATTGTTTTTGCAATACAACGAAGGTTTTAATGAAAATCAATTATCAATCATAAAACACCTTTTGATTTGAAATATTCGTACACGGTCGATGAGCTAAAGAGAAGAGTTTTTAAGCACAACGACCGGTTTTTCAAAGGTATCCGTCAATCCATAACCTGAACCAGGATTGATTCAAAAGATTGAATTGCCCCATTGTTTCTGTTCAGTTGTCACATGGTTGATCTATTGAATAGATCTCACATGCCACCTACCAGGAGCTTGTTTAATGTTGGCTCCAGAAGGCTTTCCATCTTCATTGTGAATATGTTTGCATGTCACTCAGATGTTCTGGCAATACCACAAGGATAATGCGTAGGACTCAAGATATAATCTCTCTTTCCACATTGTGTGAAACAGAGAGTCTTCATTGAAAGTGTCCTAATGAGATTTATAGATGATCTCGTGGCTCTAGACTCAATTTTGTGCATATTTGGATCCTATTTCAGAGACTAGGGAGAGGGTCTCCTTCTTCAATATCAACAATCTCTAAGAGAAAGTTGATAGATAATGTCGGTTCCCCGTGAGAATGAAACAAGACCTTTTAAGAGGAACTTGAGTGGTTTGGGAAGTTGAAGTGCAGTGCGTCACTGGGTCCATGACGTCTTGTCTTCAATACCGATGTTACCTTGGTAACCACCAGTAGCATATGAATTGAACCCGGTATCTGCCCTAAGGTTGAATAATTGGAGGGCTATTTGTTTTCACCCTTTTCTCATTCAATTCTTTTTCATTCTTCAACCCCTTCAGTGCTTACCGAGACTTCATAGCTAGAACCTTGTTGGGTTTATTCCAGTACATAGCTCAGTCTCAGTCCGCACTCTTCCCATATCTCCTTTTTTCTCCTTTTTTCAATATACCTAAGGACTTCTACACTATCTACTGGATTGTCCCTGGGTAGATCCCTTCGGTTCTGGCAGATCATGAGAACAAATACCTAACCTTATCATCCTTATATCACCGTACATAAAGTAAAGTTGGTCGGTCTATTTGGTATTGTTCATCTGCCATTGGAACCAATTGAAAACCATTTGAAAATCAATCCAGATACTTATGATATATTATCAAAGCATTTTGTACCTGAATTGTTTTTGATATTTTTAGAACAAGAGCTCCCCCTTAACATGTGCATCAAGTATCTAAAATCGTTTTGCACACAGAGGCAAGAGAAAGAATTAACTTCTTTGATTACCATTTTCTAAAAGATATCAACATCACTTCCCTAATCAAATCAAGTAGATAAAGCATTTTGGGAAAGGATGAGGTTTTCATAAGTTTGCTCCCCCTCAATATGTGCCTTGAGGTTTGAAAGAGTTTTGCACATACAAGAGGAAACCTGCACATTGATCACGTTTCAAATCTTAGTGGTTTAAGATAGATGCTCCCCCTCAACATGTGCATGGAAAATTTGAAATCGTTTGGCACATGTGGGAAGGAGAGCTTGTACATCCTTATAAAACCATTTACCGAATTATCAGATTAAATCCAATTTAAATCACAAATTCTCCCCCGATCACAATTATCAAATCATTTGAGATTTGTGATCTCTTGTAGATTTAAATTGATTTTGAAAGCTTTTAAGGAGAATTGTGACTTGATTATGAAAACGTTTTAACTGATAAGGATCGGATTTTAATACTTTAAACTCCATTGAATAGACATGCATGATTATCTTTTGAAAACAATTGAATGACAAATAACCTTTTAATTTAATTGAAATAATTCTCCCCCTCAATCAATGACATAAGTTGTTGATTGAGAGATAGATATTTTGACAAACTTTTAAGTCCAGATGATTATCAAAAATAGAGTCCGAGTTATTTTTCAAAACAACTAGTTTTCATTGGATAGTAAGGATTAGTTTAAAGAACCAGAGCACGAAATTTGAAAACCAAGATAAAGCATGGATCTTTTCTTTCTTTGAAAAGCGGGTTACTGCCTGAAATGACAATAAACCATTGTTTCTCTTTCTCCCAAAAATATTTTTTGATTTTTGATTTTTTTTTTTTAAATTCGAACAATATCTAAAGTCCCGTGTCATTCTTTGAATGACAGCACAAAGACCGTAGATATTATCAAACCGAGAAAAACATGACAAATAGACAATATTTTTTGAAGATTTTTCAAATTTTTCAATTTTTTATGGATTTTGAAAGCCTTTTTTTTTTTTTTAATAAATATATACAAGAGATAGATGAAGGAAACCTTTTACTCCTCTTCTTCCTCTTGAAGACGTTTGAGTGTTTCTGGTTGTAGGCTCTTAAGACCCAGTCATGGAAGAATAAACTCAAAACGTTCTCTAGGAAGGGCGTTGGTGAAGATGTCTGCTAACTCGTATTCAGTCCTCACAAAGTAAAGTTCCACCACACCGTTTTCAACTTGCTCCCTGATGAAATGATGTCGAATGTTGATGTGCTTTGCTCTTGAGTATTGTACGTTGTTGCATGAGAGAGCAATAGCACTTTTATTATCACAGTACAGAGGGATTTTATTGAATTCAAAGCCATAGTCAGATAGTTGGGATCTTATCCATAGGATTTGAGCACAACAAGATGACATGGCTATGTATTCCGCCTCTGTAGAGGAAATAGAAGTACTCATTTGCTTCTTTGAAGACCAGCTCACAAGATTATCACCCAAAAACTGAGCACCTCCAGACGTACTTCGACGAGTATCTTGACATCCTGCATGATCAGCATCTGCATAGGCTGTTAGTGACATACCGGTGTCCTTCGGGTACCAAAGTCCCATATTGATGGTTCCTTGGAGATACCGAAAGACCCGTTTAACCGCTTCAAGGTGCTTTTTAGTAGGCTTAGCCTGGTATCTAGCACACATGCAAACAGCGAACAAGATGTCTGGTCTACTAGCTGTGAGGTACATCAGGGATCCAATCATACTACGATATTTCGTTTGGTCTACCATGATCCCTGAGTGGTCCTCATCTAGTTTAGTACGTTCAATCATGGGAGTGTCAACAGGGTCACTAGAATCTAATCCAAATTTCTTTAAAATCTCATTTGCATATTTAGATTGATTTATGAAAATGCCTCCGGGACTTTGTGAAATTTGTAATCCCAAGAAAAATGACATTTGTCCCATCATTGACATTTGAAATTTAGAACCCATTTCATTTGAAAAACGGTTACACTCATTGGGGTCAGTCGAGGCAAAGATGATATCATCAACATAAATTTGAACATGAATTAAATGTTTGCCTGACTTCCTGGTGAACAATGTTGGATCAACTGCTCCTTTGCTGAATCCGGTAGATAGAAGAAACTTTGATAGTGTATCATACCATGCCCTTGGAGCTTGCTTTAAACCGTAAAGAGCCTTCTTCAAACGATAAACGTGAGTAGGATGCTCTGGATTCACAAAGCCTTCAGGTTGGCTGACGTAGACGACTTCTTTAAGATCTCCGTTCAGAAATGCAGTCTTTACATCCATCTGATAGACTACCATGTTCTTACTAGCAGCATTAGCCAAGAAGATTCTGATTGCCTCGATACGAGCAACAGGAGCAAATGATTCTTCAAAGTCAATACCCTCCTCTTGACGGTATCCTTTTGCAACTAATCTAGCCTTATTTTTCAGAACATCTCCATGCTCATCAAGCTTCACTTTGAAGATCCACTTAAGAGCAATGATCATAGCACAGTCTGGAGCAGGTACTAATTCCCATACATCAAATCGATCAAACTCATGAATTTCTTCTTGCATGGCATTGAACCAGCTGTCTTCATTCATAGCAGTTTTCACGTCTTTAGGTTTGATCTTAGAAAGTACGGAGTTGAAGAAGCACCATAAGGCATCGGTTGCAAGTTGTTTCCTTGTGGATACTGGACGAGAGAGGTTTCCAATGATGTTTTCCAGTGGATGATCATGTGTCCATTTTCTGAGGTGTTCATGTGGTTGTTGTTGTGGAACTGAAGTGGCAGATTCGATGTCTCCTGATGAAGATGGTTCTGATGATGATTCAGGATCAAATATGTTGTCAAATGGAGCATCTTCAGGGGTAGCAAAGGGATTAACTTCATCATTGATGCCAGAAACAGTTCCATGATGTACATTCGAAGATTGATGATTTGTTGATGAGACTGAGTGATCAGCAGCAGGCGCTTCTTGACTTAATGATATTGAGACTGAAGGATTGACTTCGTTCACAGGGATATGAGCAGCCTCTGTTGTAGGAATCGACAGTTCATTAGCACTTGGCTCATAATGTTCATCAAACATAGGATCAAACAATTTCTTTAAATCATCTTCAGATGGAGGTACATATAGAGTTGCTGGAGAAGAATTTGGTACAAGGGATGAACCAATGGGACTGTTTTGAAGTGCGGGTCCTGAACTGGATTGTCCAGGAGCCATTTGACCGGTCAGCTCATCAAACGTAACGTGAATTGTTTCCATGATATCTCAGGTTCTCTTATTGTAGATTTGGTAACCTTTTATGTTTGGTGCATAGCCTACAAATACTCCTATGTCTGCTTTAGCTCTCAGTTTTCCTAAATCTTGACCATCATTAGTTGGATAACATAAAGCACCAAACACACGAAGGTATGATAGATCAGGTTTTCGATTGTGGACAAGTTCGTATGGAGTCTTTCCATGAGATGTGTGAATTAGAGATCTATTTTGAGTGTAACAAGCAGTGGCAATAGCTTCAGCCCATAGAAACATTGGAACCTTTGAGTAGATCAACATTGTCCTTGCAGCTTCTATAAGAGTTCGATTTCGTCTTTCAACTACACCGTTCTGTTGAGGAGTTCGAGGAACACTTCTTTGAGGACTGATTCCAATATTTTCATAAAATTCATTGAGTACTTTATTAACAAACTCAGTTCCATTGTCAGTTCGGACGATTCGAACTGTTTTGTTGAGTCTGATCTGAAGTTGTTTAATGAGTTTAATGATGACATCTGGAGTTTCGTCCTTTGTCCTCAAAAACTTAACCCAAGTGAATCGGGAGTAGTCATCAACCACTACTAACACATATCTCTTCCCATTAATAGTTTGCACTCTCATTGGACCGCACAGATCCATATGAAGGGTATGAAGAACTTCCATTATAGAGTTTGTGGGTTTTGGTTTGTGGGCGTATTTCGTGCTTTTTCCCAATTGACAAGCTGAGCAAAGATGATCTTTTTCATATTTTAATCTGGGTAAGCCTCTGACTAGATCCTTTCTGGAAAGGTTGTTTATTGTACCAAAGTTCAAGTGATTGAGACGACGATGCCATAACCAAGACTTTGTTTTAGAAGCCATTGACAGCAGGCAGATTGGAGAGGACTTCATCATGTCTTCGATAAAGATGGTGTATAGGTTTGAACCTCGGGTACCTCTTAACAATTCTACACCATCAAGTTCTCTAACGAAACAAGTATGTTTTCTAAAAGCTACTTCTAGATCGGAATCACAGAATTGACCAACAGAGAACAAATTATGACCAAGACCTTCCACATAATATACCCTGGAAATTACACTTTTACCAACCACATAATCTCCATAACCCATAATAGCTCCAAAATGGTCGTTCCCGAATCTAACTATCCCAATGAATTTACTCACGAAGTTCATGAGCCGCGACCGGTCGCCAATCATATGCTTGGAACAGCCTGAGTCCAGGTACCACAGAACGATTTGAACGATCTGCAGTTGAACACAGACAAGAATGGATAACTGGATAATTGGGATCCCCATGCAAGAATGGGTTCCATTTAGTTAGTAACAGTGATTGGAACACCCACATCAGAAATAGAAACATTCATATCAGAAATTGAGGCAATGGAATCATTATGAATAGATGCAGTACTAGTGTCCGTATTTTCCCTATTCAAAGTATGTTCACTTCTTAAGGGAATAGTTCTACCAGTAGGCATCCATTTTCTAGTGGGCATTGACTCATTAACCTTATAGCCAAAAGGTATCCATTGATAACCTATCTTACTAAATGTTCTTCCTGTGGGTTTCCACTATTTTCTAACTCTCTTTCACCTATGCCTTTTAGCCTTTTTAACATGATTTTTTGCATTAGCAATAATAACTAGGGGTATGACAGCATTAGACAAAACATTCACACCACATTCATGATTAGAAACAGAATTCAAGCAGACATCATTACAAGGTTTGCAAATAGTATCAGAATTCGAATTAATTACAGTACGCCTATGGCTAATACTAGAATCAACATGATTCGTTTTATTCGACTCAAGCTTAAAGTTCCTAGGTTGGTCTTCTACTCTCTTCCAATGCACATTCTTAGCTTGCGAGGTCCTATCATTCCTTGTATTGTCTTGAGACTTTGACCTGCTCGCTTTAATGTCATTGATTACTCCTGTAGAGGGAATGGGAACATTAGTTGGTTTTGCTACTCTTTGCATCTCCTGTTTAGATGTGTTGGGATCTGAATTACATGCAGGCACACTAAGGTTCACTTTGTTAACACTAGAAGTGCTGGGATTTGTACTCCTAGAAGGCACACAAGAGTTCGCTTTCTTAGCTTTAACAGATCTGGAATCTGAACTACTTGAAGGTATACTACAGTTCACATTCAAAACATCGGGCATCGAATGGATATCATACTTGGCACTAGGCATAGAACACGGAATCAAAGGATTAACTCTCTCACCTAAGGACTTAGGGCATATTGTGATTAAGCATTCTAGAATTTCTTGAGATCGTTTGGCATATAAGCATGCATGCCCAATTGCATTGTCAAGTGGTTTCTCTACCTTATCCTCTTCAACAATCTCACGGAGACATTCTAGACAATCCTTAAGGGATGAGAAATATGTTTGAATAGCAAGTTTGTTATTCCTGAGATGAGGGGGGACATATTTCACAGACAAAGCATATTTATTACAAGAGTGAACCTTTGATACACCATTCTCCCCATTGGTCATTGGCATTTTCCCTTTTACCTGACTCTTCAGATTCTCAATTTCCTTTTGCAATGAAGCTATTTGTTCGTTGTTTTTGTTACGAGTGACGTTTATTGATTCAAATAACTCATTGAAATGACGTTTAACCTTTTCATTTTCTTTAAAAAAAACTTTCGTTTTCCTTTTGTAATGCATTTACTAAGTTTTGAAGATGAAATGTTTGAGAATTCTGAGAATCTAAAGGAGGAGGCATTTGGAAGCCAGTCACATTGTTCTTTTGACCCTTTAATTGAGAGATTTGGGCTTTCAACTTTCTGATCGTGTTACAATGAGCTTGAATCTGTTCATCACGTTTGTTAATTTGAAAAACTGCATCAAACTCTGGAGCATCTGAGGATGTCTTGATATTTGAAGTTTTGACATTTTCTTTAAGATGTTGATATTTTAGTTGTAAATTAAAATGCTCAACCTCTAGTTTAGAAAAATGTTTAACCAAATTGTCGTGATCATCCAGTTCAATTTTCTCATTTAGTTTAGAATTAGTCTTTTCAAGCTCAATGACACGATCATGGGAGACTTTCAGGGCAACAGATAATTCATGAAATTGAGAAGCATTAATAGAACAATTTGTAGCAGTGAAAAACACATCTTAAGCAACACATTCAGTAATAAGAGTCTCATTCAATGTATGCAAGTTCTTCCTCTCAATCTCATTATATTTTAGTGCTCGCTCATAGTTACTAACCTCAACTATCATTGCATCAAATTCCTTTTCCATTTCTTTAATGTGTAAATTCATTCCCTTTTTAAGACTTTCAAAATGATCTTTTAGTTGTTTAAAGAAAGGCATGACTTCAGTTAAATAACATTCTTTTGTTTGCTCAAAACCTCTTTCCCCTTCAGTTATACCAGTGGGTGTGATCCTTTTCTTACAAGTTTTCTCAAAATCAACAAATAGTTGAAAAATAACATATTGACTGATTAAGGTCTTGCTTTTAGTGGCAATAGTCCTAGGAACTAAATGCATTGGTGTATTGGGAGGATACACAGTCGCTGAAGGCATTTTCCTAAAGGGGGGGGGGGGGTTTGTTACAACCAGATACTCTGCTTTTTGCTTATCTAAACCCTTTTTCCAGAACACTTGTTCGGGTGTTAACAACGCCTGAGGCTTAAACTTGTTCAGGGAAATCCAATTCTACTTTTTGTAATCATGGGGTGTGATAATTATTTTCTTTTCTTTACATTTAGGATCATCTAGTTTCTTGTTCATCTTCTCCCTAGTGACTACATCTGATTTCTTATCTTCCTATGTGCACTCAACGCAACTAGGTTTCTGTCTAGGCTTAAGGATTT
Source organism: Chrysanthemum seticuspe (assembly GCA_019973895.1). NCBI lineage: Eukaryota > Viridiplantae > Streptophyta > Magnoliopsida > Asterales > Asteraceae > Chrysanthemum > Chrysanthemum seticuspe. The sequence continues at coordinate 153,036,385 of BPTQ01000002.1, read as the reverse complement.
CATTACCATCATAAATTACCTTATGAGCATTTCTAGCCTTTTTAATGACCTCTGGATTTGGTTCCTCAACAAGGGGAATGCTATGCTTATCGCTTAAAACTCTATGCTTAGTGATTAAGTGAGCAGTCTGAATGGTATTTCCTTGTACGTACAACTTATTTTCAAGCTTGTTCTTCAAGGTTTTTAGATTAGAAAAATCATTCAAAAGTTTTGATTCCTTAACACTGAATTATTGCTTAAGCATTTTGTTAGGAATTAGAAAATTCCATAGTGAAGTGTCGGTCACCCCAAATATTATCTAGCATAAGTTAGCTCGTAGATTTGTCGTTAGTTACGTTATTTATTGTTTTATTAGTTAGTCAGTAGCGTAAAATAGTTTAGTGCAACACCGTGGAGGAAGGACGGGTCTTTACCCACTGTATCCCTGATCCACAGGCCGATAGGAGGTCGTATTTCATGTAACTATAAATACCCCTTCCATCCATGGAAGGGGTGGTGCTTCATAATCTAATACTCTACAATTTGTGTAAACCTCTAGCAAGAACACCCTCTCTCTCTACTTTCTCTCTCTAAAATGGAAAACATGTATTTTGATCTCCCAAGACCACCCGAATCATCTAACACAATAATATACACGATCCTACAATTGGTACCAGAGCCAAGGTTATTGTGTTGTGTTGATTTGTGTGGTTTTTGTATCATGGTTATGTGGTTTTTTTTTGATCATGTTGTAAACTGTTTTACACTACTTTTATGGTCTGATAATTCTTATTGTTAAACAGTTTTTTTTAACAATCTTTTTGGTCAAAAAATATGTGTCATGTGACTTTATCTTTACATCAGTTTTGTGTCTTCATCGTTACCAGTGAGACTAATTTTTTTGTTACCAATATCAGTGAACTTTGGTGGTCATCTGGTCATTTTAGTAGTCAAAATGGGTCGAATATTGATGAGTCCTTATGATGTTTTTTTTTCTGGGTTATGTGAATCTGGTCGTACTTGCTTACTCAAACTGTGGTCATATTCATGGGTCAAAACAGTCATATGTAGCAATCTTTGTCATGTTTCTGGGTTTGTTATTAACATGGTCGGAAAAGTAGTCGGAAATCTCATATATTCATGCTAGCGAGTTGTTAGAAAAAGATGTCCAAATACACTGAATCTACCTAGCGAGTTGGGTCACCTAGCGACTTGTTATTTAACAAGTCGTAGCGAGTTAGCTTAGCGACTTGGCTAGCAACTTGGCTAGCGAGTTGGCTTAGCGACTTGGCTAGCAACTTGGCTAGCGAGTTGGCTAGCGAGTTGGCTTAGCTACTTAGCTAGCGAGTTGGCTAGCGAGTTGGCTAGCGAGTTGGCTCAAGACCATTGTCACTAGCGACTTGACTCTAAATGGACAGAAATGAAGAAGAAGAGTGACTCGACCATTCCAAATACAAAGCAACAAATACCAAATACAAAACAAGACATCACTCGACCTCGGATTCATAAAACCTTCATCAGTCCGAATGAACATCATTCAACAAAATCAAAATGAAAAGTAAAACAGATCCGATTCAAATCTATCAACTAATCCTACATCTAGACTCAACAAGAACCCTCACAATCACTCCCAACTCTCATTCACTTCCAAGTCTCAACTTTAAAATACATTCGATCTCAGAAGTTCAACTTTTCAATCTTTTAAAGATTCTTTTGAGTTGGACAACATCATCACAGATCTAATATGAAGCTTTGCTTCTTAATTAATGTTCGAAAAATAAAGAATGACCAAAACCATTTGGTTTCTATCATCTCTTTGTTTCGATTGACATCTAAAACAGAAACGAAACTTGAAACCTACCTTAGACCCACGTGGGATCTTGAAGCATTTACATCTTCTAATTTCCTCCGATCGAGCAACTCATGAACAAAAAGGTTGGGTATGGTTAATTTTGTTTTTGTGATTTGATTTAACGAGGGATATGTGATGAGAGTCATATGTATTAGTTACTTGATGTGGATGGGAAAGGAGGTGCATTTTTTCTCAGAACCTTTGAGAGAAAAATTAGGTGAGAGGCGGATTATTATGCTTTAGGGTTAGAGTGTTTTAGGTTAAGTGATGTGTGGGGATTATTATATATCCGGTTATACTTATGGACCAGGTATAATTTTTGGATTGTGGGGCTCAGCGAATACACGGTTGGCACATTGGTTGGACTGGGCCGGATATTGCAAACGAATCATTGGGCTAACATAATGGGAATTTGCAATTGTCATTGGTTTGGGATTCGTTGGCTGTTTGAGTATAATTTCGATTGTGGGCTACTGAAATTAGATTTGGACTGGGCCATGTCATTGAAACGATGAAACAGATTTGTGGAATAAAAATGTGTCATCCGAATTTTTCAAAATTTAGGATACATATTTTATTGATTGATGAGTTAAGTTTTGGTATGGTAAATTTTCACAAGGGATATTTGTTCACGGCTTGAATTATTGAATGTGTTCGAGGTTCTTGACCGATATGACTTGGATGATTAGGTTGACTTTCATTGACTGGACATCGATTTGTACATGTAACCAAGTTTGGGCTGTTGGCATGATAGGGTCAGATGGGCTTCTCAAGACTTGGATTTTATGAGAGTTAATTTATGATATGAAATGAGAGGTTTATTTTGATGATGCGATTTGACGATGAGATATGGTGTGTTATGAGATTTGATTGGGTATATGATGAGTTAATGAGATTTGATGATGTGAGTTGATGAAATGATGAGATTCGTTATGAGGTTTGGAAATTTGGTAAGATGATGATTGTTGTTGTGGTAAGAGGGTTGATACTTTGCTGTATACATTTTCACGATGATTATTATGTCACGGCTTGGCTTGAATTGATTAAGGTTGACTACGGAGTTGTTTGTTCGGTATTTCGTATTTGAATATGAAGTGAGGTTTTCTGGGGGCGTTTACTTATTTCGTCTTCTTTCTTTCTACCCTTCGGCGAAGATGACTTGTTTGGGCTTTTATAGAGTGTGATAAAGACTTGGCTATTTAGTTACGTTTGTGATTCTTTCTCGGTTAACAACGTTGCTATCACTTCGGTGTCTCATTTTTTTGAGAATGTCAAGAGGTTTTGTACATTGGGTGCACCGTTTCTTCTTCACAAGGATTAGTACAAGGTTAAGTAACAAATCTGGGAAATTCTACTTCATGATCAAGTTTGGTATATCGGGTTTACTTCTCCATGTGGTCATTACAATAGCCGACAGATTGCGTGATTGATGTGTTTTTCAAGGTGTTGATTGGATGGTTGATGTTGTTGATGATGTTGGATAATGGACCGTTGATGAACCGCTGCATGTTCCCCTAAAACAGATATTCTCTGTAACCAAAGTCGTCGTAACACATTCAAGCTGACATTGTTTACGGTTTTGTCTTGATTTTGTAAAATCCCGCGAAAGAACCTATTTCTCGGTTTAAATCATAGACTTGTAAAATCCCGTGACAATGGAAACATCCTGGTATTAGTAAAGTGCATTTCCGGATCTATCTTACGGTTTATTCTTGGTTTTGTAAAATCCCGCGAAAGAAACTATTTCTCGGTTTAAACCATATAGTTGTAAAATCCCGTAATGATGGAACCATCTTGGAGAAGAGAAAGTGTAATTCTGGATCTTTTGATGTTGGTGCCACGGTTTCTGCTTCGAAGAAGAGATAAAAGGGTGTACTTTATGAATTGGATGTGTGTTTGGATATTTGTCATGGCGGTTTGGTTACTTCAAAGTTTTACGGGGTTATGCTCATTAAACCATGGTCGGGATGAAACCATTATCATAGTTCACTTAAAAGGTCAAAGGAGGCTAGATTTGAGCAGTTCAGAAGATGTGACAACGGCGTTAATTCAGTATTATTTATTTGAGGTTGAAGTGAAATATCATGGGCGAGTGTACTTAGTATCTGAAGATATCAGGGGATGGTTGGATGAAGATTCTTCATGATCCTTGTTCGAGCTTATTTTCAAAAAAAAAAAAACAAAGACTTGGAAATCTAGTTATTATTGGGTGTCTTTTACCTTTTCTTTTACCACTTGGGGGAATTGGGCTCATACCACTACAAAATAACTATCACTTTAAGGAGTTACATTGTAGTGCTCAGTGTCACATTCAATTGTGGATTTTTCAAGAGGTAAAGTACGTCTATTACTTGATGGTTGGTTGGTTGAAGAGTATAGAGTACTTAAGAGATTCAATGGAGCATGAATTCTCGGCACCGCTCTTTGTTACATATGTGCAAGTTTAAGTCACGAGTTCGGGTTAGTTTACTTCAGGGTCAAATTCATCATATTGGGTTTTCTCCATCAGCTGTCACTTCAAAGAGCCTACTGAATGATAATGGGGTGAATTACATGTTTTGCTAAGAGAGCAGTAAAGAGAGAGATTATGACGTCTGTTCACTTCAGTTCAGGCCTCGTACTCTAAAGAAAAGAAAAGTGTACGTTTCAGTGCGCTTTATCTTCTGAAGAAGAGAAATCTTCTAATTAATGACCATTCTCATCAACATGCTTCATGCTTTTTCCATGCGCTTCAGTCATAAAGTGAACCGGGCTACCACTGATTGTTTTCTCATTCCACTTGCTCGATTATAATGAAGATGGCGACATCTCGTGCTGATTTTGCGGGAGAGAAGTGTGAATAGAACATTCAGATTACTTTCACTTATTTAGTCAAGAATGGCATCTCCGTATGCAATTCTTGAGGGGGAGAAGAAGTGTGAATTTTTTGCATTGCTGATTGATATTTGAGAATTTAAATGGTCATACGGCTCGAAACTCATGTAAGAACCGAGCTTCTTATTATCGGGTAATCTTCACATGGAGTTTCTCTCTTCTAAGAGCCGTTGGTTGACATCTTCACTCGGATTGATGAGTTTATCGACAAAGTGCTTCCGGTTAATGCTTCACGTATACAGCAACATGATGATTCCGAACAATCTATCTGTTCTTGTTTGATGTGATTGGTAGTTTGGTGTTACCATCTTGTGTGTTCGTTGAGGCCTGATTGCTGATTTCCTCGATGAACATCTTTCTGTTCTTGTTTGATTGGGAGGGATTTTAGTTAAGGGGATTTGCAAGATGTAAGTTAATTGGGATGCTTTTTGGTGGAATGCTTTTTGGTGTGAGTTGAAGATGTTAACTATCTATTCCCCAACTGAACAATCTTGAAGAAGGTCGAGTCTACAGTCTGTTCTACATTTTCTGCTACATGTTAGAAGACTAAAGACGAGTTGCATTTAACGATCTAAAGACTTCTTCTTAATCTGGGCATTTATCTAACAGATTGTCGGTTTAGGGGAGAGCACTAATTGGGAGAAAGTTATAAGTCAGATTCAATTCCCAATTAGACTTGCTCACATTCTTTAGCAGTGACTACTCGAGACGTTGATATTGACTATTGTTGGACATTTGACACAAGGTGATTACTTCAGAGTTAATCATTTATCACTTATTTGAGATTGAAGTTGACGTTCACAAAGGCGTGTTCTTATTTGATAACTTGCTCGGGCTTAAGAATTTGAGTTGAAGACTTGGTTTATCTAGTTACCAGCAGTCGAAGTGGATGGTTGAAGACCTGGTTAACTATCACAATTAGGAGTTACTTTGTTTTACTCAGTGTCACACGCATATGACGGTGTGGATAATCACAAGAGGTGTTAATGTCTCATACTTTGTTTGGGTAGTGAGTACTTAGAGATTTGCTTGAAGCATAAATTCTCTACACCGTTCTTCCATCATTAGGTGCAAGATTAAGATACAAATGTGGGGAAGTTGACTTCAGTTTCAAGTATGGTATAGCGGGTTTTCTTCTTCAGTGGTCACTTCAAATTGTTTACAGAAGGGTTGATATAAATAGTCAGAGAGAGTCTTCAGCATGTTGATTCTCACAAAGACTTCAAGCAATCTTCTCAACAAATTTCAAGTATTTGGGCTTACAAAGAGTTGCTGATTCAGAAGTGTCAAAAACCAGAAAGAGGGAAGGAGTCAAGCACCTAAACGCGAGTAAACTTGATGTACTTAATACTTCTAAGAAATTGAAGATATCCCGGGAAGACAAATGTTATTACCGCAGAGAAACTCAAGGTTTGACTCATGACGAGTAAACTTGATGAACTTAATTCTTCTAAGTGATTGAAGATATCCCGGGAAAACAAATGTCATGACCGCAGAGAAACTCAAGGTTTTACTCATTAAGGCGTTAAGTGTTATTATTCCAACTACGTGGGGAAGTGATGTTAGAAAAAGTTTCTGAAGATAAAAGAGGTACACTAGTGTGTGGTGATTTTGATGGTATCGCAATGATCAGGGGAGAGAGATCGTGTACATTGGGGATGCTCAGCTGTTTCACTTGAGTGCTTAATCAGTGATTCAGAGATATAATCACTTATTCCGGTGTTGACATCCGCAGAGATTGTCACCCGCAGAGATAATCAGTGACTTGGCCTGCTTCTTCAATGTTATCAGTTATTCATTCCTTGTGTATTGGTATACTTCGGATACTTGAGCTTCATACACATTCATCAGGGACGAAAGATGTGAACATAGGGGAGGTGTTCTACATTACCCTCTTGATGTGTATTCGGGAGAGTTCTTGGATATTGGTGTACTTCGGGTTCTTGAGCTTCATACACGTTCATCAGGGAAGAAAAATGTGAACATGGGAAGGTGTTCTTCATTCCCCTCATGAAGTGTATTTGGGAGAGCTCTAGAGCATTATACAAAGAGGCTGACTGCAACAATTCAACTACTTGGGGGAATTGCTCTCTTGACACCTTTTGGAATGGATTGCTTCAGACTTCAGTGGTTATGAAATTTGAGAAGATTATTGTATGTATGAGATGATACGTTGCTGTTCTTCTATTGGATGATATAACCTCGAACGGAGAATCTCGATCATCGGTCTTAAATGGAGCAGCGGGATTTATGATTATGGTGTGCATCTCTGTGCACCTGGCTAAGGAAAGCTTGAAATAGAGCTTCGAATCTGCTCATCCAAAGGATTTTCAGTTTGGGGGGAAGCTGCCAAAGTCTCATTTTCAGATGGTTCAACTTCTTTCTACTATGCAAGAGCCCTGGAAGCTTTGGTGGTGAATGTTTAAGAGTTGATGACTTCTATCTTCTACGATGTGCTGCTCGATATCCTTATCTCGGTACTCGTATCATCATCTTCTTTTACTATATCATCTTCTCTATCTTTGTATATATTTATTCAAAAAGCAAAATATAAAAATATAAAACCAGCAAAACAAAATAGAAAAATATAAAACCAACAAAAAGAAAATAGAAAAATATAAAACCTTCAAAAACCATAAAAATCAGAAAATTTCAAAAATACCAAAAATATGTTTTCCAAGACATGTCTTCTGGTATCGATAACATCTACGGTCTTAGAAATGTCATTCAATAATGGCACGGGACCATAGATGAAGTTCGAGCAGGAGGTGTAAATATTCTTTTTCAAAACATGTCACAAATCATATGGCTTACAGTTATTTCAGACTGTAACCCGGGCTTCAAACTATGGCTTGCAGTTACTACAGACTGTAACCCGTGCTAAAACTATGGCTTGCTGTTATTTCTGATAGCAACCCGTTTTTCAAAGAAGGAAAGTGCTACGCTTAAATGATTTTCAAATATTTCGTGCACTTATCCTAAAACTATTTGAGGAAAGTATGTCGAAGGACTGCTGTTCCTACACAAATGTTTTTCCGTCTTAAATTCTTCAGAAAAATATTTGGCGTTTTCTAAAATGGTGGTAAATGAGTTGCTTTCAAAACAATCAGATTCAGAGTTTTTGTTAAATTGAAAACTCAATCAATGACTTCAGCGCTTTTAAACTTTTCATAAAATGAGTCATGGATTGAGGGGGATAATGTTTGTTTTTCAAATCTATATCATCTAACGAGCTTTCTTAATTATCCTACGTGCTTAATTAAAAATGATAATTGCCTGTGTTGAAGGACTAGGAATTTAGGATATGATTGTTAGGTTTAGATGATTAGAGTTTGATTAACACATAAACCCCATGCCTTATATGATCTGATTGTTATGTTGAATTGACTTTAATTAGTCGATTGTTGTTTGGGTGATGTCGACCACCATATATTTGTATGTGTGTTCACTAACATATGCAGGTATATTGGTATATAAGAATGTTCCCGATCCGGATCCCACAGATGAAAGATGATTGGATGCCGAAAGGAAAGGGTAACTATATCTTGGGTTGACAAATGAAGAAACGGAGCTTAACTGGACTTCAATGGAGAGTTGGCATGAAATGCAACGTAAGAGGTCTTACTGCATCAGCAGATGGTTTTCTTCAGCAAGTGAAGAAACGGAGCTTAATTGGACCTCAGTTGGCATTCAAAATGCAACGTAAGAAGAAGTCTCACTGCATTTGCAGACGGTTTTTCTTCCAACCCTACAACAACAACAACGGAAGCTTCTCAACCACTAACGTATCTTTGTGCAGGATACCATTTTTAAACAATTTTGAATTAAATTGAATAAATTGTTTTGAAAATGGAATATATTGTTTTGAAAATATATTGGACTAAATTTTGAAAATCACCGGACTTCATTTTATCAAAACTTAAGTCACTCAATTATCGACTTCGGTCATCGATTGAGGGGGAGAGTGATTTAAAATAAAATATTTTCAAACGATATTTCTTCACAAAAGTTCCGCTTTGTACAATATAAGTGGTGATCTAAAGATTTAATGTTATGTCATGGTATGATTTTTTCTTTAGAATCAAGGTCTTTCAAAATGAAATTTTTTCTGTTCTTGTTTGATTGTGAAATTGTTTTGTTTTACTTAAAAGATCTCTTAAAAACTATCATACCTGACACTAACAATCTTTAATGTCTTATAATGGTCCTTATCTGTCATATTTCCAAATTGAATCTTGCCACGTCTTTCCCCAAATTTTTCTAAATGATTTAAATCAGTTGGGATCACAAATCTCAAATGGTTTGATATTTCTGATCGGGGTAAAGATCGTGTTTTAAATCTCAAATCTGTTTTAAATGGAATTGGTTTTAGTCCTTTAAAGGCACTCCTGCCTCCATGTGCCAAACGATTTCAATATACATAATGCACTTGTTGAGGAGGAGGATTTATCCAAAAACCAGATGAGTATTTAAACAAGGCCACATTTTCTCCCATGTTTTCTAAACCTAATTAAATCACTTGGGATCTAAAATCTCAAAGGGTTTGATATTTTTGATCGGGGGAGAATTTGTGATTTAATAATGAAATTTGATAAAAGGTGATCGTTTTGATTTGATTGTGCAGGCTGCTCTCTCATATGTGCTAAACGCTTTCGAATCTCGAAGCACATATTGAGGGGGAGCAAAACCATCGAGGTACAAAAGTTTTTTTTAAAAGAGATTTATAAAGTACCTTGATTGTGTTTTCAAATGGTTTCTTAAATGGCTTTTGTAATCGTGGATGTGCTTCAAAAGAACTCTTGCCCCTATGTGATAAAAATGATTTCAAAAATCCTATGCACATATTGAGGGAGAGAATTTACCAAAGAAAATCAAATGGCTTTTTCTAAGGAAATTGTGATCAAGAAATTATTTCAAAGAAATTATTTCAAAGAACTCTTGCCTCCATGTGCTAAACAATTTAAAAATCATATGCACATGTTGAGGGGGAGCATTTTCTAAATGATCAAAACTATTAAGGTACAAAATGCTTTGATCTCGTATCACAAGTACCTTGATTGTTTTTCCAAATGATTTTTCAATTGGTTTCAAAGAAGAATGAACTGTACCAATAGACCGACCATTTTACTTTATGCATGGTGTTATAAGGATGGTTAGGTTAGGTATTTGTTCCCACGATCCGCCAGAACCGGAGGGATCTTCCCAGGGACAATCCACTAGATAGTGTAGAGTCCTTAGGAATATTGAAAAAAAGGAGAAAAATGAGAAATGGGAAGAGTGCGGACTGAGACAGAGCTAGTACTGGAATAAACCCAACAAGGTTCTAGTTATGAAGTCTCGGTAAGCACTGAAGGGGTTGAAGAATGAAAAAGAAATGAATGATAAAAGGGTGAAAATAAATAGCCCTCCATCAATTCAACCTTAGGGCAGAAACCGGGTTCAATACATATGCTACTGGTTGTTACTAAGGTAACACTGGTTATTGAAGACAAGACGTCATGGACCCAGTGACGCACTGCACTAAACTTCCCAAACTACTCAAGTTCCTCTTAAAAGGGCTTGTTTCATTCTCACGGGGAACCGACATTATCTATCGACTTTCTCTTAGAGATTGTTGATATTGAAGAAGGAGACCCTCTCCCTAGTCTCCGACACAGGAACCAAATGTGTACTATTGAGTCTAGAGCCAAGAGGTCATCCACAATATCTCGTTAGGACACTATTCTTGAAGACTTGCTGTTTCACACAATGTGGAAAGTAAGAATATATTGAGAGTCCTACGCATTATCCTTGTGGTTTTGCCAGAACATCTGAGTGGTATGTAAAAGTATTCACGATGAAGATGGAAATCCTTCTAGAGCCAACATCAAACAAGCTCTTGGTGGGTGACATGTGAGATCTTCTCGTAAGATCAAACTTGTGACAACTGGATAGAAACAATGGGGCGATTCAGTCTTGAATCAACCTTGGTCCAGGAATGGAATTGACGAATACTTTTGGAAAAACCGTTCGATGTGCAAACCTTCTTTTCTCTAGCACGTCGAATGTGTATTCACATTTTCAAATGAAAAAAGTATCTCTGATTGAAAAATACTTTTAGAAAAACCGTTCGATGTGCGAATCTCTTCTTTTCACTAGCACGTCGAATGTGTACTCATTCTCTAATACAAAAAGTATTTTGTTTGATTGATCTTTCTCATAAAACCTTCGTTGTATTGCAAAACTCTTTCTTTAAGCAATACGCGATTGTTTTCAAATCAATTTTTCATCAATCAGTGAATCTCAATTCGCTGGTTCACTCACTCCGTGTTGTCTTCTTTGAGACGTTCCAGTTTGAGAACGGCTAGAGCAGCTGCGAAACCCTGTCAAGGAGATTCTTAGGAATCCTACCTGATCACAGGCAGTATTTATACTGATCAACGGGGAACCGTGGGCCGTGTACCTCAATTCAGCGAAAGTGATCAAAGACACTTTCGTGTGTTTTATTGCTAACTGTTGTTTGCAGGTACACTTGGACGGTTGCAGCTGATCAGAATTGAGGAGTCAATCCAAAGCCGCATGCTCACAGCTTCCACACTTAATTTGAAGAAATCATGACTGGTGCATATCTACATAACCTGGTTCTGATATTTTTATACTATGCTTCTGCTACGCTGCTGCAAATATCATGAACCAGTAAGGCTTCCGCTACTCTGATGGAAAGATGTCATGATTCAAAAGTGTGAGCATGTCGGTCCAAATGTCACAACTTCACATGAAGGCAACACTACTATGGATGATCCAGAGAGATTTACTGTGGCTGATGATCTCAATGAAAGCTCGAAGATCATCAAAGATGTGGATCAGTTAAAGGCCTCCACTAAAAGTACAAATCAGTGCGGACTTTGAAGAATCACTACTAAAGCACAAAGATTGTTGAAATGAAGAATTGAAGTCTACGAGCTCAAGAACAAAGATAAAATAGAATGCTAGGATTCGAAATGTAAAATATGGGGTGACCTCCCTTAGGGGGAGATTGTTAGGAATTAGAAAATTCCATAGTGAAGTGTCGGTCACCCCAAATATTATCTAGCATAAGTTAGCTCGTAGATTTGTCGTTAGTTACGTTATTTATTGTTTTATTAGTTAGTCAGTAGCGTAAAATAGTTTAGTGCAACACCGTGGAGGAAGGACGGGTCTTTACCCACTGTATCCCTGATCCACAGGCCGATAGGAGGTCGTATTTCATGTAACTATAAATACCCCTTCCATCCATGGAAGGGGTGGTGCTTCATAATCTAATACTCTACAATTTGTGTAAACCTCTAGCAAGAACACCCTCTCTCTCTACTTTCTCTCTCTAAAATGGAAAACATGTATTTTGATCTCCCAAGACCACCCGAATCATCTAACACAATAATATACACGATCCTACACATTTTAACATTTTCTTGAAGTTCTTGTTTTTGCTTAGCAGTTCTAGAAAGCTTATCTTGTAAGGAGTTTAACTCTTGTTTCAATACTTCTTCTCTAAACCTACTTTTTCTAATAGTTGTACGCATTTGGTCATCCATTTCCTGCTCACGGGAGGTTAATTCAAACTTAGCACGTTGTTCATAAATAGCAACACGTTCTTTATAAGCATTAAGTTCAGAAATAACAGAATCATCAGGGGCACGTGCAGTGTATTCGTCAAAAGCATAGTCATTATTGACTGCATAAGATACATTACTTGGTACAATCTCTCTTTCACTTTGTTTCACATATTGATCATATGGGACAACATTGATATTACCCATATTTTCAATATCTGACTCAATAATTACAGTTGATTGTACTTCGTTATGTATCTTTTGCTCATCAACTTCATCGTATAATTTTAATACCTCAGAAATGATTTTTTCTTTGGATGGACCAGCTTGTGGTGATGAAGAGACTTTAGGAGAGACCATTGGAGAAATGCTAGCCATGAAAATGGTTTGTGCAGTGGGTTCTTCATCAACATCAGAGTCGTATGCATCACAATCGGCTACTTGAAAGGCATTCTGATGATTATGGCCTATCTCCTGAATTGGTTTCTCATCCACATCTGCATCATATGTCTTAGCATTTCCCTCAGCCAAGAACAACAACTCCTCTTCATCCAAAGCCGCACCATTATCCTGATCTTGCACAAGCAACATCTTATCCCTGAAGTACTCGGCATTCTGAGGGCGTTTTGGCGATGTGCAGTTCCTTGCAATGTGTCCCTCACCTCCACAATTGTAACATTTGATTGGCTTTGCTTGACCCTGGTTTCCATTCCTTCCCCTATTCTGATTTGCAGCATAACCTCTACCAGCTCCACCTCTTGCTTGTTCGTACTGCCTTTCTTGAACTGGCTGCACCATAACCTTCCCATCTCTGACAGTGGCTTGATTGTGTGGATTGGATGCAGTTCTGAGATTGTTGTTGGTGTGTGGAAGAGAGTTCATGTTTTGACTAATCAGGAGAGCAAGTTGATTAATGAAGTTTCCTACGTGTGCATCAGCATCAGCTTGTTTGAACATAGGATCAGGAATGAGTCTGTGATTACCATTACCCATGGGTATGACTTGTGAGGCTTTGGTTGTGATTCTAATGTTTGAGTAGAACGCAGTTGAATCATTCGATGAGCTTGTCTCTCCCTGGTTGGTTTTGAATTGATTAAGAATCCTTTTTTCAAACATAGCATGTCTCTCATTCTGAAGGAGGAAGGCATAGAGTTGCTCATAGTTTGTATTCTTCAATCCTTTGGTTAGCTTTACAGAGGTGACAAACTTGTGCCATTCGGGATTCATATTGTTCACAAACTTTGAGTTCAGCTGAATGTTTGGCATAGTCATTCTGATGTTCCTCATATCATTAACAAGCTTGTGGAATCTCACATAGTACTCATAGACACTCTCATCTGGTTTCATCTTGAAGTGTTCAAATTCATCATAGAGTTGTGATTCTCTGTCTTCCATAGTTAATTCAGAACCTGAGAGAAGCGTCTTGACATTATCCCACACTGCCTTGGCTTCGGTGTTGTGATTGATCAGCTTGTAGATATCTTTTGGAAGACCTTGAAGTACGATGTTAGAAGCCCTGATATCAGCATCGAATCTCTTTTTCTCCTTATCGTCGAGCTCATCATATGTCTTTGGTCTGTCTATTCCATAGATCATTGTTCCATCTTCAGCTGTATCAATTAGGTCTCTAGTAGTCTCAACCCGATGCGGTCCTTCATCAATGGATTTGAGAATGTTGACTCCATTTTCCTTTCCAAGACAGTACAATCTGATTCGTTGAGCCCAAGAGTCGTAGTCAGTTCTGTCAAGCATGGGTGGACGAGTATCTGAACCAGCTGCTTGAACATCCTCGGCAACAGTGGAGATGATTGTAGGAACGTTGGTAGACATGATGACAGATTAAACTGGATTTTATAACTCTCTGATTAAACCGGGAAATAGATTCTTTCACGGGATTTTACTAAATCAAGAGAAAACCGTATTACAGACAGAGTCAACCAAGTCGCTAAGAAAAGCTGAACCAAGTCGCTAAGCACCAAGTTGCTAGTAAAATTTTGACAGCAAGTCGCTAAGCACCAAGTCGCTAAGTTGTTAAGTCGCTAAAGAGCAACTCGCTAAGCACCAAATCGCTAGCAAAATTTTGACAGCAAGTCGCTAAGAACCAAGTCGCTAAGTTGTCAAGTCGCTAAAGAGCAACTCGCTAAGCACCAAATCGCTAACACCAAGTCGCTAACAAACTTAAGTACAAGTCACTAACTTTCACCAAGTCGCTACCCGTAGTGGAGACTCCACTAAGTGTACTGTTTGTCGGCTTGTCTCAATAGACAAGTCGCTAGCTCAACTCGCTAAGGCCTTCAACTACAACTCGCTACCAAATTTCGAAGCAAGTCGCTACCAAGATAACTTATCCGTGGCTTAAGTCGCTAGCAAGAAAAATACATAAACACCACTTTTCAATCAAAAAAAAACCCAACCACGATGATTCAAGCTTAACAAATCAAAACCCAAGCACATACAATGATTCTAAACACAAAACTACACTCAAGTTTCAAACTTTAACACTAGAAATGATCCAAATGATGCAAAAACCACTAAACTTTTTCAAACTCTAAAACCACCTAAAAGTCACTAGAAATCCAAATATATGTAAGAGATGATCAAACCATGGCTCTTGATACCATTTGTAACATATTGGATTTCATAAACACACTAAACCATAACATCAAATAGGCGTACAAAGAGTTCTAGAGAGAGAAAGTTAGAGGTTTAGGGAACTTTAGTGAGAGAAAGAAAAGTCTTATTGTGAGCTCCAACTCTCTACCTTGGAAGGTAGAGAGTATTTATAGTCATTACATAAATCGCCACCTATCGGGCTTTGGATCAGGCATACAGTGGGTAAAGACCCGTCCGTCCTCCACGGTGTTACTAAAACTAAATACTACTTAACTTATAATAATCTACGACTACCAAGCTTTCTAATGATTACATATACTTGAGTTGGCCGACTCTTTAATACATGGATTTACTAAATCCTAACATAAAATTGTACCCATAGTCCAAAAGTTGATTTTGAAGCCATAGAACTTGAGCACAACAACTTGCAGCAGCCACATACTCGGCCTCAGTTGATGAATTTGCCATCATTGTTTGTTTCTTGCACGGCCATGACACTAATCTATTGCCAAGAAATTGGCATCCACCTGTAGTAGATTTTCTATCAAAACTAGCACCAGCATAATCACTATCTGAGTAAGTAACCAGTTCTAGAGGTGATTCTCTAGGATACCATAATCCCAGATTAGGAAATGCTTTAAGATATCTAAAAATCTTCTTCACAGCAGTCAAGTGAGAAAACTTGGGAGTGACCTGAAACCTTGCACAAGCACACACTGCAAACATAATGTCTGGCCTAGATGATGTAAGATACATCAAAGAACCAATCATAGATCTGTACATGTGCACATCAACTGCTTCACCACTATTCTCCTTCAAAAGTTGATGTGTAGTCTTGTCTGCAGGGGTGCTGGATGACTTTGCATCAGAGAACTTGAACTTCCTTAGTATCTCAGCCACATATTTATCTTGATTGATGAAAATACCATCTGGCCTTTGTTGTACTTGAAGTCCCAAAAAGAATGTGAGTTCACCCATAGAACTCATCCTGAACTCATCCTTCATTAGCTTCTCAAACTCTTTGCACATATCTGTCTTTGTAGAGCCATAAATGATATCATCAACATATACTTGAACCAGCAAGATCATTCTTGTCTTTCTTGATGAACAAAGTCTGATCCACTCTGCCTCTATGAAATCCATTATCAAGAAGATAAGTAGTTAAGGTCTCATACCATTTTCTTGGTGCCTGATGCAAGCCATACAAAGCTTTAACCACCCTGTACACTTTGTTTGGATAGTCAGGGTCTTCAAAGCCTGGAGGTTGTGAAACATATACCTCCTCATCAATCTGCCCATATAGAAAATCACTTTTTACATCCATTTGATAGACTTTAAAGCCCATAAAGGATGCATAGGCTAAGAACAGCCTGATTGCTTCAATTCTTGCAACTGGGGCAAACACTTCTTCAAAGTCAATACCCTCCTCCTGAGTGTATCCTTGAGCCACAAGCCTAGCCTTGTTTCTGATAACGATTCCTCTTTCATCCTTTTTGTTTCTGAACACCCATTTTGTACCTATTACCTTCTTACCATGAGGTAAATCGCAAAGCACCCAAACCTTTTGAATATTGAACTGGAGCAACTCTTCTTGCATTGCTTCCACCCAACTTTCATCTTCAAGTGCCTTGTATACATTCTTTGGCTCTATTTGTGACAGAAAACACATGAAAAAACATTCATTCTTGCCTTCAGGATTCTTAGATTCATAGATTTCACTAATAAATCCATGAATATCAGGCAATTTTGTTTGTCTTCTAGTCTTCACTGGTGAATTGACATCCCCAATCACATTTTCAAGAGGATGTGATTTATGAATTGAGGTATGGGGAGTCTGAGGAACTGCAATCTCATTTGGCATATTTGAGATTTCAACATCATTGGCTTGAGCTTCCTCTGTAAATGGAGTTGAATTTTCCACTTCTGGTGTTGTAGTGGAAACTTCGGGCCTAGCAGTGGAATCTGAGTTTCCACTGCTTTTAGGATTTTCAGTGTTCATGTTGCTATCACCTTCTTTTCCAGAATCATTAGAAGGTTGAGCATCTCCAATTCTTGGAATATCATCAGTATCTGCATAGTCCCAAAATGGCAAAATGAATTCATCTTGATCATCTGCTTGATCCTTTCTTGGTTCATCATCATCAAGAAACTCTTCTGAACCTGCAAAATCATTAGTAGATGTACCTGTAGAGATAGGTACATAGTTCATAGTATGGGTTAGAGTGTCAAGATTAAACAACCTTTCTGGACCAGTTCCTTTGACATTCACTTTGTTTCCAAGGAACTCAACATGCATATTTTCTTCAATCTTTTGGGTTCTTAAGTTGAATAATCTAAAAGTTTTACTAACCATGGAATACCCAACAAGATACCCTTCATCAGCTTTTTCTTCAAATTTGCCCAGATAATCTACGGTATTGAGAATAGTGACATGACATCCAAATGGTCGCATGAAGTCTAGGATAAGGGGTCTACCTCTAAATAACTCATAAGGTGTCTTGTTCTTTGTTTTCACTACTAAAACCCTGTTTTGTACATAACAAGCAGTGTTAACTGCTTCAGCCCAAAAAGTGATTGGCAATTTAGAATCTGCCAACATGGTTCTAGCAGCCTCTATTAGTGTCCTATTTCTCCTCTCAGCAACACCATTTTGTTGAGGAGTTCTAGCTACACTAAATTCTCTTTTAATACCTTTATCCCTGCAAAAATTATCAATTACTCTATTCTTAAACTCTGTCCCATTGTCGCACCTAATGATTTTAACTTTCAAATCATATTGGTTTTCTACTTCTGCAATGAAGGTGTAACACCCCAACCCGACAAGGGTAAATATATCACAATACGGTTTCATATCAGAACTTTAAATACTATACAAAAGCGGAAGCCTTTACAAAACTTACAAAAGAAAACATAAATGTCTTAATAATCAGAATAAATCTAAGATCTCTATGGTCATATCTTGCTCTCAGCTCTACTCTCAACCCAGATCAGCTATCCCATAAACTCATCTTGAATACCTAAAAACCTGCCGCAGGAAAAGAAATGCGGCTGAGCTTACAAAGCCCAGTGAACAGATATAACAAAAACAAAAGCTAAACAAAACATATATACGGATAACGAAATCACAACGGAATGAGAATCATGAATCATTGAAGATTCTGCGGAAACACAAATACACAGAAATCCGGAAGAACACATAACAAATAAGAACAAACACATAACATATCGATGATACAAACGCAAACACATCAAAATAACCAGGCATTTAATAAATCAGGAAATTCGAGTGCATATAAGCCAAACGGAAAGTCTAAAGACTAACGGAAACAATTTCAAAAAAATAAACATGACATTCATACAAATCAATTAATCTACATTTATCACACTTAATTCAATATTGTAGCAGCGGAAACAGCAGTCAAATCATGGCAGTCACACATACAGATAGAGAACACAGTAGACAAACTAAAACCAAATAGACAAAGACATAACATAGCCATTAGCAATTATCAGAACAATTATCATAAGCTAAACCAGTTCTCAGATCAAATCTTAACATCAGCAGAGTTTTAACATGGCAGGTCAAATCATAAACAGATAGATACCCTAACGTATAGGCACAGTTTACCAGATTAACGAAACAATTGTACTTATCAACTTTCAGGATACTTACCTTCACATTAGCACATTCATCTCACAGATCAACGAATTCACATAACGATAAACTAGCATAACATCAGACGATAACATACGAATCATATTCAAACACATTATCATTTCCTAGCATAATAGACGGTAGTCACATAATCATACAAAAGCATAAACACATATATTAACATATAATAAGCCCAGCACATAATCATAACACTTGAACATACCGAATCAAAATCAGAATACTTAACATAGAAATAACAGATAAGGATTTAGTTAAACTACCACGAGCCCAGAACATATCATATCAGAAATATCTTTCTTATTCAGAAGGTAACCTCATAAACTAATTGGAGTAACTAGCTCCCATAATTTTGTGAAGACGCGTATTGCACACGACATCATTCACCAGACAAATCATACCAGATAACAGATCAGATCTAGGATGCATCCATACGGCCCCACAAACATATATTGGTAATATAATATAACTTGAGCTCATAACAGATAACAGATAAGGGACGTGGCAGAACTTCACTCTACTGCCCTAGAGTCATGTCAGAAGTGCATTACTGACACGGACATGGAACCCCCATGACTAGTTAATATTTGGCTCGGGTGTCAAACTAACTTAGGTCAAACAGATTGTCATAAATGACACAGATCATAATTCATCATAAAGGTCAAACAGATAACATATCAGATAACTCATATCATAAGGTTCATATTCAAATATTCAGAGGTCAGAAGTTCATATCACAGTCACAAATCATGCATTCATAATTAGAAGTTCATAATTAAACATAGTAAGGTTCAACAAATGTGCATATCAGAGTCTTCATAACACAAGTTCAAATCAGATATTGCATGGTTCAATAAAACAGAAGTTCAGATAAGCAACAGATCAAACAATCAGAAAAGGGTTCATAGCAATGGCATCGGGAACCCTAATAAGTAAAATAGGAAAACTAACGATAAGAATGTCATAAGGAACCTTTACTGAAAAGGTCAGAATATCTGTACCTTAAAGAAAATGAGAGAAAAGCAAACGAACGAATGAATCACGAAGATATAACGTCGCGTCTCCTTCAACGAATCTACATGGATTATGATTTGTTTAACACTTTTTAGCATCATTAAAGTTATAACGGATTCATCGCATTAACATTCTTAGAGTTATAAGTATATTCTCATTTTACAAGCTTCTTATGCATTTGTAAGTGTGTTACCTATTGATATCATATTTTATCTTTCAGTTTCTTAAACTCATATTCGGACCAGACTTTAGCGATTTTTATAAAATACTTACTTAGCTCAAATGAAATCAAGAAAAATCCCAGTGGTTCCCAAATGAGTTAAAAGAGTCTCCAAAAATTGGTGGGTTCTATCTCTATGCCAAATGGCCTATGGAAAATCATAAGTCCAGACCTGCCCAGAAAGTGGTCAGAAAATACACCTTAAAAGTTTACGCTTATTGGACCTGTTTAGACACCTTGGAAAAATTCCCAAAACTCCCAGAAATTCGTTTATATCCTAAATGTCACTCCTGTAAAAGGAGAGCTCCCAATTCTTTATGGTTTGAAAATTAAAAATCAAACAATCCAACTAAATTTCAGACCCGTTTTCTCAGCTTTGACACTTAATCTTGTAAAATTTAAAAATACGACTTAGACAATTCCAAATTCGACCAAACCACTTGGAAAACTTAACTAAGACATAAAATAAAGTTTTCCAACAAAAACCCAGATTATTGCACTTATAAAATTGGATCTATAACACACACAAATTCGACATATGATGTTGTCCAGTTTTAGGGTTTATTAAAACTATTATAATCACATGTTTAGACCATTAATTACACTTAGGGTTTTGGTTTTGCATGTCTTTTACTCGTTTAACACGCGTCCACAAACTCTTACATGTTTCGGCTACCACATAGGTTTCGGCTAATATATTTTACGCAAACCCTAACTCTTCTACGTATCTTACATATTCCCGTTTGCATGTTATATAAGGTCCGATTCATTATGTAGTTGGTTTCGGTTTCATATGGCTCGAAACAAAAACATAAGCTTCGGCTAAACAAGACATATTACAACATATTATAAAGTTAGATGTATCAAAGTGAGACGAATAGAACGTGATTATACCTTAGCTCGTTGGGAACAAAGTCTCGACACCAAGGGATTAGGTTCGGCCGAATAGAAAAGAAAAGAGAAGAGGCAAAACTAGGGTTTCCAAATTGTGTTTATGTGATTGTATATATAGGTGGTACAAAATTCGGTTCTAGGGCTTTTGAGAGGGTGTGGGCTTCGGCTTGGGTCCAACCGAACAAACAAACACACGCCCATATGGGCTCTCGGCTTGAGTCCAAGCTAACAAAACAAACGGCCCATCTTGGTTTACAAGAAACGAAAACAAGGCCCAACTATTTAGCGAGACGTTAACTTCCGTCGTACAATTTCGATTACTTGAATATACTCGTTAGGTATAAAATCACGAATATAAGTTAGATTTTAAATTTCGTTAAATGAGCGTTAGTATATTTTACGTATTTTATAATTTCGATTTCAAGGGTAAAATAGTCTTATTATGCGTTTATATTTTTAGGGTTTTACAACTCTCCCCTTCTAAAAAGAAAATTTCGTCCTCGAAATTGGACAAGACGGAACAGAACAGAAAAAGAATTTCAAGGAATAGAGCAAACGCGGAACTTGAACAAACGGATTCTTATCAGAATATTCAAAATCATACTTTTCAGAAATCAATATAACAGTCAGATACTTACAACAGATAATCATATACTTATCAAAGTAATGGCAGAGAACATATAAGATGCAGAAAATCAACGACACGATCTAACTTATGAAGATCTCTAACGATGAGAACAAACATATACATAGACAGAATGAATCCTAACGGTCTTACTAATCACATATAATCAAACTAAAAGGATCTAATGTTCCTCAAACACTTCACGAAATATCCAATGATCACAATAAGGGTACACGGAGACGTACACATTTAGAGCAAACATAGCAAATCATAGCTCACACAAATCATAACAATTTCGGATTCCAAGCGTACAAAACTTATACGTAACAGATATCGACGAAAACCTCACAATTAAGTACAGAATTTCAAACGAATATGAGGAGTGCCAAATAACAGCTACAAGTCAAAGTCCATTCACGTATCAACCACAGGCATTTCCCCAGACGTCATATGATTTCAATAAGTTCAAATTATATGATCTCGGTATTATCACGTTGATCAGGCGTCATAATACTTGCATCACATAACCAGTTCTTATTGTCATCATATTCTGTCCCGGGTCATGGCAAACCACATAACCAGAATCACAACAAACATATCACATACAGATAACATACAGATAGCAAGTAACATACTATAACAGACCAGATTCACATGAGTATACCATCATGATGGTCATACTTTATTCCAAGCTGTGATTAAGCAACATCATTGAGAAAACACTTAGCAGACGAAACTTATGAGAACTAACGGAAACTTAGCGAATCTATCAGAAAGAAACAACAAACAGGAATTATTCTTTCAAAATTTGTTTTATTCTCACTAATCAAACAAATTGCAGAATTGTCATAAGATGAACTTCCAAAACAAAACTTAATAATCAAAGATTCAATCATCTAAATGAAAACAAAAGGACCTAAACTCAAAATCCAATGTCAGAAATTTCTCATAAAGAGGACAACTAATCATGAGCGCGAATTTCTATTCTTGTATTGGATTAAACCTACTAGTGGCCGTAGACTCTAAATCCGAGTCCACCCCATATTCTTCCTCATGTTCTTCTTCTTCCTCATCTTCCTCACTTATCCATCCGTCCCTATTTCCTTCGCGCTACGGTAATATAATGCATCAAATCAACTTACCATATCACAATGAAAGGAGGCCACCAACTAGCATAAAACGGTTCCTCGTGACTCATTACTGACGATCCAAAAGAAAACTGGGATATTAACAAAATGCCAGACGATAAACTTCACGATTCGAACCGAGTTCCGAACAAATCAAAAAAAAAAAAAAAAAAAAAAAAAAAAAAAAAAATACAGATCAGAATCACTTAACAGAATATCAAACCGTCTCAAAACGCATGACAAACGAATCAGAATATCACAAGTCGCGCCCAAATCATATGAAGTAGATGAACCTTCCCAGCCACCGGTTGAATCATGTCTTCGTCGTTGCGTCTTTGGTTGATTCGTCCATCTCCCTCCAGCAGCATCCTGATGTCTCCAGCGGCACGACAGTCGAGTGTGGCTTATGCTTCACGAACCTCTCCAGCACAGGGACTGTTGCAGCAACGCAGGGTCGGCACTATCTTCTTCGGCTCCACGGGTAGTCTCCATCTAACGATCGACAAACGGACGAGCGAAAACAAAATAACAAAATTCGATGCGAACAGAGGAGGGCCAATTCAGTGAAGGCAAAAGGATATCGAAGTCAAATCTGAACGACCATCAAAAGGAATCAAAAAAAATATCTGATCAGACGGAAACCTAATGTCTACCCAATCCTCACAGGTCATAGCCTAAGCTATAAGGGTCCTAAAACCTAGAGCTCTGATACCATAAATTGTAACACCCCAACCCGACAAGGGTAAAGATATCACAATACGGTTTCATATCAGAACTTTAAATACTATACAAAAGCGGAAGCCTTTACAAAACTTACAAAAGAAAACATAAATGTCTTAATAATAAGAATAAATCAAAGATCTCTATGGTCAGATCTTGCTCTCAGCTCTACTCTCAACCCAGATCAGCTATCCCATAAACTCATCTTGAATACCTAAAAACCTGCCGCAGGAAAAGAAATGCGGCTGAGCTTACAAAGCCCAGTGAACAGATATAACAAAAACAAAAGCTAAACAAAACATATATACGGATAACGAAATCACAACGGAATGAGAATCATGAATCATTGAAGATTCTGCGGAAACACAAATACACAGAAATCCGGAAGAACACATAACAAATAAGAACAAACACATAGCATATCGATGATACAAACGCAAACACATCAAAATAACCAGGCATTTAATAAATCAGGAAATTCAAGTGCATATAAGCCAAACGGAAAGTTTAAAGACTAACGGAAACAATTTCTAAAAAATAAACATGACATTCATACAAATCAATTAATCTACATTTATCACACTTATTCAATATTGTAGCAGCGGAAACAGCAGTCAAATCATGGCAGTCACACATACAGATAGAGAACACAGTAGACATACTAAAACCAAATAGACAAAGACATAACATAGCCATTAGCAATTATCAGAACAATTATCATAAGCTAAACCAGTTCTCAGATCAAATCTTAACATCAGTAGAGTTTAACATGGCAGGTCAAATCATAAACAGATAGATACCCTAACGTATAGGCACAGTTTACCAGATTAACGGAACAATTGTACTTATCAACTTTCAGGATACTTACCTTCACATTAGCACATTCATCTCACAGATCAACGAATTCACATAACGATAAACTAGCATAACATCAGATGATAACATACGAATCATATTCAAATACATTATCATTTCCTAGCATAATAGACGGTAGTCACATAATCATACAAAAGCATAAACACATATATTAACATATAATAAGCCCAGCACATAATCATAACACTTGAACATACCGAATCAAAATCAGAATACTTAACATAGAAATAACAGATAAGGATTTAGTTAAACTACCACGAGCCCAGAACATATCATATCAGAAATATCTTTCTTATTCAGAAGGTAACCTCATAAACTAATTGGAGTAACTAGCTCCCATAATTTTGTGAAGACGCGTATTGCACACGACATCATTCACCAGACAAATCATACCAGATAATAGATCAGATCTAGGATGCATCCATACGCCCCACAAACATATATTGGTAATAGAATATAACTTGAGCTCATAACAGATAACAGATAAGGGACGTGGCAGAACTTCACTCTACTGCCCTAGAGTCATGTCAGAAGTGCATTACTGACAAGGACATGGAACCCCCATGACTAGTTAATATTTGGCTCGGGTGTCAAACTAACTTAGGTCAAACAGATTGTCATAAATGACACAGATCATAATTCATCATAAAGGTCAAACAGATAACATATCAGATAACTCATATCATAAGGTTCATATTCAAATATTCAGAGGTCAGAAGTTCATATCACAGTCACAAATCATACATTCATAATTAAACATAGTAAGGTTCAACAAATGTGCATATCAAAGTCTTCATAACACAAGTTCAAATCAGATATTACATGGTTCAATAAAACAGAAGTTCAGATAAGCAACAGATCAAACAATCAGAAAAGGGTTCATAGCAATGGCATCGGGAACCCTAATAAGTAAAATAGGAAAAGTAACGAAAAGAATGTCATAAGGAACCTTTACTGAAAAGGTCAGAATATCTGTACCTTAAAGCAAATGAGAGAAAAGCAAACGAACGAATGAATCACGAAGATATAACGTCGCGTCTCCTTCAACGAATCTACACGGATTATGATTTATTTAATACTTATTAGCATCATTAAAGTTATAACGGATTCATCGCATTAACATTCTTAGAGTTATAAGTATATTCTCATTTTACAAGCTTCTTATGCATTTGTAAGTGTGTTACCTATTGATATCATATTTTATCTTTCAGTTTCTTAAACTCATATTCGGACCAGACTTTAGCGATTTTTATAAAATATTTACTTAGCTCAAATGAAATCAAGAAAAATCCCAGTGGTTCCCAAATGAGTTAAAAGAGTCTCCAAAAATTGGTGGGTTCTATATCTATGCCAAATGGCCTATGGAAAATCATAAGTCCAGACCTGCCCAGAAAGTGGTCAGAAAATACACCTTAAAAGTTTACGCTTATTGGACCTGTTTAGACACCTTGGAAAAATTCCCAAAACTCCCAGAAATTCGTTTATATCCTAAATGTCACTTCTGTAAAAGGAGAGCTCCCAATTCTTTATGGTTTGAAAATTAAAAATCAAACAATCCAACTAAATTTCAGACCCTTTTTCTCAGCTTTGACACTTGATCTTGTAAAATTTAAAAATACGACTTAGACAATTCCAAATTCGACCAAACCACTTGGAAAACTTAACTAAGACATAAAAAAAAGTTTTCCAACAAAAACCCAGATTATTGCACTTATAAAATTGGATCTATAACACACACAAATTTGACATATGATGCTGTCCAGTTTTAGGGTTTATTAAAACCATTATAATCACATGTTTAGACCATTAATTACACTTAGGGTTTTGGTTTTGCATGTCTTTTACTCGTTTAACACGCGTCCACAAACTCTTACATGTTTCGGCTACCACATAGGTTTCGGCTAATATATTTTACGCAAACCCTAACTCTTCTACGTATCTTACATATTCCCGTTTGCATGTTATATAAGGTCCGATTCATTATGTAGTTGGTTTCGGTTTCATATGGCTCGACACAAAAACATAAGATTCGGCTAAACAAGACATATTACAACATATTATAAAGGTAGATGTATCAAAGTGAGACGAATAGAACGTGATTATACCTTAGCTCGTTGGGAACAAAGTCTCGACACCAAGGGATTAGGTTCGGCCGAATAGAAAAGAAAAGAGAAGAGGCAAAACTAGGGTTTCCAAATTGTGTTTATGTGATTGTATATATAGGTGGTACAAAATTCGGTTCTAGGGCTTTTGAGAGGGTGTGGGCTTCGGCTTGGGTCCAACAGAACAAACAAACACACGCCCATATGGGCTCTCGGCTTGAGTCCAAGCTAACAAAACAAACGGCCCATCTTGGTTTACAAGAAACGAAAACAAGGCCCAACTATTTAGCGAGACGTTAACTTCCGTCATACAATGTCGATTACTTGAATATACTCGTTAGGTATAAAATCACGAATATAAGTTAGATTTTAAATTTCGTTAAATGAGCGTTAGTGTATTTTACGTATTTTATAATTTCGATTTCAAGGGTAAAATAGTCTTATTATGCGTTTATATTTTTAGGGTTTTACAGAAGGTCTTAAGGATTCCAGTTGTTTCATCCTTAGTTCTAAGAAAGAAAACCCATGTAAACCTGCTAAAATCATCAGTCACAACAAAATAATGTTTCTTAAGATTTAAGCTGCTCACAGATGTATGACCAAACAAGTCCATATGTAACATATGAAGTGGGTGAGCAATAGATTTAACCAACTTTGACATGCAAGAAGCTCTGTGTTGTTTGCCTTTAAGACAGGAAACACAGGTTTGATCATTTTCAAATCTTTTTTGAGGCAAGCCTCTTACCAAACCATCTTTAACAATCTTATTTATGGTTTTGAAATTATTATGACCTAGTCTTCTATGCCATAACATGGATTCATCCACTGTGGCCTTTGCAAGAAAGCAAGCATAATCATCTTTAGCAACAATGTTGTTCATATCAAAGCTATATAAGTTGCCTTTTCTAGGAATCTTAAGAAGAATCTGACTTTCATCAGGCATCTTAAAATCCTTAGAGAGAACAAAAGACATATCTTCAGTAAAAAAAAACATTGTTTTTTTTGTCACACATTTGTGACACACTAAAAAGATTATACTTAAGCTCTTTTACATAGTACACAGGTTCAAAATCCAAATTACCAGTTCTGATGACCCCTTTACCAGTAACTTTTCCATTAACTCCACCTCCAAAGCTGACAAACTTATTCCCAGTCATGTGCCTTGAACATCCACTATCTGTGTAGCCTTGATCTGATCTCTTTGTCCTTGGATGTTCCTGCACATATAAGAAAGAAGTTAGTTTCCTTTGGAGACCCAAGCCATGATTGACTTGGATCTGCCTCGTGTATCAATATAGTTATATCTATTAAAGGTCATTGAGACACTATTGGGATTGGTTGTTGAGGTAATTCCTTTAGGTTTCCATTCCCAACGTGCTGAGGCCTTCAAAGCATTTCCCATGTTACCCCTGGTCTTGTTTACAACCCTTGCAGTGGGAACTTTTGACTGAGCAGTGGTAACTGCTGGTTTAGTTTTTGGTACCCACTGTTGGTTATATTCAACCCTTTTATTTTGAAAAGACCTTTTCCCTGTTTGTGCAGATTTTACAAAAGTTGTTTTGGATTTTACACTTGAAACAGGTGTGTCTTAGGGTGAGCAGTGTTAACAGTTTTAGCAGTGGCCAAAGTTTTAAGTCCACTTCTTAGTTGAACTGCTCTAGGGATCATGTTGGTTTGTGAATTAGGGTGTATTTTGTTTTGAAACTTGTTTGACTCCACCCTTTTATTCCCATGGACTTCCCTTCTCCCAACATAATAGTTACAATTTTCATGTAAATGATTAAAGCTACTACAGATATGACATGCTTTATTGTTCATCACAAACTCACTACCTAGTTGTTGAGATTTTACATGATTCCAACTCCTCTGGTTACCCCTAGGAGTTGATGACTTGTTTATATACATCTCAGCATACCTTACAGTTGATCTAGGTTTGTTAACTTGTTTCCTAGGTTCCTCTGTAATAGTAGTTACAAATTTTGGGATAGAAGCCTCTTCATTCTTTTTAACATTCTCATCTACAACAGATGAGTCACTTGCACTTTCAAAAACATCAGATTCATGCTTAACCTCTTCCCCACTTTTCATAAATTTGGGAGGACCATATTTGTTAGGATCGAAAATCTTATGGATTTATGTGGTTTTGGGAGGTCTTGGTTGGTGGAAGAAGATGAACATCTTCATCTTTTTAGCGAGAGAATGTAGAGAGAGGGAGGAGAAACAAATGATACTTTTATTAATAAAACACACAATACACTTAACCAAATGCTTCACCTCACCCCTCATGGAGAGTCATGAGGGGTATTTATAGGCTCTAACTTTGCCACTTAAACGATACTAGTCCCTATGGGCAAAGTATACTACGCATCTAGTCCAATTCACGTAAGTAACGTTATCTTTATAAAAAGCGAGGCTAACAATCTCCCTCCAAGATATCGCCACACGTGAATGGTTACAATGAGACCTATAAATACAAAATAAAGTAAATTACAATAGTAATGAACAATGTTGACTTTGTTGAAGCGCAGAGTCTCTGTAGTCTAGATACTGAGGCAAACTTGAAGTTCTCTCTTCCGACGATCTCGGCATTTGATCTTTGGCGCTGACGGCACAAATCCTTGTAGCTCTGAACTTCAACTGTAACGGTCTAGTTAGGTTATTACTCCCTCCTAACTAGTGAGCCTTTTTTCTTTTTCTGCTCCCTCCTGAACCGACAACTCTCTTCCAGCACGCAGCGGAGAAAGTAGACTCTTGAATGTAGCACAATGGTTGTCGTTCTGGGAATATCATAACAACATAACTCACTTAGTATTGCATCCAAGTTGGTAAAAAACCCCGATGTACACCACACTACTTCTCCTTCTTCGGTCTTAAGCACAATTCCCTTCGTAATCCAATCACGGAAGATGAAATACCAACTTCTCCCTCCTGATGGTTGCGAGCTATCGGAATCATCATAATGTTGCGTACATGCCGTATTACCTTTTTCTTGATGCAATATTAACATCATAGCTTGATCAAAATTCTGTGAGAATATGTCGAAAAAAATACTCTCAATAATTCTCTCAAACCAACCTTTAATCGAACCTCCTTTGAATTCACCGGCTAATAGTAATGACCACATATGGAGATAACCCGATACGACAAACTTGAAAAGGAAGCAAACATCCCAACTTTGTGACTTACTGCTTGTTCTAAATTCTTGAACAATCCACAACGCCATGTGACACTGAGCACTACAACGTAACTCCTTAAAGTGATGGTTAAACACTGTGAGCACTACAACGTAACTCCTTACATCAGTTATAACCAGATTGTCAATTCAAAATCACTTAAAGTGACAGTAATACCCCAACAAGTTATCTTGAGACATGCATTTAACCAACCAACGTCTCAAAGATAAGGAAGATCACCCGTGAAATGTCACTTCTATTTCTCGTAAGCAATACCGTACAAAAACCCCGTAGTCATTTTTTCAGATATTCGCTCAAGCCGTGAATTATGTATCCTCCGTGAAATTTACCATACCAAAAAATACCACTCTTATCCGAATAATAGAAAATTGCATCCATTAGTTGTGTAAGAACAAATTTTGGATAACAAATTCTTTGCATTGTAAAATCCTTGCAGTCAATTCCAATAGAAATCGTCCAGACCAATATTACTGAAGCCCATAACAATTCTTGTGTTACCTTATTTCAGCCCAAAATGAATCATGATCCAATGATCCAGTTCATTCAATTCTAGTCGGGTCAAAGGCCCATTTGACACATCTGATCCAAAAAATGATAACACACCGGTTATATACCTTACCCTAATCTCATGCTTCATTTTACCCTAATCACAACTTGTGATATCCGCCTACCACTCTTACCATATTCTCTCCCAAAGCATACAAATCCAAATCTCTTCTGTCTCATACGAATCTCATCTCAACTCTCATATCCCTAGACATCCGAATCACAAACCCAAGCAAACCGACTCCCCTATCATTGTCAATACTAGGTGAATATTCTTCCAGAAATGAAGAATAGTTTAACTCGTTTTGGCTTTAAGATCTCACAAAGAGATCTCAGGTAGGTTTTATCTTGTTTTCGTAGTTCGTTTGAGGTTGAGGAACGAAGCAGGAAAACGATTGATAACATTCTTGTTATAAATCTTTTTCTAACTTAGTTTCGGATAAAAATTAGAAGGAAAGCTTCATACATGTATCTGTGATGATGATTGTTTCAATTAAAACAATCTATAAAAGATTGCAAAAAAAATAAAACAAAATCTGAGATCGAATGATGTTTTTATGTTGAGTCTTGGTTTCGAATTTCTTGATGATATATGGGATTAGAATAGGTTATGTGGTTTTGGGAGGTCTTGGTTGGTGGAAGAAGATGAACATCTTCATCTTTTTAGTGAGAGAAAGTAGAGGGAGGAGAAACAAAGGATACTTTTATTAATAAAACACACAATACACTTAACCAAATGCTTCACCTCACCCCCCCTGGAGAGTCATGAGGGGTATTTATAGGCTCTAACTTTGCCACTTAAACGATACTAGTCCCTATGGGCAAAGTATACTACACATCTAGTCCAATTCACGTAAGTGACGTTATCTTTATAAAAAGCAAGGCTAACAATATTCAAGATTAAGTTCCTGAAATTCTTCTAGACCTGTATGAGCTAAATCTATGCTAGGAGGTGATGGAACACCTCTTAGTGGTGGAGGAACAGTATTGTATCCCATACCAGACTTAACTTTACTAGTAATTTGTGCATTCCAAATTTTATCAATTGACTTAGACTGATAATAACAGGTGTCAACAGATAAATTGACATTCTCATTTATCTTTTTAAGTTTTTCAAACTCTTCTTTTAGTGCCTCATTCACTGCTATCTTATGATCTAACTCTCTTCTAAGAACAATCATATCATCATTATATTTTGACTCATTTTCTCTATAATGCTCTAGTTGTTTCTCTAATACAGATATGCCTCTTCTAAGGTTTGACACAGTATAATTAGCAGCAAACAACTTTGTTCTTTGGTTATCATACTCTTCATTAAGCCTTTCACATTCCCTAGAAGCCCTACATGTTTTAGAACAACTTTCAAAGTTTTTTACCTCAGAGTCATAGAAAGCCATGAGAGCATGTTCTGTAGACACAAGAGCATCATCTGAAGGCTGTTCCTCTTGTCCATCAGCCATGAAACTCCAATCATAGCTCACACCATCAATTACCAGCATTGCCTTTGGTTCTTCCACAATTGGTTCTTTCTTTTGCTTGTACCAAGTAGAATGGTTGTCCTGCTTCCTTGGTCTTCTGCATTCTCTAGCAAAATTCCCCAACTTGTGACAGTTGAAACACTCTACTTTCTTTTTATCGAACCCTGCAGTTTCATTACCATTGATGTGTATTGGCTTGCTAGTCTGCTTGTAGAATTTCCTAGCCATCATGCTAAGAAGAGCTATTTTCCACTTTATGTCCATCTCCTCCAAGTCATCATCATCAATTTGCTCTATGTCTTCATGAGTTAATATAGAGCCATTAACTTGAGCAGAGATAAAGGCATAAAAGGTAGGATCTCCAATACCAGCAACCTTCTTCTTTTAACCTGCAGTGGTAACACTAGCATTACCAGTGGAAACTGTAGAACCAGCAGTGGCAAAATCATCATCATTTTCATCTTCAGAATCATCATTATCAACAGAGGTTGACAACAATGCCAAGCTGCTAGAGCTTCTACCAACTTTCCCTGCCTTCTTCAATCTTTGTTCAATAAGTTTGAAGTTGTTGTAAAGATCATTTAGCTACATAGTTTCAATCTCTGGTTTATTTTCCCAGACTGTAAGATTAGTATGCAACTCAACAGGAAAACTTCTTAGAAACTTCAAATTGAGGTCTTCCTTTTCTACCTCAATTCCAAACAGAGTCAGTTGTGTGACAATCTTCTGGAGTTTGGTGAAGTTGCTGTCAAGTGAGTCATTGCTTGAAGCAGAGAAGTTTTCATAACTTTGCTTCAACAATGTCTTTTGAGTCTTCTTTGTAGCATCATTGCCACCAAAAACTGAGCAAATCTCTTCAAAAAGTTCTTTTTCTGTCTTGAATTTGCTGAAAGCAATGATCTGGTCTTTAGGAAGAGTCATTAGTAACAAACTTCTGGCCTTCAGGTCATTCTTCTTCTTTGATCTTTCATCATTAGTCTCAGGTACAAAAACTGTTACACCTTCTGTGTCACCAACTTTCTCAGTCTTCTTCTGAGACTTGAAGGAATCACCAGTTAAGATGATCTCCCATAGAGCATAGTCTTGTATGAGAAAGTATTGCTCAATCATTATCCTCCACATCTCAAACTCATTGAGTTTGAGCTTAGGAAGCCTTAGAGCAGAGTTGGACTGGTTTTCCATCTCCATTGATTTGAGTGAGTAGGTTAAGCTTATTCCTTGGATCTTCTGAATCAAAGTATTAGAACCAAAGCTCTGATACCACTTGATGGATCTAAACACACACCTTGTGTTAGTGATACTTTGATTTATATTAATAAGTATGCGGAATATACTTAGTAATACTCAGAATATGAATTGTATGATGCATTGTAAGTGAGAACAATGTAACACAAAGCTTCAATATTATTGAGAATAATACGAGTGATCTTACTTATCACTAGGGTTACACCTTGAAGCATACGTACCAAGAACAATGACCTAGGATCTCCTTTTATAGCACAAGGAGTCCTTTACAAGATAAGTATAATGTTAACTATATAGAATATACACAAGATCTTTTCTATACTTATCAATATACGACTACATAACAATTATCCTAATAGCAGTGGTAATAATATGTACTAGCAGTGGTAATGTGTTTCCACTGCTAGTGCATTCTTCAGCAATGTCTTCCACTAGCCTATCAGTGGTAACTGTTAGCTTTATTCCCAACAGTTATTAAGAGAAAAACGGAGGAGGACCTACTCCTTGATGTCCAAGATACCTTCAACCAACTTCGAGTGATCAACATGAAGCTAAACCCTAAGAAATGCTCTTTTGGTGTCGAAGAAGGGCAATTCTTGGGGCATTTGATTACAAAGCAAGGGATAAAAGCTAACCCTTCTAAGGTCAAGGCAATTACGGATCTCCAGGATCTGAAATGTTTAAAGGATGTACAAAGCTTGAATGGGAAGCTGGCTGCGCTAAGTCGATTCTTGTCGAAGAGGGCTAACAGGTCCCTACCGTTCTTTAAGACGCTTAAAGGTTGCGTTGACAAGAAAACCTTCCAGTGGAGCCAAGATGCGGAAGCCGCCTTCCAAAAGATGAAGGAGTTCATAGAGATACTTCCAACGCTTACAGCCCCAATCAAACACGAAGTGTTATTCATGTATCTAGAATCCTCAATAGAGAGTATTAGCGCGGTCCTAATGGCAGAAAGGGACAAAAGGCAAATCCCCATTTACTTTGTTAGCAGGGTCTGACAAGGAGCATAGATTAACAACCCCACGTTGGAAAAGCTCATATTGGCTCTAATCTACGCAGCAAGAAGGATCCGATGGTTTTTTCAGGCCCACCCGATAACAGTCTTAACCGACAAGCCACTCAAGTAAATCTTGTCGAAGCTTGAAAAATCGGGAAGGGTGGCAAAATGGGTCATTGAGCTTGGGGAGCATGAAGTAGAGTTTAAAGGTCGAAACTCTATCAAAGGGAAAATTCTTGCAGACTTCTTGGTAGAAACACCTTCCGAACCGAGCACAGAAAAGGAAGAACCTAAGGCTAAGCTCATCAAAGTACATGATGATTGGAAGCTTTACACAGACGGGGCATCAAGCTCCGACGGTTCCGGAGCAGGTCTAATTCTGGTCAGTCCTGAAGGGAAGGAGCATACATATGCCCTTTGGTTCGAATTCGAAGCCACCAACAACGAAGTAGAATACAAAGCCCTACTAGCAAGCCTTCGGCTAGCCAAAGATATGGAGGTCAAAGCTCTCGCCATCTTCATAGATTCTCAGTTGGTGGCAAACCAAGTGACAGGATCCTATGAAGCAAGGCAGCCCATCATCAAGAAATATTTGGACAAGACAAGGGAAATGCTGGATGGTTTTAACTCCTACGCCATTCAGCACATTCGCAGAAATCAGAACAAGAAGGCGAATGCACTGAGCAAGCTGGCCTCTATGGCCTTCGCCCATCTCACAAAAGAAGTACTAGTTGAAGTTCAGCCCGAAAGGTCCATTATTCATAAGGAGGTCACTGTCGTTGTTCATGAAGAAGGAGACACATGGATGACTCCCATCAGGGAGCACCTGATAAGTGGTCTTCTCCCCGAGGACCCCAAGCAAGCAAGGAAGATACGGGTGAAGTCTCCACAATACCGGCTAATAGGAGAAAACTTGTTTAGAAGGTCATTTCTCTCACCTTGGCTCAGATGTGTCAGACCTAAGCAGGCTTCGAGCATCATCACAGAGGTCCATGAAGAATCCTGCGGCCTCCATGCAGGGCCCCATTTAGTTGTCTCGAAGATAATGAAGCTAGGCTACTACTTGCCTTCGATGCATAGGGATGCTGCGGAAATCATTATAAAATGTGAAGCTTGTCAGATACATTCAAAGGTTCCCAAGTTGTCGAAGCAAGACATGACAAGTGTTACATCCGCATGGCCCTTCTCCCAATAGGGAATTGATATCGTAGAACCTATGCATGTGGTTCCTGGTGGGGTCAAATTCTTATTGGTGGTAATTCATTACTTCACAAAGTGGGTCGAGGCTAAACCCTTAGCTTGCATTACGAGGAAACAGATTGAGAAATTTGTATGGGAGCACATCATATGCAGGTTCGAAGTGCCCCACATCATCATATCCGATAATGGCAAGCAGTTTGCCAAATGAGTCTTCTATGATTTTTGCAAAGGGCTTATGATAAAACAGTCTTGGACTTCCGTTTACCATCCACAAGGCAACGTGCAAGTGGAGGTTACTAACAGAGACATTGTCAAAGGAATTGAGAAAAGGCTGGGACGAAGCCATCACGGGTGGGTGGATGAGCTTCCTCAAGTGTTATGGGCTCATAGGACCCAACCCAAGTCAAGCAATGGCGAAAGCCCCTTCAGCCTAACATACGGAACGGAAGTGGTCATCCCTTCGGAGCTGAGTGTACACACAGAGCGTGTGGCCACATTTAAAGCTTCTCAAAATGATGAAAGGATCAGGGAAAACCTTGATCTGTTAGAAGAAAGAAGAGAGATAGCCTCCATCCGAGAAGCCATGCACAAGCACAAGATTGAAGGCTACTACAAAAAAAGGGTCAAGCCTTCCACCTTCAAACCTGGGGAATATTTTTTACGCCTCAACATCGCAAGCAAAGCAGAATACCAAGGGAAGCAAGGACCTACTTGGGCCTATGTCATAGCTAAAGCCTACGGAAACGGAGCATACAAGCTGGCCACTCTTCTCGGAGAACCCATCGACAGGACATGGAATGGTACGAACCTCTGAAAGTTCTAGTTTTAAGAAGTATTTTTTACTTTTCATTCTTGTATTAAAAGCTTCTCATGGGAAAGCAAGCATTATTGGTAGTTGTCTTAGTTTTCATTTCAAAAATGATGTAATCCTCTCTAACAATTCAATGATGAATAATATATTTCCCACAAATCTCTTGCTTCGTTTATTAAACACAAAGGTTTGATCAGCCAAGTCATTTGTGAGTTTCAATGTCTAATTGGAAGGCATACGGTGTAACAAACACCTCATACCACTACTTAAGCCTACCAACACATTCACATTAACTCTCCTAATAGTTTATGGCAATTATGAAAATAAAAGCAAGCCATATTACTTAAATAATTTAATATATAGTGGGTCACGACCCTCTGTCAATGATCAAAGTTGGTCATTATATTCTTGGTGTTGTAATTTACACACAATGAGGTTCTTACACATTAGGTTGTAAAGTTTAAGTGTTGAAAAAATGGCGTAAGAGAAGTACACAAGATAAATATAATTAAGTATGTAGGAATATTTTCCCACATCATACCATTCAAAAGAAGGTCCTACGCCCTTATCCCTGCATACGAGGCCGAAGCCTACTTCAAATTTTCTTTTGGCCGAAGCCATGCATCACAATCATCAAATTGTTTAAAGTAATAGACAAGCATAATAAATTGTTTGAAAGAAGGGTACATGCCACCCTTTGTACCAAATTACTGTCAACATGACAACCTTCATTCCTTGTTCTTTGGGGATGGGGTTGGAGAAGGTAGAGCTGACACAGGCTTTGTCAAGGCTGTCTTCTTTGTTGGGGTTGCAGGCTTGATCTTGCGGGGCTTTTTCGAGAGAAGGTCTTCAAGAGGTGCCATGGGATCCTTTGTAGCTTCGACCAAGAAGGGGTACTCTGCGGTGACAAACGCATTTCCTGCCTCTTCATATCCGGCCTTCGATGAGGGACGGTAGCAGTCAACTGTGGAGAGGTCCACGAGCTTACATGTCTTAGCCACCTCCTCCAAAGCCAAGCACCGTCCATGGAAGATAGCTGCCTTGATCACCTTCCACATAGCAGCTCCCATCTCATCACTATGATATACTTACATGGCAATGTACGGCACCACCTTAGACACGACCTCAACATGGTCCTTTTGGAGCATTTTATATCTCATCTGCAGGCCATCCATTTCCTCTCTCATTTTAACCTCCAGCTCTCCAAGCCTAGCCCTCTCACCTTCCAAGCCTGCACACTTAGACTCCAACACAGTATTTTGGCCAGTAAGGCTCACCACCTTAGCCTCCTCCAACCTGAGTTTGCCACACTCTGCTGTGGTGGCAGTCAGCTCCTTCTGTAACTCTGCTATCTTGTCTCGTAGGTCTTGGGTGAGAGGATTCTTCTCAAAATCTTTTTCAATTTCCTCACATTTTGCCTCCAGCTCAGCATACTATTGGTCCCTGTGCTTTTCCCTCTCCAGCATCACATCCATTTCCTGCCTTGCCTTTGTCACTGTACGGAGCAGCTCCCTTGTACGGGTATTCAAATGGTTGTCCGGGACAACCTGCCTTGCGATGCTTTTATCATGCATGTCGCAGACCCCTTCGATGGACATATTGTCCAGCAGTCCCTTCCAATTGGGAAGAGTGACATGGTCAACGATGCGGTTGTAAGCTATGGCATTCGGAAGCTCCTTCCTGTCAAGAAGGCCTGCGATAAATATAGTACATAAGGGCAAAGTTAGTCAGGATAATTAGTATTTTATATAATTTAAAAGGCAAATGCTTACCATGCATTTCCTCAGCATCATCCGGCAGTTCAAAGGTAGACTTCACAGCTTTCTTGCCTTCGACAACCTTCTTTCGAATGGCCCTGGACCCAGATGCTGGGAGAGTAGTCTTCCTCTTGGTGGCAGACTTGACAGCTTTGCCAGACGTTCCCTTCCTACTCTTTAACTTGTCAGCTATACATGTTGAGCCTGTGATTCGAACTTCATCCTCTGCGGGATCGTCCAAATCTGCCACCTTCTCAACCAATTGGGAGGGACCCTACAACAGTGCTTGTGGGGGTGCTGAGGCCACAGGCTCTATTCTGGGAATGTCCACGTCGTTGTTGTTGACAAAAGTGGAAGGTAAACCAACACCATAAGACTCTTCAGCTTTTTCCGCAGGCGTAAAGCTCAAGTCTTTGTCAAAATCTTGATGCATGAAGTTCCTAAACGCCATCTCTGCAAAAATGGAACAAGAAAAGATAAATATCAGCGCTACAGTGGTCCTACTTAAATAAAAGTGGAAGTACATACTTTTTCCATGATAAATGATCATGGGCTTCTTGGGAGACCCCTCCCAGCTTTGTGCAATCCCAGCAATATACAGAATTGGCTCTGGGAAGGCTTGAACATCTGCAGGATACCTAGCCAAACGTTGATAACACGGATTCCTTCGAACCTCATAAGGAAGGGGTTCATTGAAACGTTTTGCATCAAACCTAAATTCCTTATTCAGCAATGCTGGATAGTCAGGTGGTACAATGGTATTCTCAACATAAAAGAAACTACCCTTCCAGTCTCTTATGTTCGTCTAAGGCCTCGTAATAAGGTTAGGCACATCTCCCTCAGGCCTCTTTGCCAAAGTTAACCAGTTCCCACCAGGATAAAGGTTCAAAAATCCCCTCAATATCTTAAGAGTTGGTTCATAGCCATAAGCCTTACACATAACGATGTATGTGGTAAGTTTAGCTAAACCAAATGGGTTAAATCGAGAGATATGCACCTCGTAATACTGCATTAACTCTAAAATCAGAGGGTGGATAGGAATCCTAAGATTTGAATGGCTAAAAGAGTGGGTATACAGTCCTAAGAAGTTTTCAGGGGCATAAAAAATCCTTTGGTTTGATTTGGGAAGCATAACTTTAAACTCCTTAGGGATTGGGTATTCGGCAAGATGATCATGTAAATCCTTAGCAGTTAAAGTGCATTTTTGTTGTTTGATTATAAACTTGGAATCCATAACTATTTTAAGCTACGAAAAGATGGGAGGAAGACTTTACCTTTTGTTCGAAGCTGGTGATTTGTAGCAAAATTACTGCGTGTAAAAGGTAGGCGAAGAGGGTAAAGTGTTTTAGGGTTCCATCTACCTCGCTTTAAATACCCTTTTATACCCTTTTTTTAACCGAACACGTGTCTTGGGGATTCACCTTATCCGGATTTCAAAAGGTGTTTAAATTTCAAAAAATTGTTTTTGGTCAACCGAGTCACTTGGGATAAGGAATTACTGTAGCGGGTAGTTAAATGGATTTAGGTAGCATTAAATGCGCGAGCTAAAGCATGATTATCTTGTTTACGATAAGCATTGTACCGAACGGCTGATTTCATTCGCAGGATGAAGTCGAAAGCAATGCCTCCTCGTTCATATGCATCACTTTCGACTGGGGGGCTTGATGATGTACCCTCCGAACAGCTCGACGGACACCCCTTTGAGATGTGTCGAAGCCCTTCTGTACGAAGGCCCAAGTTAGGTATCCTGAATGTTCGTGGGCGTCAAACCATTCGTACACACGAAGGTTACCTACGGGGAATTCGCCATTCGAAGCCTTAAGCCCTTCGGGGTATGGTTGACGAAGGGACAACGGATAGGAGATCTTCCTGACTTAGTCAAACCCACGATCTCCCTCTCTTTCCTGGCTTTCCCGCCAAGTTTGAGAACGTGGGTCACTAAGCCCTAGCGGTTACCCACAAACATGGGACACCCCCATGTTCTCCGACATTTGCGCAGAGGTGCCCTCAACCCTATTTCTTCCACTATAAGTAGATTGGACGGGCAGAAGATTATGGTAAGCTCACTTAACACTCATCTCTTTACTTACACACACATATACAACCATAACTCATACTTACTATCACGCCGGAGGTAGTTCGCAGGGTCCAACCCCTGCGTAATCACTTAACGTAGTGTTTTCGTATTTCTTATTCTCAGGCGAAAGACAATCTTGGCTGGAACATACACCCCTCATACCTTCGATCACCATTGAAGCCTGATAGTGCAATTTATTGTACAATCATAAACTATCTAACGACTAAGTTTGGTCCTTCGTGTTTTGTTATCTTCATACATTGCAATGTCGAGATTATCAGCTCACATGACCCATTAGCATCACCGACATTTATTCCACCTGAACCGTACCTCCTATGTTTGACTCAGTTGCCATGTTTTTTTTTGGTCTTCCTACAGGTGGTGCAAGCTTAACAATAGCTTCCACTACAACAAAAACCACTTTTTGTGACTACAAAAGTAGTCGCTAAAAGCACTACATGTAGTCGCTAAAACCCTGTTGCGACTACACGTAATTTCAAAAACTACCATCTCTTATACCTCGTCGCTACAGGTTTGTAGCGACTACCGTCTTCATTTGTAGCGACTACTATTTGTTGACTTTGACTTTCTGAAATTTGACCAAAAAACTCTAAGGACACAATTTGTAGAGACTATTTTTGTAGTCGCTATATGTTTTTTCCTTATTCCCCTCGTTCTTTTAGCGACGACCTTTAGCTACTACGTTTAGCGACTACCAATAACAACACAGATAGTTGACTTTTTGACCAAGCTTTCAGCGATTAAATTTTGTGACTACATGTAGTCGCTATAAGGTTCTGCACATAATATAGCAAAAACATTTAGCGACTACATATGGAACCTTTAGCGACTACATGTAGTCGCTACAGGTAAGTACTGCACAGAGCAGTACAGGCTGTTTCCAGCTGTTTTTCCAGGTCATTCCGACCCATTCCGCAAGCAGTTTTTCCAGAATTTCAACGCAAATCAATTCAACACAAATAATAACTTAAAACATACAAATTACATTCACTTAAAGTTCAACGATCACTTGTTCAACGACAACATAGACTTAAATTGTTCAACAACATAAACTTAAATTGTTCAACGACAACAACATAAACCTAAATTGTTCAACGACCGACATAAGTTGTTCAAAAGCATTAAACGTTCCACAAACCAACCTAACAACATCTCCTACTCACCTGAAGGCCCGACATCATCTTCGGTGTTAGGAGCATCTTCATCAGCATCTAAAAACTGACTCGGTTCAAGAACGGCGGGTCGTGGCGGCGGGGTGGTGTTGTTATTATTCATAAAATTATTATACATCTCTTGAACTTGAAGTTGACTAGCCGCAACATACCTAGCAAATGCCGACCGAGATATTGGTGGTTCGGGGGCGTGAGAAGCTACAGAACCAGACGAGGATGAACCGGCCGACAACCGCCTACCTCGACCCGGATAGAACGCTCGACTCACTCCCAGCACTTGGCTTATAATCTGTTGATCAGTCATCCTTATCTCTTGTCCTTCTTGGCTCTCCCGTATCGTGATCATCTCATTCTGTAAAGACACAAAACAATGAAGTTAATTTCACAAAAATGAAAAAAACTTATAGGTGCATTGGTATACGTATCATGTTAAACAACCAAGTATAGGTGCACTGGTATACGTATCATGTTAAACAACCAAGTATATTATTATTATTATTATTATTATTATTATTATTATTATTATTATTATTATTATTATTATTATTATTATTATTATTATTATTATTATTATTATTATTATTACATAGGTCCAAATTGTTGCAGTTGTCTCAACTTCCCACCAAAAAAACGTGGCTAAGAATTCCCACCAAAAACATGGCGCCAAGAATTCCCACCAAAAACATGGCGCCAAAAATTTCCCACCAAAAGCTACCAGATCTGCTCTATATATCAAATAAAGAATACTTGAGATCTTATCCCACCAAAAGCTACCATATCTTATCCTCAAAACACTCAACCTCACAACCTCTTATCTTCACACAAATTTCAAAACCTAAGATGGAGCCATTTAATCCTTTTATGTGTTCTTATGGAGCAGGAAATATAAAATTAAGAACATCACATAGAGAACATTCATCTGGACAACAATATTATTCATGTCCTCTGTCAAAGGTGAACAATCATACATTTCTTATTTATGTAAATATACAAATAATTGGGTTGTAATCTCTTATAATTTTCTTATTATGTAACAGCCCAGAAAAGATAATGGGTGCGGATATTTTATGTGGAAGGATGCATTTGACGAGTACTTAAGAACAATCTCTTCTCAAGGTTCTGGATCTGCACCAACAGAGTGCTCGAGCTGCCATGAAAAAGATCTTAGGATAAACTTGCTGGAATCACAAAAACATGTGCTAGAGACAAAAGTAAGGTTGCTGGAGGCAAGACTTGAAATGGCAAGGATTCCTGACGACCACGCATGTCAGTCGGATGCATTACTTCGTGAGCTGTTAGGTGACATGGAAAATCTTCGTATGTAGTAGTAGTAGTAGTTGTTGTTCTTGTAGTTGTTGTTGTTGTTGTTGTTGTTGTTGTTCTTGTTGTTGCTGATCAAAGTAGTAGTTGTTCTTGTAGTTGTTGTTGATGTTGTTGTTCTTGTAGTATGTATCTGTCAAGTATTTTTATAAATCAAAGTAGTATGTATCTGTCAAGTATTTTTATAAATCAAAGTAGTTGTTTTGTCGTTTAGTGACTTTCGCCGGGGACATGGTGTCCCCGGCGAAAGGTCCTCGCCCGTCCATCCGATTTTTGTAGTGATTAATAGTTGCAATAAAGTGTATTTTTTATAAATAGCAGGTTTTGCCGGGGACATGTCCTCGGGAAAAGGTTTGGCGGGAACATGGTGTCCACGGCGAAAGTCGCCTCGCCCGTCCATCCGATTGTTGTAGTGAATCCGCATTCGTTTTTCGTTTCGTTGTCTAGTAAAAAAGTAATTTAAATTATTTAGAAATTGTTTTTAATTTATTTAAATAACTTATAATTAATTATAATACTATTAATCAATTAAAAAAAATGCAACCTTTAGGGACTACATGTAGTCTCTAAAAATTGGGCGTCAAAAATTCCATCGCCGGTAAAATAATTTTTTTTTGGATTTGGTTAAAAAAATTTCGTCTCGAAACCTGTTGCGATTACATGTAGTCTCTAAAGATTTGGCGCCAGAAATCCCGCCAAGCAGAAAAGTAACTTTTTTTGACTTTGACTAAAATTTGTTCGTGTCTAAACCTATTGTGACTACATGTAGTCGCAAAAAGTGATAGTCAAAGCAATATAATTTGCGGACTAGTAATTTGTCTTCTACTGTATCTTTAGCGACTACAAGTAGTCACTAAAGGCTAAATTGTAGTCGCTACAAGTTTGGGTCAAAGACGGAACTACGAAAGTGAGATTTTTGTCGTTTTGTGAGCCTATTGCGACTATTTGTGTAGTCGCTAAAAAATTGGCGTCCCCAAAGCCCAAAATTGGCGTAGTGTTCCTCTTAACACCCTTTTTTGTTATGACCAATCTTGAAGCATTTCTGGCATGTTAATTATCACGGTACCACACACCCTAGTTGAACTTCCACGTTCATGTTTTGCCGTAATCCTTTTCTTTCTAGACCTACCCAACATCTTTCTTGGTTTAGGTGGCAACAAAGTGAGTACTGACTTTGATCTGGCCAAAAATCAGTTCCGCTAATTGGTCTAAGGTAATGATGGTATGCTTGATAATACATATCAGCGTTAACTCGTAATAATATTATTTGATACATACATTAAGTAGTTTAGTAAGTTAGATATATAGAATAGTAAAAAATAAAAAAAGTAATTGAAAAAAAAAGATACATAAAATAAGGAGAGTTATTTTACATACCAAACTTTTCTTACATATCAAGGGACTCATCTTCACCATCCATTTAAAAAGAAATCAATGGTTGAGATTAAAAGCATTTTATTATTTCACATATTTTTTATAATTTAAATATCTCTTAAACCGTTAATCGTTAAATGAAAATATTTACACCATCGCGACCAGCATTTAATTATCTTTCTATAGACGGGCACTTTGATATACTTTCGAAAAAAGAAAAAAAACTCGTTTTTTTCACGTTTTTTCGTTATTTTTTTCGTTTTTTTACGTTACTGAAATTTACATAAAAAAATCATATATGATAAAACACTAAATTGAATATCACATGTGATATTAATGTTAAATCATATATGATATGTAATATCACATGTGATATTATATGTAATATCATATATGATAGTACACTAATATCACATGTGATATTACGTATCATATATGATATTACACTAATATCACATATGATATTCAAATTAGTGTTTTATCATATATGATTTTTCAATGCAAATTTCAGTAACGTAAAAAAACGAAAAAACTTAAAAAAAAAACATGAAAAATACGGAAAAAAAATTTTTTGTCGAAAGTATATCAAAGTGCCTATCTATAGAAAGATAATTAAATGCTCGTCGCAATGATATATTTTTTTTCGCTTAACGATTAACGGTTTGAAAGATATTAATATTTGTAAAAAAATGATGAAAGTGGGTTTTTAAAATTGTTGGGATTAATCTCATCCATTAGATCAAATAAAAATGGA
Source organism: Chrysanthemum seticuspe (assembly GCA_019973895.1). Taxonomy (NCBI): domain Eukaryota; kingdom Viridiplantae; phylum Streptophyta; class Magnoliopsida; order Asterales; family Asteraceae; genus Chrysanthemum; species Chrysanthemum seticuspe. The sequence continues at coordinate 152,992,299 of BPTQ01000002.1, read as the reverse complement.
TGGTGGAGATTAATCACTTGGTATGTAAATAATCTTTTGTCCTCAAATAATCTTTTATCACATAAAATAGAATTTTTTGGTAAGTTTGATGCATTGTCAAGTGATTATCCCATAATAATTTACTGGAATAATTCGTCAACCAAAACCTGACTCATTTAAGCACTATACTCTTCAGTAGCTTGAAAATGAAACGCGAAATTATTATAATTTGACGTATTTTTCGTATTAATGTATCATTATACACACCACGTTATGGAAGGAAATATCTAAAACTAAAGCAGCTTACATAGCCCGTGACATGAAGTGTATTTATATTTTTACTTCATACAGCATGCTGTGAACGTACCATCTTGAAAGAGTAACAGTTTTACGACCAACACATTTTTCCCCAAAATGATCTGTCAAATACAAATCTAACGGCCTGAAAGTTCAACATTCGAGGCTGTGGCATTTGATGTAGATGGGGAATCAGATGTAGAGGTCTCTAATTTAATGTGCACATGAGTTTTAGTAAACGTAGAGCTCATTGTAGATCTCAGCTCAGGTGGTCTGTCACTTAAAAGCGAAACCACTTCAGACATTGATGGTCTTGTTGATGCTGGTGACTGAGTGCATTTCAGGGATAGCTCGATGATTTTCTTCACATCATCTTGTTCATATTCGCTCGTGTCTAGTGTAATATCCATTAGATTCGCATGTATTCCATTCTCGTACAGATTCCATGCCTGTCATATACCAAATAAGCGAAAGGTTATATGGAATTTTGAAACTATTAAAAAAATATTACACTATTCATTGAGATAATTGTTTATATGGTTAAAACATTTTTGGCTTCATTGAAGCAAAAAAAAAAAAGATCAATGGAGACAAAAATGTATAACCTTACGTTATACCTACATGATCAACTAAATTTTGGGTCACAGATCCAAATTCTATGCCGTCGGTGCACCTCCTTCCGCTTATAATTTCGAGGACCACGACACCAAAGCTGTATACATCAACTTTCTCGGACACCTGCCCATAAATTGCATATTCTGGTGCTGCGAAGCCACTAAATTAAACAAGGTATGAATAGATAGCTGTTAGTGCGGATATATTTGGATCAATCTCTATAGAAATATACACACACATACAGAAAACAATAGGGCAAATGATTGAAAAAAGTATCATACTTGTCACCATTTCCTTTCAAATTTATCCTTTTAGGGTATTTTGCGAAATTTTTGGACATTTTTGCCCCTCTTAGCTAACAGAAATTTTTTTTTTCCGAAGGGCAAAAATGTCACATATTACCCTCAAAAGGATGAAATTGAAAGAAGAGTACCCATAAAAGCAAAAATTTTGTTCGCTACCCACAAAAGAAAATGGTGGCAAGTATGATATTTTTTTCAATCATTTGCCCAAAACACAATAATATATAGAAATGGTGAAGATCAGGCTGTCAATCTTAACATACGATGTTCCTGCAACTTTGGTGCTGATATGTGTCTTATCATCTGGTAGCAGCCGAACAAGGCCAAAATCTGAAATTTTTGGCTGAAATTCATTGTCAATAAGAATGTTGCTCGATTTAATATCTCTGTGAACGATAGTGACATGGTATTGCTCATGTAGATATGCAAGTCCCCTCGCTATCCCAAAGATTATTTCAAACCTTTGTCTCCATGATAAGCTCCCTCTTTTTTCACCTGCGGTTGTTACATCATCTGTGAGGGTTAAAATTTCTAGTATAATTAAATAATACGTTGTCCCAATGCAACTCACCATAAAGGAATTTATCAAGGCTTCCATTTTCCATGAACTCGAGAACTAGAAACATGCGAGGCCCCTTATTACAATATCCAAGAAGACGCATAAGATGCCTGTGATGAACATTACTTATTATTTTAAGTTCATTATTGAAGTACGCTTTTCGTCCTCTCGAGGCAATCGTTGTTTTCTTTATTGCAACAACTTCCCCATCATTTAGTTTCCCCTGATTCATGTCAAATTTGAATAGAAAGAAAACATATGGTCACTCAGTCACACCATAAGCAGCTGGATACAATAATGATACAGAAAAAACTGAAGGAATTATTCTGGAAAATATACACTACTCTACATACCTTATACACCTCTCCAAAATCTCCTTCTCCAATTTTGTAGTCTTGACTAAAATTATTTGTTGCTATTACTAAATCATTGTATCTGTAAGCCGTGGGGCCTTGCAGCAACTCAGTTGCTCCAGTCGACTTCACTGTGATTCAAAAGGTCACATGATATTAGTATTACGAACCAATAAATATGTACAAGATAAATACAATCTTTTAAGACTAACTTAGGTTTATTTAAAAAAACATATTGAGTCGTAAAAGGTAGAGAATGTAAGAGAGTTTGCCAAATCTTTGCCCAAGATCTCACTGCTGGTGGATATATTGATTGTACCTTGTTGGTGATCTCTAGATTTTGTGGATCGTTTCCATAATAGAAATACAAGCACAATCAAAAGTAGTCCGGAGCCTCCAGTAATTCCACCAATGATAGCTCTCATAGTGCTTGAATCTTCTGCAAATGACATAAGCAGAGGTTCATAAAGATACTTACCGATCCACACTACATCCTTCAACCAGTTTCAATAGTGTGTTATTGTTAGGTATGACTATAGATGAATATTATACAAATTACTCTGCTAAATGGCTAAGAAGGACAAAGTTGAACTATCTTTTAAACAAATAAGTTCAAGTAAAGAACATTAAAGGTCATTTATCCGAAAGAGGTCTCACCATCCTTCAAAAAGGGAGTTAAATCAGTAGTTTGGTTATCTCTGAAAAACGCAGTATTGGAGTACCTCATAAAACATCCTGCATCAATTGCCCTTCCGTTTGTATTAGGAAGACAATCGGATAACGTTGTACTTCTTATCGATAAACATTTTGCACAGTCGCTATGGCTTATGTTTATATTGCATTGTGAAATTGCATATATGGTCACATTGCTGCCTGTGACTTGCCTTGTAGAAGCAGCATAAAATTGAGGTGTTCTTGGTGTTGCAACTCGAAGATTTGATAGCAATGTTTTGACTGTTTCTCTGAATGCTGGCTGAGATGATGTTTGGTTGCCACATACTCCAACATTACCCCGGACATTAGCCTCCGAGTAGAAATTATTGTTCTCGTACCTATACAAAAAATGTACGAACTAAAATTAATATCGTGTTAAGTGGAGATTATGTGCCTTGGTTATTTGACTTAGTGATGATCAAAACTACATATATGGTGCGGTTTATACTTTAATACAACAAATATTAGTAGTTTTCAAGGAAATTGGCTATTTTTTGAGTGGTTATCATCAAATCCTATATTAACCAATGTTTTGAAAGTCGGATCAGAACAGTCAATTCAAGAGGGTCAGGGCTTAAACCGGTATGAAAAGCCTGCCGATCCAGATGTGAGTGAACCGGGCATATCTGGTGATTACTAAGAATTGACAAAACTCGGCCAAACCGGATATTTTACATATTCGAACAATACTCGGCCAAACCGGTCAAATCCCACCATAAACCACCACCATAAGCCCCAAATCCCGTTGCAAATCTCCGCAAAGTTCAGTTACAGAAAAGACAAACATATATAATTTCTTAATGTTAAAAGTTCAAAATCCCACAATGAATTATGAATAAACTAAAGAAATAGTATGTCTAATAAAAGTCAAAGTTTGACACTCAATTCGTCAAAAATGTCTTAAATTTGATTTTTCAAAGAAAAAAATAATCATAAGAATACATCTGTCTATGTTGCAAAAAATCAATGGTTAAAACTGTCTCAAATTGGTTTACAAGAAAAGAAAAATAAATTATATATATATTATAACATCTCTCTCAAAAATGAAAAAATAAAAGGTTATTTGTTTGAAAATGTATTATACTTGCCACTTTTTTTATTGTTTGTATTGATTTTTTTTTTCTTATTGTGTGTCTTGAACTTTTAAATTTCGATTATTGTGTGTATTTTGTGACCATTTTACTATTACTTATTTTAAATTTTGAAAGGTAAAATGGCCATTTTACATGGCTAAATAGTCACAAATTACACACAATAATCGAAATATGAAAGTTCAATACACACAATTAAAAAAAAAGTTCAGTAGATACAATAACAAAACGTGATAAATATGATACATTTTAAAGTAATTAAACCAAAAATAAAATCATAAGATCACTATTTATTATTATTTTTGATTAAAAAAAAAGAAAAAAGGAGCATATGTTAAAAACCCGTTAGTGATATTTAAACTAGATTTGATTAGTATTTAGAATTAGACCTCATGCACACGCAACACTTATAACTAATGATCAACTAATCAAATGAAAGTATATACATATATTCCTTTTTTATTTTCAGAACACAGAAATGAAAGTAACTAGTAATTATTTACCTGAGATCACAATCGTCGTAGATAGCGTGACCTCCGGTTACATTCCCACACACTTCCACTTCTTTAACAGCAATGTCAAAACACTTCAGACACTCTAAATTAGAGAGATACTCCCTGCATAAAGCAAGTCCATATACGGATTCACCATTGATTATAGTACGTGCAACAGTGTGGTATGCTGTGTTGTTCACCAACTGCCTTCGGAGGCTCGAAAGGGTGGAGTTGAGGTTCCTTTGGAAAAACTCTTCATTTAACACGCCATATTGACTGCAATACCGTCTAACCAGAGTATTATTTCTGTTGATCGCTAGCGAAACCAGCACCTCCGCCATCATCAGTGCCGTTAAAATGAATACTAGAGTATGTTTTCTCATTTTACAAGATTGTTCTAGGTTCCAAGAAAGACTGGTCGAAGATGAAGAACGAGTGTGTACACAGAAAAATAATACTATGGATATATTACTTTCCGATATGTTGGCACCATAGGCATATATGTATACAAAGTATAGACGTCACATATTTACAAATTTACCCCTTAGCATACGGGTCAAATGCTGATTTTGTATCTTTTCAACCATGTTCTTTTAGTAAGATATAATTGGGTGAGAATTTAATATACGAATATTGTTAGATTATTTGAGAAATTTTCATTTGATTATCTTTATCTTGATGCTTACTAATGGAAAAATCCTTACCATCCATTTATTTTGATCTAATGGTGAAAATTAACATAAGATTTATTATGCTTAACCTTAATTCTCCCAAGTATATAAAGATTTTTCTTCTTTTTTTCATTCGGTTCATTTTTTTTTTCACACACTTACTATGTGTTTTCCTCTCAACCTGCTCTCACTTTTGATCATCACCAGTTGATCAACACGAGTTGGATCACCATCACCATCACCATCACCATTCCAATCACAATCACCATTTCGATCATCATCTCATCATCACCTCACGATCATATCATCCTTTTTTTATATCTTCTTTTTTATTTGAATGGACCGTTTGTTTCAGAAGCTGATTTGATTGATATTGTTGCGGTTGATAATATTGTTGATCGGTTGTTAATTATGTGGATCAAGTTGTTAACATTCCTTCTTATTAAGTTGCACACCAAGTGTTTGATGAAATGTGTGAGTGAAAAATGTTTGACAATCTTATTATATGCTCATGTAATTCTGCTTATTAATTAAGTCGTTAGTTGAATTTTTGTTTTTAACTGCATTTGAATGTTGTTTTTATGCCTGATTGTTGTTTCGAATCTGCTATGTATCGTACATATAGTATCACCAGTGATATTTGAAGTTGAACTGTATACGTGTATTATCACCAGTGATATTTGTATTATCACTTATGAAATTTTGTTTATTTGATACTTTAAGTTTATGTTTTAGATTGTGAGTAGCATTAGGTTTTAGTATGATATCATTTTGGGATGGGTGAATTGATGGAAATTTGATGCATGGAAGGTGTTTGACAAAATTCCTAAGAGAGGGATGCACAAGTTGAGAAGCAATCACATGTTCCTGTTTGTCCATCATTTCATATATGTAACCAAATCAAAAATATTTATTTGAATAAACAAGCTTTGGGGAATTAATCAAAGTGCATTGTTGTTATTGTAAATGAGTAATCATATCCTATGTTGCATTAGTTGATGCTTATTTTCATTTTTCCGAATGGCTTCTTTTTGAATTATTTTTAGTGCGTTTTGTATTTTGCTTTCTCCATCACTCTATATCTAAGGTGATGCAAATTTGATGTACTGTTCGATAATTGCGCAGTGACCCAGAGCTTAAGCCACAAGAACTGCTTACCTTAACAATCGTGAAGGCAAATAATTTGAAAAACATGGAAATGATTGGGACGTCTAATCCTTATGTGATTGCATATATTCGGCCACTTAAAAAGTTCAAAAGAAAGGTTCAAAAGAAAGGTTGTTGATTACAACTTAAACCCTGTTTGAAATTATGTAATTCAGTTAATTGCAGAAGATAAGAAGACCCATTGTGTTGTACTTGAGATTACGTTTTTCTCCTTTTTGATTTTCTGTATTGCTGGTTTCTCAGTTGTATCACAGGTGATATCACAAGTGATATCAAATGTGATACACCTATGATATCACACGTTTGTCAGCTTTCTTTTATTTTGTTGAATCAGTTGTGCTAATGGAGGATATTATGATATCACAGGCGATATCAAAGTTGTTTGAGCTTCTTCAATTTGTTTTGTGGAGCTGTTGTGCTTTTTTTTAACCACAGCTGCAGTTGTTGTTGATTCTTTCGTTTGATGGAGCCGTTTTTTTGCAAATTGCAATCACAAATAGTTTGATGATATCGTCTCTTTTTATGACACATACAAAACAAACAAGTATGCTTTTTAAATTGTAATATCTCCTGTGAGATTTCATTGTTTTTTGTATATTTTGTATATATTATCACCTGAGATATTTCTCTTTCCAGGTACATGATGGTTTTTGTGCCTTTTACTGCAATTGACAATCACTGGAGATGTGTTACTGTTGGTTCTGGTCTGCTTAAGAATGAAACTACTGAATCTTATGTATGGTTACTCCAAGCATTCAAGAAATATTTTGTGCATTATCCAAATATCATCGTAACTGGTCAAGATGGTGCTATGCGAAAAGTAATTGCAACTGAGCTTCCCGGTCAAAGCCTCGTCTTTTGTCATAAATTAGAAACTATGTATCTCTTGTGATAAATAACTGGAATTAATTTTTATGAGGTCTTTGTGAGTTTATGAAATATTTTGTCATTTTTAACACTTTGTGATAAAGCATGAAAATGATGAAATGTTTACATTATTTATGTGTTTAAATTCAGTTTTCACACTCCTTGTGTTTGTGCGTTAGAATTACCGTTGCTATTATTATTGTTAGTTCTAGATGAAGAAGATGATGTGATGACTGTTGATGTGCTGGATGTGGTGTTGTTGCTGTTAATCATGACTGATTTTGAGAATATGAATCGTTATGTTACTCAAAAGCATTGCTTAATTAATCTTATTCTTGTTTGATTTTGAGAATATGTCATGTTTTTATTTTCATAGTTTTCTTCATGAAGTCAACGGTATTTTTAAGTGACTTTTCATTAATATCACTTGTGATAATCTAATAAAATTACCGAAAGAAGGTTATATTCAGATAAACCAAAAGCATTGTTTACAACTGAATTTAAATTGACATTGTTTACAATTAAAGTAGCAAGAGAAAATTACAATTTAAGCAGCAAAAGAAAATTACTAATTGATGCTTTTGTCTTTTTATTTTCTACAACTTTCTTCTTGCCAGCTTTATGAGCATCCCCTCCTTTGTCTTCTTTCCCACTTCATTCTTTTTAGTTTGCAACCTCTTCTTCTTTTTCTGCAACTGTCTTTGCTTTCTTACATGCGGTCTCTGTTTTCAGTTCAACAATTATTGTTGGTGGTGTTGGTGGTTGTAGATCATGTTATATCACAGGTGATATCACAAATGTTTCTTTCAGTAGTTGTTGGTGGTGTAATTGTTTTTGTTTTTGTTCTTGTTGTGTTTTCTAAGCTTAAATGTCTAGCAGCGGATTTTGTTAATTTGCTTGGTATTGTTAGTGTTGTCGGTGATGATGGTGTTCCTTTGTTCACTTCTTCAGTTTGACTTTGTTATTTTTTAGCAAAGGTCTTTTTCCTTTCACCTTCAACCCCTGCTTTTTTGCTTCTTTTATTCTTGATATTCAAATCTGCATAAAATATATACCACGTTAGTGTATGAATAGTTCATTGTTTTTTAATATCATACGTGATATATAAATTGAATAAGTATACGTCATCAAATATCATAGGTGATATACTACCAACAAGCAATCATTACAATTGTTGTATCACAGGTGATATACTACAACTAAGCAATCGTTGCAACTGTTGTATTACAGGTGATATACTAATAATAAGCAATCATTAAAACTGTTGTATCGTAGGTGATATACTACCAACTAATACTAGAGTCAAATACCGTTTTTAAACATATCGAAGCATACCCAATCTATCCATTATGCACATATATCTACCACAAATCTAACAAAAGCATGTGACAGTCACAATATTTATTTTAGCCTGTTAAGTCTCTCATATTATCACAATAATCATCTAACCTTCACAACAATCCCTCAATAAACTACTAAAATCTACAAAAACAGCAAAGTGTTTATACTGTAGAATAAATATTCGTGTTTTTAGGGATACGATTATAACATTCTACTGAAAGTATACATACACATTCTACTGAATGTGTATGTATCACTGGTGATACAACACATAAGCTAAATGTTAAATCAAGTATGCCGCATACATTCAGGGTTTTATCACAATTAATTCTTCTAAAGGAAACATGCTTATACGTTACAATATACCTTTACTTTTATGAATCTCAGGAGATGGAGTCAAAAATTTGATTGACGACAGAATTGCATTTACTCACAGTAAATAGTATATCATCAAAACTTTTAGCAAAAAAAAAAGTTTAACTATGATTACAAAACAATAACAATAAAATATCAAAAGTGAGATTATACATTACATATAATAAATCTTAACAAGTAAACAAAAAAACCTATCAAATAAACAAAAATTCCACAAGTGATAATACAAATATCACTAGTGATAATACATATATACAGTTCAACTTCAAATATCACTGGTGATACTTCACGTATGATACTTTCACTCACACATTTCATCAAACACTTGGTGTGTATCCATGTATACAAAGTGTTTTACTCAGAAACTCAACCAAATGGAAACACTAAAAAACACAACCAAAAGCATGTCACAATCACAATAAAAATCACACCAAAACAAATTCATTTTTTTGTATCACATGTATACATATTAATAAACAACTAAAATCAACAAAAAAGCAAAAAACAATCTTCATAAACATTATCAAAAACATAAATATAAGAATAAAATCACAGCAAATTGTTAATAAATAACAAAATAATGAATTGGAAGTGCCATACCTATTTTTTTCTGGATCTGGTTTTGATTGCCTTGATTCGTTCACTTTTATGTGTTTTCTTTGATTTTGACGGTTAAGATTGGATGATTTGTGATGTTTTTGTTTTATTTTGAAGTCTTCATTTAGAGAGAGAAAGTGTTATCTGTGTGTTTTTTTTGTGAGTAATATTTGTGAGAAATGACGTGTTTGGTGTGTGGGTTGGGGGTAGAATGACGAATTTACAATAGTAGTCCCTCCGTGTTTTTCTTCATTAAATTTTGTCTTTTTGATCCAACGGTGCAGATCTGTTCCTTGGTATGCATCAATTTCAAGGTATGTAAAATAAAGTGCCTCTAGATTATTAATTGTTTTTAGATACTTTTTTTTTGATATAGTCTTATTGTTAAAATTAGGGGTGTTTATGGGCGGTTCGGTTCGGTTCGGTTGAAGATTTTAACTATCCATCTCGAGACGGGTAGTTCATTATACTATCCGAAACTGAACCGTACTAGCCGGGTAACTGGACATGCAAGTACACAAAATGAGCGATTATCCGCGGTTCGGGTCACGTTTAACCATTCTAAAAAAATAATCAAATCAAATCGAGCGAACAATAACATATATTAGAACGTAATATGTCGTTGTAGTAAAATTAAATAACATTGAAGATATTAAAGTCATAGTAGAATTGTTCCGCCACAATAAAAACATTCAATTTATGATATGTAACAAAATAACTAATACTATTTATTTAACGTTTTATAGATTATGACTACTTAATTCATATGTAATACATGGACGTTAGTAAATGATCACAATAGGTAAGTAAAAATGCATTATACGACAAAAGTAGTGTAATAATATAGTTAAAACTTGGACACTTTTATGAATAATTTGTTTCGGTTCGGGTAACCGCGAAGAACTGAAAGTAAAAACCAAAACAGAATCGTGATAAGCTGGTTTTTTCTGGTTTCGGGTCTTCTCGGTTTCGGTTTCTTCGGTTATCGGTTTTTTACGGTTTCGGATTGAGCGGATCGGCTTGGTTCGTCGGTTTCTCGAATTTTTTGAACACCCCTAGTTAAAATGGTATGAAAACAACTAAAATTGCTAATCACCCAACCAAGAACCCCTTTGACGATCTTATTTTTAGTATAACAATATATACAAACGACGAGTCCTCAAATGGATACTTGTCAACAGATTACAATGAAAAGATAATAGTCCCTTTAAAAGGTGCTATCATAAACTATACAAAACTCACACTTAACCAAAACCTAACCAAACTAAACTAGCAGTCAAGATCAAGAAGATCTTGACAGATTACAACTGAATCCAAACTGGAAGCCTTCAACAACTAGATCTTTTGATCTTCAATAAACTGAGAGCGTATAGACTTGTGTGAGAGAACAGGTGAATGAGATAATGAAACATTAGCTGGGATGAGAACCTTACATATTGCAATTTTACACTCTCAACCTTGCACAAACAAAAACTTACAAATACAACTCAAAGTTAAAGATTGGTAAAACTAGTTATAAAACAATTACATATTTAACCCCTGAAGTTTCATAAGTTTGTAAAAAGATGTTATACTTTTAACACCCCCTCAAAATGATGAAGCAAATAGGTTAACCATGCCTAGTTTTTTTAACCATTACACCATGTTGCACAGAACTAAGAGCCTTTGTCAATACATCTGTAGTTTGATCTTTTGAATCAACCTTAACAGTTTTGATCAACCCAGATGCTACCTTTTTATCTAACCAAATGCACATGAATATCAAAACGCTTTGTTTTCTCATGCATAACTGGATTAGCAGCAATCTGTATAGCAGATTTATTATCACAGTATAACTCAACTGGTAACAAACTCTTAGAAACACCTAGATCTTTTAAGATCTTAACAATCCACGTACCTTCACAAGTAGCAGAAGCCATTGATCTATATTCAGGCTCAGTTGAAGATTTAGACAATCTAGCTTGCTTCTTACTTTTTCAAGAAACCAAATTTCCATTCACAAACACAATATCCAGCCACAGACCTTCTAGTGACTGGACACTTTGACCACTCAAAATCAGAGAAGGGCACAACTTTAAAACCACTTTGACTTTTAATAAACCCAATACCACTACGAGGTGCCAACTTAAGATACTTAAGCACCCTTAAACCAATATCAAAATTTGAATGTAAAGGAGCATGCATATTTTGGCTTAAACAATGAACAACATAAGCAATATCAGGCCTAGTCATGGTCAAATATATCAACTTTCCAATAAGTTTTTGATAACTTGTAATATTTTTCAAATATTTATCATCCTCAGTCTCTTTATGAGCCAAAACTATATTTTCTGGTAAAGGAGTCATAATTGGTCTACAAGCAAGCATGCCAAACTCATGTAAAAGCTGAAGACAATATTTCCTCTGATTTAAACACAACCCAGTCTTAGTTTTTAAAACTTCAATGCCAAGAATTTTTTTAGCTCACCTAAGTCTTTGATTTTAAACTTATTCTTCGAACAATTCTTAAAATTTTGTAATGACTAAGTCATCCACATATGCAAGAAAAAACAAGATAGTATTACCTTTGTTTTTAATAAACAAAGAATGATCATTTTTTGATTGTTCAAAACCTGCTTCAAACAAGGCTTCAGTCAGTTTATGGTTCCACGGTCTAGGAGCCTGTTTCAACCCATACAAAGATTTCTTTAAAAGACAAACTTTGTTATTCCCTTGCTTAAAAAACCCTGAAGGGGGTAACATATAAACCTCTTCAGTTATATCATCATAGAGAAAAGCATTGTGAAAATCCATTTGAAATTTTTTCTAGTCCATTGGAACAACAAGACTAATTAGACACCTAACAGTACATGTCTTAACAACAGGACTAAAGGTCTCCTCATAGTAAACACCATCTTTCTGACCATACCATTTGGAAACGAACATAGCTTTAAACCTCTCTATTTCACCAGAAGATTGATACTTGATTTTAAAAACCCATTTACAACCTATAGCCTTCCTTCCACAAGGAAGCTCAGTAATAACCCATGTACCTGTTGGAACACAGAAAGTGTAAATCATTAGAGCATGGACTTCTATTTATCTTTTGTTATAGATCAGGGTATGTTATGTAACTATATGTAACCTTGCGACAACATTATACCCTCGCAAAACTTGTATAGTTGCGAGGGGATGTGGGACGTATGTAAGGGTATAAATACCCCCTACCTCATGGATAATGAGGTGTGTGTGTTATCTAAATGTCTTGCGAGACTTTATTATTTTCTCTCTCTATAATAATGTGTCCACACCCACTTTATATCCTTTAGATGAATATTAGATGTGATATTTGGGAACAACAATTTGTATCAAGAGCCAAATATGATTAGTTGTTTCATCTAGTAGTGTTTTAGCTTCGTTTAGATCTTCATTAGTAGTAACATTTTCAGTTGTATTGATTCTTAAAGACTCTCTCTCTCCCTAAAACATTTTTTTCTTATACGAATTCATTAAGATCATCCATTAACGTGTTTAATCTTATAAAATTGTGTTAGAAAAAATATTTTAGAGTTTAAGGAAACATTTTTCATCATTCTATACAAACACTTTATGAATTTAGTGAAGATTTGTACTCAAAAACGAAGGGTCAATTGGTAATTCATCTTCTCAAGGAATAAGACTCAACACAAAAACCAAGAGCAAGATTCGTGACTCAGAATACTACAAGAAGAAGATGTTGCTTTCTCTGAAGATGGAATCTAGATGTGAGTTGGGTAAAGAGATGCTCAATTTCATGGAAGATACAGATGATGAAGCAGAACAATTAGGACCAAGCATGGCTTTCATTGCACACATTGAAGACATGGATGGCTTTGAAGCATCATTGGACGACACATCTGAGGCATCTCTAAATTATGACTCCGACAACACAGGAGGCTTATTCAATGAGGTACCCCTTTTCTCTGACAATAAATAAACGATGATCTTGATGAATTAATTCTTAGCAACATTCGACCAAGTAATAAGATAAATGAAATCAACACATGAAGCTTAACATCTACAAGTGATGATCTTCAATTATCAACTACAAGTGTAGAATGTAATCATGAATCAACAAGTCAAGATCAACATGATATACTTCAAAACTATGCCACCATTGAATTTCAAATTCAAAATTATGCTAACTTGATAAAACTAGAACAAGATAAAAGTGCTTCCTTAGAAAAAAAATCAATGACATGTCACATGATGAACAGTCTGAACGACCATTAGTGTTAAAATGTCAAATTCTTGAGTTATAAAATGAGATTTTTCATTTAAAACGAAACATTTCAATTTTTGATAACATTAAAAAGAATTATGAAAACGAAGTTTCAAAACTCAATGAGGATAAAGCTAATTGTATTCAACGATTAACAAAAACTGAAACTAAACTTTGCACTATCGATCAGACTATTCAAACTATACACATGTTAATGCCCAAACCAGATTCCATTTTGAATCTAGAACAGGGTCTTGGCAGTCCTAAACCATCTTATTTTGAAATGGTTAAACATATTGAACCTAGTTTGTATATTGCTGATTACATGAGACGTGATACCTTCAAAGATTACTTGTTTGTTCCTAATGACATCTCTCAAGAGGAAATTAAAAAATGTTTAAAAGTGAAACAAATGAACACAAATTTCTCCTACTTTAGCGCAGATCATGGTTTGATAAACAAGGAAAACATTCTCTCATGAAAATTAACAAATGTGGAAAAACATGTGGAACAAATTTCTGAAAATCCATATGTTCCACAAAAATATGTGAGCTCAGCGAGAATAAGCTTTTGTAATCTCAAATATCAAATAAATTGTATGTTGGTCGTTGTTCGTGGAAAGCAAGAATTTAAAATGGCTGAACTTTTGAAATTTAATTCTTATGAAATGGAAATCTTGAAGGAAGTCAAAAAGCATTTGAAAACCTTTATCGAGCCTTCCATGAATAGAGTTAATGAAAATTTTATAGCTTATGAAAATGCATTGGTTTCTGAGATGCAAACTGACTTAACTTATATTACATTTCTTGAAGATGAATATGACCATCTCAGCCTAAACTTTGACATTCAGAAATAATATTTCATAAATCAAATTGAATCAATCAAACCACAATCTACAATAATAGAGCAGAAACTTGAAAAATCTGAAAAAGCACAATAGTTTTTAGACATGCAAAACCTCTTACTCAAAGAAAGTTTAAGAGATTTTTTGCAAAAGAACGTTGAGTTAAACTAGGAATTGACTTGTCGTACTGCCAGATTTGAAAATTCTTGTGCTAAACTTGAAAAACAATCTTTAATGTTTAAAGCAAAATGGCAGCGATAAATTGAAGAAAATGTATACGACAAGCTAAGCTATGAAAATTCTTTAAAATTAATCTTAAAAGGGAACGAGGAAGTCAAATCGTAAGTGCTTGATTTGATAAAAACCAAGAATCATAAGTTTGTGGACTCAAGCCAAATGAAAAATCAAAACTTTTCATATTTTTCAAAACAACCAACTTCTTGCAACTCACAAACATAAAACTCAAGTTCTTGAGCCAAAACAAAAAGAGGTTTTATCCAATCCTACAGTAATCGCTCAAGAAATGTATAACATTGGATTTAATTTTGTTAAGAAACCATATGGTTCAAATGATATGATGCACAATCATGAATTAGCAATAGATAGGAATCAAGCATTACTTCGTAAGGATATGCCTCTAGATGCACCAATGTGTTCTGTCAATACAAATAAGTCGTAAAAACGTTTATTTATATTTAACGATCTTCTAATGTTTTGTCGATAACAAACATAAAATCATTTTAACGAAATAAATAAAATACGTAAAGCTTTGAGCCAAAAGTTTACTAACTCATTTCACTAAACAAATAAACCTTTAACATGTTTAGTTAAATAGTTTACATAAAACCAAAACCATTTTTATAAAACATTTACAAGTAACTTTGGTTACTTACATTTTATAAAAATACATGCTAGAATATAACTTGTTAATATATAAACATGTTGGACTATCCATAAACCCAAAGTCCATGCCCAAAACCCATGACCCATGGAGCTGGACCCAAAACACATAACTCATTGCATGACATCATGCATGACATCTAAAATGGGTAATATCCATAACCCATGACCCAATGTCCATGACCAATGACCCAAAGTCTATAACCCATAACCGAAGATGACTTTGACATTAGGCATGACATCACCTATCCATTGACCATAACCCAAAACCTGGTTTGTGACCCAAAATCCGAACTGGTATTACCAGTTAGCCGGATCCCTGGCTTAACACTGGCCGGATCCCTTTAGGAAGAGATCCGCCAGATCCGGGAGAACAGTGGCCAGACTGCCTATAAATAGATGGCAATTTATCCATTTTCACTCACCCCACTTAGACACATCTTCTCTCTATGTTTTAAGTTCTTTATCTCAGATCTAATGATCTTCTATGTAGCTTTATTTTTTAGTGATTCTCTAGGTTCCTCTTAAAGGCGAGATCACGACCTCTAGAGACTTGGACACTCAAGACATTAGTTGCTAGGATTCTTCATCTCCACAAGATCACTGAATTTTATCTTGTTATTCTTCCTTCTCAAGTGTGTTGTAGAAGTGTTGTAGTAGTCGCGTAAGTAAGGACGTTGGTCTTTTGATGTGTTGTGCTAAGTAAGATGTTGATTCGGTTGTGGTTCCTCCATTGTTAATGGAACCCAGTGTCTATCCTTGTACCAGATGAAGTGTAAGGTTTGGTTCTACCTTGTATGATGAACCCGATAATTTTATTATGAGTCAAAGTAGACCTTGATTCAAAAATTAATTCACCTGCTCTGATACCACTTGTTGGTCCCAAAATATGGGTAATAAAACTTGATTTAGACCGGACCAATTTGACACTAATAACACCATTTGTACTTCTAAATGCCTATAATTCTTATTAGAAATGGAACAAATTATTACAAGGGATAGTTGTGGAACATTATCCCAATTGAATGACAAATGAAACTCTCCTAGAAATGAATAAAACCTTTCTAACTTAACTTACGATTCAAGGACCAGAGGATACTTTCACTATAATACATTGTATTATTTTTGTGTAAAGAATCTATAACTCTTCTCTTTACAAACTTTCTTTTATATAGGCGAGGATAAAGTTGAAGTCACATGCTGTAGTAGGTTAGGTGTGAAGCATATTTAACGCTTTTATATGTTGCTTCAAGTTTCAATATACTTTAGTGACTAGTTAATTGAACTATTCACCTTTTATCAATCACTCAATCTTGTAATTGTTTGAATTTTTTGTATTTGCTTTTTTAGCTTCCGCCCATATTTCATGTTTGATTCAGAGAGAGACTATTTAAAGTCAGTGATACTTTTTCAGATGTCACTGACTCACATGTTGTTTATAGCCCAAGTACTTTACTCACTGATACCGCATCAATGAGGTAAAGTGTATCTTCAGATGGTCTTCAACGTCCCTAAAGCTTGTCTTATTATTGACCGAGCTTTATACAATGCTCTCTGATTGTGTATCATGGAGTAAATTTGCTCACTCATGCATACTCACTCAAAAGCATACTCATTAAAATTGCATACTCACTAAAATTGTATTAGGGAGTAACTTATTCGCTGATTCTTATGAGGGAGTTATGAGGGAGTGGTTAAATAAGGCTCGGAGACGATTGAGTCGAATATTTGACCAACAATCATTTCGTTATTTTAAATCTTGTATGTTCATATCTTTTACCGAACAATATTAAATGATACATTATAAAACCGATTTAGACGGATTAGGACCCTTAGCGGTTGGTGGATGGTATTGTATCGAAGTGATTTTATGGTCAATGAACTATAAATTACCCACAACTATTATAGTTTTACCTGCAAGGATTCGAAACCCCAATGGAGTCACCGTGTGCACTACTATTGCCTTTTACTAGGAACAAGGGGTAGCGTATTTAACCATTTACTTTGTTCCTATCACAGAGATGATGAATGTAACGGTCGTGGGATTAGCGATTCATTCCATGTTAAAGATATGATCATTCCTTATGAAGAGACTTCAGCTCCATTTTATTTCATGTCACGTGCATCTTTTACTGATCTCCATATCGGATAAAGTTTGGCGGAGCAAGAGGTCCAAGTGCAAAATGAGCTTCCATAAGAGGCTTTAATGGTTAAAGAGTTTTCAAGATTGGTGAAAGGTGTAAAAATAAGAGGGAATACTGAAAATATTATATTGATTAGATTAAATAGAAAATACATAGGAAACCCTACAACTAAAAACGGGTTGAGCCTAAATGCCTTATTAGCTAACACCTCCCCATCAAACTCGTAATGCTGCAGTGGTAAACATTGAGAGTTTGTCAAACGAAAAATAACTAAAACTGAAAAATAAACGAAAATCGAAGTGTCCCTGAGTGCAAACTCGGTGCTAGACGGAGTTTTAATCCGATGCAATCCAAATTATAACAAGGCGACAACAGTCAAGTTGGAAACAGACGGACCAAAGTCATTGCAAAACCAAATTGAGAGTAAAGCAACATATTTACGTAGATGATCGAGAGCAGATTCAGGCAGGCAGATGCAGACAAACCATATTTAGGCAGATATATGCAGATTCGAGCAAACATATGCAGACAGAGCAGATTCAGACAGACAGAACCAGATAGATAGAAAACTGTCCCAGAACAAGATGCAGGGAGTAATTCAGACAGATGTGGAACCAAACAAAACCATATGAAATCAAAAAGATGCAGAGCCAGACGTAACTAAATGCAGAACCATGCATTATCAGAACAAAACCGGGCAGAACTAAAACATGTTATTGATGCTTAGACTTAACACATAATTACTAAAGACATAATCGGATTAGCCAAGACTATTTCATCACCATCACCTAGAGGTGCAAGGGAAAACCGGTTTTTAAAAAAACCGGTCAATAAAACCGAAACCGGTTTTTTAAATAACCAATTTTTTCAAAACCGAAATCGATTTTAAAAAATCAAACCGGTTTTAGGCTTTTCGTTCGACCGGTTTTTTACCGGTTCTATAACCGGTTTAAACCGTTTTTTATAAAAACCGTTTTTTCTATATATATATAGCCTTTATTTTGAGAACCCTGTTAAGTGCGAGAACTCCTTATGTACTCCTAGTAATGCATATTGTGCAACATATCAATGCAACATAGCATTTTTGAATTATTAAATCTTTTTATTTAATCCAAAAAGGTATAATAGTAAAAGACAATTTTATATTATTTTTGATTTTTTAGAATAAATAAATCAGATTTTTTAAAAACATTCAATTTTCGGGTTTTTTTTTTTTTTTTTTTTTTTGAACATGCATGTTTTAAAATTGATTTAGTGCATATGTGTTTTTATGAATTAATTTTATTATTTTGGTTTTTTGAATAGTTTTTTCGACATACATGTTTTTATAGTGAAGTGCATACATGTTTTCTAGATAAGTCAGTTTATATGAAACCAAAAACATACATGTTAAATACAAAATCCAGTATCGATTGATATATAATTAAATACAAATTTCTAAGAAGCAGAAATACGTGAATCTAATCGATCTATACACGTGTGTACAAGTTATATTTAACGCAAACAGATATATGTGCACACTCCTTGTTATCAACATTTTTAGAAGTCGAACATATATGCACACTCGTAGTTGTCAAAGTTTAGAAGTTGGACATATGTGCATGCTCCTTTTCAATGTTTCAGAAGACGGACAAATGTGCACACTCGTTGTCATCATTATTTTTAATTCAACTACATCTGATATAAAAGAAAAGTATAAAAATTAGAAAAAATAAACGCAAACTAATATACACACACGTATAAACACATGTATGAGGGCCTAAATTTAATTTTTTTATTTATGTTTTTGGAATAATATTTTTACGATTTATGTTTTTCAAATAGTAAAGTGCCTATGTGTTATCTAGATAATGTAAATTTATCAAAAATCAAGAACATACATGTTAAATATATGTTAAACCAAAAACAAACATGTTAAACAAATATATTGTCACTCCTAGAAAAAATAATAGCCAAGATTAAACTAAAGATAAAATAACACATATGCATAAGCTTAAACTAGCAAACACAAAAGAACATGAGACTAATTTTTTTATGTATGCAAAACAAATATAATCTAGACACAAAACATATATGTTTTATGTAACAATTCGCATTTTCAGGATTTCTATCCATTCTCAAATTATACTATTCATCTCGAGAAATTACTATTCACTTTTACTATTCATCCCATAAAATTTTTTATTTCACATTCTCGTAAGATAAATTATTTTAGTAATATCCTGAGAGTTTGACAATCGTTAGATCGTTTTCGCAAAAGTTATTAAGAAAACATCGTTTTAAAGTTTCGTTTTGGTCGGAACACCATTTAAACATCCTGCGCATAACGCAAATCAACTCTGAAAATTTTCCTCTCATCAGATGAATTTTTAGATCACTCATAATAAATTAGAGAATTTTTTAAGATTTCATTTTAAAATGTTACCAAATAAACCCTGAGCCGTACGAGACTAAACTTACGTTTTAAACAATTCTACTTAGACCCAGACTTAACCATTCCTGCACTGTGTTTTCTAAGATATTTAGACACTTTTACATTTTTTGGAAAAGTCAAACATATTTCCCTCCTCCGTTGACCATAAAGAAATGCTTAAATCGCGTAACTTTTTGACTTCGCGTATAACTATTAAGTTATCCCACGTATGACGAAAACCATATTTTGACATCTCATATCACTTTTAGACTAATTTTAGTGTACTTTAAATAAATTCACGGTCATTTCCCTGAAATTTCATTCTTTTCTGATAAATTACGAATTACGCGTTTTTGACCCGCATTTCCAGCTTTAAGCAGCGTTTTTGCACCCAATGAGACTTATCACCCATTTTATATTTTTAGATGGAGTATAATGATGAGTTTCATCATTCCTACAAGTTTCGTATTTTTATGATACCCGGTTTTACGTTTTATGGCTTAACAACTTACGGTTGGCATTTAACGGAACCAAATCATGCTCTAAACTCAAGATAATATCAAAACTATCCACCTAAGTCATCTTATCTCTATTTGGCCGACCTAAGGGGGGGGGGGAGTCATCATTTTGGTGGCATAATCCTAACCATGCTTCATTTAGATCATTACATGTGTCATAACTTAACCATGGTTAATATTTAACCCAATATATGGTTAACCAAACTTACCCTTCTATAAATAGCAATTGAAATACATCATAAACACCCTAAAACACTGAATTGGGTCGTTCATATCATCAAACCCTCATATCTTCCATCATTTGATCTATAAACTCCAAGTTTATGCAAAGAAGTTTCAAGTAGTAAGTTACTACATCAAATCTCTAGCAAGTTTAAGTGATCTTTTTGAGTTTAGATCCAGTCAAGTCACTTAGTACTTCATCACCAACTCTTCAAGATTGCAAGGGTGCCAAGGTGTAGAAAGCTAGCTCAATCTGAAGTCTTAAATGATCAATCAAAGTCCTATCCTTACTAAGTTACTCCTTTCTTAATTGAAAGCCAAAAGTTGTAAGCAACTAATCACCACCATCATCTCATATTTATTATTCATAATCTTAACAATTTCATGCTATATATATAGTTACTATGTTGATTCATGATGTACATATACTCAATCACATGTTTTAATTCACATATTGTCGTAAAAGTAACAAACTAGTAAACTAGTCATATTATACACATTTAAGACCATTAAAACCAGTTACATATGGACTTTTTAACTTACATACTATGGTAGATAAGATAAAAAGGTAAACATAGCAATTTGAATCACCCGAAACGGACAAACGAGTCAAAAGTTATGGTCAAAAGAAGTTAGCAAAACCAAAACGCCGAAACTGCCAAATAGCTTGCTGTTAAGGGTCTGTCCGCTTTGAAAATAGTACTTCTGCTCCGAATCATCAAAAAGTTAAAACACAAAAGTTGTCCGGAACGACGTTTTCCCTCCATGTTAGACAAGCTCGGACCTTGAAAACGCTTAAATAGGCCATATTCTTTCAAAAACTGAAACTGCCTTATATATATAGTTTCACAACTATAATTTTGTGACAACTAAAAGCAAAACCAAGTTAATTTCATACCTAGTTACATATTAACTTAACAAAACTTCATTTAATCTTTGAAATAATGTTTTCACAAGTAACGGAAAAATGACCATTTTACCTTTTCCGACGATTTTTACCAAAGCTTCATTCTTGAACATGTTAAATAAGTTGTAGTCACTAGTAATCAATGAGAACTTGTAAAAACTAGCTTTTTACTAAAAACATGATAAACTTTATGATATAACAATCTTCACTCAAAACATATAATGTATCTACTAAGTGCTACAATACGAGGGAGCTTCATGTGAGGGGTTTCATTTGAGTAAAACGTATCGACGAGTTGCTGAATTTACGATTTAAAGTGTCCTAGCTCCTCGAACGTTTACTACATGACCTCTGAATTGTGATGACCCGAACGGTAGTACGATATATATAAACTATACACGTTTTCATAACTAGACCATTTCTATAAACGACATACACAAAAACCATGTACTACATCATGATCAACATAGAGACGTATATAGTTTGTTATTTCTTTAGCATCATTATTTCAAACCTAAGTCGCAACATCCTATTCTAGGTTGCTCGTAGAAGTTCTCACGGCATATCCATCATTCTCATTATACATTTGATATCATTTACTCTGAGGTGAGTCCATAGCCCCACTTTCTATTACTTAATTGTTTTACAAACCCTTGGGGGAAATACATGCTTTATTTTAAATCGAACACATTGCTTTCAAACTATATGCTTATCTAAATGTATTATTTTCACTAAGTACCACTATTGCCAATCTTAAGTCCCTATTATCATGAACCATTAATCACTTGCGAGTGAGCCCGAATATTGTGGATAGGCCTATTGGGATTGACGAATCCCGTTTGTGTTGACCGGGTAGGAAAACAAACGCACTATATTTGAAGATCGATAGGTTTTTTGTCAAATTACCTATTAGGGCAACTGTTACTATTATGTCAATTTCTATTGACAAGCTGTTAACGTTTTCGGTATCATGAGCTTAGTGCAATAATATATGTTTTGTTTTCAACATTATGGGTGTATAACAACGTAACCCACACAAACATTATGTGTTCAACTGATTTCTTAAAACTCTATGAATTCACTCAACCTTTGTGTTGACAGTTTTAAGCATGTATTCAGGTCCATAATGTACGAGGCTGGCACGGAGAAGCACGGATACTCAAGAAGGCTATAAATTTTATTATCATTCGAAAACCCATTTAATGTATTTTGTAAACCGTGAAACTACTGGGACCTCATTTAACTCTGATATTTATATAAATTGAATGATAAATCTTTTAAAACGACTCCATTAGAGTTCGTTTTCTATTTTTATGACTGTTGTGCCATGAAGTAACACCCAGTTTGAATTTCGCTGCGTATCACGAAATTGGGGGTGTTACAGATTGGTATCAGAGCCACAGTTATAAAGAAACGGGTCTAATTGAGACTTAAACTATAACTACTTTTACAAACAAAAACATTTTATAGCCTTTCGTTCTCCGTGCCTTCCATCCTCTAGACGATTATGTGACTTTTAGGTATTTTAAGCTTTACAAACATACTAGTGTATTGATATATACACTCGACATAATTTTCAATCATAAAAAATGTACTCAACATATCTGCGTATGCCTATTCTAAGGCATTACGGCATAATCATATTTTCTTAAATCTCCCAATCAAGCATCTACTCGTGCTTTTTAGGATTACGAAACTTTATCGAAGACATTGTAATTGATTACAATGGTCTTTCCCACTTCCCAGACATTGTGAGATACAATGGTCTCATTCATTTTTCAAGACGCTGTGAGATACAGTGGTCTCTATTACACTCTTAGACACTGTAAATCCTACAGTGGTCTCTATTACACTCTCAGACACTGTAAATCCTACAGTGGTCTCTATTACACTCTCGGACACTATAAATCCTACAGTGGTCTCTATTACATTCTCAGACACTGTAAATCCTACAGTGGTCTCATTTATTTCTCAAGACATTGTGAGTACACAATGATCTCTCCATCATTTCTCAAGACATTGTGAGTTACACAATGATTTCTCCAACATTTCTCAGACATTGTGAGTTGCACAATGGTCTCTATTATTTCCTAGACATTGTGAGTTATACAATGGTCTCAACTATTTCTCAGACATTGTGAGTTGCACAGTGGTCTCAACTACTTCTCATATATTGTAAGTAATACAATAGACTCTAGAAATTATCTTATAAAACCTTATATGATATTCTTTTACATGAAGCCCGTCACAATCTATCAATTTCCCTAATGGAAATACAAGAAATGGAATTTCTAAAGGACAAACTAATTCATCATCTACAAAAGCTGAAGTTCAGCAACTTTCTCTACATTCATCAAAATTCTCTTGTGAAACCTTCATTGTTAAAAGTTCATAATTCTAGCCAAGTATGGACTATTTTAGAATTACTTAAAACTTTCTTTCCACACGTATCTACCCATACTATCTTCTATGCAATGGAATGTGAAAACATAGGTTACAAGTTTTTTATGGTCAGGACTCGCAACTGAATGGTTTGATATCGCCTTTTCTTAGTGGACAATTTCTCAAAAGCTATGGACATATCACAAGTATACCTAATTTAGGTATTTGAAAAATTTATCGAACCTCGGCTAAATATAGTCTAGTCACCTATATTTAACCTAGGGATAGTGGAACATAGTCTGACTAACTATGTTCGACTTAAAATTTTCAAATACTGGGAATAGTTATACAAGTGTTATATTCAGGTTGATTTCCTACTTAAACTCGATAAACCACCAGAATTCATTAAAAAGATCTAGAGACACGATAGTGTCTTACCACTCAGCGAGATCTTAACATCTTATTTATACTACCTAAGTTCATTCTTCAAATTTTCATACATGAGATAATCCGAACTACTATCTTGGGATAGTCATCAAATCTTCTCGTCATTTCTTAGAAGTACTAGCCTGTTTAGGTTTCAAGGATATCATTCCGCCATAATCCTTTACAATCCACTTATGATTTTAAAGCAAACTTGACATCTCTACCTAAGAATACTGGTAAACATACACTACACTCTTCTAATCATCAACATATCACAACATTATCTGAACCCCATTATAAATCAGTATGTAAAACTTCACAGTATCACGTTTCTTTGAAACACTAGTAGACATAAACACTATACGATATAACCTTCATCTCGAAACCACCTAAGACATGATCAACTTTGGAAATGGTTTGGATAACCACTTGCCACTAGCAAGACTTTCCCTACAACGACAGTTTTCACATCATTACTAACCATTTCACATCAACAATATCTTACACCTTTGATTAACAACAATTACCCTAACAACAACAAAACTATTCCATTTTGAGGCACTGTATAGACGAAAGTGTTAGTTAACCATTTGATGGACTAAGGTGTTCGGAGATCACCCACGAAACAACTAAGGAAACCATACAAATACAAATTAGGCTCCATATCGCACACTATCACCAAAGACTCCATGTTAGAAATTAAGGTTTTATTGATAGCCTCTATACAATAAGATATGATTCGTTTTGAGAATCAGGAAAAGCCAAACTTTAGGTATATTGGACTCTATAATATTTTAACAAAACCATTTAGATTATCAACTTAAGCCACATGGTAAATAATACATTCTATGACCAGAAACTTGAAAAAGCAAAGGTTAGAATTCGGCGCATACACCCACATTTTCCTAGACACTTCAACATCGGATAACACACACTGAATTCCGGGACGGAATTCCCATTAAGGTGGTGAGACTTTAACAATTCGCATTTTCAGGATTTCTATCCATTCTCAAATTTTACTATTCATCTCGAGAAATTACTATTCACTTTCACTATTCATCCCATAAAAAATTTTATTTCACATTCTCGTAAGATAAATTATTTTAGTAATATCCTGAGAGTTTGACAATCGTTAGATCATTTTCGCAAAAGTTATTAAGAAAACATCGTTTTAAAGTTTCATTTTGGTCGGAACACCATTTAAACATCCCGCGCATAACGAAAATCAACTCTGACAATTTTCCTCTCATCAGATGAATTTTTAGATCACTCATAATAAATTAGAGAATTTTTTTAAGATTTCATATTAAAATGTTACCAAATAAACCCTGAGCCGTACGAGACTAAACTTACGTTTTAAACAATTCTACTTAGACCCAGACTTAACCATTCCTGCACTGTATTTTCTAAGATATTTAGACACTTTTACATTTTTTGGAAAAGTCAAACATATTTCCCTCCTCCGTTGACCATAAAGAAATGCTTAAATCGCGTAACTTTTAGACTTCGCGTATAACTATTTAGTTATCCCACGTATGACGAAAACCACATTTTGAAATCTCATATCACTTTTAGACTAATTTTAGTCTACTTTAAATAAATTCAAGGTCATTTCCCTGAAATTTCGTTCTTTTCTGATAAATTGCGAATTACGCGTTTTTGACCCGCATTTTCAGCTTTAAGCAGCGTTTTTGCACCCAGTGAGACTTATCACCCATTTTATATTTTTAGATAGAGTATAATGATGAGTTTCATCATTCATAAAAGTTTTGTATTTGTAAGATATAGGATTTCACAAACACATCATACCAATATTACATGGGGCGTACACAAGTATTTAGAGAGAGAAAGTTTTAGAGAGAGAAAGGGAAGAGAGTTGGGAACTATGTAAAACCAAGAAAAATGGTATTGAAGCTCCAACCCTCTACCTTGGGAGGTAGAGGGTATTTATAGTGTCTTACAATAAACGCCTCCTACGGGCTGTAGATCAGGCATACAGTGGGTAAAGACCCGTCCGTCCTCCACGGTTTTACTTAACTAACTTCTTATTAATATAAAATAACTACGAC
This sequence comes from Chrysanthemum seticuspe, assembly GCA_019973895.1. Taxonomy (NCBI): domain Eukaryota; kingdom Viridiplantae; phylum Streptophyta; class Magnoliopsida; order Asterales; family Asteraceae; genus Chrysanthemum; species Chrysanthemum seticuspe. The sequence continues at coordinate 152,965,812 of BPTQ01000002.1, read as the reverse complement.
TACGAGATTTCTAATGATTACATATAATTGAGGTGACTAACACTTTAATGACTGAATTTTCTAATTCCTAACAATCTCCCCCTAAGGGAGGTCACCTCAATTTACACAGAATACAAACAGATATTACATTAAGATTGTTCTTGAATTCTTGTTTAAGTTCTTTGCTCAGTAGCTCGTAGTCTTCGATTCTTCATGTTATCCATGTTTGAATAATTCAAGTGGAGTTCTTTAACTGATCCACGTGATGATGAGTTTTGAGCCAGCTTTGAGATCATCAGCTTGCGTAAATATATGAATCTTCCATTGTGGTGTTGACTGTGTGTGATGTTGTGACAGTCAACCGACATGCTCACATTCTGGATCATGATTTCTTCTTATCAGAGTAGCGGAAGCTTTAGATGATTCATGATATTTGCATCAGCGTAGCAGAAGCATGGAGTGAGAATATCAGAGTCATTGATGCACTAATCATGATTTCTTTTGAGATGAATGTGTTGTGTGAGCATGCGGCTATGGATTGACTTCTCCATTCTGATCAGCTGCATACGTCGGGTGTACCTACATACAACAGTTAGCAATAAAGCGCACGAAAGTGTCTTTGATCACTTTCGTTGAATTGAGGTACACGGCCCACGGTTCCCCGTTGATCAGTACAAGTACTGCCTGTGATCAGGTATAATTCCGAAGAATCTCCTTGACAGGGTTTCGCAGCTGTTCTAGCTGTTCTCAAACCGGAACGTCTCAAAGAAGACAACACGGAGTGAGTGAACCAGCGAATTTGAGATTCACTGATTGATGAAAAGAGATTTGAAAAACAATCGAGTACTGCACAATAAAGTGTTTTTGCAATACATCGAGGGTTTTTGAGAAAAATCAATTATCAATCATAAACACTTTTTATATTTGAAATATTAATACACAGTCGATGTGCCAAAGAAAAGAGTTTTTAAGCACAACGACCGGTTTTTCAAAGGTATCCGTCAATCCATAACCTGAACAAGGATTGATTCATAAGTTTGAATCGCCCCATTGTTTCTGTTCAGTTGTCACATGGTTGATCTATTGGATAGATCTCACATGCCACCTACCTAGAACTTGTTTGATGTTGGCTCTAGAACACTTTCCATCTTCATTGTGAATATGATAGCATATCACTCAGATGTTTTGGCAATACCACAAGGATAATGCGAATGACTCATAAGATATAATATTTCTTTCCACATTGTGTGAAACAGAGAGTCTTCATTGACAGTGTCCTAAAGAGATTTATTTGAAGATCTCGTGGCTCTAGACTCAATTGTGCACATTTGGTTCCTATTCCGGAGACTAGGGAAAGGGTCTTCTTCTTCAATATCAACAATCTCTAAGAGAAAGTCGATAGATTATGTTGGTTCCCCGTGAGAATGAAACAAGCCCTTTTAAGAGGAACTTGAGTAGCTTGGGAAGTTGTAGTGCAGTGCGTCACTGGGTCCATGACGTCTTGTCTTCAATACCGGTGTTACCTTAGTAACAACCAGTAGCATATGTATTGAACCCGGTTTCTGCCCTAAGGTTGAAATATTGGAGGGCTATTTCTTTTCACCCTTTTCTCATTTCATTTCTTTTTCATTCTTCAACCCCTTCAGTGCTTACCGATACTTCATTACTAGAACCTTGTTGGGTTTATTCCAGTTCTAGCTCTATCTCAGTCGGCACTCTTCCCATATTCTCATTTTTCTCCCTTTTTGTTTTCATCATACCTAAGGACTTCTATACTATCTAGTGGATTGTCACTGGGTAGATCCCTCCGGCTCTGGCGGGATCGTGGGAACGAATACCTAACCTAACCATCCTTATAACACCATGCATAGAATAAATTGGTTGGTCTTTTGGTATTGTTCATCAGCCATTGGAACCAATTGAAAACCATTTGAAAATCAATCCAAGTACTTGTGATATATTATCAAAGCATTTTGTACCTGAATCGTTTATGATATTTTAGAAAACGGCTCCCCCTCAACATGTGCATTATATGTTTAAAATCATTTTGGCACATGGAGGCAAGAGGAAGAATTCATTTCTTTTGATAAATATTTTCTAAAAATATCGACATTACTTTCCTGATCAAAAATCAGTGATTCACATACAGTTAAAGATATTTTCGGGAAAGAATGTGGTTTTCAATAAAAATTTCTCCCCCTCAATATGTGCATCGAGATTTGAATGAGTTTTGCACATATTAGGGAAAACCTGCACTTTGAAACAAATTAATCACGTTTCAATCCTTTTTGGTTTAAAATAGATGCTCCCCCTTAACATGTGCATGGAAAACTTGAAATCGTTTGGCACATGAATGGTGGAGAGTTTGCTAAACACTTATAAAACCAATTTAAATCACAAATTCTACCCTGATCACAATTTTAAAATCATTTCAAATTTGTGATCTTTATAGATTTAAATTGATTTTGAAAGTTTTTGAGAAGAATGGTGACTTGCATATGAAAACATTTAACCGATAAGGATCAAATCTGAGACTTTAAACTCCACGGATTAAACATGCTTTGATCATCTAATGAAACATAACAATAGCCAAGGTCTTGAACCACTTGTATAAAACATTCTTCATCTTGATTATCCAAAAGAAGACCTTGCTCGTTTACGTGCCAATTGTGTAAAAATACTCTTTTTAATTCGATTGAAATGATTCTCCCCCTCAATCAATGACACAAGTTGTTGATTGAGAGATAGAGATTTTGACAGATGATAAGCACAAATGATTTGCAAGAATAATAGAGTACGAGGTATTTTCAAAGCAATTTTGTTTTCATTAGATGACAAATATTTTTCAGAAGAATCATTAGACGGAAAAATATTTGAAAAGAAAAACGTTTGTCTTTTTGGTGACAAACATTTGTTTTAAGAATCAGAGCATGAGATTTGAAAAATAAGATTAAGCATGGCTCTGTTCTTTACTTTTTAAAACGGGTTACTGCCTGAAACTGACAATAAACCACCATTTTTCTCCGCCTCATTTTTTTTTTTTTTAACAATTTATGTACATTCGAAGAACATCTAAAAACCCGTGACATTCTTTGAATGTCAACACAAAATCCGTAGATGATATCGAATAATAAAAAAATAACAAACATGACAAAATAACAATATTTGTTTGGAAATTTTCAAGATTTTCTAATTTTTATGGATTTTTGACAATTTTATATTTTTATATTTTCTTTTGTGGGTTTTAAAATTTTGTATTTTGCTTTTGGAATAAATATATACAAGAGATAGATGAAGAAAAAAACCATTTTTACTCCTCGTCTTCCTCTTGAAGACGTTTGAGTGTTTCCGGTTGTAGGCTCTTTAGACCAAGTCGTGGAAGGATAAACTCAAAACGTTCTCTAGGAAGAGCTTTGGTGAAGATGTCTGCTAACTGGTATTCAGTCCTTACAAAATAGAGTTCCACCACACCTTTTTCCACTTGTTGCCGAATGAAATGATGTCGAATGTCAATGTGCTTTGCTCTTGAATGTTGAACGTTGTTGCAAGAGAGAGCAATGGCCCTTTTGTTATCACAATACATAGGGATTTTGTTGAATTCAAAGCCATAGTCAGATAATTGGGATCTCATCCATAGGATTTGAGCACAACAAGATGACATGGCTATGTATTCAGCCTCTGTAGAGGATATGGAAGTGCTCATTTGTTTCTTTGAAGACCAGCTTACAAGCTTATCACCTAAAAATTGAGCACCTCCAGACGTACTTCGACGTGTATTTTGACACCCTGCATGGTCTGCATCTGCATATGCTATTAGTGACATACCGGTGTCCTTCGGGTACCAAAGACCCATGTTGATGGTTCCTTGGAGATACCGAAAGACCCGTTTAACCGCTTCAAGGTGCTTTTTGGTAGGCTTAGCCTGGTATCTTGCACACATGCATACATCGAACAGAATATCAGGTCTACTAGCTGTGAGGTACATCAGGGATCCAATCGTACTTCGATATTTCGTTTGATCTACCATGATCCCTGAGTGGTCCTCATCCAGTTTGGTACGTTCCACCATGGGAGTGTCAACGGTGTCACAAGTTTCAATTCCAAATTTCTTTAAAATTTCATTTACATATTTAGATTGATTAATAAAAATGCCTCCGGGACTTTGTGAAATTTGTAATCCCAAGAAAAATGACATTTGTCCCATCATTGACATTTGAAATTTGGAGCCCATCTCCTTAGAAAAATGGTCACATTCATTGGGGTCAGTCGAGGAAAAGATAATATCATCAACATAGATTTGAACGTGAATAAAATGTTTGCCTGAATTTCTAGTGAACAATGTCGGATCAACTGCTCCTTTGCTGAATCCAGTAGAAAGGAGAAAATTTGATAGCGTATCATACCATGCCCTTGGAGCTTGCTTCAAGCCGTAAAGAGCCTTCTTCAAGCAATAGACATGAGTAGGATGCTCTGGATTCACAAAACCTTCTGGTTGGTTGACGTATACAACTTCTTTAAGATCTCCGTTAAGGAAAGCCGTCTTTACGTCCATCTGATAGACTGCCATGTTCTTACTTGCAGCATTAGCCAAGAAGATTCTGATTGCCTTGATACGAGCAACTGGAGCAAATGATTCTTCAAAGTCAATACCCTCCTCTTGACGGTATCCTTTTGCAACCAATCGAGCCTTGTTTTTTAATACATCACCATGCTCATCAAGTTTTACCTTGAAGATCCACTTTAGAGCAATGATCATAGCACAGTCAGGAGTAGGTACTAATTCCCATACATCTAGTCGATCAAACTCATGAATTTCTTCTTGCATGGCATTGAACCAGCTGTCTTCATTCATTGCAGTTTTAACGTCTTTTGGTTCGACCTTCGATAGTACAGAGTTGAAGAAGCACCATAAGGCATCAGTTGCAAGTTGTTTGCGAGTGGACACAGGACGAGAGGGATTTCCAATGATGTTGTCCAACGGATGATCATGTGTCCATTTTCTAAGGTGTTCGTGTGGTCGTTGTTTGAGGAACTGAAGTAGCATAGTCGATTTCTCCTGATGAAGATGGTTCTGATGATGATTCAGGAGCAAATATGTTTTCAAATGGGGCATCTTCAGGAGTAGCAGAGGGATTCTCTCCATCAAGGGTGCCAGAAACAATTCCATGAGGTACACTCGATGATTGATGATTTGTTGATGAGACAGTGATCAGCAGCAGGCGCTTCTTGACTTAATGACATAGAAACTGAAGGGTTAACTTCATTGACAGGGATAGGAGCAGCCTTTGTTGATGGAATTGACAAATCATTAGCAGTTGGCTCATAGTGTTCATCAAACATTGGATCAAACAGTTTCTTCAAGTCTTCTTCTGAAGGAGGTACATAAGGAGTTGCTGGCGAAGAATCGTATACAAGAGTAGAACTGATGGGACTACTTGATGATGCGGGTCCAGAACTGGGTTGTCCTGGAGCCATTGGACAGGTCAGCTCATCGAACGTAACGTGAATTGTTTCCATGATATTTCGGGTTCTTTTGTTGTAGATTCGGTATCCTTTTCTGCTTGGTGCATATCCTACAAATACTCCAATGTCCGCTTTAGCTTTAAGTTTGCCTAAGTCTTGGCCCTCATTAGTTGGATAACACAATGCACCAAACACACGAAGGAATGAGAGATTAGGTTTTCGATTGTGGACAAGTTCATATGAAGTTTTTCCATGAGCAGTGTGAATTAGGGATCGATTTTGAGTGTAGCATGCAGTGGCAATGGCTTCAGCCCAGAGAAACATTTGAACCTTTGAGTAAATCAGCATTGTTCTTGCGGCTTCCACAAGAGTTCGATTTCGTCTTTCAACTACACCGTTCTGTTGAGGAGTTCGTGGAACACTTCTTTGATGACTGATTCCAACACTTTCATAAAACTCACTAAGTTCTTTATTGACAAACTCATTTCCATTGTCTGTTCGGATGATTCTGACAGTTTTATTAAGTCGAACCTGCAGCTGTTTGATAAGTTTAATGATGATATCTGGAGTTTCATCTTTTGTCCTTAAGAACTTAACCCAAGTAAATAGAGAGTAATCATCAACCACAACTAACACATATTTCTTCTCAAAAATATTCTGCACTCTCATGGGTCCACATAAATCCATGTGAATGGTATGAAGAACTTCCATAACTAAGTTTGTAGGTTTGGGTTTGTGGGCATACTTCTTGCTTTTTCCCAATTGGCATGCTGAACACAGATGATCCTTTTCATACTTTAGTCTAGGTAAGCCTATAACTAAGTCCTTTCTGGAGAGATCATTTATGGTGCCGAAGTTCAAGTGATTGAGACGACGATGCCATAACCATGACTTTGTTTTCGAAGCCTTTGACAACAAGAAAATTGGAGAAGACTTCATCATATCTTGGATAGAGATGGTGTATAGATTTGAACCACGTGTTCCTCTTAAAAGTTCTTTACCATCATGTTCTCTAACGAAACAAGTATGTTTTCTGAAGGCCACTTCTAGATCAGAATCACAGAATTGACCGACAGAGAATAAGTTATGACCAAAACCTTCAACGTAATATACCCTGGAGATAACACTATCACCAACAACATAGTCTCCATAACCCATAATTGCACCGAAATGATCGTTCCCGAATCTAACAGTCCCGATGAATTTACTCACGAAGTTCATGAGCCGCGACCGGTCTCCAGTCATATGCTTGGAACAGCCTGAGTCCAGGTACCACAGAACAATTTGAACGATCTGCAATTGAACAAAGACAAGAATGGATAACTGGATAATTGGGATCCCCATGCAAGAATGGGTTCCATTTGGTTAGTAACAGTGATTAGAACACCCACATCATAAGTAGAAACAATGGAATCATCAGGGATTGATGAAGTGCTAGTGTATACATTAGACCTATTCAAAGTATGTTCACTTCTTAAAGGAATAGTTCTACCAGTAGGCACCCATTTCCTAATGGACATTGATCTAGATAATTTAGGGCACATCTCATTAAGATTGAATTTGCGGCCAGTAGGTATCCACTGATAACCTATGTTACTAAATTTGCTTTCTGTGGGTTTCCAATGTTTTCTAATCTTCTTTCGCCATTGCTTTCTAGCCTTCTTAGCTTGATTTTTTGTATTCACTATCTTAACAGGGCATTTATCAGCATTAATCAACTCATTCATACCACATTCATGATTAGTAACAGAAACCAAACAATCATCATTACATGTTTTGCCAAAAGTAGCCGAATTCAAATTAATTACAGTACGCTTATAGCTAATACTAGAATCAACACGATTCGTTTTATTCAAATCAAACTTAATGTTCCTAGGGTGGTCTTCTACTTTCTTCCATTGCACATTCTTAGCTTGCGAGGTCCTATCTTGATTTGTATTGCCTGAAGGCTTTGACCCGCTTGCCTTTGTGTCACTGATTACTCCTGTAGAGGGAATTTTGGGAACATTAGTTGGTTGGGCTACCTTGTGCATTACAGGTTTATAAGTGCTGGGATCTGAGCTAGTTGAAGGCACATTAAAATTCACTTTCTTAATGCTAGGCATAGAAGTGTTGGGATCTGAACAACTAGATGGCATATTAAAATTCACTTTCTTAATGCTAGGCGTAGAACAAGGCATCACAACTTTACCTTTCTCAAAAAAAGATTTAGGACAAGTTGCTCTTAAACATTCTAACAGCTCTTGAGATCGTTTGGCCTGAATGCAAGCAAACCTAATTTCTCTATCTAGTGGGTTATTTGTGAAATCCTCTTCTACGATCTCTCGGAGACATTCTAGACTATCCTTAAGGTAAGCGAAATAGTTATAAAACCCAAGTTCATTATTTCTAAGATGAGGAGGAATGTATTTAATAGTCACAGTATATTTAGAGTCTGCAGATGACTTTGATGCAACATTCTCATTAAAGACAATTGGCATTTTCCCTTTTACCTGACTCCTCAGATTCTCAATTTCCTTTTGTAAAGACGTTATTATTTCGTTGTTTTTGTCACGAGTGACTTTTATTGAATCATATAACTCTTTAAAGTGTTGTTTCACCTTTTCATTTTCTTCTAGAAAACTCTGATTTTCCTTTTGTAGAACGTTAACCAAGTTTTGAAGATGAAAAGTCTGAGAACTCTGAGAATCTAAAGGAGGAGGCATTTGGGAGCCTGTCACATTGTTCTTTTCACCCTTTAATTGTGAAATTTGGGTTCTAATTTTTCTGGTCGTGTTACAATGAGCTCGAATCTGTTCATCACGTTTGCTGATTTCAAAAACTGCATCAAATTCAGGAGCATCCAAGGATGTCTTGATATTTGAGGTTTTAACATTTTCTTTTAGATGTTGGTATTTTAATTGCAAAGCAAGATGCTCAACTTCCAATTTAGAAAACTGTTTCACCAGGTTATCATGATCATCCCGTTTAAATTTTTCATGCAATTTAGAGTTAGTTTTCTCAAGCTCAATGACACGATCATGGGAGACTTTCAGAGCAACAGATAATGCATGAAATTGAGATGCATTAATTAAACAATTCGTGGCAGGGTAAAGCACATCTTGAGTGATACATTCAGAAATCAGATTCTCGTTTAAGGTATGCAAGTTTTTCCTCTCAATCTCATTATATTTTAATTCTCGCTCATAGTCATTGACCTCAACTATCATTGCATCAAATTCCTTTTCCATTTCTTTAATATCTGAATCCATCCCCTTTTTAAGACTCACCAATGTCCGCTTTAATTGTTTAAAGAAAGGCATGACCTCAGTTAAATAACATTCTTTAGTTTGCTCAAAACCTCTCTCCCCTTCAGTTATCCCAGTAGGTGTGATCCTTTTCTTACACGTCTTCTCAAAATCAACAAATAATTGATAAATGACATACTGACTGATTAAGGTCTTGATCTTAGTGCGAATAGATCTAGGAACTAAATGCATTGGTGTATTGGGGGGATATACAGTGGCAGGAAGCATTCTCCTACATGGGGGATTCTGTTCAACAAACTCATCAGCTTTTTTCATGTCCATATCCTTTTTCCAGAACACTTGTTCAGGGGTCAGCTGTGTTTGAGGTCTAAACTTGTTAAATGCAATCCAATTATCCTTAGCATAGTTGGGTGTTTTATAACTGATTTTCTTTTCTATGCATGAAGGGCTCTTAATTTTTTCATCCAATTTCTTTCTAGTGACTTCTTCGAACTGCCTATCTTCCTCAATATTCTCAGCGCAACTAGGTTTCTGTCTAGGCTTAAGGATTTCATTGCCATCATAAATTACCTTATGTGCTTCTCTAGCTTTCTTACAGGCCTCAGGGTTTGGTTCATCAACTAATGCAACACTATGTTTGTCACTTAGAACTCTATGCTTAGTGATCATGTGAGCAGTCTGAATGGTGTTTCCTTGTACGTATAATTTGTTTTCAAGTTTGTTTTTCAAAGTTTTTAGGTTGGAAAATTCATTTAAAAGTTTTGATTCCTTAGCATTAAATTCTTGCTTAAGCACTTTCACATTTTCTTGAAGTTCTTGTTTTTGCTTAGCGGTTTTATTAAGCTTTTCTTTTAAGGAACTAGCTCTTGTTTTAGAATTTCTTCCCTAAAGCTACTTTTTCTAATACTTGTACGCATTTGGTCATCCATTTCCTGCTCACAAGTGGTTAACTCAAACTTAGCGCGTTGTTCATAAATGGCAACTTGCTCTTTATAGGCATTAAGTTCAGAGATAACAGAATCATCAGGGGTACATGGAGTGAATTCATAAAAAACATAGTCATCATTGACTGCAGAAGATGCATCACTTGGTTCAATCATACTTTCACTTTGGATCACATATTGATCATATGGGACAATATTACTATTACCCATATTAACAATATCTGTTTCACAAGTTTCATGTGATTGCACTTTATCATGTATCTTTTGCTCATCAACTTCATCATATAATTTTAATACCTCTGAGATGATTGATTCTTTGGATGGACCAGCTTGCTTAGATGATGAGACCTTAGGAGAGACCATTGGAGAGATGCTAGCCATGAAGATTATCTGGGCAGTAGGTTCATCATCGACATCAGAGTCATATGCATCACAATCGGCAACATGAAAGGCATTTTGATGATTGTGACCTATTTCCTCAATTGGTTTCTCATCCACATCTGCATCATAAGTCTTAGCATTCCCCTCTGCAAGAAATAACAACTCCTCTTCATCTAAAACTGCACCATTGTCCTGAGCTTGCACAAGCAACATCTTGTCTCTGAAGTATTCTGCATTTTGAGGGCATTTTGGAGATGTGCAGTTCCTTGCAATGTGTCCATCACAACCACAGTTGTAGCACTTGATTGGCTTTACTTGTCCCTGATTGGCATTTCTTCCATGATTCTGATTTGCCACATACCCTCCACCAACTCCACCTCTTCCCTGTTCATGCTGCCTTACTTGAACTGGTTGCACCATAACCTTCCCATCTCTGATTGTAGCTTGATTGTGTGGATTGGATGCTGTTCTGAGGTTATTGTTGGTGTGTGGGAGGGAATTCATATTTTGACTAACCATGAGAGACAGTTGATTGATGAAGTTTTCCATGAGTATGTTTGAGTCTGGAGGCTTATATGCTGGATCAGGAATGAGCTTGTAATTACCATTACCCGTGGGTATGACTTGAGAAGCTTTGGTGGTAATTCCAACATTGGTGTAAAAGGCTGTTGAGTCATTTGATGAGCTTGATTCTCCCTATTTAGATTTGAACTGATCAATAATCATTCGCTCAAACATGGCATGTCTCTCATTCTGAAGCAGGAAGGCATACAGTTGCTCATAGTTGGTGTTCTTTAATCCTTTGGTTAGCTTCACAGAGGTGACAAATTTGTGCCATTCGGGATTCATGTTGTTTACAAACTTTGAATTCAGCTGAATATTTGGCATGGTCATTTTGATATTCCTCATATCATTCACAAGCTTGTGGAATCTCACGTAATATTCATAGACACTTTCTTCTGGTTTCATCTTAAAGTGCTCAAATTCATCATACAGTTGTGATTCTTTGTCTTCCTTAGTTAATTCATAGCCCGAGAGAAGCATCTTGACATTATCCCAAACCGCCTTGGCTCCAGTGTTGTGATTGATAAGCTTGTAGATATCTTTTGGAAGACCCTGAAGTATAATGTTTGAAGCCCTGATATCAGCATCGAATCTCTTTTTCTCCTTATCATTGAGCTCATCATATGTCTTTGGTCTGTCCAATCCAAAGATCATTGTTCTATCTGCAACAGTATCAATTATGTCTCTTGTAGTCTCAATCTGATAAGGTCCTTCATCAATGGATTTGAGAATGTTGACCCCATTTTCTTTTCCCAAACAGTACAACCTAATTCTTTGAGCCCATGAGTCATAATCAGTTCTGTCAAGCATATGTGGACGAGTATCTGATCCAGCTGCTTAAACGTCCTCAGCTACAGAAGAAACGATAGTAGGCACGTTGTTTGACATGATTACAAGTTCTACGGGATTTTACTATTCTTTGATTAAACCGGAAAATTGATTCTTTCACGGGATTTTACTAAACCAAAAGAACAACCGTAAAAATGTAGCACGAAGAAGCGACAAGTCTCAATAGACAAGTAGCTAAACAGTCAACACGCTTTGGTATCAACTCGCTAAACAGTCAACTCGCTTAAAAGACAAGTCGCTTAAAACTCAAGTCGCTTAAAGAAACAACTCGCTTACTAGCCAAGTCGCATACAGAGACAACTCGCTTAACCACCAAGTCGCTTAAACCAACTCGCTGACAATAGAACTCGCTTAATAGCCAAGTCGCTTTAAAACTCAAGTCGCTTAGAGAAAAACTCGTTTAATAGCCAAGTCGCTTATACCAACTCGCTTTCAATAACAAAGAAACTCGCTTCCAAGAAATGCAACACCGTGGCGCAAATCGCTTCGTACACTTTTAAAAAACAACCACTTTATCAATCAAAAACAACCAAACCACAATGATTTAAGCCTTCCAATTCAAAACCTAAACACATATGATGATCCTAAACACAAAAGTACAATCAAAATTCAAACTTTAACAATAGAAATTGTTCAAATGATTCAAACTCTCCTAAACACTTATAACCCCAAAAACCTTATGAAATCCACCAAACCAAATAGCACGAAAGATGAGTGATCAAACCATGGCTCTTGATACCAATTGTTAGATATAGGATTTCACAAACACATCATACCAATATCATATGGGGCGTACACAAGTATTTAGAGAGAGAAAGTTCTAGAGAGAGAAAGGGAAGAGAGTTGGGAACTATGTGAAACAAAGAAAAATGGTATTGAGCTCCAACCCTCTACCTTGGGAGGTAGAGGGTATTTATAGTGTCTTACATAAAACCTCTCCTACGGGCTGTGGATCAGGCATACAGTGGGTAAAGACCCGTCCGTCCTCCACGGTTTTACTTAACTAACTTCTTATTAATATAAAATAACTACGACTACAAGCTTTTTAATGATTACATATACTTGAGGTGACCGACACTTTAATGACTGAATTTTCTAATTCCTAACAGTATTTTTACGATACCCGGTTTTACGTTTTATGGCTTAACAACTTACGGTTGGCATTTAACGAAACCAAATCATGCTCTAAACTCAAGATAATATCAAAACTATCCACCTAAGTCATCTTATCTCTATTTGGCCGACCTAAGGGGGGGGGGAGTCATCATTTTAGTGGCATAATCCTAACCATGCTTCATTTAGATCATTACATGTGTCCTAACTTAACCATGGTTAATATTTAACCCAATATATGGTTAACCAAACTTACCCTCCTATAAATAGCAAGTGAAATACATCCTAAACACCCTAAAACAATGAATTGGGTCGTTTATTTCATCAAACCCTTATATCTTCTATCATTTGATCTATAAACTCCAAGTTTATGAAAAGAAGTTTCAAGTAGTAAGTTACTACATTAAATCTCTAGCAAGTTTAAGTGATCTTCTTGAGTTTAGATCCACTCAAGTCACTTAGTACTTCATCACCAACTCTTTAATATTGCAAGGGTGCCAAGGTGTAGAAAGCTAGCTCAATCCGAAGTCTTAAGTGATCAATCAAAGTCCTATCCTTACTAAGTTACTCCTTTCTTAATTGAAAGCCAAAATTGTGAGCAACTAATCACCACCATCATCTCATCTTTATTATTCATAATCTTAACAATTTCATGCTATATATATAGTTACTATGTTGATTCATGATTTACATATACTCAATCACATGTTTTAATTCACATATTGTCGTAAAAGTAAAAAACTAGTAAACTAGTCATATTATACACATTTAAGACCATTAAAACCAGTTACATATGGACTTTTTATCTTACATACTATGGTAGAGAAGATAAAAAGGTAAACATAGCAATTTGAATCACCCGAAACGGACAAACGAGTCAAAAGTTATGGTCAAAAGAAGTGAGCAAAACCAAAACGCCGAAACTGCCAAATAGCTTGCTGTTAAGGGTTTGTCCGCTTTGAAAATAGTACTTCTGGTCCGAATCATCAAAAAGTTAAAACACAAAAGTTGTCCGGAACGACGTTTTCCTTCAACAACAAAGAAGCTCGGACCTTGAAAACGCTTAAATAGGCCATATTCTTTCAAAAACTGAAATTGCCTTATATATATAGTTTCACAACTATACTTTTGTCACAACTAAAAGAAAAACCAAGTTAATTTCACACCTAGTTACATATTAACTTAACAAAACTTCATTTAATCTTTGAAATAATGTTTTCACAAGTAACGGAAAAATGACCATTTTACCTTTTCCGACGATTTTTACCAAAGCTTCATTCTTGAACATGTTAAATAAGTTGTAGTCACTAGTAAGCAATGAGAAATTGTAAAAACTAGATTTTTACTAAAAACATGATAAACTTTATGATATAACAATCTTCACTCAAAACATATAATGTATCTACTAAGTGCTACAATACTAGGGAGCTTCATGTGAGGGGTTTCATTTGATTAAACCGTATCGACGAGTTGCTGGATTTACGATTTAAAGTGTCCTAGCTCCTCGAACGTTTACTACATGACCTATGAATTGTGATGGCCCGAACGGTAGTACAATATATATAAACTATACACATTTTCACAACTAGACCATTTCTATAAACGACATACACAAAAACCATGTACTACATCATGATCAACATAGAGACGTATATAGTTTGTTATTTCTTTAGCATCATTATTTCAAACCTAAGTCGCAACATCCTATTCTAGGTTGCTCGTAGAAGTTCTCACGGCATATCCATCATTCTCATTATACATTTGATATTATTTACTCTGAGGTGAGTTCATAGCCCTAGTTTCTATTACTTAATTGTTTTACAAACCCTTAGGGGAAATACATGCTTTATTTTAAATCGAACACATTGCTTTCAAACTATATGCTTATCTAAATGTATTATTTGCAATAAGTACCACTATTGCCAATCTTAAGTCCCTATTATCATGAACCATTAATCACTTGCGAGTGAGCCCAAATATTGTGGATAAGCCTATTAGGATTGACGAATCCCGTTTGTGTTGACCGGGTAGGCAAACAAACGCACTATATTTGAAGATCTATAGGTTTATTGGCAAATTACCTATTAGGGCAACTGTTACTATTATATCAATTTCTATTGAAAAGCTGTTAACGTTTTCGGTATCATGAGTTTAGTGCAATAATATCTGTTTTGTTTTCAACATTATGGGTGTATAACAACGTAACCCACACAAACATTATGTGTTCAACTGATTTCTTAAAACTCTATGAATTCACTCAACCTTTGTGTTGACATTTTTAAGCATGTATTTCAGGTCCATAATGTACGAGGCTGGCACGGAGAAGCACGGATACTCAAGAAGGCTATAAATTTTATTATCATTCGAAAACCCATTTAATGTATTTTGTAAACCGTGAAACTACTGGGACCTCATTTTTGTAAACTCTGATATTTATATAAATTGAATGATAAATATTTTAAAACGACTCCATTAGAGTTCGTTTTCTATTGTTATGACTGTTGTGCCATGAAGTAACACCCAGTTTGAATTCCGCTGCGTATCACGAAATTGGGGGTGTTACATTTTATACGTAAACATAGAATCCAAACACAAAACATATATGTTTTATAATCCAAACTCAACATATATGTTTTATACGTAAATATATATGTCTAACAATGAATTACAATAACAAAATAAAACCACATCATCACAACTTAACATACAACTTTTTCTTAAATAAAAGTAAATAACATATATGCACTAGACATAAAAGTTAAAATCCCAACATGACAAGTTGTACCGTTATCGTTACTTTTCTTTTCTATAAAAAGTTTATCTCGTAAGTTCCTCACTAGCTACAAACATCTTAAAAACTAATGATAACCTAAAACATTATAAACCTCCAAAGCTCTTAAATATAGTGTCAGCATAATTATATGATTCCATAACTTAATTAACAATTTAACTAACACAAGAATCCGAATGTAATAAACTTTTTAAGTCCTCGACAATATAATATAAGCATATATAGCTATGTATTTTACTTTTTCAAAATAACAAAAACAAATCTCTTAGAGCAACTCCAATGGTAAGTTTACAAAAGACTTTTCACTATTTGATCAAGTCATTTGAATGACTTTACCCATTGTGATAAAAGCTTTACCAATGAATTTTTAGATAATAGCTTGACATATACCAAGCGTTTGATGCAAAATGCAACAAGTGATTCTCATTTAATGATGCTTGGCCAATGACTTTTAAAAGACAATTGTGCATTGAAGAGTGTTTATAGAAATGACTTTTAAGAATATACAATTTATGGAAAAAATAATGGTATTAAATGCATCAAGCCTTATATGACTTGGTGCATTGCTCATGCTCTTAGCAACTACATAATAATAACATGTAAGCCATAACACTATCAAATAAAGTGATGAAACGGGTCCCATTAGGTTGAAAATCTAACCCCTTATAACTTATAAAAAATTTTGGGAGTTTTTTACCTACATGGTCACCATGGTGTTAACCAAATTTCATCCATAGTCCCCATTGGATTTTAATTACACCACAAGTATCTATTTTTAATACTACTTGCACCACTGATCCCTATTCTATAATAGCCGTCAAGTTTTGCCGTTAGCGTCCATCACATGCCTTACATGTGAGGGCATGATTGTCATTTCACACATTTCTATTCCCATATAAATAGCAACTCACACCATCAAATATCGGAATAATCTTCCCTCTCATTTCCAGTATGCTTTCCTCCAAAATTCTTGCCCTAAATAACAAACCCTAAATTGTGAACCTACAAATTCTAATCATGAAACATGAATTCTAAGTTACATATTCCTTTTGCAATGTATGGTATTCGAGCTAAAGGTGATTCAAAAGATCTCGAACCAGTATATGGTAAGTCATTGTTAATTTTCTATTGCAATTCTTTAATGTATGTTGTATATACTTGATAAATATGTTGTAAGTATTTTTTGTAGATGATTATCTGTTAAATTTTTTGAATTGATGAAACAATTGTGTTTAATGTTTCAGATGGGAGTCCTACTCTGTTTTCGATTAAGCTACACCATGGTGGGGTGTTTACAGGTTCACCTAGAAGGTATGTGAATGGTTAGAAGACTACCTTGATATGGTAGCTATAAATGAGTTTTGTGCTCGTGATTTGGATTCGATTATGATTAAGCTAGGTTATGAAGATGGGAAACCAATATATTACAAAATTTTAAGACCTGGGTATAATTTGGATGATGGTCTTAAAGCTTTAGAAAATGATTTAGATATTCGTACTTTGTCCAAATATGTGATCCAACATAAACTAATTAGTGTGTTTACTGAACATGTTGTGATGAAGGTAAACACACATTTTCTGTCACCATCTTATTCCAAGGTAGTTTTAGAGGAATTACATGATGTCTCAAAAGAGCCATATGTGGTTGAAACTGAACATTTAGATACAAATGTGCAGCATGTGGATGCAAATGTACCACAACTGGATGTGAGTACGATATTAAACATAGAATTTAACCCTTTTGATGAAATTGAGACATTTAGTGTGGGTGCTAATGTGAATGCTAGTGTGGGTGTTAATGTGAATGCTACTGCTAGGTCACTAGTTTTACAACACAAGCACAATAGAAAGCGATAGAGAAGAGATCGGATGAACAAACCACACAAACACACACGTTAAGAATGAAAGAAAGGTTAAGCATAAATGTGAAAGAGTGAATTGAACAACCAACCTTCAAGTGAAGGTTTACAAGAGTATTTATAGGAGGGAAGCTAGGGCAACACTCCTAGTTCCCATCCTTTTCCTTAATGGACATGGGCCTAAGCTCATGGGCCTTCTACATAAGCTTAAGCTAATAACAAACATAAAGGTCATAATTTAGCTAACTATTACATATGAATTACTAACACTTGATTTAGGTTTAGGAGTGATTCCAACAATCTCCCCCTAAGTGTTGGTGATGAATGAATGTAAACGATGAAGGTACTGATGTAATAGTAGCTTTGACGTCTTCTGACATTCTTCTTTCTTGTGAGAAGAATTGCCTTGATTCGAAAAATCTCCCCAGTGTAGAGAAATTGTCTTCTTTGAACAGTTCTGCTTTGACGTCAGAGTTATCTTTGTTCTTTGTTCTTTGTGATGAAAGTGATAGTATGTTGTAGTTTGCATCAAGTCTGCCTCAGGTCTGCTTCGTTGCTCCAGTGTCTCCACGTCATTCTTCAACATGCTCACACGCTCTTTGACGTTGGATTTCAGTACTGATGAAGTTCTTTAAGTCTTTAACTTTGTAGATTCTTTGGTTTGACGAAGAATCATTCTGACTTTTGTGTTGCTTTTAGATAGAACTTCCATTAGTGATGATGTTGGCATGAGCATGTGAAGAATCTGCACGATCATTCCGCTCCAGAGCTTCCATAAGAAGAAAACATGAAAACGGTTAGTAATAAGCGGATTCCGGAACTTACAAGTTTGAACTTCGAGAGTGTTAACAGCATAGTGTGAAAATACAACTCTAATTCATACAAAGGCCGTTCCTGAACTGGAGTCCCACAAGTGAGATAACGCGATGTACTGAAGTACACCTACAGTTCAGATGAGTCGCTGAGGTACACCGAAGCATCACCTCACGACTGTAGACCGTTTGAGACACACTAAGCGTAATCCACGGGGAGTTACCGAAGTGACCTGCTGTCAGGGCTGTTAGATGTTGACCCTGGCAGGATTTTCCATTCAATCACTGAGGATCACAATTGTGAACCTCTCATAAATGTTCTCGACAGATTGCTAAGATCTGTGAAGGACTCGATAACGTACCACTGATGTTCTTATTGTTGAACATCAAGTGATGAAATGTCAAGTGTACCTAAGAGATCTTTTGATGAATCTCGTGGCTCTAGACTCAATAGTGCATTTTGGTTTTCCTGAGCGGAGACTAGGGAGAGGGTCTCCTTCTTCAATATCAGCAATCTCTAAGAGAAAGCCAATAGATTATGTAAGGTTTCCTGTGAGAATGAAACAAACTTCTGTTTGAGAGAAACTTGAGTGGCTAAAAAGGTTTAGTGCATGCGTCACTGGGTCCCTGACGACTTTTAATCTTCAATACCGGCATCATCAAGTGACAACCAGTAGCATATGAATTGAACCCGGTGTCTGCCCTAAGTTGAATAATTTGGAGGGCTATTTCTTTTCACCCTTTTCTTTGCATTTCTTTTTAATTCTTCAACTCCTTCTTTCTTCGATTCTCATTTTCTCCTTTTTACAATCATACCTAAGGACTTCTAGATTCTAACTATTTGTGATGTCCTTGGGTAGATCCCTCCGGCTCTGGCGGATCATAGGACGGTTATTCCTAACCTTAGTCACCTTATAACTCCATGACTAACTTATGTTGTCATAAAACCAATTTTCAAGAAAATCTCTCACAACGGTTATGATTGAAAAACATTTTGTACCACTGTAAGAGTTTGATCTTTTGCAGAAATACTCCCCCTCCACACATGCTTGAGAGTTTTAACAGAAAAGTGCATGGTGAGAGAAGAGCGCGCACTTTATTGAATTGATCAACTCAAGATAGACAATTCCCCGAGGGACACGGTTACGTTGCATAGTTAAAGAGATACACTGTCAGGTTTTAGGTGACAACTAGCTTTAATAACTACCTTGAAGGTGTGGACAAATCTCGAAAGGTTGTCAAACCGGTCAAAGTTCATGTCTATCAAGAGCTTCTCGAATAGGTACAATTTACTTGGATAAGTCTTTGGAAGACAAATCTTTTCAATGTAAGACTGTTCAAATCCCGTCAATTCATGGGTTAAGTCTTTTCACACGATGATTCAATAGCAATATCATAACATATTTCTTATCACATAATTTTCTCCCCCTCAAAAATGGCATATAAAATGTTATTTTTGAAAAGTTGAGAATAAATAGGACCATTTCGAGTGTTGCGGGAAGAGTGACACAAAGAACATTTTGGTGAACAAAGTTTTAACTCAAATACTCCCCCTCAACAAGTGATATAAACGGTTGAGGTTTTGAAAATCATACGGGGAAGTACTTGTTCTTTTGAGTAAAACCTTTTAAAAAATGAAAGGGTTGATAAGGTTTACTCAAAAGTAAGAAGCTTTCGCTCCTTATATAAGGATTGTGGCACTGAAGCGTACCACAGGGTCCTTTCTTGACAATTACGGGTTGTACACTATTATGTGTGCACAAGCCATATTCATAATTAAATCACACATCCAAAATATTATGAAATAGAAGCAGTTCAAGGGGTACCAGGAAGTCCATCAAGCTTGCCCGGAATACGAACAGGGCGTTGATAGCCGGCGAGAGCAATCCTGGGACAACCACCTACAAAGCTCTCTAATGTTCTGAACTGGTCCCTTCGATACAACCTTTCATCAATCATAGTGATGATCCTCTTCACATCCCTTCGATCCTGAGAATTCCATCGCTTCGGAGACCCAATGCCTTCATGTATCGCCTTCAACCGATAAGCCAAGCCATCCCTAACCTTCTTCAATGTGTGATCTCAAAATTTTTGAAGATCTCTACACGCCATCAAGCAATTTCATTGAAGTTCACTGCGATAAACGACGCCGAATGGTTTACTGATGAGGGTGTATTGTGAAAGCTGGTTGATGTCGGGAAGATCTAGCTGAGGTGGAGTGAAGTTGACACGGGTCTGATATGATTCAACTGCAAGCTGGAGATCTTCTACACGTTCTTTGATTACTATTCTTCTGATGAAGATTAACAAGGACTTGTGTATTCACGTTGCACTTCAGTCGATAATTGTCTCATGCGACCCTGTACTTTGACAAGGTACATGTCTTCAATGTCGTTGATAGACAAATTCTCAAAGTCTGCTTCAGAGAATGCATAATCCCTTTCGTCTTGTCTTTTGACCACGATATTCTTGAGGAAAGTGTAGTCCCATTTAGACGAAAGATCAACATGTTTAATAGCCACGATTGCTTTAGTACTGAACACTTCATGTTGAGACTTCTGAACCTGGCAGCTTCTGTAGTAGATTCGTCGGCGTTCCGGCCAATGGTGAATCCCATACAATGCATCATGGTCATATACTGCCACATTGTTGGAGAACATGTGGTTAGCCCTTTCCTCGATGGCTATGCAGTTAGAGTATATGGCTGTCGGGAATGGAAGTGTCAAAGATGTAGCGTATTTCCTTGAACCATCGCCACCGTGTAGAAGAAATTCCAAGTCTTTGTTGAAGAAATATCGGAATGGAATCCTAGGCTGATCTGGTTGGCCAATTGTTGGTAGAGGTTTAAACCAGTCGGTGTAATATGGAGGGTTGTCCCGTTTGGTGAAGTCGATGTTTGCTTCTGGGTTGAGTCAATCCATGTTGTTAGACATAGCTCGTGCTATATTATCAAGGTGATACTCAACTTCAATAGCACTTTCTTAGCTGTCTTTGAGCAATTGAAATGCTTCATTCTTGATGCGCTTCAACTCGGATTTCGTCATCTTTTTCACACGGAATTTCTCTTGCAAGAACTTAGCATGCTCCAATGTACTACCGTCTTCCAGATTTTGACCTTCAGGTGGGTAGGGAGTAGAATTAACAAGTGTAGAAAACAAGTCGTATTCAGCGGTGTCATCTTCATCTAGCCATGATACGACATCAGCCTTAGGCGCCTTCTTCTTCTTTTTCTTAGGCCTGGATGAGGATTCTGGTTTCTTAACTTTGTCGGGAGAGGTGGGTTGTTGTTGGGGCTCATGGAATTCCTCATCGTCACCACCCGTATACTCAAAGTGATCACCGGTTTTCTGAGTGTGGGGTGGTAACTCAGAAGAATCCTGAGGTTTTTCAGTAGAAGAGCGAGGAGGAGACCTTTGTTAAGCTGGAGTCCGTTGGGGTGGAGGTTGCACAGAAGATGATTCACCAGACTTCTTTGGGCGTTTAGGCTCGTCATTCTTATCCTGATCCTTATCTTTCATCGTCGTGTGGACGCTTAGGCCTTTCAGATTCTTCTCTGCATGCTGATTTTAGTTGGTATTCCAGCAATGCTTCAAACAATTTACCTTCGTAGGAGGCAAATGTTGCAGATCGTTTTGACATTTGAGCTACCAGCCGGTTAACCAATTCAGCATCTGAGAAGATTATGGGATCAACTGGATTGATGTTCACATGCATTGGAGTTGATTTCATAGTCTGTTTGGCCAGGTATAAGAGATTCGGATAGAGTTGTTTGGTGAACATCTCCTTAGTAACTCCAGGAACGATGTCAAGAAGGTACTTTTGAGTGTATCCTTTGACCATCTCGTCTATTTTCCCTTGAAGATCATCTTTCATGAGCTTCTGGACATATTCCCTTTCAACTTTCATCTCGTCATTCTCGTCATGAAGGTACTGTACCTGATCAGCAAGAAAATTCAGCTTCTTGTAAAGCACGTCTTTCTTTCTGACATGTTTGACAGCTTTAACGATTCGTGTCTTAGCTTGAGAAATCCAAGAGGCAGTTGGCTTCTTCACTGATCTGGATGTGGATCTGGTTGTTCTTTTTGATGGTGGTGGTGACGAGTGAGAAGATGAATCCGATGATGATGAGATGTGAGGAGACTCCGGGTCCTTTGGTGGTTCAGAAGTTTCCTTCTTTGAGCGTGTAGGACTATCCAGAAGAAACACATCATAATCAACATCTTTATCTTTCTCGGACTTTTCAGTTTCTGGTTCTTCATTGTCATACTCAATAGAATCTTCCACGCGCTTTTGTTGTTGCTCCAAAGTGGTGGCACCAGTTCCCTTATCGGGTCGATTAACCGCATCAGGATCTAGTGTAGCTTGAACTTCACCACTTGACCCTCCGGGGCCACCCATTTGATCTTTAGCAAATTCTTTCGCAACGTGTTGGAGTCTAATGAATTTGAACTTCCTTCTGTACTTAGTGTCCAGAGGCTCTTCATCTTATTCTTCTTCTTCTTGTTGCTCAATTACTGGAGTCTTCCCTTTGCTTATATCTGCTGGTGGACTGGGAGGTTTTGCTACTGAAGGAGGTGCTTCGGTTGCAGATTCAGAGTAGAAGACCTCTTCGTCTGATTGTGTATCTTTAGAGCTTTCGTCCACTAGCTTTCTTGGCGATTCAGGCTTTGGCACGGGAATGGGAACAGCTTCCTTAGAAGGAACAGTCCTTTTTTGGGGAGGATTCCTCTTGGGGAACTTCCTCTGACTCTCAGTGCTTGCAGCACTCCCTGCACTCCCTCTTCTGGTTCTCCTTGTAGGTGTACCAGAAGATTTTTCATCGAGAAAACCAACTTTGTTCTCTTTCACAGCTACCAAATATCTTTTATAAGAATAGAGCTATTTGAGTTCATCTGAGAGAAGGAGATCCGGCAACACAGCACCTTGTTTCTTGGTAGTTGACTCCTTAAATCTGACTGTTAGAGTGGGTCCGAACAACACGTCAAGATTGTCGGGGTTATTGAGTCTCTTGGGGATATCAGAATTGAGTCCAAGAGCTCTTTGGATCAACAATTTTATGTATCTGATATAAGGAATCTTTGAGCCAAGCTTTCTAAGGAAGGTCATCATGTCATCCCATATCAGAGCTTCAATTTCGATGTGTTTCATGTTGATTAGAGCCCAAAAGATTTGCAGTTCCACGAGCTTGGGATGCTCATAGCCACTGTCACGACCAGAAACAGATTTTGTGATGATGATATAGAGGGTTCTCCAAGGCTGAGGAATGTTTTTAAGATCCACGTGAGAATGCTTATTAACAATCCCTGAAGCTTCGTCATACCCAATATCAATCAAGAATTGCAGAACCGTCTCTTCAGTAGGTGCAGTAGAGTATTCAGTTGGTATGATGTCAGGAATGAGGAGAACAGCCCGTAAGTCTGCAGGAGTGATGGTGATTTGCTTGTGATTGAGCGTCACCGTCACAACATTTTGACCTTTGATCATCTGCATTGTATTCCAGAATTGCTGTATGTAGATCTCCGGAACAGTGGCAGAGTTGGTGAGCATATTCTGATATGGATGATTCTTCAGAATATCCACTGCAATGAGACAAGAAGATTCCGAGCAGGTGAGAGTTTCAAAGTCAACTCTGAGATTGTTCTTTCCAATCTTCATTGGATAGCCATGCGGGAAAATATCAGCAATGGTGAGAACGTTTGGTGCATCCACATTCATTTGAGCTTCCATGTCGTGATCTGAAACACATTTAGCCAAAAGAACCAACATATCGAAAGACATAATGTTAGTCAATCAGAAGGTTTTATTGTCTAATTATTGAATGTGCAATGTCAATGATTGTTACGAGTCCAAAATCACTTGTTTGTCCAATAGTCTAATGACGTCGTGATAAGTTTCGTGAGTTAGTTAACTTTAAGTTTTAAAGTTTATGTTATCACTTATTTTCCACAACATATTAAACGTTTAAGCTTATTAGTGACATTATTGGATTCGTAACGTTATGATTTATTCATTTACAAGTTTGCACGCGTAACAATTCATAATGAAGGTTTGATCAAGGCTTAGGCGTAGAAATGGTAGCTTATGCGTAAACATGAGAGGTATACGCGTAGACGCAAGCTTATGCGTAGGATCCTGTCTTACGCGTAGGAACATGGGACCTTATGCGTAAAGCTTACGCGTAGGTGTATATAAAACCTTACGCGTAAGGCTTACTCGTAAGAGTAGACCTTATGCGTAGAGGTCACTGTTTACGCATATCCTTCACAGGATACGCGTAGCCCCTTTGTAGAACCTTACGCGTAAGATTTATCTTACGCATAACATGCTATGCGTAAGGTGATCCTTATGCGTAGATGGTTAACAACCTTGATTCTGATTTTTTACGTGTAGCAAACCTGAAATAAAAATCATCATAGCATCAATTTTAACGCATACATTCATTCTATAACAGATCAAGGCATGAATACTTATCAAACAGTTTACGCGTAGAAAACCTTATGCGTAGAACTTAAACCCTAGTTTCAAGAATTACGCGTAAGAAATCTAGCCATGGAAATTGCACCAAAGTTTTTCTGGTTAGTCTAAGATGCCTATTAAGTGGCCTTATCCAAGTTTTAACATAAAATATGTCAAGAATCAAAAATACCCAAACCGTATGAACATAAACCCTAATTTTCAAATTCTGAATCATTAGTGTTTCTAGGTAGTTTCTGGGTTTAGTTATGATTAATTCAACTTGAAAACAACCTCATACAACAATTTTAACACCAAAAAAACGTTCACATATGAAAACACCCAAACCCACGCATAAACCCTAATTTTGAAAAACAATCAATTCGTGTTTCTGGGTACGTTTTGAGGATAAAAATGGTATCATTGATGTTTTAGAAACGTTTTGACACTATCTTTTTAACCACAAACACACACGAATGATTGTGTGTTCATACGCTTATGCGTAGAACACATAATCACTCATATCTCACGTTTTAGCCGTTGGATTTGTAAAAGATTCAAAACCATTGTTTGTAAACACGTTAAGATTATGAAACAACTTACAAATTGATGATCCAAACTTCGGATTAGCCGGTTCAATTTTAGGCGTAGGATTAGTTAGTTGTGTGTAATAAATGTGAAGTGAAAGTTAGGTGGAGAAGTTTTATTAAAATAACTTTAAGCTTTTGGCAGTTTTAGTCCCTCCACCTTTTCCATTTTCATCCAAAGCCTTTTAACTTCCATTTTGGTTACCAAACGAAGAATACTTGGAAATAACTTTGACGACACTCCCCCTCGACTTAAGAAATATTGAAAGGTTGAAAATTTTAGTCCGAGGAGTGTCAGAAACCAGAAATGTGACCACCAATATTAAAGAAACAACCGGGATAAGGTAACATGCAAGTACACGGTTATTTTGAAATAGTTAAGAATTTATTTTCTCCCCCTCAACACTTGATCGAAAAAATACTGAATTTTGAAAGATTTGAGTGTTGACGGAAGAAATGTACTTGCCATGTTTGAAGAAATATAGATAGAAGAATATTTTTGTTGTTTTATCTGATTTTCAATTTTTGTATTTTGTTTTTGAAAAATTATTTACAAAAGAGATTTTGGTGTTTGACTGGTTTTTAAGACTGTTTTAAGAGTTCATCCAATTCCTCTTGAGTCAAACACCGCATACCAATCCGATGGACCAACTCATTAAACCTAGCGGGAGGCAAGGCTTTGGTGAGTAGATCTGCCAATTGGTATTCTATACCCACGAAGTATAATTCAACTGTACCCTGTTCCACATGGTCCTTGATGAAATGATAGCGAAGATCGATGTGCTTAGATTTCGAGTGCTGAACTGAGTTGCACGAGATCGCAATGGCACTCCGATTGTCGCAGTACGTCGGGATTCTGTCAAATACATAACCATAGTCTTTGAGTTGTGTTCTCATCCAGATGACTTGAGCACAACACGCCGACATGGCTACATATTCTGCTTCGGTGGATAACAGCGATGTACAATCCTGCTTCTTCGATTGTCAGGACACCAGTTTATCACCAAGAAATTGTAGTGCTCCTTAAGTACTTTTCTGTGAATCTAAACATCCTGCGTGATCAGCATCTGAAAAAGCGATTAGTTCAAAACCAGAATCCTTCGGATACCATATCCCCAAGTTAATGGTTCCCTTGATGTATCGGAGGATTCTTTTAGCCTCAGAAAGGTGGGTTTCAGTTGGTCTTGACTGATAACGGGAGCAGAGATAAACGGCAAAGACAATATCAAGTCTGCTAGCTGTTAGATACATGAGAGACCCAATAATACTTCGGTATTTGGTAGGGTCCACTAATTTCCCATGTAAATCAGCATCTAGCTTCTTGGTATGAGTCATTGGTGTGGCATAAGTGTCACAGGTTTTCATTCCAAATTTGTTTAACAATTCAAGGGCATATTTGGACTGACTCAAGAAAATACCACGGGGTGATTGATGAACTTGTAGTCCTAGAAAGAACGTAAGTTCACCCATCATGGACATTTCAAAATTTTTCTTGATTAGTTTTGCAAAAGCGATTGAGTACTTTTTATGTGTAGACCCAAAAATGATGTCATCCACGTAAATTTGAACAATTAAGATATGTGCCCCGTGATATTGTATGAAAAGAGTAGGGTCGACCGAACCTTTGGTGAAATTATTGGCAACAAGGAAAGATGATAGCTTATCGTACCATGCCCGAGGAGCTTGTTTGAGACCATACAAAGCTTTGATCAGTTTGTAGACATGGTTCGGGAACTCGGGATCAATGAATCCTTCTGGTTGGCTGACATAAACCGTTTCTTTTAGTTGTCCGTTGAGAAACGTTGTTTTGACATCCATCTGAAAGACCGTCATATTCATATGAGCCGCGAACGCGAGAAATATCCGAACAGCCTCAAGACGAGCAACCGGAGCAAATTATTCTTCAAAGTCAATACCCTCCTCCTGTCGATAACCCTTAGCCACCAGACGTGATTTGTTTCTGATTACGTTCCCTTCAGCATCCAATTTGTTCTTCCAAATCCATTTAAGACCAATGACGTAGACCCCTGTTGGTCTTTCAACCAGTTCCCATACTTCAAGACGTTTGAATTGGTTGAGTTCTTCCTGCATGGATTCAATCCAGTTGTCTTTTGTCATTGCGTCTTTAATATTTTTAGGCTCAGATTGACAGACAGTGAGTGCATAAATGCAATGTTCACCATCTGAGTGAAGACGTTGTCTCGTAACGACTGGTTGATTCGGGTTGCCAATAATATTTTCCAGAGGATGGTCTTTTGTCCATCGATGTGTAGAGGGTTGATGTTGGTATACATTTTGCAGATTCTGAGGATTCAAATGGTTTGTAGATGATTCCGCGACATCAGGTGCAGCAGTTTCATTAGCAAACGGGTTAAAGAACGCATTTGGATCAAAATCTGCAGGTGGGGGTACTTCATTAAGAACATCATCAGCCGGTTCATCATTGTTGGAAGCGGTTTGTTCAACTGTTGTGGTGGAGTCAACTGGTGGTGCTTCTTCAACAGTAGTTGTTGTAGCAGGTGTATCAGGTATAAGAGTAGTATCAGGTTGAGCAGCGGAAACAGCGGATACACCTGGAGGACGTTCATCAATATCGTCACTGAACAGCGGAGCAAATAACCTTTCCATTTGTTGACGAGTGAGCTGGGGGCTTTGTTCAGCTGATGATGGGTTTTGAGGGAAGTTTAAGCGGTTGTGACCGGGTTCCAAGCTGTTATGCTCAGAAGCCATCTCCGTAAGTTCATCAAAATGAGCATGAATCGTTTCCATAACCTGTTTTGTACGACGATTCCAGATCCGGTAACCTTTAGAATTCTCACAATACACAATAAAGACTCCAATGTCAGCTTTGGCTTTGAGCTTTCCAGAATCATCATGATCATTATTCGGATAGCAAAGGGATCCAAATACATGAAAGTGTTTGAGATTCGGTTTATGGTTGTGGAGAAGCTCAAAAGGTGTTTTGTTGTGGCGTTTAGTAATCATTGAACGATTTTGAGTATAGCATGCAGTTGATACAGCTTCTGCCCATAAGTAATCTGGAAGTTTAGCATTGATTAACATTGTTCTTGCGGCTTCCACTAACGTTCGGTTTCGTCTTTCAACAACTCCGTTTTGTTCTGGTGTACGTGCAATAGATTTCTGATGCTCAATTCCCACTTTCTCATAAAATTCACGAAGAGTTTGGTTAACAAATTCAGTTCCTTTGTCTGTTCTTATTTGGCGGACGGTGTTCCGGAGCTGAACTTGAATTTTCGTGAGAAAGGTGATGATCATTTGTGGAGCTTGGTCTTTGCTTCGAATAAAGTAGACCCAAGTCCATCGTGAATAGTCATCAACAATTACTAATATGTAGCGTTTGCCATTGATCATTTGCACGCGCATCGGGCCACACAAATCCATGTGAAGAAGATGAAGCACATGCTGAGAGCTGTGTTCCACCTTTGAAGGAAAATGAGCACGAGTGCTTTTACCTTGTTCACAGGCTGAGCAAAGGTGATCTTTAGAATACCGAAATCGTGGGAGACCTTCAACTAGTTTGTGTCGAGCAAGATTGGTTATAGTTTTAAAGTTTAAATGTGAGAGACGACGGTGCCATAGCGAGGATTTTGTTGATGTTGCCTTTGAAAGTAAGCAGATGGGAGATGAAGCAACCATGTCTTGCATAGAGATAGTGTAAAGACTTGAGTTACGCGAGCCAGACATAAGGTTGTTTCCTTGTAGATCACGAATGAAACAAGATTTCTCCCTGAAAGCAACCTCCAAATCTCCATCTAGAACTGACCTACTGAAAACAGATTGTGACCGAGGCCTTGCACATAATAAACCCTGCTAATTTCGATGTTTCCATTGATATAGTCTCCGTAGCCCATGATAGCTGCGAAGTGATCATTTCCGAATCTGACAGTGCCAATGAACTTTGCAATAAAGTTTGATAACAGTTTAAGGTTGCCTGTCATGTGTCGGGAACATCCGCTATCAACAATCCAGAGAATGATCTGTATCACCTGCATTACACACAGACGACACAAATGGAATAGAAGTAGATGTGGAACCCGAAATGTTAGAGGGTTCCGGAGTAGTTATAGTAGACATACACACATTAATAACTTTAGGCATCCATTTAAATCCTAGTGTGTTATATATCCATTTCTGCCATCTCCAACTAGTATTTGCTTTAGTCTTAGTGAATGCACTAGGTGGTACTACATTCCTAGGAGGTGAAACTGTAGCTACAGGGACATCAATGCGTTTTCTAGAATCTAAAGAGGGTGGTTTACCAAGCACAGACTTAGAAAGATTAGTGGGCCTAGAGGTATTCCGATTCTTAGGATTCCATAAACGAGAGATGATAGCTTTAGCAACACATTTGTCATGACAATCAGAATTCATACTTTTACGACAAATAACACAAGGTGCATCAGACTGAATATCAAAAGTACTTAAAGGTTTAGCATTCGTTACATCACTATTTCTATTACATTTGCCAGACGCAATATCTATAGTGGAAGCAACGTGAGTCTTATTCATAGTCCTAGGGTGTTCTTCTACTTTAGCATTCCTTATTGATCTTTTCTTAGGTCGCAACTTCCTATTCTTCGATGTAATGCTCCTAGGCTGTGAAGTGCGGACGTTTGGAAAAGAGGCAACTATTCCTGTTTCAGTAGAAGGAAGCACGTTAGCAACTTGTGTTTTGGCAGTAGGCATTATGGGTTCACGTTTACTAAGTGTTACAGGTGCTATTCTCTTAATGATGGTTGGAGGAAGTTGTTCATACTTTCCTAACATTTCTCTTAACATAAAGATAGTGTGAATCAAATCTTGATTTTCAGAACGAATATTACCAGCAAAATTCATTACTTCTCTAGTGTGTGCAAGATAATGATCAAGTTCGTTTGATGCTTCATGACGAGTCTTATTGAGTAAATCAAATATGACACCATATTCCTGTTTAACTTTTACAAGTTCTTGTTCATATTTTGAGATTTGACTTTTCAAAGACCCATTTTGATCATTCAGTTGCTCAAATTTTGGATTAAAATTGTTTGATTGCAACTGGTGGATTTTGTTTTGCAAAGCAAGTTCACGATTTTGACAATCTTTTTGACACCATTGAAGACGACATTTTGCATTTGAAAGCTCGTTTAAGAGACGTTCGTTTTCTACTTTTAAAGACTCGATCTTAAGCACATTATCAGTGTTCTTAACATTTACGACATTATCAACAGTATCAGCAGAGATATAATCAGATGCATGTGGCAAAGAATTGAAGAACACAACATTATGGATATCATCACAGATAACATCTTTCAAGAGTCGATCAACATCTTTTCTCAACATTTTCTTTTTACGTTTAGTATTAGAAATAGATGTTTCTGTTTTCTCGAAAACGACCTTCATCAATCCAAGTTCCTTATGAAAGTCTCGTTCCCAAGATAATGCACAACTTTTCAAATTTTTAACATTTGGTAAAAGATTTTTCTGAAAAATGTCTCTTTGTTCTCGTGCCAGAGGCGATTGAAAATGTTGAACTTTGATTTCAGAATGATATTCTATCTCATGTTGTAAAGTTTTGAGGTCAGCCATGAAAAGGTCAAAATATCTAAGAATTTTGCGATTTTCAGGTTTTGAGTTTACTTCACTGATGGAAGGTAAAGGACCATAAATTTGTGCATAATCTGGTTGGGGAGTAACATTAGAAGACTCAGACGTTTTTATGATAATCCTTGGTGTGTTAGAAGAATCCGTTGGTGTGATGAAAGTGACCGGTTTTGAATAGTTAAAAGGTTTGTTGTAAACAACAGTTTCTAATTTTGATCGACTCTCGTCTTCTACATCTAATTCCTCTTGACGATGATATTCAACAACACTCATAACAGAATTATCAATTTTATATTCTGCACTGGAAACTTCAGGATTTGGTTTGAATGCTTTGGTTGAAAGCTTAGGTTTGTAATCAGCAAGATTCGGTCCATATCCATTTGGATTGGGTTTTAAAGTAAACTTTTCAATAGCAGTTATTGACTCACCATGTTTGTAAACAACAGTTTTAAACTCTTTAAGTTTGTTTTGCAAGCCGATAATTTCTTCAAGATGATCATCTATTCGTTTCGTTGAATGCTTTTTGTATGCAGAGAACTGTTTTGACAAGTTAACAACTCAGCCTTAGCTTTTTGATTTTCCAAGGTGAGAGCGTTAATTTGCTTTTTATGTTCATGTTTCAGTTGTTCTATTTCAGACAACAAAGCATTCTTCGAAGCGGCTAGATCACGCATCTGTCTCTCTAAATATTTTTCGTTTTGATGAGATTTAGCAAAGGCGGCTTCAAAACCGTTTTCACGATTTTCTTGAGTTTTGAAAAAGTTGAGTTGCATTTCTAAACATTCAAAATCCTTGGTTAACAGTGCATTTTTACTTTTTTAGTCCTAATTTACTGCACGACATTCTTCCACTATGGATTGTTGGTTTTTAAGCCACAGATCAACATTTGGACGAGACAAAAGTTCGGTGTGTTCAACGTGAGTCACAACATGATCATTATTTAGATCCTCAAGTATAACCACGGAGTCAATTTGATTATGAAGGGAAACCATAAGGTCATCTTGATCGTCAAATGTAACTACGGGGTCTAGTTGAAAATCGTCGGATTCAGATGTTGGCGGAGATATTAGATCAGAGATAAATATGGTTTGTTCGGGTACCTGAGACAAGCCATCAGTGTCATACACTGGGCCTGTGTCACTCATGTGTAACTCATGCATATTAGCCATCAACATAACAGCTGCATTGGCCTGCAAGTCCTCCATATCATCATCTGAGTCTGCATCTGCCATAAAACTATGTTCTTTGTCGGTGAGAGTTCCACCAGCTTCATCCTTAAGTGCCAAAAGAAGAGCCTCTTTGTGATAAGCACTGCCCCTAGTCCTCGGCTTTGGGCATGCATTAGCCAGGTGTCCCTTCTCATTGCAGTTGTAGCATCGAAGACCATTCAACCCATTCTGAGCATTTCCCTGTTCCACCACTTGAGCTCTGTTGTTGTTCCTACCCATAGCATTAAACCCTTTACCACCGCCCATCTGACGACCATAACCACGATTCTGAACTTCAACTCGTCCATTGTTCACAACAGCCTGATTCCTTGTGTTTGATGAGGAACGAATGCGATTGTTGGATTTGTTTGTATAACGGCTAAAAGCATTAGCAATCATAACAAATCCTTGTTGCAATGCTTCGAACGGATCGGATTCCTCATTAGCTTGACTATAAAGTGCCTGATCATTGTTGTTGTTGTAAGGAACCAATTGATTATGTTGAGGTTGTTGTGATTGATCATTTGGTGTGATAGTGGCAGTTGGTTGAGTTGCTGGTTGAGGAGGATAACTGTTTTGAGCATACAAGGCAAGTTGTTGATTTTCCGGATGTGAAGATGAAGCAATTTGAGCACGGAGAATCCTTTCCTTATCAACTTCCTTTTGATGAGGCTTCAAGTAATCGTACAATAATCCGTATGTAGAATGATGCATGTTCTTTGCTTGACGGAGAAAAATGACATACTTCTCCCATTCAGGACCAAGACTACTCAGGAACTTAGTATTAACTGCAATTCTTGGCATGATGATATTGTGTTTATCCAAATCATTTATGATGTCTGAGAATCAATGATGATAAGACTCTAGTGTCTCTCCAGGTTCAATCATGAAGTGTTCATAAGCCAAGTAAATTTTGGATTCCATATCCTCCTGATTGAGTGCAGATCCTTCCATAAGAAGATGAATATGTTCCCACATTGCCTTTGCAGTCTTTTGAGCATCAACACTTCGAAGAATTGGGTTTGGTAATCCTAAGAGGATATATTGCATTGCAAGCTCATCAGCTTCATAGTGTAGAAGTTCTGCTGCGTTCAGGTCTATAACAGTAGCAATGTTTGATTGTTCATCTCTTGGTGGATTAGCATTTGGATCTCCGGGTATAATGACAGTAGGCATCTGAAATGGACCTTCCAAGATAACCTTCTTTAAGAACTTTCCATGTGGCTTTTTCAGATCACAAAACCTAAAGAACCTAATTACCCATTGATCGTAGTTTCCTGGAGTGAGCATTGGAGGTCTATCAAGTGATCCAGCCTCATGAATTGATTGTTGGCTGCTTAAAGCTTCACACATCTTTGCAAACCAAGTGGGTTCCTTCATAGTGTTCCTTGATGGATGTTGATTGAAATCGTTTGTGTAGGGTTGAACTTGAAGACTTGGTGGTGGTTGAACCATTTGTGGTGGTGGAATTGCTCCAAGTTGTGGTGTATGTTGTTGATTAAATTGTTGTTGATAAATTGCTTGTTGTTGATTCCATTGTTGATGTTGTGGACTTAATTGTTGTTGACGTTGAGTATAAGTGTAAGGGAAATAGTTAGAGTATGGTGGTTGTAACATGTTGAAAACTTGTGTTGTTAAATGGATCTTTGTAGTCGAATGAACCTTTGTTGTTGAAGTATCCTTAGGCGTAGAAATCACAATAAAGCCAAGTAGCACTTATGCGTAAAAACACCAAAGTTACGCGTAACAGCAAAAGTTACGCGTAGGTTTAGCTTACGCGTAAGTAGGAGAAAAACACTAAAGTTATGCGTAAACAGTAAGTTAGGCGTAGAAAACTTAGGCGTAGGATTACCTTATGCGTAAGACTAGGCTTAGGCGTAAGATGAATCTTATGAGTAGGATATTCTACGCGTAAGCTTAAGCTTATGCGTAAGTTTAGGGTTTTTAGCCCAAGTGATCTTTTACACTATCACAGTGCAAAAGATATCCCAAGTTGACGTATTTTCAGGCTTATCCAAGCAAGAAAACACAGAGTAAACCACGAAAATGAAGATCAAACCAAGGAATAAGTTACGCGTAGTTTTAGGGTTTTGCTACGCGTAGACTTACTCGTAAAAATGATTGTTGCCCAAAGATGTTTCTAAACCAGATTTTTGTGATGAAATAGCTTCAATATCACCAAGATAACACAAAAGTGTGAAACTTGATGATCCAAAGTGTCTAAAACAGTTACGCGTAGAACGAGTATCACGTACAAAACCAAGTTCAAAAATGAATATCTACACGTAAAGGTTGAAACGTTTTGCCAAAACCAGTTATTTTAACACCTTAAAACGTTGAAAGTACAAGAATCTTGGATTAAAAAGTGTAAAAAACGTATTTTTAAGCGAACCAAAGTATCACGTATGCTTTACGCATAGGACCGAAACCTACTTCAAAAACAATAACGATTCACCCAACTAGTAGGCGATTGATACCATTGTTAGGTCACTAGTTTTACAACACAAGCAGAATAGAAAGAGATAGAGAAGAGATCGGATGAACAAACCACACAAACACACACGTTAAGAATGAAAGAAAGGTTAAGCGTAAATGTGAAAGAGTGAATTGAACAACCAACCTTCAAGTGAAGGTTTACAAGAGAATTTATAGGAGGGAAGCTAGGGCAACACTCCTAGTTCCCATCTTTTTCCTTAATGGACATGGGCCTAAGCTCATGGGCCTTCTACATAAGCTTAAGCTAATAACAAACATAAAGGCCATAATTAAGCTAACTATTACATATGAATCACTAACACTTGATTTAGGTTTAGGAGTGATTCCAACAGCTACCACAAGTGGTAATGCAGATTCTAGTCTAGACGATGATGAAGACATTACTATTGATGAAAAAGAGGTAGATGATAATGTTGTTGAAAATGAGGTAGATGATAGCAGTGATGAAAATTATGATGATTCTAATCAAGACAGTGATTGTATCGTGGATGAGGAAAATAATGTAGATGAAGTTGAGGTTGATATGAGGAACTACCACCTAAATGTAGATGCATGTGTTGAGTCGATTGGAACTACAAAACAGAGTATAGGTGATATTGATGTATTGGATAATGAAGACTTTGATACTGCATGAGGTTCTGATTCTGAAGATGATGTTGAGAGGTTAAGGAACAAAAAGTTGAAACAGTTAAGGAAAGAAAACCAATCTAAAGACGACATTGTACACAAGAACTACTTCTATGTTAGCCAAACTTTTGGGACATCAACTGAAGTAAAAGAAAGAATTCATTTGCATTCTATTGAAACCAGGAGAGAGTTGAAGCTCGTTAGAAATGATAAGAAGAGGATGAGGGCCAAATGTAATGGTAGTGTGCCAAACATTTCTATTCGTCCAAGTCAAGTTGTTAGGACAAATGAAAGTTCGCATATGGGAACGATTAGTGAACCAAGCCAAACAAAAAATGGAGAAAAGCAAGCATATGCTCTAAGCAAAGGAGTGGTACTCACCAAAGGTAAAGTCAGAAGTGGAGGTAGGGGTAGGCCAAAAGCGCTTGAACCCAATGAATGTCCATGGGTTTTACATGTGTCTAAAATCAAAGGTAAGGAAACTTGGGAGGTGAGAACTTATAAGGATATCCATACATGTCTTCAATTAAGAACTATCAAAGCTTGCACAGCTAATTTTTTGTCAAAACATGTTGTGGAACAACTTCCAACAAATCCTAATATCCCTGTGGCTGTAGTTCAGGACCAATTGCAAAAAAAATATCATTTAGGTGTGTCCAAGATGAAAGCATTTAGGGCTAAGGCAAAAGCTAGCAATCAACTTACTGGTGATTATAGACAACAATATACAATGCTTAGGGACTACATACTAGAGTTAAAGAAGAACAATCCAAGAACAACTGTGAAGATGGAGGTTCAACTTGAACCTGATCCGGATGTTACCACAAGAGTATTTAAGAGGATATACATATGTTTAGGGGCATTGAAGGAAGGTTTTAAAGCAATTGGGAGGGACTTGTTAGGACTAGATGGTGCTTTTATGAAGGGTCCATTCCCATGCCAAATACTAACGGCTGTGGGTATTGATGGGAATAACGGTATCTATCCATTGGCATTTGTTGTTGTTGAGGCAGAGACAACGGACTCATGGACATGGTTTTTGGAATGTCTTGCTGATGATCTA
Source organism: Chrysanthemum seticuspe (assembly GCA_019973895.1). Lineage (NCBI taxonomy): Eukaryota > Viridiplantae > Streptophyta > Magnoliopsida > Asterales > Asteraceae > Chrysanthemum > Chrysanthemum seticuspe. The sequence continues at coordinate 152,929,774 of BPTQ01000002.1, read as the reverse complement.
GAGATGACAGAAATGTCGAACTTCACTTTTATGACCGATAGACAAAAGGTGACTTTCTATTACAATTTTTTATAAATAAAACCTTATAATTGATGTCGACAAGTATGTCTTCCAAAAAAATAATAACTGATGGAATACATGAATCGGCAAAAGTTCAATATAGATCTCAAATTTACTATAGATCCAATAAACCAATCGTAGTCATTTATTTTTCTAATTAAAAAAAATAAAATAAACTTTCACCCTTTTTTTAAAAATTAAATATCTCGCAAACCGTTAATCGTTACGCCAAAAAAATTATACCATCGCGACGAGAATTAAATTATTTTTCTATAGATATGCACTTCTATATATTTTTAACGATTTTTTTTTCAAAATTTCGGCCCAAAAAAATCATATATGATTTATGAAAATCATATATGATTCGATTTTTACAAATCATATATGATTTTTGAAAATCATATTTGATTTGTAAAAATCATATATGATTTGTAAAAATCATATGTGATTCGATTTTTACAAATCATATATAATTTTACAAATCATATATGATTTTTCTGGACGGAATTTTTGAAAAAAAAAGTTTGTCGAAAATATAGAGAAGTGCATATCTATAGGAAGATAATTTAATTCTCGTTGAGATGGTGTATTTTTTGTAGTTTGAAGATTTACCATTTGCAAGATATGTTGTTTTATAAAAAAGGGTGAAAATGGTCTTTTTATTAATTTTGATAAAAAATGAATGGCTAAGATTGATTTATTGGATCTATAGCAAATATGAGATCTATATTAATCTCAACTCTACATGAATCATTGCCAAAAAAAATTCAGGAATCATTGCCAAAAAAAAATAATCAAATAAAAAGAAAAAAATAAAATAAAAAATTAACTGATGGAATACACTTATCCGCTCATCATGGTGTACAGTACCTTTATCCGCTCATCACTTCTAAAACCATGATTATATAAGTAGTTCTAACATAGTTCGTTAAGTTGGACCTCTCTGTCCCCACTAACTTAACTACATTCACAAAAGAACATACCAATGGAGATGTCGCAACATTAGCTTATAATTACTTTTCAAACAAAACACCTAAATTAAAAAAACAGTTTTAGAAAAACAGGTCAAAATATTGCAAAAAAAGTAGAATATACATGCCTATCAAACCTCTTTGTACCAATAGCATCAATCTCATCAATAAAAATAATGCAAGGAGATATCTCTTTAGCAAGCACATGCATCACGAACAAGTTTTGCATCATCACCAATAATTAAACATCTACATCCATAATACCGAAACAAAATTACATCAGCCCATGAGTACGAATAAAGATAGAATCAAACCCGCAAAAAAACCTGTAAACTCATAGAAACAAAACGCGTACATCAAACGCACATACCGAACTACAAAAACGAATATATCGAACTAAAAACTTGTACGCAAACCTATATACACAAAAACCGCAACCGCCACCACTGAAAAAAAACGATGATTCGGGGTGAATGATGATGACGATGGATGAAGGAGATGGTTGTTGTAGTCATTGATTAGGATGGTGACGGATGCATTTTACACTACCATCAAACAAGATCCATGAATCATTGTAAAAAAAATTAATAAACAAACTAGAGTAATAGAGAAAAAAAAGAGGCGCATATTTTTGGAGGAGTGGTTATTTTTTTAGACGGCAGGGATTGATTTGTTTAACCTAATCACCAATCAATTATATTTTTTAATAGTGGGACGGTTTTTAGGAATGGTTGTCATGAAATTCCTATATTGCCCCTCCATCCCTTATCAAGTAATATTGAATTTTTATTTATTTACAGATTTGCCATGAAGCTTTTCATCCATTCATCAACTCATCGGGATCATAAAGAGTTCTCACAGTTCTCGCACTTAACAGGGTTCTGAAAATAAAGGTACACTATATATATATATATATATATATATATATATATATATATGTGTGTGTGTGTGTGTGTGTGTGTGTGTGTATATATATATATATACATGTGTGTATCATATCGCCGATCAAAGCAACAAACACTATCAATTATCAGATTCATTAATCATCTCGTTGTAATGTATCATATCGCCGATCAAAGTAAGTTTTAAAACTTGTTTTGATTATAATTTTGTTACTCTTGTTATCAAAGATCGGATATAAAGCTTAGGGCGTTGGTTACAGATTTATTTACACATATTAGTGTTTGTTATGAGATAGTTTTTTTGTTTTATGAAATTTTCTTCGGTAATCATCATCTTTGCATATAATTTTACCAATTTTAAGATTTTATTGACATGATTGATCTTATATAATAGTTAATTGAAACGAGGTTGAGAAATAAATATGTTTTTACAAAAACTGCACCCCAGGTGTTTGATAAAATGTGTGAATGAGATTTTATAACTGCGATGCACTAATTTTACACTGTGATAATCTAACTTTTGTGAAATGATTTTAGTTGCACTGTGATGCCCTAATTAATTTAGGAAAGAGGATTTTAGATTTGTATGAAAACAGTCACTAAGACAATTGTATCGACTTCAGGTTTGTTGCTACTGTATGTATCACCACGTCACCATAACATGTGCTATTACACATATATTTGTTTGTTATTATGACGACTATCTCTGAAAATGATAGTTGGTTAAATGGTTGCATGTTGTAGTTTCTTGCAACAGTAGAAAGTTCCATGTGTAGAATATATTATCATTGCCTTCTCGTATATGTTACGGTTTAAATAATTGTTAGAAGATATTGCTACATGCACCTTATCTGTTGTTTATAGTTCTATATTATAATCTATTGCTTAAGTTTGTTTTAATTTATGTTTTCGAGCTTCGAAAGTGCCTAAAAATATCAATTAGTCACTGGAAAAATTATTCATTGAAACTTTATATCTTATGGGTGTTGGCGATTCAATTAGATCAGGTGTTTGGCTAAATTGAAGAGAGTCATGAAAACACTATTTTTTGTTAAGGAAATGCATTTAACCAAGGGACTGCAAGGGTTAATTATGTTATTTTGCGATTAGTTTGGTTGTTAATCTTAAAAGTTTTTGATTTTTTTTGCCTTACATAAAAATAATTTGGTTTTGTTTTAGGTGGTGTCGTTGGATTCAGGTTGGAGACCATTCTAAAACTCACAGATACTCGTGTAAGGAATAGTAGAATGACTCTTATGCATTATTTTTGTAAGGTACTCATTTCTTTTGATTTCATCTATATTATTGTCCTAGGTCATCAACATAACACTTTGATATCTGGAGCAGCATATGATTTCTTGCTTTCGCCTTTTTTACATGATATTCGTTGCTTGATGCCAATAGGTTCTTGCTGACAAATTACCCGAAGTCGTTGATTATAAGACCCAAGCTATAAACAGATGCACTAAAGTACCTCAAACAGATGCACTAAAGTACCTCAAACAGATGCACTAAAGTACAAACGGATGTACTAAAAAAAAGTACCTCAAAATTTTCCAAGGATCTTGGAAGTTTGGAACCTGCGTCAAAGGTAATCTATATGGAGCTTTAAGAAATTCTTATAAGAGAGCTATGCTGGATTTTCGTTAAGTTTGATGAAGTCGATTATTTTTTTCCAGATGCAACTGAATTTATTGGCAGAGAAAATGCGAGTGATTACCAGAGGATTGTGTACAGTGATTTGGGAAAATCAATTTGCTAAAAAAGAGGGAGGTGTATAAAAAAATTCCAGAAATGAAGACTATCAGTTAACCACATACGCTTACTTATCTAGTTACTTATCATATATCAGGAGTACTCAAGAGGAACAAAAAATCTTGTGATTACAACAGTTGTTAATTACTACTATCATTATTGAAATATTGAATGAGTTAATTGTTTAAATTACACATGTGATTTTATCAAAATTCACACTAATGGCTCATGTCAAAAGAGTTATGAAGCTAAAAATGAGCTCTGAGGACTGAGGGTATGATTATACATGTTGGAAAAAAAAAACCCTCTATATGTGGATTAACAAAGTAACAACTTGAAACAAATATTAGAGTATAGCTCTCAGGAAAAGTACTAAAATAAAAGTAATATTATTTCATATAATATTAGGCTACAAAACTCAACTCAGTCCAAAAATATTAAATGAATGTCCTAATGTGATACAAACCGATGCACTAAGGTACATCAAACGAATGCACATAAATACAAATGAATGCACTAGAATATATTTATGATTCAAATGTGTTTCATACTGAATCTACAATACATGCATTAGGATTATAGATTATTAGTCTTCTTATACCACCGTGCATACAAAGAATATTATTCTCAATAAGCGTTGCAAGTGGGAGATGATTAAATAATGAATACCGTAACGGTCACTATTGTTCTAAATTTCAAATATATTTTGCAACAATGTTTTGCATTTTGTACTCATGGTAGAACACAAACCTGACTGATAAGCTTTTGTGATGTGAATCTAGTCATTTGATCATGAATACAGGGATGTTATGGATTAAAGGCTGCTATAAGTATTTGAAGATTTTGGATGGTCTATGATGCACTAGTTGTTAACCAATTGATGCCCTAAATTAGTTAGTGTGATGCATTACTTTATACACTATGATGCATTACTTTGTTGCACTTTTGGACTTTGGTTTTCTACTATATGGTTTTCTGCTATCTGGTTTTTCTGCTTTGGACTTTGGTTTTTTTACTATTTGTTCAATCGATAAAAAAAACTGCAAATAGAACAAAGAATACTTGACTAATAATCATATAAATCTCATACTATATATATGAATTTGACAGTGTATGGAGTGAATGCTAAAGTGCATAACCTAATACAAAACAACATGGAACGTTCATAGATAAAAGTTATCCCACTTTTGAACTAGCGCAAAGGCATTGGTTTTGAATATGTGTAACCGGATTAGTAGAAAATATCATTTACATCTTGTGTTGTAAACTCCCAATTGTAAAGAAGATATACAATCTGTATAGATCTTGTATATATTGGTATCGTGTTTAGAAATATGAATTGACTTCAGCTTCAAGATTTCATTATAACAAAGTTCCATATTCTATATTTTTGGTTTTAATATAAATCTGTTTCTTTATCAAATTCATTGCTTTAGAATGTTGTTATCAGTAGATGATGTAACAAGTGGTATCTTCGTAGAGTCTTTCTTTGAAATGCTCGTTAACTTGAATCTTTGCTTGGTCATTAACCGTGTTTGTCTTATCATTGTTTGGAGCCGCCTTTTCGTCAATTTCATGAACCTAAAAGTATTGCACTTGTTTTGCTTTTATGATACAAACGGATGCACTAAGTACATCAAACGGATGCACTAAAGTTTCTCAAACAGATGCACTAAAGTGCCTCAGCAGATGCACTAAAGAAATATATGAGAATGAACACATCCATTAATGTAAATGATAAACAAATGCATACACTGAATGTAATGGAGATGAAGGGCTAAAGCTGTGTATTAAAATGAATATATTTCTTGTGCGATTGGGAGTAAAAAATATCAACCGACAAATATAGTTGGACAAAAAATAGCAATAAACATACAAATAACTAGTCATGTTATGAACGAATTAATCTTATTATAAACTTAACTTGCCAATCAGAATATAAGAGATGCATTTTGCATTTATGAATGATGCTATAATAAGAATGCAACGTCTCCTAATATATAATAAGCTAAACAAAAACTGGAAAATAATATTTTCACAAGCTAAGCAATGACTATCTTCAAATTCTTGCAAAATCTGAAACATTCAGAGAAGCATCTCAAATCGTTTACCTTTCGATGCCTTTAAAGTCTTCATCTTGTAACAAATCATCAGCGTTCAACCAAGAACAAATGTCATATTCTCGTCTGATAAAATCATCTTCGTCACTAAATTCATCCATTCCAGGAAGTTGCAGATGGGGACAGGTCAAATGTCTATTGCTAAATAGAACCTGAATTAGTTGAACAATCATTATGAGTTGAACAATCATTATGTAATATTCCATACAGATGCCTTATTTTTAATACATATTGCCAAAAATGTACACAAATTAGTATATTGCCAAATACCGCTTAATAATCATCATGAAATATTTCACACAGACGCCTTATTTTTCTAATACAGATGCACTAAAAATGCATAGAAATTATTATATTGCCAAACACCCCCAATATTTACTATATCTTGAATAATCCTTATGCAATATTAAACAATTGTAATGTATAATGTTGATGCACTAATATATAACGCAGATGCAATAAGATCTTACCCTTTGGCAGTCTTGACGTGAGTCCACCAACGCCCATTGTTAAATACTATAACGTCTGCAGTAGTTTTTTACTGGTGGGCTGAGTTACTTATCAAGTCAAGCCACAAGGTCTCCTTTTTCGTACCAATTTATTCTTTGGTTTTCCATTCTTGCACCAAGAAAGGTGCCACAAAGAATTCTGCCGTGCTCTTATAATCCTACAAAATCATACCACAAATTAGTTACTTTTGATTAATCTAGTAAATTAAATAATAACCATTAAAAACGAGACTAATATACCTTGCATACAAAAGCATCAGAAGGTTTTGATCTGAAAATTTTCCTTTCTGCGGTAACAACAAAATGTGTATGAATAGATACCTGGTTGTGCTTTTGATAAAACTTAAATTAAACTAGAGTTTTATCTTGTATATTTAATGTACATATACATGTTATTGTCACGTTGTTATTGGACTTATGATGACTCAACAAGTAATATATTTCAAACATTTGGTAAACTTATTAACAAGAAAAAATAATAAATTTGGAGATTAGTATCTTGGGTTATCCAACCCAATACGATCTGTTACCAAAAAGTACCTATTTGAGCGGTTACAAAACCTCTGTGAGCCACCCAATTTTCCAATCGCCACATAGACCACATTTAGTGATGTTTATGAATGTTGATAGAGAAGAATTTATGACGCGTGGTGGTACATTTCTGATGTAGAGAGGAGGTGAGATAGTTTAAACTGCTCAAAGGTAGAAAGTCCACCCAAAGTGATTTATAATGCTAAATTACAACCTACTAAATCGCACTCATAGATGCCCTAATACCTACCTGTTTGATGCACTAATCATACTCATATATGCCTTAATATGTCCATCAGTGTACTAAACATAAAACGGATGCCCAAGTATTTCCAACGATGCACTGAACATACAAATGGATGCCCAACTATGACCAACGATTCACTAAACATACAAACGGATACACTAAATATAAACACTATTACCTTAATATGTTTAACGATGCACTAATCATACTGACTGATGCCCTAATATATCCATCGAGGCACTAAACATACAAACATATGATGAAGTATTTACAACGATGCACTAAACATGCAAATGGATTCCCAACTATGACCATTGATGAACTAAACATAAAACTGAATACACTAAACACACACAATGGTGTCTTAATATGTTTGACGATGCACTAATCATATTCACTAATGCTCGAATATGTTCAACGATACACTTAACATAAAAACATTTAACCTGATGCAACAACCACAAACACATATGCATTAATATAACCTGATGCCCTAACTTGTAATTATGATGCTAAAAATACACACACAGATGCCCTAGATGTCATATCATTTAATATTAAACATATATTTTACAAATTAGTGCATCACAGTTATAGAATCTTTTTCTGACATTTTATCAAACACCTGGTGTGCAACTTTGATAAACACATCTTTCATGCTTTTTTTTGTCAAATTTGTTCCATATCTTATAGAAAACATTATGACATAATGATAAATTATAACAAAACTTAAAAAATCATTACATCATTGATTAAAATTTGATCAATTAACAAAATCAGCGAACTTACATGTTAAATCTTGTTTTTTCTTCATTTTTGGATGATTCAAGGTTCAAAATTCACCAATATTTGTGAATAACGGCATGATCTGAGCTGCGATTCCACTCAATAACGAGTGTTTTTTATGTGTTTTTATCGGTTTTGATGTGGTTTTGATCGGTTTTTAGTGAATTTGTGTTTGTGTTTTTGATTTAAAGATGACGCTCGATCTGGATATTTGTGTGTGTATTTTTTTGGTGTTTGTGATGGAGGTATAGTGTTGATGCTGTTGTGGTACGGTTGTTGGAATCACTCCTAAACTATAATTCAAGTGTTAGTTATTCTTATGTAATAGGTAGCTTATTATGGCCTTTATGTTTGTTATTATCCTTAAGCTTGTGTAGAAGGCCCATGAGCTTAGGCCCATGTCCATTAAAGAAAGGATGGAAACTAGGAGTGTTGCCCTAGCTTTCCTCCTATAAATACCTTATGTAAACCCTCACTTGAGGGTTGGTTGTTCAAGTTATTTCTCTCATTACACATCTACGCCTAACCGTATTATTATCTTGTGTGTGTGTGTGTTTTACTTGTTCAATCGCCTTATCTCTTTCTATATTACTTGTGTTTGTAAAACTAGTGACCTAACAGTGGTTCAAACAATTTAATCAACAACATACTCCACAACTTGGAGCAATTCCTCCACCACAAATGGTTCAAACACCGCCAAGTCTTCAAGTTCAACCCTACACAAATGACTTCAATCAACAACCATCAAGGAACACTATGAAGGAACCCACTTGGTTTGCAAAGATGTGTGAAGCTTTAAGCAGCCAACAATCAATTCATGAGGCTGGATCACTTGATAGACCTCCAATGCTCACTCCAGGAAACTACGATCAATGGGTGATAAGGTTCTTTAGGTTTTGTGATCTGAAGAAGCCACATGGAAAGTTCTTAAAGAAGGTTATCTTGGAAGGTCCATTTGAGATGCGTACTGTCATTGTACCCGGAGATCCTAATGCTATTCCACCAAGAGATGAACAAACAAACATTGCTACTGTTGCAGATCTAAATCCAACTGAACTTCTACACTATGAAGCTGAGGAGCTTGCAATGCAATATATCCTTTTAGGATTACCTAATCCAATTCTTCGAAGTGTTGATGCTCAAAAGACTGCAAAGGAAATGTGGGACCATATTCATCTTCTTATGGAAGGATCTGTACTCAATCAGGAGGATTTGGAATCCAAAATTTACTTGGCTTATGAACACTTCATGATTGAACCTGGAGAGACACTAGAGTCTTATCATCATCGATTTTCAGACATCATCAATGATTTGGATAAACACAACATCATCATGCCAAGAATTGCAGTGAATACTAAGTTCCTGAGTAGTCTTGGTCCTGAATGGGAGAAGTATGTCATTTTTCTCCGTCAAGCGAAGAATATGCATCATTCTACATATGGATTGTTGTATGATTACTTGAAGCCTCATGAGAAGGAAGTTGATCGGGAAAGGATCCTCCGTGCTCAGATTGCTCAACCTACACATCCGGATTATCAACAACTTGCCTTATATGCTCAACAAAGTTATCCTCCTCAACAAGCAACTCAACCAACTGCCTCAGTCACACCAAACGATCAATCACAGCAACCTCAACAAAATCAATTGGTTCCTTACAACAACAACAATGATCAAGCACTTCATAGTTAAACTAATGAGGAATCCGATCCGTTCGAAGCATTGCAACAGGGATTTGTTATGATTGCTAATGCTTTTAGCCGTTATACCAACAAATCCAACAATCGTATTCGTTCCTCATCCAATACACGAAATCAGGCCGTTGTGAACAATGGACGAGTTGAAGTTCAGAATTGTGGTTATGGTCGTCAAATGGGAGGTGGTCAAGGATTTAATGCTATGGGTAGGAATAACAACAGAGCTCAAGTGGTGGAACAGGGAAATGCTCAGAATGGCTTGAATGGTCTTCGATGCTACAACTGCAATGAGAAGGGACACCTGGCTAATGCATGCCCAAAGCCAAGGACTAGGGGCAGTGCTTATTTCAAAGAGGCTCTTCTTTTGGATCTTAAGGATGAAGCTGGTGGATCTCTCACGAACAAAGAACAAAGCTTTATGGCAGATGCAGACTCAGATGATGATATGGAGGACTTGCAGGCCAATGCAGCTGTTATGTTGATGGCTAATATGCATGAGTTACACATGAGTGAAACAGGCCCAATGTATGACACTGATGGCTTGTCTCAGGTACCCGAACAAACCATCATCATATCTGAACTAATATCTCCGCCAATATCTGAATCCGGCACGGCTCAGACTGTTCAAAATGAGTCATCTACATCTCATTCTGACAATTTTCAAATAAACCCTGTAGTTACATTTGACGATCAAGATGACCTTATGGTTTCCTTTGATAATCAAATTGACTCCGTGGTTGTACTTGAGGATCTAAATAATGATCATGTTGTGACTCACGTTGAACAAGCCGAACTGTTGCCTCATCCAGATTTTGCTCGTTTAATTCAAGACCATCAAATCAAAATGGAGGAATGTTATGCATTAAACAAGGACTTAAAAAGCAAAAATGCACTGTTAACCAAGGATTTTGAATGCTTACAAATGCAACTCAACTTTTTCAAAACTCAAGAAATCCGTGAAAAAGGTTTTGAAGCCGCTTTTGCTAAATCTCATCAAAACGAAAAATATTTAGAGAGACAGATGCGTGATCTAGCCGCTTCGAAGAATGCTTTGTTTTCTGAAATAGAACAACTGAAACATGAACATAAAAAGCAAATTAACGCTCTCACCTTGGAAAATCAAAAAGCTAAGGCTGAGTTGTTAACTTGTCAAAAACAGTTCTCCGCATACAAAAAACATTCAACGAATCGGGTAGATGACCTTCTTGAAGAAATTATCGGCTTGCAAAACAAAATTAAAGAGTTTAAAACTGTTGTTTACAAACATGGTGAATCAGTAACAGCTATTGAAAAGTTTACTTTAAAACCCAATCCAAAAGGATATGGACCAAACCTAGCTGATTACAAACCAAAGCTTTCACTAAAAACATTCAAACCAAATCCTAAAGTTTCCAGTGCAGAATATAAAATTAATGATACTGTTATGAGTGTTGTTGAATATCATCGTCAAGAGGAATTAGATGCAGAAGACGAGAGTCGATCAAAATTAAAAACTGTTGTTTACAACAAACCTTTTAATTATTCAAAACCGGTCACTTTCGTCACACCAACAGATTCTTCTAACACACCAAGGGTTATCATCAAAACACCTGAGTCTTCTAATGTTAATCCCCAACCAGATTATGCACAAATTTATGGTCCTTTACCTTCCATCAGCGAAGTAAACTCAAAACCTGAAAATCGCAAAATTCTTAGATATTTTGATATTTTCATGGCTGACCTCAAAACTTTAGAACATGAGATAGAATATCATTCTGAAATCAAAGTTCAACACTTTCAATCGCCTCTAGCGCGAGAACAAAGAGACATTTTTCAGAAAAATCTTTTACCAAATGTTAAAAATTTGAAAAATTGTGCATTGTCTTGGGAACGGGACTTTCATAAGGAACTTGGAGTCATGAAGGTCGTTTTCGAGAAAACTGAAACATCTATTTCTAATACTAAACGTAAAAAGAAAATGTTGAGAAAAGATGTTGATCGACTCTTGGAAGACGTTATCTGTGCTGATATCCATAATGTTGTGTTATTCTATTCTTGCCACATGCATCTGATTATATCTCTGCTGATAATGTTGACTCTGTGGTAACTGTTGAGAATATTGATAATATGCTTCAGATCGAGTCTTTAAAAGCTGAAAATAAACGATTACTTACCGAACTTTACAATGCAAAACGTCGTCTTCATTGGTGTGAAAAAGATATTCACAATCATCAACTTAGTTTTCAAAAGAAAATCGCTCAGTTGAGTGCAAAATCTTCTGATCCTAAAATTGAGCAACTGGATGATCAAAACGTGTCTTTGAAAAGTCAAATCTCAAAATATGAACAAGAACTTGTAACAGTCAAACATGAATATGGTGTCATATTTGATTTACTCAATAAGACTCGTCATGAAGCATCAAACGAACTTGATCACTATCTTGATCACACTAGAGAATTCATGAATTTTGCTGGTAATATTCGTTCTGAAAATCAAGATTTGATTCACACTATCTCTAAGTTAAGAGAAATGTTAGGAAAGTATGAACAACTTCCGCCAACCATCATTAAGAGATTAGCACCAGTAACACTTAGTAATCGTGAACCTAGAATCTCTACTGCCAAATCACAAGTTGCTAACGTGCTTCCTTCTACTGAAACAGGAATAATTGCGTCTTTTCCAAACGTTCGCACTTCACAGCCTAGGAGCACTCAATCGAAGAATAGGAAGTTTCGACCTAAGAAAAGATCAATAAGGAATGCTAAAGTAGAAGAACACCCTAGGACTATGAATAAGACTCACGTTGTTTCCACTATAGATATTGCGTCTGGAAAATGTAATAGAAATAGTGATGTAACGAATGCTAAACCTTTAAGCACTTTTGATATTCAGTCTGATGCTCCTTGTGTTATTTGTCGTAAAAGTATGAATTCTGATTGTCATGACAAATGTTTTGCCAAGGCTATAATCTCTCGTTTACGGAATCCTAAGAATCGGAATACCTCTAGGCCCACTAATCATTCTAAGTCTTTGCTTGGTAGACCGCCTTCTTTAGATTCTAAGGCAAGCATTGTTGTCACTGTAGCTCCAGTTTCACCTCCTAAGAATGTAGTACCACCTAGTGCATTCACTAAGACTAAAGCAAAGAGTAGTTATAGATGGCAGAAATGGATATATAACACACTAGGATTTAAATGGATGCCTAAAATTATTAATGTGTGTATGGTTTCGGGTTCCACATCTACTTCTATTCCATCTGTGTCGTCTGTGTGTAATGCAGGTGATACAGATCATTCTCTGGATTGTTGATAGCGGATGTTCCCGACACATGACAGGCAACCTTAAACTGTTATCAAACTTTATTGCAAAGTTCATTGGCACTGTCAGGTTTGGGAATGATCACTTCACAGCTATCATGGGCTACGGAGACTATGTCAATGGGAACATCGAAATCAGCAGGGTTTATTATGTGGAAGGCCTTGGTCACAATCTGTTTTCAGTAGGTCAGTTTTGTGATGGAGATTTGGAGGTTGCTTTTCGGGAGAAAACTTGTTTCATTCGTGATCTACAAGGAAATGACCTTATGTCTGGCTCGCGTAATTCTAGTCTCTACACTATCTCTATGCAAGACATGGTTGCTTCATCTCCCATCTGCTTACTTTCAAAGGCAACATCAACAAAATCCTGGCTATGGCACCGTCGTCTCTCACATATAAACTTTCAAACCATCACCAACCTTGCTCGACACAAACTAGTTGAAGGTCTCCCACGATTCCGGTATTTAAAAGATCACCTTTGCTCAGCTTGTGAACAAGGAAAAAGCACTCGTGCTCATTTTCCTTCAAAGGTGGAACACAGCTCTCAGCATGTGCTTCATCTTCTTCACATGGATTTGTGTGGGCCGATGCGCGTGCAAATGATCAATGGCAAACGCTACATCTTAGTAATTGTTGATGACTACTCATGATGGACTTGGGTCTACTTTCTTCGAAGCAAAGACCAAGCTCCACAAATGATCATCACCTTTCTCACAAAAATACATGTTCAGCTCCGCAACACCGTCAGACTAATCAGAACAGACAAAGGACCTGAATTTGTTAACCAAACCCTTCGTGAATTCTATGAGAAAGTGGGAATTCAGCATCAAACATCTATTGCACGTACACCAGAACAAAACGGAGTTGTTGAAAGACGAAACCGAACGTTAGTGGAAGCTGCAAGAACAATGTTAATCAATGCTAAACTTCCAGATTACTTGTGGGCAGAAGCCGTATCTACTGCATGCTATACTCAAAACCGTTCTATGATCACAAAACGCCACAACAAAACACCTTTCGAGCTTGTCCACAAACATAAACCGAATCTCAAACACTTTCATGTATTTGGATCCCTTTGCTATCCGAATAATGATCGTGATGATTTTGGAAAGCTCAAAGCCAAAGCTGACATTGGATTCTTTATTGGATATTGTGAGAATTCTAAAGGTTACCGGATCTGGAATCGTCGTACAAAACAGGTGATGGAAACGATTCATGCTCATTTTGATGAACTTACAGAAATGGCTTCTGAGAATAACAGCTTAGAACCCGGTCACAACCGTTTAAACTTCCCTCAACTCCCATCATCAGCTGAACAAAGCCCCCAGCTCACTCGTCAACAAATGGAAAGCTTATTTGCTTCACTGTTCAGTGACGATATTGATGAACATGCTCCAGGTGTATCCGCTGTTTCCGCTGCACAACCTGATAATATTCCTATACCTGATACACCTGCTACAACAACTACTGTTGAAGAAGCACCACCAGTTGACTCCACCACAACAGTTGAACAAACCTCTTCCAACAATGATGAACCAGCTGATGATATTCTTAATGAAGTACCCCCATCTGCAGATTTTGATCCAAATGCGTTCTTTAACCCGTTTGCTAATGACACTGCTGCACCTGATGTCGCGGAATCATCAACAAACCATTTGAATCCTCAGAATCTGCACATTGTATACCAACATCAACCCTCTACACATCGATGGACAAAAGACCATCCTCTGGCTAATATTATTGGCAACCCGAATCAACCAGTAGTTACGAGACAACGTCTTCACACAGATGGTGAACATTGCATTTATGCACTCACTGTCTACCAATCTGAGCCTAAAAACATTAAAGACGCAATGACAAAAGACAACTGGATTGAATCCATGCAAGAATAACTCAACCAATTCAAACATCTTGAAGTATGGGAACTGGTTGAAAGACCAACAGGGGTCTACGTCATTGGTCTCAAATGGATTTGGAAAAACAAATTGGATGCTGAAGGGAACGTAATCCGAAACAAGTCACGTCTAGTTGCTAAGGGTTATCGTCAGGAAGAGGGAATAGACTTTGAAGAATCTTTTGCTCCAGTTGCTCGTCTTGAGGCTGTTCGGATATTTCTCACGTTCGCGGCTCATATGAATATGACGGTCTATCAGATGGATGTCAAAACTGCGTTTCTCAATGGACAACTTAAAGAAACGGTTTATGTCAGCCAACCAGATGGATTCGTTGATCCTGAGTTCCCGAACCACGTCTACAAATTGAACAAAGCTCTTTATGGTCTCAAACAAGCCCCTCGGGCATGGTACGATAAGCTATCATCTTTCCTCATTGCTAATAATTTCACCAAAGGCTCGGTTGACCCAACTCTTTTTATACAATATCACGGGGCACATATCTTAATTGTTCAAATTTATGTGGATGACATCATTTTTGGGTCTACACATAAAAAGTTTTCAATCGCTTTTGCAAAACTAATGAAGAAAAATTTTGAAATGTCCATGATGGGTGAACTTACATTCTTTCTAGGATTACAAGTTCATCAATCACCCCGTGGTATTTTCTTGAGTTAGTCCAAATATGCCCTTGAATTGTTAAACAAATTTGGAATGAAAACCTGTGATACTTATGCCACACCAATGACTCATACCAAGAAGCTAGACGCTGATTTACATGGGAAATTAGTGGACTACCAAATACCGAAGTATTATTGGGTCTCTCATGTATCTAACAGCTAGCAGGCCTGATATTGTCTTTGCCGTTTATCTATGCTCCCGTTATCAGTCGCGACCAACTGAAACCCACCTCTCTGAGGCTGAAAGAATCCTCTGATACATCAAGGGAACCATTAACTTGGGGATATGGTATCCGAAGGATTCTGTTTTTGAACTAATCGCTTTTTCAGACGCTGACCACGCAGGATGCTTAGACTCAAGGAAAAGTACTTCAGGAGCACTACAATTTCTTGGTGATAAACTGGTGTCTTGGCAATCAAAGAAGCATGATTGTACATCGCTGTCATCAACCGAAGCAGAATATGTAGCCATGTCCGCATGTTGTGCTCAAGTCATCTGGATGAGAACACAACTCAAAGACTATGGTTACATATTTGACAGAATCCCGATGTACTGCGACAATCGGAGTGCGATTGCGATCTCGTGCAACTCTGTTCAACACTCGAAATCAAAGCACATCGATCTACGCTATCATTTCATCAAGGACCACGTGGAACAGGGTACTGTTGAATTATACTTCGTGGGTACTGAATACCAATTGGCAGATCTTCTCACCAAAGCCTTGCCTCCCGCTAGGTTTAATGAGTTGATCCACCGGATTGGTATGAGGTGTTTGACTCAAGAGGAATTGGATGGCCTCCTAAAACAGTCTTAAAAACCTGTCAAACACCAAAATCTCTTTTGTAAATATTTTTCAAAAAAAATATATATATATATATAAAATCTTATAAAACAACAAAAATATTCTTCTAATCTACTTTTCTTTCAACATGACAAGTACATTTCTTCCGTCAACACTATAATCTTTCAAAATTCAGTATTTTTCCGATCAAGTGTTGAGGGGGAGAAAATTATCACTTAACTGTTTCAAAACATCTGTGTACTTTCATGTTATCATATCCCGGTTGTTTCTTTTATCAATGGTGGTAAACTTTTCTGGCTAAATGACACTCCTCGGACTAAAACTTATAACCTTTCATTATTTTCTTAAGTCAATGGGGAGTGTCGTCAAAGTTATTTCCTAAAATCTTTTGTTTGGTAACCAAAATGGAAGTTAAATGGCTTTGTATGAAAATGGAAAAGGTGGAGGGACCAAAACTGTCAAAAGATGAAAGTCATTTTTAATAAAAGTCCTCCACCTAACTTTTTCACTTCACATTTATTACTCTCATCTATATCATCCTACGCACAAAATTCATTCAAGATATCTGTGTTTTTTATCATCAAAGTGTAAGTGTTTTCACAATATTAACGTTAATACAAGCAAAGGTTTTGAATTTTAAGAAAATCCAACGGCTAAAACGTTAGATATGCGTGATTATGTGTTCTATGCATAAGCGTATGAACACACAATCATTGGTGTGTGTTTGTGGTTGAAAAGAATGTGTCAAAATGTGTCTTTAACTTTGAAAAACCATCCACCCAGAAACACGAATTGATGGTTTTTCAAAATTAGGGTTCCTGAGTCGAATTGGGTGTTTTCAAATGTGAAGGGTTTTGGTCAAAAAAGATTGTTGTGTTATGTTTATATGATGTTGAATTGATGATATCCAGGTTCTATAACAACCCAGAAACACTGATTTACTCAGAATTAGGAATTAGGGTTTAAAGTTCTAAAGTTTGGGTATTTTTGATTCATCACGAAATGGATGTTAAGACTTGGTTTATAGACTCTCACAATGTAACACCCCAACCCGACAAGGGTAGAAGTGTCACAGTCTGGTGTCATATCAGAGCATACAAGTAAAATTTTCAAGCGGAAGTCTTTAAATAATAACATACCAAGTCATAATAACAAAAGATTTACAAGGGAAATTACAAAATCCAAAATGTCTAATATAAATCTAAATTTCAAAACAATAGCCCGCCAAAATAAGTCCAACAGAAAGGTATCTATGGTTAGTCCACTCTAATGATCCAACTCTCAGCCCAAACAAAGCCCATCTTCAAACCTAAAACCTGCCGCAGGAAAAGAAATGCGGCTGAGCTTAAAAAGCCCAGTGAACAGATATAACAAAACGAACGCTAAATAAAATCTGAAGTGCAAAACGAAACGAAGGAAAACGGATAACAAAGTCAGGGCGAAATGAGAAATAATGAGTCAAAGAGAAATCCTGCAGAACACAATTATTACAAATATCTACAACGAACAGAAACGAGGAGAACGAAGCAAGGCAAGGCATCGATGACATATAAATCAGCACATACAAACCAGGCATACAAGGACTGAAACATAAGCAAACATAGCAGGCGTCGCATCCACACAACATATATGTCATACAATCAAATCAGGAAGTCAAAAGACATGCAAGCCAAACAGATATCTACAAGAAAGCGGAAGCAATTAATTAATAAGTGAGCATGGCAATCGCACAGATTAGAAGCCTTAGATGAAAACATAACAAGTATCATAACAGCGGAAGTACTAACAGCAGTCCAAAACATGGCAGTCACACATAACAAGTAGGAATACAGTATGAACACTATAATTAAAAGATTTAAAGACATAGCAGGGCAATTAAACAAGTTAACAAGCTAGACTTCATAATTTGAACCATCTACCACATCAAACCGTAGCATAAACAGAAATGCAAACATGGCAAGTCAACAACAAGCAGATAAGGGGACCACGGATAGTCATAGTCCACGAGATAAATCGAAAGAGGTACAAAGGATGAACGGATCAACAATTGATTTCACACCAGCACGGTTACCAGACAAAACAAAGGATCACATAACAGTAAGATAGCATATCATCAGATGACAACAGGTAAATCTTATATCGCATACATACATATCATACATAGTAATCAGTAGTCGTATAACCATGAATATCATAATCAATCCAATGACATATAATAACCCGGTACGTGAATGGAACCATAGTCTGAAGTAACGGAATGAAAGTGTGACAGATCAATGTAATGGAGTATCTATATCTTGGTAAAAGTGAATCATATAAGGGTATAGAGTAATGAACAAGTAATACAGATTATGGTGCGTTGGGGAATACGGAAGGTACAATATAGGTTTATCAAAAGTGTAAGGGTTATCAGAAATCTACCCGAGCCCAGAAACATATCATATCGTATCATATCATATCATAAGTAGCCATTGTATTCGGAGGGGTGACCTCGGAATACCATACATAATAGGAGGGGAGACCTTAGTAACAAATGGAGTAGCTAGCTCCCGGAATGTGAAGACGCGGATTGCACCCGACATCATTCACCATATATATCTCCAAACAGATCAAATCCCTCGAAACATATCATATCTAGGATGCATCCATACGCCCCCCAGTGGCCAAATCATATACATATAGTGAGCTCATAATCATATCATATCATAATGGGGGACGGTGTGTATCATCACTCGTACACACTGGAGTCATGCCATTGGTGCATCAATGACACGGTCAGGTTACCTTCCTGACTAGGAACACATATTTGGCTCGGGTATCAGACTGAAGGGTCAAAGCATAATCATATCATAAGGGTTCATATCAAAGTTCATATCAGAGTTCATATCAAAGTTCATATCGAAGGTTCATATCGAAGTTTCATATCAAAGGTTCATATCATAGGTTCATAATCAAAGGTGCATATCAAAGGTTCATAATCAGAAGGTTCATATCAGTGGTTCACATTAAACAGTTCACATAGGAGATTCAATCAAAGGGAACATAGCAAGGTTATAGGGAAGCCCTAATAAGAAGGCTCGGAGTAAAAGCATAACAGTCCAAAGCTAGAATCAAAGGATGAACACGAAACATGAGAAACCTCAAGAGGTAAGGTCAGAATATCTGTACCTTATACCGCAAACGAAAACACAACAGAAATACCAAGGTCGGAAGCAAACTCCATCTCCGGCGAATCTACACGAATTCATGACTGGTTTTATTAAAAACTTATTTAATTCAGATTACTTATTTTAGTCGGCTTTCCAGTTTTAGTAACTCTCCATATTTAGCAGGTTTCCAAAAATACCAGGTTTCCATTTTTAGAGAGTTTCCTTATTCAGCATATTTACACAACAAGCCCTTAAGTGTCCAATTTTTCATATTACACCCTCATTAACCTTATATATACGAAATACCCCCAAGTTTCCAGAATTTACAAACAAGCCCCTCTATTTTTAATAATTACATTTTGGTTTACAAATTTACCCGATTTACAAAATACACCCCTAAGTCACATATTTTACGAAAAAGGTCCTCATGTTACATTTTATACTAACACCCCCTGGTCCAAAGTATATTACAAAAATAGTCCACAAGTTTTATAATTTACGAAACAACCCCTTTTTATTTTGAAAACTCAATCGGTAATACAATAAAATCATCAAACCCTAACCCTAATTCCCCAAATAAAAAAACAATCATTATTCCATCATTATTTCATCATTAAGATCAGATCTAGACCATAACATAAACCCTAGGTCGATCGTTCCAATTTCGTTTATCCATTTATACGTTTTTTTTATAAAAACCCGATTATAAACAATAATTCGACAAGGCCATTTTAGACAATAACAATTCGAATGAACATTTTTCCAGTATCATATGGGTCGTATAGGTCTTAAATAAAATGGGTTTCACACCCAGAAAATTCGTACGAATTAGATTAGATTTTATACACGTTTTTATCCTCAAAAATTATTACGATTGATCCCAGCTATAACCACTCAAACAACCATTTTTCCAGACCTTTATGATGACTAAGACACCCATAAAAATTATGTACACCACCCAGAAAATTCATACAACCCGATCTATAGTTTTGCATACGTTTTAAGCATGTAACTCCCATTCGACTATTTAAACATGCATGATTCTTTTTTTTTATCATTTTATTTAGGTCATATATGATATAAATAGTATGAGAAAAATACCCAATCGATTTTAGGACGTGTGGATCAAGCGCATGAATTTCATACCTATCGGATGAAGAATCGACCAAAGAAAATCACCCCGATCGAACCAAGCCTCCAACAAACCAAAACCTATTTTTCCCAGCTACTCTTGATGATGAAGAACCCCAGAAAAATGCTAGATCCCTTCCAGAAATTCGTATGGAGTCGTGGTGAATTTTTGTGTGTGTTTTTGAATTGGTAAAAGGTAGGTTACAAATGAGAGAGTAAATGGGGTTAAATGAGAAATCATGGGATTAATGGGGATTGATTTTCGGCCAAAATAGGGGGGGGGGGAGTTAATGACTAATTTAATTTTCCTTAATTACAAAATGAGTTGGTTTTATTTTCAAGTTAATGTATATTGTAAATTTGTACATAATTAGGTCCAACTAACTTATATAACGTGTGATATATTATTTGTAGACATAATTGTGAGTTGGTTATCATTATTTTGCATAATTCATTTATGAGTTAAATGTTAAACATATCTAACGTGCTTGACATATTTTACGAATCCTACAATTATTAAGCTTGAGGGGCAAAATTGTCTTTTACACGTTACGATTTTTAGGGTTTTACAACTCTTCCCCTCTAAAAAGAAAATTTTCGTCCTCGAAAATTGGAATCGGCAGGGTACATAGAAACGCACAAGTTTAAGGCAGACATAGCAATCCATAGTCTCACACAGCTCATAACGATTTCGGTTTCCAAAACGTACAAAACATATACGTAACATATGTCGATGAGAATCTCACAAAGGGGTACAGAATTTCAACTGAACATGAGGAGTGACAAATAACGGTTATAAGTCTTAGTCCATTCACGTACCAACCCCAGGCATTTCCCAAAACGTCGTATGATTCCAATAAGTTCAAATTATATGATCTCGGTATTATCACGTTGATCAGGCGTCATAATACTTGCATCACATAACAAGCCCTTATTGTCACCATATTCTGTCCCGGGTCATGACAAACCACATAGCCAAAATCACACAAAACATATCACATACAAATAACAAGTAACATACCAAAGTAGACCAGATTCATATGCACAACATAAACTGCATCAAACAACTTACTATATCACAATGGAAGGATGCCACCAACTTGCATAAAACGGTTCCTCATGACTCATTACTGACGATCCAAAAGAAAAGCTGAGATGTTAACAAAATACCAAACGATAAAGCTTCACGATTCAAACCGAGTTCCGAACAAATCAAGAAAAACAATACCGATCAGAATCACTTAACAGGATATCAAACCGCCTCAAAACGCATGACAAACGAATATGAGTAACACCAGTCGCGCCCAAATCATATGAAGTAGATGAACCTTCTTAGCCACCGGTTGAATCTTGTCTCCGTCTCTTGCGTCTTTGGTTGGTCCGTCCAGCTTCCTTCAGCAGCATCCTGATGCCTCCAGCAGTACGGCAGTCGGGTGTGGCTCCTGCTTCACGAGCCTCTCCAGCTCAGAGACTGTTGCAACGACGCAGGTTCGGCACCATCATCTTCGGCTCCACGGGTAGTCTCCATCTAATGATCGACAAACGGATGTGCGAAGACAAAATAATAAAATCAAATGTGAAGAGAAGAGACCAAAACAGTGAAGACAAAAGATTATAGAAGTCAAAACTGAACGACAATCAAAAGGAATCGGAATAGATCATAACAGACGGAAGCCTAGTGTCTACCCAAGTCCTCACAGGTCAATCCTAAGGTCAACAAGACGAAACCTGGGCTCTGATACCATAATTGTAACACCCCAACCCGACAAGGGTAGAAGTGTCACAGTCTGGTGTCATATCAGAGCATACAAGTAAAATTTTCAAGCGGAAGTCTTTAAATAATAACATACCAAGTCATAATAACAAAAGATTTACAAGGGAAATTACAAAATCCAAAATGTCTAATATAAATCTAAATTTCAAAACAATAGCCCGCCAAAATAAGTCCAACAGAAAGGTATCTATGGTTAGTCCACTCTAATGATCCAACTCTCAGCCCAAACAAAGCCCATCTTCAAACCTAAAACCTGCCGCAGGAAAAGAAATGCGGCTGAGCTTAAAAAGCCCAGTGAACAGATATAACAAAACGAACGCTAAATAAAATCTGAAGTGCAAAACGAAACGAAGGAAAACGGATAACAAAGTCACGGCGAAATGAGAAATAATGAGTCAAAGAGAAATCCTGCAGAACACAATTATTACAAATATCTACAACGAACAGAAACGAGGAGAACGAAGCAAGGCAAGGCATCGATGACATATAAATCAGCACATACAAACCAGGCATACAAGGACTGAAACATAAGTAAACATAGCAGGCGTCGCATCCACACAACATATATGTCATACAATCAAATCAGGAAGTCAAAAGACATGAAAGCCAAACAGATATCTACAAGAAAGCGGAAGCAATTAATTAATAAGTGAGCATGGCAATCGCACAGATTAGAAGCCTTAGATGAAAACATAACAAGTATCATAACAGCGGAAGTACTAACAGCAGTCCAAAACATGGCAGTCACACATAACAAGTAGGAATACAATATGAACACTATAATTAAAAGAATTAAAGACATAGCAGGGCAATTAAACAAGTTAACAAGCTAGACTTCATAAGTTGAACCATCTACCACATCAAACCGTAGCATAAACAGAAATGCAAACATGGCAAGTCAACAACAAGCAGATAAGGGGACCACGGATAGTCATAGTCCACGAGATAAATCGAAAGAGGTACAAAGGATGAACGGATCAACAATTGATTTCACACAAGCACGGTTACCAGACAAAACAAAGGATCACATAACAGTAAGATAGCATATCATCAGATGACAACAGGTAAATCTTATATCGCATACATACATATCATACATAGTAATCAGTAGTCGTATAACCATGAATACCATAATCAATCCAATGACATATAATAACCCGGTACGTGAATGGAACCATAGTCTGAAGTAACGGAATGAAAGTGTGACAGATCAATGTAATGGAGTATCTATATCTTGGTAAAAGTGAATCATATAAGGGTATAGAGTAATGAACAAGTAATACAGATTATGGTGCGTTGGGGAATACGGAAGGTACAATATAGGTTTATCAAAAGTGTAAGGGTTATCAGAAATCTACCCGAGCCCAGAAACATATCATATCGTATCGTATCATATCATAAGTAGCCATTGTATTCGGAGGGGTGACCTCGGAATACCATACATAATAGGAGGGGAGACCTTAGTAACAAATGGAGTAGCTAGCTCCCGGAATGTGAAGACGCGGATTGCACCCGACATCATTCACCATATATATCTCCAAACAGATCAAATCCCTCGAAACATATCATATCTAGGATGCATCCATACGCCCCCCAGTGGCCAAATCATATACATATAGTGAGCTCATAATCATATCATATCATAATGGGGGACGGTGTGTATCATCACTCGTACACACTGGAGTCATGTCATTGGTGCATCAATGACACGGTCAGGTTACCTTCCTGACTAGGAACACATATTTGGCTCGGGTATCAGACTGAAGGGTCAAAGCATAATCATATCATAAGGGTTCATATCAAAGTTCATATCAGAGTTCATATCAAAGTTCATATCGAAGGTTCATATCGAAGTTTCATATCAAAGGTTCATATCATAGGTTCATAATCAAAGGTGCATATCAAAGGTTCATAATCAGAAGGTTCATATCAGTGGTTCACATTAAACATTTCACATAGGAGATTCAATCAAAGGGAACATAGCAAGGTTATAGGGAAGCCCTAATAAGAAGGCTCGGAGTAAAAGCATAACAGTCCAAAGCTAGAATCAAAGGATGAACACGAAACATGAGAAACCTCAAGAGGTAAGGTCAGAATATCTGTACCTTATACCGCAAACGAAAACACAACAGAAATACCAAGGTCGGAAGCAAACTCCATCTCCGGCGAATATACACGAATTCATGACTGGTTTTATTGAAAACTTATTTAATTCAGATTACTTATTTTAGTCGGCTTTCCAGTTTTAGTAACTCTCCATATTTAGCAGGTTTCCAAAAATAGCAGGTTTCCATTTTTAGAGAGTTTCCTTATTCAGCATATTTACACAACAAGCCCTTAAGTGTCCAATTTTTCATATTACACCCTCATTAACCTTATTTATACGAAATACCCCCAAGTTTACAGAATTTACAAACAAGCCCCTCTATTTTTAATAATTACATTTCGGTTTACAAATTTACCCGATTTACAAAATACACCCCTAAGTCACATATTTTACGAAAAAGGTCCTCATGTTACATTTTATACTAACACCCCCTGGTCCAAAGTATATTACAAAAATAGTCCACAAGTTTTATAATTTACGAAACAACCCCTTTTTATTTTGAAAACTCAATCGGTAATACAATAAAATCATCAAACCCTAACCCTAATTCCCCAAATAAAAAAACAATCATTATTCCATCATTATTTCATCATTAAGATTAGATCTAGACCATAACATAAACCCTAGGTCGATCGTTCCAATTTCGTTTATCCATTTATACGTTTTTTTTTATAAAAACCCGATTATAAACAATAATTCGACAAGGCCATTTTAGACAATAACAATTCGAATGAACATTTTTCCAGTATCATATGGGTCGTATAGGTCTTAAATAAAATGGGTTTCACACCCAGAAAATTCGTACGAATTAGATTAGATTTTATACACATTTTTATCCTCAAAAATTATTACGATTGATCCCAGCTATAACCACTCAAACAACCATTTTTCCAGACCTTTATGATGACTAAGACACCCATAAAAATTATGTACACCACCCAGAAAATTCATACAACCCGATCTATAGTTTTGCATACGTTTTAAGCATGTAACTCCCATTCGACTATTTAAACATGCATGATTCTTTTTTTTATCATTTTATTTAGGTCATATATGATATAAATAGTATGAGAAAAATACCCAATCGATTTTAGGACGTGTGGATCAAGCGCATGAATTTCATACCTATCGGATGAAGAATCGACCAAAGAAAATCACCCCGATCGAACCAAGACTCCAACAAACCAAAACCTATTTTTCCCAGCTACTCTTGATGATGAAAAACCCCAGAAAAATGCTAGATCCCTTCCAGAAATTCGTATGGAGTCGTGGTGAATTTTTGTGTGTGTTTTTGAATTGGTAAAAGGTAGGTTACAAATGAGAGAGTAAATGGGGTTAAATGAGAAATCATGGGATTAATGGGGATTGATTTTCAGCCAAAATAGGGGGGGGGGAGTTAATGACTAATTTAATTTTCCTTAATTACAAAATGAGTTGGTTTTATTTTCAAGTTAATGTATATTGTAAACTTTGTACATAATTAGGTCCAACTAACTTATATAACGTGTGATATATTATTTGTAGACATAATTGTGAGTTGGTTATCATTATTTTGCATAATTCATTTGTGAGTTAAATGTTAAACATATCTAACGAGCTTGACATATTTTACGAATCCTACAATTATTAAGCTTGAGGGGCAAAATTGTCTTTTACACGTTACGATTTTTAGGGTTTTACACACAACACCTTAGAACTACCAGTAAAAGTTTGGTGCAATTTCCATGGTTAGAAATCTTATGCATAATTCATAACCCTTAGGGTTTTGACCTACGCGTATGACTTTCTACGCGTAAATGTTTAACAAGCTTTCATGCCATGATTTGAGTTTAGATTGAATATATGTGTTAAGATTGATGTTATGATGTTTTATTTCAGGCTTGCTACTCGTAAAACTCAGAATCAAGGTCATTGAATCTCTACGCATAAGGATCACCTTACGCGTAGAAGGTTATGCGTAAGAGTAATCTTACGCGTAGCGTCTACGCATAAGGTTCTACAATAGTACTACGCGTATCCTGTGAAGGATATGCATAAACAGTGACCTCTACGCATAAGGTCTACTCTTACGAGTGAACCTTACGCGTAAGGTTCCTCTACGCCTACGCGTAAGCTCTACGCATAAGGCCCCCTTTTTCCTACGTGTAACATTTCTTACGCGTAAGATTAGGATCCTACGCATAAGCTTTCAACTACGCGTATACCACTCCTGTTTACGCGTAACTTTATCATTTCTACGCTTAAGCCTGGATTGACCTTCATTATGAATTGTTACGTGTACAAACTTGTTAATAAACTAATCATATCGTCACGAAACCAATAATGTCACTAATAAACTTAAACGTTTGATATGTTGTGAACAATAAGTGATAACATAAACTTTCAAAACTTAAAGTTAACTAACTCACGAAACATTTCACGACGTCATTGGACTATTGGACAAACAAGTGACTTAGGACTCGTAACAATCATTGACATTGTACATTCATTAACTAGACAATAAGACCTTCTGTTGACTAACATTATGTCTTTCGATATGTTGGTTCTTTTGGCTAATGTTATTTCAGATCACGACATGGCTGCTCAAATGAATGTGGATGCACCTGAGGTTCTCACTATTGCTGATATCTTCCCAAATGGCTATCCGAGAAAGATTGGAAAGAATAACCTTAGGGTTGACTTTGAAACCCTCACATGCTCAGAATCTTCTTGTCTTATTGCTGTGGATATTCTAAGGAATCATCCATACCAGAACATGCTCTCACACTCTACTACAGTACCGGAAATCTACATTCAGCAATTCTGGAATTCAATGCAGAGGATCACAGGTCAAAGTGATGTGACAGTGACTCTTAATCACAAACAAGTCACCATCACTCCTGCAGACTTACGGGCTGTTCTCATCATTCCAGACATCGCTCCAACCGACTTCTTTGCTACACCCACTGAAGAGACAGTTCTGCAATTTCTTCTTGACATTGGCTATGATGAAGCTTCAGGGATTATTACTAAGCATTCTCACGTGGAGCTTAAGAACATTCCTCAACCATGGAGAACCCTCTATATCATCGTTACCAAGTCTGTTTCTGGTCGTGACAGTGGTTATGAGCATCCTAAGCTCATGGAACTGCAAATCTTCTAGTCTCTGATCAATAAGAAGGACATCGAAATCGAAGCACTAATATGGGAAGACATGATGCTGTTTCACAAGAAGCTTGGCTCAAAGATTCCCTATGTCAGATACACAAAGCTTTTGATCCAGAGAGCACTTGGGCTTAATCCTGATATCCCCAAGAGGCTCAATGACCCCGACAATCATGACTTGTTGTCCGAACCTATCCTTTCTATCAGAATCAAGGAATCGACAACTAAGAAGCAGGGTGCCGTGCTGCCTGATCACCATCTATCTAAAGAACTCAAGAAGCTTGAAACGTATAAAAGGTATCTAGTAGCAGTAAAAGAAGGCAAAGTTGGTCATCTTGATGAAAAACCTTCAGGAACTCCTACTCGGAGAACCAGAAGAGGAAGTGCTGGAAGTGCAGTAAGTTCTGAAAGTCAAAGGAAGTTTCCCAAAAGGAATCCTCCTCGCAAAAGGATTGTTCCCGTAAAGGAAGCTGAACCTATTCCCACACCTGAACCGCAAAGAAAGCTTATGGACGAAAGCTCTGAAGGTACTGAATCAGAAGAAGAGATTACATACTATGAAACTGCAAAGGATGACACTCCATTAGTACCGAAACCTCCTAGTCCTCCAGCTGAACATGGCAAAGGGAAGACTCCAGTGCTTGTGCCGTATGATCAAAGCTCAAGCTCAGAAAGTGATGAAGAGCAACTGGATAAATCATACAGGAAGAAGTTTAAATTCGTCAGACACCTTCAAAAAGCTGAAGAATTTGCAAAAGACCAAATGGGTGGCCCCGGAGGATCAAGTGGTGCTGCCCACTCTTCACCAGATCCTGATGCGGTTAATCGACCCGATAAGGGATCTGGTGCCACCACTCTTATGCAACAACAAAAGCTTGTGGAGGATACTATTGAATATGAGTTTGAGAAATCTGAAACTGAGAAGTCTGAGAAAGATAAAGATGCCGATTATGACAAGTTGCTTCTGGAAAGTCCTACACGCTCACAGAAGGAAACTTCTAAACCGCCCAAGGACCCCGAGTCTCCTCATGTCTCTTCCTCATAAGATTCATCATCTCACTCCTCACCACCACCATCAAAGAGATCAACCAAATCATCATCCAAATCAGTGAAGAAACCACCTCGTTCTTGGATTTCTCACACTCATAAACGAATTATGAATGCTGTCAAACAAGTCAGAAAGAAAGACGTGCTCAACAAGAAGTTAAGTTTCTTTGCTGATCACATACAGCATCTGTATGACCAGAATGAAAAGATGAAAGGAGAAAGGAAGTTTATTCAGGAATTCATGAAAAATCATCGTCAAGAGGAACTGAACAGCATGATTGAAGGCTACACTCAAAAGTACCTTCAGGATATCACCACAAAGGATTTAGAGAAGACGGCAAGAGAATATACTCACAAGTTTCTTCTCGACACTGTCCCCGGTGTGACAAGAGAAGTATTTTCCAGACAACTCACTCCAAACATCGTCGCATTGGTTAAACATATAATGGCCAAAGAAGCTGATCTTTCTGAATCTGAGTTACTCGCTAAACTAGTGATGCAAATGTCAAAGCGATCTGGAACGTTTACTTCGGATGAAGCTAAATTTTTCGAAGGTCTCCTTGACTTTCAACTCAGATCTTCATGCAAGGAGTCAGCCGATCAACCCAAACGGCCAAGAGATGACGATGATGCAGACAAGGACTCTGCACCTAAACATCAGAAGCAGTCTGGTGAATCTTTGTCTATGCAACACCCTCCTCAACGAAATCCTGTTCAACAAAGGTCCCCTCCTCATTCTTCTACAAATAAACCTCAGGACGATTCCGAGTTACCACCCCTGACTCAGAAAACCGGTGATCACTTTGAGTATACGGGTGGTGACGATGAAGAGGTCCTTGAGCCCCTACAACAACCCACCTCTCCAAAACAAGTTCAGAAACCAGAATCATCATCTACGCCTTCGAAAAAGAAGAAGAAGAAGGCACCCATGGTTGACGTCGTATCATGGCTAGATGCGATAAAACTGAAGAATTTGAATGGTTCTCTACTCTTGTTAACAACACTCCCTACCCTGAAGAAGGTCAGGATTTGGTAGACGGTAATACATTGGAGCATGCAAAACTCTTGCAAGAAAAGTTCCATGTGAAGAAGATGACGAAATCCGAGTTGAAGCGAATCAAGAATGAAGCATTTCAACTGTTAAAAGACAGCTCCAAAAGTGCCATCGAGGTCGAATATCACCTCGAGAACATTGCTCGAGCCATGTCTAACAACATGGATTGGCTCAACCCAGAAGCAAACGTCGACTTCACTAAACGGGACAACCCTCCATATTAAACCGACTGGTCAAAACCTCTACGAACAATTGGCCAACCAGCTGAACCTAGAATTACATTCAGATATTTCTTCAACAAATACCTGGAATTTCTTCTACATGGTGGCGATGGATCAAGGAAATACGTTACATCTTTGACACTTCCATTTCCTGCAGCCATATACTCAAACTGCATAGCCATTGAGGAACGTGCCAATCACTTGTGTTCCGACAAAGTGGAAGCATACGACCGCGATGCAATGTACGGGATTCATCATTGGCCGGAACGCCGAAGAATCTACTACAGAAGCTGTCAGGTTCAGAAGTCTCAACATGCAGTGTTAAGTACTAAGGATATCGTTGCCATCAAACATGTTGTTCTGTCATCTAAGTGGGACTACACCTTCCTTAAGAATATCGTGGTCAAACGACAAGATGAAAGGGACTATGCTTTCTCTGAAGCTGACTTTGAGAATTTGTCTATCAACGACATTGAAGACATGTACCTTGCTAAAGTACAAGGTCGCATGAGATAATTTTCAACCGAAGTACAACGTGAATTCATCAAGTCATTGCTCATCTTCATCAGACGCATAGTCATCAAAGAACGTGTTGAAGATCTTCAGCTGGCAGTTGAATCTTATCAGACCCGTGTCAACTTCACACCACCTCAGCTAGATCTTCCCGACATCAACCAGCTCTCACAATATACACTCATCAGCAAACCATTCGGCGTCGTTTACCATAGTGAACTACAAAGAAACTGCTTAATGGCGTGTAGTAAACTTCACAAGTTTGGGGATCACACTTTGAAGATGGTTAGGGACGGATTGGCCTATAGGTTGAAGGACATACGTCAAAAGATTGGGTCTCCTAAGCGATGGAATTCTCAGGATCGCAGGGATGTGAGGAGGATCATCAGAATGATTGATGAAAGGTTGTATAGAAGGGATCAGTTCAGAAGATAGGAAAGCTATGTTGGTGGTCGACCCAGGATTAACATCACCGGCTTTCAACGCCCGATTCACACTCCTGGTGACATCTCTGGACTTCCTGGTACCCCTTGAATTGTTTCTTTCATTATAAATTTGGATGTGTGATTAAATATGTCTATGGCTTGTGCACACATAACAGTGTACAACCCGTAATTGTCAAGAAAGGACCCTGTGGTACGCTTCAGTGCCACAATCCTTATAAAAGGAGCGAAAGCTTCTTACTTTTGAGTAAAACCTATCAAACCTTTCACTTTTCAAGGTTTTGCTCAAAAGGACAAGTACTTCCCCGTATGATTTTCAAAACCTCAACCGTTTATATCACTAGTTGAGGGGGAGTATTTGAATTAAAACTTTGTTCACAAATTTTTCATAGTGGTCACTCTTCCCGCAACACTCGAAATGGTCATATTTATTCTCAACCGTTCAAAAATAACATTTAATATGCCATTTTTGAGGGGGAGAAAATTATGTGATAAGAAATATGTTGTGTAAATGCAAATGAATCTTTGTGTAATAGACTTAACCTACGAATTGACGGTACTAAACTGTTAGTAACTCAAAAAGACTTGTCCTGGACGGGTAATAATTTCAAGCTAGTTCGCTAGTAATGTAAACGTGTCTCGCAAAGGACTTGTCCGAGTAGAATGTACCATTCGAGAAACTCTTGGTAGACATGAACTCTGACGGGTTTGACAACCTTTCGAGGTTTGTCTACACCTTCAAGGTAGTTATTAGAGCTAGTTGTCACCTAAAAGCTGACAATGTAACTCTGTAACTATGCAATGTAACCGTGTCTCGCGGGGGATTGTCTATCTTGAGTGGATCAACTCAAAAAGTGCGCGCTCTTTCCTCACTGTGCAAATTTCCGTCAAAACTCTAAAGCACCTGTGGAGGGGGAGTATTTATGCTAAAAGATAAAACTCTAACAGTGGTTCAAACATGTTTTTCATTTACAAACCCTTTGAGAGATTCTTCACAACAGTTGGTTTAATGGCAACATAGGTTAGTCATGGAGTTATAAGGTGACTAAGGTTAGGAATAACCGTCCTATGATCCGCCAGAGCCGGAGGGATCTACCCAAGGACATCACAAATAGTTAGTACTTAGAAGTCCTTAGGTACGATTATAAAAAGGAGAAAATGAGAATCGGAGAAAGAAGGAGTTGAAGAATTAAAAAGAAATGCAAAGAAAAGGGTGAAAAGAAATAGCCCTCCAAATTATTCAACTTAGGGCAGACACCGGGTTCAATTCATATGCTACTGGTTGTCACTTAGTGACACCGGTATTGAAGATTAAAAGTCGTCATGGACCCAGTGACGCATGCACTAAACCTTCTTAGCCACTCAAGTTTCTCTCATCAGAAGCTTGTTTCATTCTCACAGGGAACCATACGTAATCTATTGGCTTTCTCTTAGAGATCGCTGGTATTGAAGAAGGAGACCCTTTCCCTAGTCTCCGCTCAGGAAAACCAAAACGCACTATTGAGTCTAGAGCCATGAGATTCATCAAAAGATCTCTTAGGTACACTTGACATTTCATCACTTGATGTTCAACAATAATAACATCAGTGGTACATTATCGAGTCCTTCACAGATCTTAGCAATCTGTCGAGAACATTTATGAGAGGTTCACATCTGTGATCCTCAGTGATTGAATGGAAACTCCTGCCAGGGTCAACATCAAACAGCCCTGACAGCAGGTCACTTTGGTAACTCCCCGTGGATTACGCTTAGTGTGTCTCAAACGATCTACAGTCGTGAGGTGATGCTTCGGTGTACCTCAGCGACTCATCTGAACTGTAGATGTACTTCGGTACATCGCGTTATCTCACTTGTGGGACTCCAGTTCAGGAACGGCCTTTGTAAGAATTAGAGTTGTGTTTTCACACTATGCTGTTAACACTCTCGAAGTTCAAATTTGTGAGTGCCGGAATCTGCTTATTACTAACCGTTTGAAATGTTTTCTTCTTATGGAAGCTCCGGAGCGGGATGATCGTGCTGATTCTTCTCATGCTCACGCCAACATCATCACTAATGGAAGTTCTATCCAAAAGCAACACAACAGTCAGAATGATTCTTCAACATATCAAAGAATCTACAAAGTTAAAGACTTAAAGAACTTCATCAGTACTGAATTCCAACGTCAAAGAGCGTGTGAGCATGTTGAAGAATGACGTGGAGACACTGTAGCAGCGAAGCAGACCTGAGGCAGACTTGATGCAGACAACAACATACTATCACTTTCATCACAAAGAACAATGATCAAAGAACAAAGTTAAAGATGACGTCAAAGCATAACCGTTCAAAGAAGACAATTTCTCTACACTGGGGAGATTATTCGAATCAAGGCAATTCTTCTCACAAGAAAGAAGAATGTCAGAAGACGTTAGAGCTACTATTACATCAACGCCTTCACCGTTCATCACCAACACTTGAGGGGGAGATTGTTGGAATCACTCCTAAACTATAATTCAAGTGTTAGTTATTCTTATGTAATAGGTAGCTTATTATGGCCTTTATGTTTGTTATTAGCCTTAAGCTTGTGTAGAAGGCCCATGAGCTTAGGCCCGTGTCCATTAAAGAAAGGATGGAAACTAGGAGTGTTGCCCTAGCTTTCCTCCTATAAATACCTTATGTAAACCCTCACTTGAGGGTTGGTTGTTCAAGTTATTTCTCTCATTACACATCTACGCCTAACCGTATTATTATCTTGTGTGTGTGTGTGTTTTACTTGTTCAATCGCCTTATCTCTTTCTATATTACTTGTGTTTGTAAAACTAGTGACCTAACAGCGGTGGTGATTGGCGGCGGCGCGGTGGTTGTGTAGCGGTGGTGATGTAGAAGGTCAGATGGAGATGGTGAGTGAGAGGAATCAGGACTGTGTGTGTTGGACTGAGTGTATGTGTTTGGATATTGAGTGAGAGGAACCAGCTACTCCTATTTTTTTACATTGTTTATAAATTTACCATGAAGTTTGAGATGTTTACAAAATCTACCCTGTAACTTTTTTTCTCACTTTTCTATCTAATTACACTTTTCTCTTGAACCGGACTCTATATATATATATATATATATATATATATATATATATATATATATATATATATTGCTAAAACGTACAAAATAAGTTTAATAAAAGTATTTATATACTTTAGGCTAGGGCTGTAAACGAACTGAACGTTCAGTGAACATTTCATGAACTGTTCGGTAAAAAGTTCGTTTATGTTCGTTTATTTATTAAATGAACGAACATGAACAATACTTTACGTTCGTTTAGTTAAATGAACGAACATGAATAAAAGTCGTGACCGTTCATTTATGTTCGTGAACGTTCGATTATGTGTTCGTTAACATTCGTTTATATTTATTTATTTATGTTTGTATCTCATATATTTTAATTATATAATTTTAAAATTTGTTTGTTTAAACAAAACAACACTTATAAAACAACATTTTATACATAATTTAATTAAGTTTATGTTTGTTTGTCTATGTTCACAATGTTCTATCGTTTATGTTCGTTTAACGTTCATAAAGTATCTTAATGAACGAACATGAACAACTCAGTTTCTTAATAAACGAACATGAACAAGAAAATTCGTCCGTTTAAATGTTTGTGTCCGTTTATTTGTCCGGTTAAAATTAAACGAACGAACATGAACAAGGCTCCGTTCGTGTTCGTCCGGTTCGTTTACAGCCCTACTTTAGGCAGTGTACACTTTTATAAAGTTACTAAACGTTAAAGTTTAGGGGCCGTTTAGTTTATGAAATTTTTTCCATTTCTTCATGAAAATTTTCATATGAAAAGGGAAAATTTGAAAATCCATTTAGTTACACTTTTTTCCAACAATTTTCAAAAAATGTGAAATTCCTATTCTCTAAATTTTATCTACCAATTTGAAAAGCTCATTTTACTCTTTTCACTTTTTTCATTTCGTACTTTTTATACGTCATTTTTAATACATTTTCATCTATTTTTTTTACGTTTTCATCCGTTTTTATATGTTTACTTACGTGGCCGTCTGTTTTCTTACGTTTTTTTCCATTTTTTATGCTTTTTTTCCTTTCTTACGTTTTCGTCCGGTTTCTTACGTTTTTGCCGTTTTTTACGTTTTCGGCCGTTTTTTTACGTTTTCGTCCATTATTTTACGTTTTTGTCTGACTTTTTTTACGTTTTAGTTCGTCTTTTGCGTTTTTGTCCCTTTTTTTACGTTTCCGTCTGTTTTTTTACATTTTTGTCTCTTTTTTTACGTTTTCATATGTTTTTTTACGTTTTCGTATTTTTTTTACGTTTTCATATGTTTTTTTACATTTTCGTCTGTCTATTTACGTTTTCGTCTGTTTTTTATGTCTTCGTCTGTTTTTTTACGTTTTCGTCTGTTTTCTTACGTTTTCGTCCATTTTTTTTACATTTTCATCCTTTGTTTTACGTTATCGTCCATTTTTTACGTTTTCATCTGTTTTCATATGATTTCGTATTTTTGTACATTTCTGTACAATATTATACGTTTTCTTACATTATCTTACGTAAAAAATAGACGAGAATTTAAGAAAACGTTAAAAAATGGACGAAAACGTAAAAAACATAGTAAAACGTACAAACAGACGAAAACGTAAAAAAATGACGAAAACATAAAAAACGGAAGAAAACTGTAACATATTGGATTTCACAAACACACTAAACCATAAGATCAAATAGGCGTATAATGAGTTCTAGAGAGAGAAAGTTAGAGGTTTAGGGAACTTTAGTGAGAGAAAGAAAAGTCTTATTATGAGCTCCAACTCTCTACCTTGGGAGGGAGAGAGTATTTGTAGTCATTCCATAAAACGCCACCTATCGGGCTGTGGATCAGGCATACAGTCGGTAAAGACCCGTCCGTCCTCCACAGTGTTACTTAGCTAAATACTACTTAACAGTAAATAACTACGACTACGAGCTTTCTAACGGATATATATACTTGAGGTGACCAACACTTTAATACCTGGATTTTCTAAATCCTAACAATCTCCCCCTAAGGGAGGTCACCTCAAACACACATTACAATTACATAGAATACAAACAGATGTTGAAATTGTTCTTGGATTCTTGTTCATGTTCTTTGTTCTGTAGCTCGTAGTCTTTGATACTTTATTATAGCATGTTTGAATAATCTGAGTGGAGGTCTTTAACTGATCCACGTGATACAGAGTTTTGAGCCAGCTTTGAGATCATCAGCCACAGTAACTCTCTGACTCATCCATTGTGGTGTTGTGACATTTGGACCGACATGCTCACATTCTGGATCATGATATATTCTTATCAGAGTAGCGGAAGCTTTTCGTTGATTCATGATATTGGCAGCAGCATAGCAGAAGCATGGATTGAAAATATCAGAGTCATTGATGCACTAATCATGATTTCTTTAGAAGTGAATGCGTAGTGTGAGCATGCGGCTATGGATTGACCGCTTCATTATGATCAGCTGCAAACGTAGGGCGTACCTGCATGAAACATTTAGCAATAAAGCGCACGAAAGTGTCTTTGATCACTTTCGTTGAATTGAGGTACACAGCCCACGGTTCCCCGTTGATCAGTACAAGTACTGCCTGTGATCAGGTATAATTTCGAAGAATTTCCTTGACAGGGTTTCGCAGCTGCTCTAGTTGTTCTCAAAACGGAACGTCTCAAAGAAGACAACACGGAGTGGGTGAACCAGCGAATAGAGATTCACTGATTGATGAAAAAAGATTTGAAAAACAATCGTGTATCGCACAATAGAAATTGTTTTTGCAATACAACGAAGGTTTTAATGAAAATCAATTATCAATCATAAACACCATTTGATTTGAAATATTCGTACACTGTCGAAGTGCTAAAGAAAAGAGTTTTTAAGCACAAAGACCGGTTTTTCAAAGGTATCCGTCAATCCATAACCTGAACCAGGATTGATTCAAAAGATTGAATTGCCCCATTGTTTCTGTTTAGTTGTCACATGGTTGATCTATTGAATAGATCTCACATGCCACCTACCAGGAGCTTGTTTGATGTTGGCTCCAGAAGGCTTTCCATCTTCATTGTGAATATTTTTACATATCACTCGGATGTTCTGGCAATACCACAAGGATAATACGTAGGACTCAAGATATAATCTCTCTTTCCACATTGTGTGAAACATAGAGTCTTCATTGAAAGTGTCCTAATGAGATTTATAGATGATCTCGTGGCTCTAGCCTCAATTTGTGCACATTTGGATCCTATATCGGAGACTAGGGAGAGGGTCTCCTTCTTCAATATCAACAGTCTCTAAAAGAAAGTAGATAGATAATGTCGGTTCCCCGTGAGAATGAAACAAGTCCTTTTAAGAGGAACTTGAGTGGTTTGGGAAGTTGAAGTGCAGTGCGTCACTGGGTCCATGACGTCTTGTCTTCAATACCGATGTTACCTTGGTAACCACCAGTAGCATATGAATTGAACCCGGTATCTGCCCTAAGGTTGAATAATTGGAGGGCTATTTGTTTTCACCCTTTTCTCATTCAATTCTTTTTCATTCTTCAACCCCTTCAGTGCTTATAGAGACTTCATAGCTAGAACCTTGTTGGGTTTATTCCAGTACTAGCTCAGTCTCAGTCCGCACTCTTCCCATATCTCATTTTTCTCCTTTTTTTTTTTTTTTTTTTTTTCAATATACCTAAGGACTTCTACACTATCTAGTGGATTGTCCCTAGGTAGATCCCTCCGGTTCTGGCGGATCATGGGAACAAATACCTAACCTTATCATCCTTATATCACCATACATAAAGTAAAGTTGGTCGGTCTATTTGGTATTGTTCATCTGCCATTGGAACCAATTGAAAACCATTTGAAAATCAATCCAGATACTTATGATATATTATCAAAGCATTTTGTACCTGAATTGTTTTTGATATTTTTAGAACAAGAGCTCCCCCTCAACATGTGTATCAAATGTTTGAAATCGTTTTGCACACGGAGGCAAGAGAAAGAATTAACTTCTTTGATTACCATTTTCTAAATAATATCAACATCACTTCCCTAATCAAATCAAGTAGATAAAGCATTTTGGGGAAGGATGAGGTTTTCATAAGCTTGCTCCCCCTCAATATGTGCCTTGAGGTATAAAAGAGTTTTGCACATACAAGAGGGAACCTGCACATTGATCACGTTTCAAATCTTTGTGGTTTAAGATAGATGCTCTCCCTCAACATGTGCATGGAAAATTTGAAATCGTTTGGCACATGTGGGAAGGAGAGCTTGTACATCATTATAAAACCATTTACCGAATTATCAGATTAAATCCAATTTAAATCACACATTCTCCCCCGATCACAATTATCAAATCATTTGAGATTTGTGATCTCTGTAGATTTAAATTGATTTTGAAAGCTTTTAAGGAGAATTGTGACTTGATTATGAAAGCGTTTTATCTGATAAGGATCGGATTTTAAGACTTTAAACTCCATTGAATAAACATGCATGATTATCTTTTGAAAACAATTGTATGACAAATAACTTTTTGATTTAATTGAAATCATTCTCCCCCTCAATCAATGACATAAGTTGTTGATTGAGAGATAGATATTTTGACAAACTTTTAAGTCCAGATGATTATCAAAAATAGAGTCCGAGTTATTTTTCAAAACAACTAGTTTTCAGTAGATAGTAAGGATTGGTTTAAAGAATCAGAGCTATAAATTTGAAAACCAAGATAAAGTATGGCTCTGTTCTATCTTTGAAAAGCGGGTTACTGCCTGAAATGACAATAAACCATTGTTTCTCTTTCTCCCAAAAATATATTTTGATTTTTTGCTTTTTTTTTATTTTTTTTTTAATAAAAATTCGAACAACATCTAAAGTCCCGTGTCATTCTTTGAATGACAACAACAAGACCGTAGATATTATCGAATCGAGAGAAACATGACAAAATGACAATATTTTTTGAAGATTTTTCGAATTTTTCAAATTTTTATGGATTTTTAAAGTTTTATATTTTTCTATTTGATTTTTTTAAGGTTTTATAATTTTGTATTTTGTTTTTCGAAAAAATATTTACAGGGGATAGATGAAGGAAACCTTTTACTCCTCTTCTTCCTATTGAAGACGTTTGAGTGTTTCTGGTTGTAGGCTCTTAAGACCCAGTCGTGGAAGAATAAACTCAAAACGTTCTCTAGGAAGAGCTTTGGTGAAGATGTTTGCTAACTGGTATTCAGTCCTCACAAAGTAAAGTTCCACCACACCATTTTCAACTTGCTCCCTGATGAAATGATGTCGAATGTCGATGTGCTTTGCTCTTGAGTGTTGTACGTTGTTGCATGAGAGAGCAATAGCACTTTTATTATCACAGTACAGAGGGATTTTATTGAATTCAAAGCCATAGTCAGATAATTGGGATCTCATCCATAGGATTTGAGCACAACAAGATGACATGGCTATGTATTCCGCCTCTGTAGAGGAAATAGAAGTACTCATTTGCTTCTTTGAAGACCAGCTCACAAGCTTATCACCCAAAAACTGAGCACCTCCAGACGTACTTCGACGAGTATCTTGACATCCTGCATGATCAGCATCTGCATAGGCTGTTAGTGACATACCGGTGTCCTTCGGGTACCAAAGTCCCATATTGATGGTTCCTTGGAGATACCGAAAGACCCGTTTAACCGCTTCAAGGTGCTTTTTAGTAGGCTTAGCCTGGTATCTAGCACACATGCAAACAGCGAACAAGATGTCTGGTCTACTAGTTGTGAGGTACATCAGGGATCCAATCATACTACAATATTTCATTTGGTCTACCATGATCCCTGAGTGGTCCTCATCTAGTTTGGTACATTCAATCATGGGAGTGTCAACAGGGTCACTAGAATCAATCCAAATTTCTTTAAAATCGCATTTGCATATTTAGATTGATTTATGAAAATGCCTCCGGGACTTTGTGAAATTTGTAATCCCAAGAAAAATGACATTTCTCCCATCATTGACATTTGAAATTTAGAACCCATTTCATTTGAAAAATGGTCACACTCATTGGGGTCAGTCGAGGCAAAGATGATGTCATCAACATAAATTTGAACATGAATTAAATGTTTGCCTGACTTCCTGGTGAACAATGTTGGATCAACTGCACCTTTGCTGAATCCGGTAGATAGAAGAAACTTTGATAGCGTATCATACCATGCCCTTGGAGCTTGCTTTAAACCGTAAAGAGCCTTCTTCAAATGATAGACGTTAGTAGGATGCTCTGGATTCACAAAACCTTTAGGTTGGCTGACGTAGACGACTTCTTTAAGATCTCCGTTCAGAAATGCCGTCTTTACATCCATCTGATAGACTACCATGTTCTTACTAGCAGCATTAGCCAAGAAGATTCTGATTGCCTTGATACGAGCAACAGGAGCAAATGATTCTTCAAAGTCAATACCCTCCTCTTGACGGTATCCTTTAGCAACCAATCGAGCCTTGTTCTTTAAGACATCACCATGCTCATCAAGTTTCACTTTGAAGATCCATTTTAGAGCAATGATCATAGCACAATCTGAAGCAGGTACTAATTCCCATACATCAAGTCGATCAAACTCATGAATTTCTTCTTGCATGGCGTTGAACCAGCTGTCTTCATTCATGGTGGTTTTAACATCTTTTGGTTCGATCTTAGAGAGTACGGAGTTGAAGAAGCACCATAAGGCATCGGTTGCAAGTTGTTTCCGTGTTGATACTGGACGAGAGGGATTTCCAATGATGTTATCTAATGGATGATTGTGAGTCCATTTTCTAAGGTGTTCATGTGGCAGTTGTTGAGGGACTGAGGTAGCAGAGTCGATGTCTCTTGAAGAAGATGGTTGTGATGATGATTCAGGAGCAAATATGTTTTCAAATGGAGCATCTTCAGGAGTAGCAAAGGGATTAACTTCATCATTGATGCCAGAAACAGTTCCATGATGTACATTCGAAGATTGATGATTTGTTGATGAGACTGAGTTATCAGCAGCAGGCGCTTCTTGACTTAATTATATTGAGACTGAAGGATTGACTTCATTCTCAGGGATATGAGCAGCCTCTGTTGTGGGAATTGACAGTTCATTAGCACATGGATCATAGTGTTCATCAAACATCGGATCAAACAATTTCTTTAAATCATCTTCAGTTGGAGGTACATATGGAGTAGCTGGAGAGGAATTTTGTACAAGGGATGAACTAATGGGACTGTTTTGAAGTGCGGGTCCAGAACTGGGTTGTCCAGGAGCCATTTGACCGGTCAGCTCATCAAACGTAACGTGAATTGTTTCCATGATATCTCGGGTTCTCTTATTGTAGATTCGGTAACCTTTTCTGTTTGGTGCATAGCCTACAAATACTCCAATGTCTGCTTTGGCTCTCAGTTTTCCTAAATCTTGACCATCATTAGTTGGATAACATAAAGCACCAAACACACGAAGGTATGATAGATCAGGTTTTCGATTGTGGACAAGTTCGTATGGAGTCTTTCCATGAGATGTGTGAATTAGAGATCTATTTTGAGTGTAACAGTGGCAATAGCTTCAGCCCATAGAAACATTGAAACGTTTGAGTAAATCAGCATTATCCTTGCAGCTTCTACAAGAGTTCGATTTCGTCTTTCAACTACACCGTTCTATTGAGGAGTTCGAGGAACACTTCTTTGAGGACTGATTCCAACATTTTCATAGAATTCATTGAGTACTTTATTAACAAACTCAGTTCCATTGTCAGTTCGGACGATTCGAACTATTTTGTTGCGTCTGATCTGAAGTTGTTTAATGAGTTTAATGATGACATCTAGAGTTTCGTCCTTTGTCCTCAAAAACTTAACCCAAGTGAATCGGGAGTAGTCATCAACCACTACTAACACATATCTCTTCCCATTAATAGTTTGCACTCTCATTGGACCGCACAGATCCATATGAAGGGTATGAAGAACTTCCATTACAAAGTTTGTGGGTTTTGGTTTGTGGGCATATTTCGTGCTTTTTTCCAATTGACAAGCTGAGCAAAGATGATCTTTTTCATATTTTAATCTGGGTAAGCCTCTGACTAGATCCTTTCTGGAAAGGTTGTTTATGGTACCAAAGTTCAAGTGATTGAGACGACGATGCCATAACCAAGACTTTGTTTTAGAAGCCTTTGACAGCAAGCAGATTGGAGAGGACTTCATCATGTCATCGATAGAGATGGTGTATAGGTTTGAACCTCGGGTACCTCTTAACAATTCTACACCATCAAGTTCTCTAACGAAACAAGTATGTTTTCTAAAAGCTACTTCTAGATCGGAATCACAGAATTGACCAACAGAGAACATATTATGACCAAGACCTTCCACATAATATACCCTGAAAATTACACTTTTACCAACCACATAATCTCCATAACCCATAATAGCTCCAAAATGGTCGTTCCCGAATCTAACTGTCCCGATGAATTTACTCACGAAGTTCATGAGCCGCGACCGGTCGCCAGTCATATGCTTGGAACAGCCTGAGTCCAGGTACCACATAACGATTTGAACGATCTGCAGTTGAACACAGACAAGAATGGATAACTGGATAATTGGGATCCCCATGCAAGAATGGGTTCCATTTGGTTAGTAATAGTTATTGGAACACCCACATCAGAAATAGAAACATTCATATCAAAAATTAAGGCAATGGAATCATTATGAATAGATGCAGTACTAGTGTCCGTATTTGCCCTATTCAAAGTATGTTTACTTCTTAAGGGAATGGTTCTACCAGTAGGCATCCATTTTCTAGTGGGCATTGACTCATTAACCTTATAGCCAAAAGGTATCCATTGATAACCTATCTTACTAAATGTTCTTCCTGTGGGTTTCCACTGTTTTCTAACTCTCTTTCGCCTCTGCCTTTTAGCCTTTTTGACATGATTTTTTTCATTTGCAATATTAACTGGGGATATGACAGCATTAGACAAAACATTCACACCACATTCATGATTAGAAACAGAGTTCAAGCAGACATCATTACAAGGTTTGCAAATAGTATCAGAATTCAAATTAATTACAGTACGCCTATGGCTAATACTAGAATCAACACGATTCGTTTTATTCGACTCAAGCTTAAAGTTCCTAGGTTGGTCTTCTACTCTCTTCCAATGCACATTCTTAGCTTGCGAGGTCCTATCATTCATTGTATTGTCTTGAGACTTTGACATGCTCGCTTTAATGTCACTGATTACTCCTGTAGAGGGAATGGGAACATTAGTTGGTTTTGCTACTCTTTGCATCTCCTGTTTAGATGTGCTGGGATCTGAATTACATGCAGGCACACTAAGATTCACTTTCTTAACACTAGAAGTGTTGGGATTTGTACTCCTAGAAGGCACACTAGAGTTCGCTTTCTTAGCACTAACAGATCTGGAATCTGAACTACTTGAAGGCACACTAAGGTTCACATTCATAACATTGGGCATTGAATGGATTTCATGCTTGGCACTAGGCATATAACAAGGAATCAAAGGATTAACTCTCTCACCTAAGTACTTAGGGCATATTGTGATTAAGCATTCTAGAAGTTCTTGAGATCGTTTGGCATATAAGCATGCATGCCCAATTGAGTGTGCCTTCTAGGAGTACAAATCCCAGCACTTCTAGTGTTAAGAAAGTGAATCTTAGTGTGCCTGCATGTAATTCAGATCCCAGCACATCTAAACAGGAGATGCAAAGAGTAGCAAAACCAACTAATGTTCCCATTCATAACATTGGGCATTGAATGGATTTCATGCTTGGCACTAGGCATAGAACAAGGAATCAAAGGATTAACTCTCTCACCTAAGGACTTAGGGCATATTGTGATTAAGCATTCTAGAAGTTCTTAAGATCGTTTGGCATATAAGCATACATGCCAAATTGCATTGTCAAGTGGTTTTTCTAACTTATCCTCTTCAACAATCTCACGGAGACATT
Source organism: Chrysanthemum seticuspe (assembly GCA_019973895.1). NCBI lineage: Eukaryota > Viridiplantae > Streptophyta > Magnoliopsida > Asterales > Asteraceae > Chrysanthemum > Chrysanthemum seticuspe. Next base: position 152,886,004 of record BPTQ01000002.1, on the reverse strand, counting down.
CTAGACAATCCTTAAGGGATGAGAAATATGTTTGAATAGCAAGTTTGTTATTCCTGAGATGAGGAGGAACATATTTCACAGACAAAGCATATTTATTACAAACAATTACCTTTGATCCACCATTCTCCCCATTGGTCATTGGCATTTTCCCTTTTACCTGGCTCTTCAGATTCTCAATTTCCTTTTGCAATGAAGCAATTTTTCGGTATTTTTGTTACGAGTGACCTTTATTGATTCAAATAACTCATTGAAATGACGTTTAATCTTTTCATTTTCTTCAAGAAAGCTTTTGTTTTCCTTTTGTAATGCATATACTAAGTTTTGAAGATGAAACGTTTGAGAATTCTGAGAATCTAAAGGAGGAGGCATTTGGGAACCAGTCACATTGTTCTTTTGACCCTTTAATTGAGAGATTTGGGCTTTCAACTTTCTGATCGTGTTACAATGAGCTTAAATCTGTTCATCCCGTTTGTTAATTTGAAAAACTGCATCAAACTCTGGAGCATCTGAGGATGTCTTGATATTTGAAGTTTTGACATTTTCTTTAAGATGTTGATATTTTAGTTGTAAATTAAAATGCTCAACCTCTAGTTTAGAAAAATGTTTAACCAAATTGTCGTGATCATCCAGTTCAATTTTCTCATTTAGTTTAGAATTAGTCTTTTCAAGCTCAATGACACGATCATGGGAGACTTTCAGGGCTACAGATAATTCATGAAATTGAGAAGCATTAATGGAACAATTCGTAGCAGTGAAAAACACATCTTGAGCAACACATTCAGTAATAAGAGTCTCATTCAATGTATGCAAGTTATTCCTCTCAATCTCATTATATTTTAGTGCTCGCTCATAGTCATTAACTTCAACTATCATTGCATCAAATTCCTTTTCCATTTCTTTAATGTCTAAAATCATTCCCTTTTTAAGACTTTCAAAATGATATTTTAGTTGTTTAAAGAAAGGCATGACTTCAGTTAAATAACATTCTTTTGTTTGCTCAAAACCCCTTTCCCCTTCAGTTATACCAGTGGGTGTGATCCTTTTCTTACAAGTTTTCTCAAAATCAACAAATAGTTGAAAAATAACATATTGACTGATTAAGGTCTTGCTTTTAGTGGCAATAGTCCTAGGAACTAAATGCATTGGTGTATTGGGAGGATACACGGTCGCTGAAGGCATTTTCCTAAAGGAGGGGTTTTTTACAACAAGATTCTCTGCTTTTTTCTTATCTAAATCCTTTTTCCAGAACACTTGTTTGGGTGTTAACAACGTCTGAGGCTTAAACTTGTTCAAGGAAATCCAATTCTCCTTTTTGTAATCATGGGGTGTGATAATTATTTTCTTCTCTTTACATTTAGGATCATCTAGTTTCTTGTTCATCTTCTCCCTAGTGACTACATATGATTTCTTATCTTCCTCTGTGCACTCAACGCAACTAGGTTTCGGTCTAGGCTTAAGGATTTCATTACCATCATAAATTACCTTATGAGCATTTCTAGCCCTTTTAATGACCTCTGGATTTGGTTCCTCAACAAGGGGAATGCTATGCTTATCGCTTAAGACTCTATGCTTAGTGATTAAGTGAGCCGTCTGAATGGTATTTCCTTGTACGTACAACTTATTTTCAAGCTTGTTTTTCAAGGTTTTTAGATTAGAAAAATCATTCAAAAGTTTTGATTCCTTAGCACTGAATTCTTGCTGAAGCATTTTAACATTTTCTTGAAGTTCTTGTTTTTGCTTAGCAGTTTTAGAAAGCTTTTCTTGTAAGGAGTTTAACTCTTGTTTTAATACTTCTTCTCTGAACCTACTTTTTCTAATAGTTGTACGCATTTGGTCATCCATTTCCTGCTCACGGGTGGTCAAATCAAATTTTGCACGTTGTTCATAAATAGCAACATGTTCTTTATAGGCATTCAGTTCAGAGATGACAAAATCATCAGGGGCACATGCAGTGAATTCATCAGAAACATAATCATTGTTGACTGCAGAAGATGCATCACTTGGTACAATCTCACTTTCACTTTGTTTCACATATTGATCATATGGGACAACATTGATATTACCCATATTTTCAATATCTGACTCAATAATTACAGTTGATTGTACTTCGTTATGTATCTTTTGCTCATCAACTTCAGCGTATAATTTTAATACCTCAGAAGTGATTTTGTCTTTGGAAGGACCAGCTTGTGATGATGAAGAGACTTTAGGAGAGACCATTGGAGAAATGCTAGCCATGAAAATGGTTTGTGCAATAGGTTCTTCATCAACATCAGAGTCGTATGCATCACAATCAGCTACTTGAAAGGCATTCTGATGATTATGGCCTATCTCCTGAATTGGTTGCTCATCCACATCTGCATCATATGTCTTAGTATTTCCTTCAGCCAAAAACAACAACTCCTCTTCATCCAAAGCTGCACCATTATCCTGAGCTTGCACAAGCAACATCTTATCCCTGAAGTACTCTGCATTCTGAGGGCGTTTTGGCGATGTGCAGTTCCTTGCAATGTGTCCCTCACCTCCACAGTTGTAACATTTGATTGGTTTTGCTTGACCCTGGTTTCCATTCCTTCCCCTATTCTGATTTGCAGCATAACCTCTACCAGCTCCACCTCTTGCTTGTTCGTACTGACTTTCTTGAACTGGCTGCACTATAACCTTCCCATCTCTGACAGTGGCTTGATTGTGTGGATTGGATGCAGTTCTGAGATTGTTGTTGGTGTGTGGAAGAGAGTTCATGTTTTGACTAATCAGGAGAGCCAGTTGATTAATGAAGGTTCCCACGTGTGCATCAGCATCAGCTTTTTTGAACATAGGATCAGGAATGTGTTTGTGATTAACATTACCCATGGGTATGACTTGTGAGGCTTTGGTTGTGATTCCGATGTTTGAAAATAAGGCAGTTGAATCATTCGATGAGCTTGTCTCTCCCTGGTTGGTTTTGAACTGATTAAGAATCCTTTTTTCAAACATATCATGTCTCTCATTCTGAAGGAGGAAGGCATAGGGTTGCTCATAGTTTGTATTCTTCAATCCTTTGGTTAGCTTTACAGAGGTGACTAACTTGTGCCATTCGGGATTCATGTTGTTCACAAACCTTGAGTTCAGCTGAATGTTTGGCATAGTCATTCTGATGTTCCTCATATCATTAACAAGCTTGTGGAATCTCACATAGTACTCATAGAAACTCTCATCTGGTTTCATCTTGAAGTGTTCAAATTCATCATAGAGTTGTGATTCTCTGTCTTCCATAGTTAATTCAGAATCTGAGAGAAGCATCTTGACATTATCCCACACTGCCTTGGCTTCGGTGTTGTGATTGATCAGCTTGTAGATATCTTTTGGAAGACATTGAAGTACGATGTTAGAAGACCTGATATCAGCATCGAATCTCTTTTTCTCCTTATCATCGAGCTCATCATATGTCTTTGGTCTGTCTACTCCATAGATCATTGTTCCATCTTCAGCTGTATCAATTAGGTCTCTAGTAGTCTCAACCCGATACGGTCCTTCATCAATGGATTTGAGAATGTTGACTCCATTTTCCTTTCCAAGACAGTACAATCTGATTCGTTGAGCCCAAGAGTCATAGTCAATTTTGTCAAGCATGGGTGGACGAGTATCTGAACCAGCTGCTTGAACATCCTCGGCAACAGTGGAGATGATTGTAGGAACGTTGGTAGACATGATGACAGATTAAACGGGATTTTATAACTCTCTGATTAAACCGGGAAATAGATTCTTTCACGGGATTTTACTAAATCAAGAGAAAACTGTATTACAGACAGAGTCAACCAAGTCGCTAAGAAAACCTGAACCAAGTCGCTAAGCACCAAGTCGCTAGTAAAATTTTGACAGCAAGTCGCTAAGCACCAAGTCGCTAAGTTGTCAAGTCGCTAAAGAGCAACTCGCTAAGAACCAAATCGCTAGCAAAATTTTGACAGCAAGTCGCTAAGCACCAAGTCGCTAAGTTGTCAAGTCGCTAAAGAGCAACTCGCTAAGCACCAAATCGCTAGCACCAAGTCGCTAACAAACTTAAGTACAAGTCGCTAACTTTCACCATGTCGCTACCCGTAGTGGAGACTCCACTAAGTGTACTGTTTGTTGGCTTGTCTCAATAGACAAGTCGCTAGCTCAACTCGCTAAGGCCTTCAACTACAACTCGCTACCAAATTACAAAGCAAGTCGCTACCAAGATAGCTTATCCGTGGCTTAAGTCGCTAGCAAGAAAAACACATAAACACCACTTTTCAATCCAAAAACAACCCAACCACGATGATTCAAGCTTAACAAATCAAAACCCAAGCACATACAATGACTCTAGACACAAAACTACACTCAAGTTTCAAACTTTAACATTAGAAATGATCCAAATGATGCAAAAACCACTAAACTTTTTCAAACTCTAAAACCACCTAAAAGTCACTAGAAATCCAAAGATATGTAAAAGATGATCAAACCATGGCTCTTGATACCATTTGTAACATATTGGATTTCACAAACACACTAAACCATAAGATCAAATAGGCGTATAATGAGTTCTAGAGAGAGAAAGTTAGAGGTTTAGGGAACTTTAGTGAGAGAAAGAAAAGTAATATTATGAGCTCCAACTCTCTACCTTGGGAGGTAGAGAGTATTTATAGTCATTACTGTTAGGAATTAGAAAATTCCATAGTGAAGTGTCGGTCACCCCAAATATTATCTAGCATAAGTTAGCTCGTAGACTTGTCGTTATTTACATTACTTAGTAGTTTATTAGTTAGTTTATAGCGTAGTTTAGTTTAGTGCAACACCGTGGAGGAAGGACGGGTCTTTACCCACTGTATACTTGATCCACAGGCCGATAGGAGGTCGTGTAAGTTGTAAGTATAAATACCCCTTCCATCCATAGAAGGGGTGTGGCTTCTTTGAATCTAACCTTTCACTTTTGATAAGCAACTCTCTTTCAAGAACCTCCTCTCAACTCTCTTCATCTCTCTAAATGGCTTTCTTATTTAATCATTGTCCTAGACCACCCGAATCATCTAACAACATAAATATTAAGATCCTTCAATTTGCATCAGAGACAGGTTGTGTTGTTTGTTTTGATTCGTGGCTCGACTCATGGTTTATGCGGGTTTTTCATGCGGGTTATTGATGCGGTTTGATTTGTTTTTGGTGATGTTTTAACGAGTTTGACATGATTTTGGTGTTGTTTGTTGTAATATTTATCTGGTTTTAAGCTTTGGTGTTAACTGTTTGTTTTACAAACTTCTTACTGATTTTGAATATTTATTCATATAAGCGAGTTGGTTTTGAATGGTTGTTGATACAGTCATTTCTGGTCTTTAAGTGGGTTAACATTTCACTTGTGTCTTAACAGTTTTATTTGTGGTCAAACTGGTCTGATTCTTGTGGTCAAAACTTGGTCAAACGGGTATAAATGAGGCAATGAAGTTTTTCTGGGTTTTATACTTAATGGTCTGGTGATGTCTTCAATGCGAGTTGAAGCATTCTCTATGCGAGTTAACCATGCGTTTTGAAGCAGGTTCTATTGTGCGAGTTGCTAAATCTGTCCAAGTTCAATGTCTTGGATGCGACTTTGCATTCTTTAATGCGAGTTGTGGTATAATAACCTTAGATGCGAGTTGCACTTGCTATTTAGCGAGTTGTCAAATATTATGTCCACAATCAGTGAACCAGATGCGTGTTGCCTATACTGAAGCGAGTTGTTAACTCTCATGAATGCGAGTTGCTTGACTTTTGAGTCAACTGCAAAAGCGAGTTGTGTTAGCAGTAAATGATGCATGTTGTCATGTTGTAAAAAGAATGCGAGTTGATTAACCAAACCAGAAGAGAGTTGACAACACAAGCGAGTTATTTAACTTGTCTTAAAAGCGTGTTGTTGACCATATGACTCACAACCAAAAGACCTAAGCGAGTTGTAGACCAAACATCATACAATATACCAAAGACCATATCTCAATGACTTCCGGATTAAAATCCATCATCAGTCCATGGCATCAAGTAACCAAAAACGAAAGGTACATGTTAACAAAAACAGATCCAAGTCATCCGACTACATCAACAATCACCAATCCTCTAAAACCCACATCTAGTCTCAACTCCAACCGACTCAGTACAGAAAACAAAAACAAATAAAATCCAACATCTAAGATCTCAGATTCATTCACCATACTCTCTTCCAAGAAACAAGAAGACTCTAAGGCCGTTCAATACGTGAATGGGATCATCATTGATCTATGTGAGAAGCTTGCACTTCCTTTTTAATATTCGAATCTTTAAAGATTGTTCAAAACCATAAGGTTTCATCTAATCTTCCATTCGGTAATGAGAAATCTAAACGAAATTAAAAAAGATGTAAACCTACCTGTGGTACAATCTTGAGGCCTAGTCAAAGCCCTTAATGCCATCCCTGTGGCTATGTCATTCCTCACCCCATACCATCCCTGTGGCTATGTGGCTATGTCTCATCATGATACTCAAGCCAACCCTGTGGCGAGGACATCGTGACTGTCTTCAGATTCAGATGGAAGTAGGGTGAGATGGAGCTTAGATGGAAAGTAAATAATAGAGGCGTTTGATATTGTAATTAGGTTTTAGGTTGAGAGATACTTGGGGTTTGATTATAACTGATGGTGTGATGTATTTTCTAATATGTGAGAATGAGATGGGAGGCGTTTGGTATGAGAGATTAGGTTTAGTGATTAAGTGGGAGTAATATTAGGTCAAGTGTGAGATATGCACCCTTTTATTTACTCCTCATATTTAGGGTTTCATCAACTAAACCGTGTATTGGATGGGCTGTGTGGTTACCACTTTCTTGGATCGGATATAATTTCATTTGGGCCAAAGCATGTGATAAACATAGATTGGATTCAAGCGTGGTATAATTTCATTTGGGCCCGTGTGCTTAATACTATTGGATTTGGATAACTGAAATATGTGCTACTCAAAATTAATTGGATTGCAGATAATGAGATTTGGAATGATGATGAGAACCGTTAGGTTATGTGGTTTGGTACTTTGGTATATACATCTTCTCAAAGAATATTATGTCACGGCTTGAACTTATGATTAATCAAAGTTGACAACGGGTTTGTTGTTCGGCATGTCTTATTTGGATTTGAAGTGAAGGTTTTCCGGGCACGCTTACTTATTTTCGTCTTCTTTCTTTCTACCCTTCCTCGAACATGACTTGTTTGGGCGTTCATAGAGGGTGATAAAGACTTGGCTATTTAGTTGCGTTTGTGATTCTTTCTCACTTAACCCACAACGTAGCTATCACTACGGTGTCTCACTCAGTTGAGAATGTCAAGAGGTTTAGTACATTGGGTACACCGTTTCTTTTTCACGAGAATTAGTGCAAGCTTAATTAACAAATCTAGGGAATCTCACTTCATGATCAAGTTTGGCATATTGGGTTTACTTCATCATTTTGTCACTACAATGGCCGACAGAATACGTGAATGATGTATTTACCAAAGTGTTTATTGGATGGTTGATGATATTGATGATATTGGTTATTGAACCGTTGATGAACCGCTGCATGTTCCCCTAAAACTGATATTCACTGAAACCAAAGTTGTCATTTCATTCAAGCTGACATTGTTTACGGTTTTGTCTTGATTTTGTAAAATCCCGCGAAAGAACCTATTTCTCGGTTTAAATCATAGACTTGTTAAATCCCGTGACAATGAAAACATCCTGGTTAAAGTAATGAGCATTTCCGGATCTATCTTACGGTTTATTCTTGGTTTTGTAAAATCCCGCGAAAGAAACTATTTCTCGGTTTAAACCATAGAATTGTAAAATCCCGTGATGATGGAACCATCCTGGGGAAAGGAAAGTGTAGGTCGGGATCCTTTCTGATGCTAGTGCTACGGTTTCTACTTCGAAGAAGGGATAAAAAGGTGTACTTCATGAATTGGATGTGTGTTTGGATACTCGTCATGGCAGTTTGGTTATTACATGGTTTTACGGGGTTATTTGCTTTTAACCATGGTCGGGATGAAACCATTATCATAGTTCACTTAAAATGACAAAGGAGGCTAGATTTGAGCTTTTAACCAAGAAGATGTGACAACGGAATTAATTCACTATTGTTTATTTGAGGCTGAAGTGAAATATCACGGGCGAGTGTACTTAGTATCTGAAGATATCAGGGATGGTTGGATGAAGATTCTTCATGATCCTTGTTCAAGCTTATTATTAAAAATGAAGACTTGGAAATCTAGTTATTGTTGGGTGTCTTTTACCTTTTCTTTTACCACTTGGGGGAATTGGGCTCATACCACCACAAAATAACTATCACTTTAAGCAGTTACGTTGTAGTGCTCACTGTCACATTGAATTGTGGATTCTCAAGAGGTTATGTATGTCTATTACTTGATGGTTGGTTGGATGAAGAGTATAGACTACTTAGAGATTCAATGGAGGATGAAGTATCGGAACCGCTCTTTGTTACATATGTGCAAGTTTAAGTCACGAGTTCGGGGTAGTTTACTTCAGGGTCAAATTCATTATATCGAGTTTTCTCCATCAGCTGTCACAACAAAGAGCCTACTGAATGATAATGGGGTGATTACAAGTGTGCCAAGAGTAGATGAAAAGAGAGAGATTTATGATGTTTGAACACAACAGTTCAAGCCTCGTACTCTAAAGAAAAGAAAAGTGTACGTTTCAGTGCGCTTTATCTTGGAAAGAAGAGAAATCTTCTTATGACGTATGAACACAACAGTTCATGCCTCGTTCTCTAAAGAAAAGAAATGTGTACGTTTCAGTGCGCATTATCTTCAAAAGAAGAGAAATCTTCTTATGACGTCTGTTCACATCAGTTCAGGCCTCGTACTTCAACATTATGACGTATGAATACAACAGTTCATGCCTCGTTCTCCAAAGAAAAGAAAAGTGTACGCTTCAGTGCACTTTATCTTTGGAGGAAGAGAAATCTTCTTATTATGACCATTCTCATCAACATGCTTCATACTTTTTCCATGCGCTTCAGTCATCAAGTGAACCGGGCTACTGTTGATTGTTTTCTGATTCCACTTTCTCAACTATAATGACGATGGCGACATCCTGTGCTAATTTTGCGGGGGAGAAGTGTGAATTGACTACATTTGGATGATTTTCACTTGTTTAATCAAGAATGGCATCTCCGTATGCAATTCTTGAGGGGGAGAAGAAGTGTGATAATTCTGCATGGTTGATTGACATCTGAGAATATATGGTCTTATGGCTCCTAACTTATGTAAGAACCGAGCTTCTTCTTATCGGGTCATCGTTACATGGAGTTTCTTCTAAGAGCCGTTAGTTGACATCTTCACAAGCTGATATGAGTTTATTGACAAAGTGCTTCCGGTTAATGCTTCACATACACATTCAACATGATGATTCCAAACAATCTCTCTGTTCTTGTTTGATGTGATTGGTAGTTTGGTGTTACCATCTTGTGTGTTCGTTGCGGCCTGATTGCTGATTTCCTTGATGAACATCTTTATGTTCTTGTTTTATTGGGACGGATTTTAGTTAAAGGGATTTGCAAGATGTAAGTTGATTGGGATGCTTTTTGGTGATGTTCTTGTTTTTGGTGAGTTGAAGATGTTAACTATCTATTCCCCAACTAGACAATCTTGAAGAAGGTCGAGTCTACAGTATGTTCTACATTTTCTGCTACATGTTAGAAGAGTAAAGACGAGTTGCATTTGATTATCCAAAGACTTCTTCATATTCTGGGCATTGTTAGTTTAGGGGAGAGCACTAATTGGGGGAGGGTGAAATGTCGAATTTAATCCCCAATTAGACCTGCTCACATTCTGCTTCAGCAAGTTGATTTTCATAGATATATTTGTGCTTATAGTGTTCTTCTCAAAATATTTCAAGTATTTGGGCTTACAAAGAGTTGCTGATTCTGAAGTGTCAAAACCAGCAAGGGGGAAGAAGACAAGCATCTAAACGCGAGTAAACTTGATGAACTTAATACTTCTAAGTAATTGAAGATATCCCGGGAAGACAAATGTTATTACCGCAGAGAAACTCAAGGTTTGACTCATGGCGAGTAAACTTGATGAACTTAATTCTTCTAAGTGATTGAAGATATCCCGGGAAAACAAATGTCATGACCGCAGAGAAACTCAAGGTCTTACTCATCAAGGCGTTTAGTGTTCTTATTCCAACTATGTGGGGGAAGAGATGTTAGAGAAAGTTTCTGAAGATAAAGAGAGGTACACAAGTGTGTGATGATTTCGATGTTATCGCAATCATCAGGGGAGAGAGGATTGTGTACATTGGGGACGCTCAGCTGTTTCATTTGATTGCTTAATCAGTGATTCAGAGATATAATCACTTATTCCGGTGTTGACATCCGCAGAGATTGTCACCCGCAGAGATAATCAGTGATTCGGCCTGCTTCTTCAATGTTATCGGTTATTCTCTCTTTGGGCATTCGGGTACTTCGGGTTCTTGAGCTTCATACACTTTCTTCAGGGGGAGAGAAAAGTATACATCGGGGTTATTCTTTGAATATTGGACTTAATCTGCTACTTCGATGGTATAAGTTTCTTTGTCTTCGGGTATGTGTATTCGGGTTCGTGAGCTCTAGTCTAAGAGACTGACTGCATCAATTCAACTACTCGGGGGAAGTGGTCTCTTGACACCTTTTGGAATGGATTGCGTCAGACTTCAGTGGTAATGAAATATGAGAAGAAATTTAAAGAGTGGGATGATACGTTGCTGTTCTTCTTCTTGATAATATAACCCCGAACGGAGAGCCTCGATTATCGTTCTTCAATGGAGCAGCAGGATTGATGATAATGGTGTGCTTCTTTGTGCACCTGGCTAAGGGAAGCTTGTAAGAAAGCTTTGAATCTGCTCAGCTAAAGGATTTTTGGTTTGGGGGGAAGCTGCCAAAGTCTCACTTTCAGATGGTTCAATTTCTCTCAATTCTAGAGCCTCGGAAGCTTTGGTGGTGAAATTTTTAGGGATGATGACTTCTATCTTCTACAACGGAGCTGTTTGATATCCTTATCTCGGTACTCGTATCATCATCTTCTTTTACTATATCATCTACTCTATCTTTGTAAATATTTTTCAAAAAAAAAAAAATACAAAAATATAAAACCAGCAAAACAAAATAGAAAATTATAAAACCAACAAAAACCCATAAAAATTAGAAAATTTAAAAATACCAAAAATATGTTTTCTAAAACATGTCTTCTGGTATCGATAACATCTGCGGTCTAAGAAATGTCATTCAATAATGGCACGGGACCATAGATGAAGTTCGAGCAGGAGGTGTAAATATTCTTTTCTAAACATGTCACAAAATATGGCTTACAGTTATTTCAGACTGTAACCCGCGCTTAAACTATGGCTTGCTATTATTTCAGATAGCAACCCGTTCTTCAAGAAAGGAAAGTGCTGCGCTAAATCAATTTTTCAAATATTTCGTGCACTTATCCTAAAAACAATTTAAGGAAAGTATGTCGAAGGACTGCTGTTCCTACACAAATGTTTTTCCGTCTATAATTCTTCAGAAAAATATTTGTTTTAACAAAATGGTGGTTAATGAGTTGCTTTAAAAACAATCAGATTCAGAGTTCTTATATAAATTTGCAAACTCAATCAATGACTTCAGCGCTTTTAAACTTTTTAGAAAATGAGTCATTGATTGAGGGGGAGAATGTTTTCAAATTTATATTATCTAACGAGCTTTCTTAATTATCCTAATATGCTTAATTAAAAATGATATTTGCCTGTGTCGAAGGACTAGGAATTTAGGATATGATTGTTAGGTTTAGATGATTAGAGTTTGATTAACACATAAACCCCATGCCTTATATGATCTGATTGTTATGTTGAATTGACTTTAATTAGTCGATTGCTGTTATGGGTGATGTCGACCACCATATATCTGTATGTGTGTTCACTAACGTATGCAGGTATATTGGTTATAAGAATGTTCCTGATCCGGATCCCACAATTGAAGATGATTGGATGCCAAAAGGAAAGGGCAACTATTTCTTGGGTTGACAAATGAAGAAACGGAGCTTAATTAGACTTCTATGGAGAGTTGGCATAAATGCAACTTAAGAGGTCTCACTGCATCAACAGATGGTTTTCTTCTAAGTGATTGAAGAAACAGAGCTTAATTTGACCTCAGTTGGCATTCAAAATGCAACGTAAGAAGAAGTCTCACTGCTTCAGCAGACGGTTTTTCTTCCAAGCCCTTCAGCAACAACAGAAGCTTCTCAACCACTTAACATATCTTTGTGCATGATACCATTTTATAACAATTTTGAAAATAATTTGATTAAATTGTTTTGAAAATGGAAAATATTGTGTTGAAAATTAATTGGACTTAACTTTGAAAATCACCGGACTTCATTTTTTCAAAACATAAGTCACTCAATCATCGACTACTGTCATGGATTGAGGGGGAGAGTGATTTAAAATAAATTATTTTAAAACAATATTGCTTCATAAAAGTCCGGATTGTACAATAATAAGTGTAGATCTAAAGATTTAATGTTATGTCATGGTATGATTTTCTTTAAAACTCAAAGATCTTACAAAATAAAATTTTTTCTGTTCTTGTTTGATTGTGAAATTGTTTTATTTTACTAAAAGATCTCTTAAAACTTTCATACCTGACACTAACAATCTTTAATGTCTTAAAATGGTCCTTATCTGTCATTTTTCAAAATCAAATCTTGCCACGTCTTTCCCTAAAATTTTCTAAATGATTTAAATCAGATGGGATCACAAATCTCAAATGGTTTGATATTTTTGATCATGGGAGAGATCGTGATTTAAATCTCAAATATGTTTTAATGGAATTGGTTTTAGTCTTTCAAAGGCACTCCTGCCTCCATGTGCCAAACGATTTCAAATATACAATGCACATGTTGAGGAGGAGCATTTATCCTAAAACAAGATGAGTATTTAAACAAGGCACATATTCTCCCATGTTTTCTAAACCTTATTAAATCACTTGGGATCAAAAATCTCAAAGGGTTTGATATTTTTGATCGGGGGAGAATTTGTGATTTAATAATGAAATTTGATAAAAGGTGATCGTTTTGATTTAATTGTGCACGCTGCTCGCTCATATGTGCTAAACGCTTTCGAATCTTGAAGCACATATTGAGGGGGAGCAAATAAACTATCGAGGTACGAAAGCTTTTTAAAGTGATTTATAAAGTACCTTGATTGAGTTTTCAAATGGTTTTCTTAATGGCTCTTGTGATTGTGGTTGTGCTTCAAAAGAATTCTTGCCTCTATGTGTTAAAATGATTTCTCTTATCCTATGCACATATTGAGGGGGAGAATTTACCAAGAAAATCAAATGGCTTTTTCGTATGAAAATTGTGATCAAAGACAATATTTCAAAGTCCTCTTGCCTCCTGTGCTAAACAATTTCTAAATCATACGCACATGTTGAGGGGGAGGTTTTCTAAATGATCAAAACTATTAGGGTACAAAATGCTTTGATCTCGTATCATAAGTACCTTGATTGTTTTTCCAAATGATTTTTCAATTGGTTTCAAGGAAGAATGAACTGTACCAAAAAGACCGACCATTTTACTTTATGTATGGAGTTATAAGGATGGTTAGGTTAGGTATTTGTTCCCACGATCCGCCAGAACCGGAGGGATCTACCCAGGGACAATCCACTAGATAGTGTAGAGTCCTTAGGTATATTGAAAAAAGGAGAAAAATGAGAAATGGGAAGAGTGCGAACTGAGACAGACCTAGTACTGGAATAAACCCAACAAGGTTCTAGTTATGAAGTCTCGGTAAGCACTGAAGGGGTTGAAGAATGAAAAAGATATGAATGTGAAAAAGGGTGAAAAGAAATAGCCCTCCAATAATTCAACCTTAGGGCGGTAACCGGGTTCAATACATATGCTACTGGTGTTTACTAAGTTAATACTGGTATTGAAGACAAGACGTCATGGACCCAGTGACGCACTGCACTTCAACTTTCCAAACCACTCAAGTTCCTCTTATAAGGGCTTGTTTCATTCTCACGGGGAACCGACATAATCTATCGACTTTCTCTTAGAGATTGTTGATATTGAAGAAGGAGACCCTCTCCCTAGTCTCCGACACAGGAACCAAATATGCACAATTGAGTCTAGAGCCAAGAGATCATCCACAATATCTCGTTAGGACACTAAATTCTTGAAGACTTGCTTTTTCACACAATGTGGAAAGTAAGTATATATTAAGAGTCCTACGCATTATCCTTGTGGTATTGCCAGAACATCTGAGTGATATGTAAAAATATTTACAATGAAGATGGAAATCCTTCTAGAGACAACATCAAACAAGCTCTTGGTGGGTGACATGTGAAATCTTGCAAAAGATCAAGCTTGTGACAACTGGATAGAAACTATGGGGAGATTCATTCTTGAATCAACCTTGGTCCAGGAATGGAATTGACGAATACTGTTGGAAAAACCATTCGATGTGCAACCTTCTTTTATCTAGCACGTCGAATGTGTATTCATTTCAAATTCAAAAAGTATCTCTGATTGAAAAATACTTTTAGAAAAACCGTTCGATATGCGAATCTCTTCTTTTCGCTAGCACGTCGAATGTGTACTCTTTCTCTAATACAAAAAGTATTTTGATTGAAAATTGATCTTTCTCATAAAACCTTCGTCGTATTGCAAAACTCTTTCTTCAAGCAATACGCGATTGTTTTTCAAATCATTTTTCATCAATCAGTGAATCTCAATTTGCTGGTTCACTCACTCCGTGTTGTCTTCTTTGAGACGTTCCGGTTTGAGAACAGCTAGAACAGCTGCGAAACCCTGTCAAGGAGATTCTTAGGAATCCTACCTGATCACAGGCAGTACTTGTACTGATCAACGGGGAACCGTGGGCCGTGTACCTCAATTTGACAAAAGTGATCAAAGACACTTTCGTGTGTTTTATTGCTAACTGTTGTTTGCAGGTACATTTGGACGGTTGCAGCTGATCAGAATTGAGCGGTCAATCCAAAGCCGCATGCTCACAGCATCCACACTTAATTTGAAGAAATCATGACTGGTGCATATCTACATAACCTGGCTCTGATATTTTATTCTATGTTCCTGCTACGCTGCTGCGAATATCATGAGCCAGTAAAGCTTCCGCTTCTCTGATGGAAAGATGTCATGGTTTAAAAGTGTGAGCATGTCGGTCCGAAAGTCACAACTTCACACGATGGCAACACAATAAAGGGTGATCCAGAGATTTACTGTGGCTGATGATCTCAAAGAAAGCTCGAAGATCATCAAAGATGTGGATCAGTTCAAAGACCTCCACTGAAAGTACAAAGCACTCGGACTTTGAAGTTGCACTACAAAAGCACAAAGATTGCGGAACTGAAGAATTGAAGTCTACGAGCTCAAGAACAAAGTCAAGAATAGAATGCTATGATTCAAAATGTAAAACACGAGGTGACCTCCCTTAGGGGGAGATTGTTAGGAATTAGAAAATTCTATAGTAAAGTGTCGGTCACCCCAAATATTATCTAGCATAAGTTAGCTCGTAGACTTGTCGTTATTTACATTACTTAGTAGTTTATTAGTTAGTTTATAGCGTAGTTTAGTTTAGTGCAACACCGTGGAGGAAGGACGGGTCTTTACCCACTGTATACCTGATCCACAGGCCGATAGGAGGTCGTGTAAGTTGTAAGTATAAATACCCCATCCATCCATGGAAGGGGTGTGGCTTCTTTGAATCTAACCTTTCACTTTTGATAAGCAACTCTCTTTCAAGAACCTCCTCTCAACTCTCTTCATCTCTCTAAATGGCTTTCTTATTTAATCATTGTCCTAGACCACCCGAATCATCTAACAACATAAATATTAAGATCCTTCAATTACATAAAACGCCACCTATCGGGTTGTGGATCAGGCATACAGTGGGTAAAGACTCGTCCGTCCTCCACGGTGTTACTTAACTAAATACTACTTAACAGTAAATAATTACGACTACGAGCTTTCTAACGGATATATATACTTGAGGTGACCGACACTTTAATACCTGAATTTTCTAAATCCTAACAAAAACGTAAAAAAACAAACGTAAGAAAATGGACTAAAACGTATAAAATAGACGAAAACGTGAAAAAGAGACGACATCGTAAGAAAACAGACTAAAACATAAGAAAACGGACGAAAACGTGAGAAAATGGACGAAAAAGTAAAAAAACAGACGAAAGCGTAAAAAACGGTCAAGAACGTAAAAAACAAACGAAAACGTAAAAAACAGATGAAAACGTCAAAAATCAGATGAAAACATAAAATATCAGACAAAAAAATAAAAAAACGGAAGAAAACGAAAAAACACGTAATAAAATCAGATGAAATGTATAAAAATGGATAAAAACAAATGATAACTTACAAAACAGAAGGAAAAATAATAGCTGAAAACGTTTAAAACCGTACAAAAACGTATAAAATGGATAAACACATACAAAGATCTAATACGGAAAGAAAAAAAGTTAATTTAAAAAAGAAAAAAGGTTTGTAAAGAGCTTCATCTAAACATATTTTCATTTTTTAAAAAGGGTTTTTCTAACATGTGCCCCGGGGGTACATGTTAAGCACACCAAAAAGACGGCGGGACCCACAAAAAAGGACGTCTGGACCCACATATTTTATTTGAAAAGTTTATTTTTTGTGGATCCGGACGTTCTTTTTCGTGGGTCCCGCCGTCCTTTTGATGTGCTTAACATGTGCCCCCGGGGCACATGTTTGAAAAACCCTTTTAAAAAAGGAAAAATATAAATCTATCCAAACGGGTTTTTAAAATTATCAACTCTTCTCTAGAGAAGAAAAACTAATCCATTCTCTAGAAATTTGGAAATATAATAACACGAAAAATTTTCACCAACAAAATGGCCCCTTAGATTTACAACTTTAAAAATATTAACAAGCCTTATTGGTAAGTTACCCAAGGTTCGGGTTTACGTCATTTTAAATAGTACAACTATTCCGTAAATAATTACGTCGAAGACATATTTACTCTATGGAGAGGTAAACGAGTTTATTTTTCCAATAGTGGGTCCTACCACTTCGGATTTTATAAAATAGTCAAATGGTTTTAAATAATACTAACGTTAAGTTTTTATAAATCTACTTATCCCGATTTTTATAAATATGTTATTCCAACTTATACTACTTCTATACCATAAAATGTTATGATTTGGTTTTTATATATTTGAAAAATTATTTGAATGTATTTATCAAATCTATTAGTCTTATGATCTTAAATCTTTTAAAATATATGTAAAGTAACTAGTATTTTATTAAGTGTCAATGCAGATTTCTAGATAGCCTACTACAGTCACGCCAAAAAGGCTATAAGTTGAGTTCTATACAAGCTCTTAGCATATCTTCCAAGTTTTGAATGGTTCTTTCACTTTGACCATCGGTTTGTGGATGATAAGTAGTACTCATATCCAACTGAGTTCCAAAAGCTCTCTGGAGTGACTGCCAAAAGTTAGAAGTAAATCTGCTATCCCTATATGAGATAACAGAGATTGGCACAACGTACCTAGAAACTATTTCTTTGATATAAAGCTTGGTCATATTGTTCATATCATAAGTTTCTCTAATCGAAATGAAGTGAGCAGATTTAGTGAGATGGTCAACTATTACCCAAATAGCGTCAAAACCACTTGGCGTCTTGGGTAGTTTAGTGACAAAGTCCATCATGTTCATTTCCCATTTCCATACAGGAATCTCGGGTTGTTGTAGTAATCCCGGTGGTTTCTGACATTCAGCCTTAACTTTAGAACATGTCAAGCCCTTTCTGACATATGTGGCATTCTCGGCTTTCATGTTTGGCAACCAATATAGTTTCTTGAGGTCATGATACATCTTTTCTGACCCATGATGAATGGAATATTTATACTTATGCAACTAGTGCATAATCAAGTCTCGTAGCATTCCAACATATGGGAAACAAATAATGTTCTTAAAACATCTATTTCCATTAGATCAAGCTTCAAATGGCTTCAGCTTAATTAGCAAGTATTTGTGTAGGAAGGTTGGTGTAAACAGTCATGATTAAGGCTCGAACTCGTAGAGGCTTGATCCTTTCATTTCAACTAAAGGCATTAGCTATGACATTCGCCTTCCCAGGGTGATAACGAATTTCACAATCATAATCACTCAATAACTCTAACCATTTCCTGTGCTGATGCGTTCGCACGAGGTTTAAATTTATATGCAAGAATTACCGGTTAACTAGGAACACATTCGGGAAAGTATACCCTAGTCGAGTTGTAGTATAGTATATGGTAAATCAAGGTCGTCCCAAGAGACTTGGTTGCACCACAAATGTCGTTTGTTTGTTTAAGCAAGTAACAAGTTGATGGTTATGATTGTCACATATCAAACCAACAAGAAAAGCAATATAAGAACAAGCAAGTATCAAGGTCGTGGTTATGATTGTCACGGATCAAACCACTAAGAAAAGCAATAAGAACAAGAACACAAAGAACATACATGTTTAGACAAATGATCACAAGGATATTAGGATGCTTAGTTTGGAAAACATATTATTAAAGATAATCTATATGAACTATAGAACCCATAATAGTAGTTTAGTGTTTTATAAATCAAATATACATAAGCCTCAATCAAATGGTCATGCCATGAGCCTTATGCCTAAACCAACACCAAAGAGATAATCCTTTCGGCCCTTATACTTTGATGTTATTAATTTGTAAAGTTCCATTTACTTAAAAGATAATGAGAACACATATTCAAAAGATTCCTTCCGGCCTTAATCCAAATTAAACCTTTACTTGTTATGTTTATTAATTCTCTTGCACAATCGTCACAAAGTACACGACCAAAATCATTCGTCGACTAATGAATTGGAACTAACCATTGTTAAGAATACTTTCGTCCATTGAACTCAACAATGATCAACCAAAACAATAGACAAGAACAAGTTCCAATTCAACCAAATATGATGTTATCAACATATTCCAAACAAACACCACAATTATCCAAACATCCTTTTATCACAAGTTCTCATATGAAATAAACAAGTATAAAGACAACATTTACAAGACAAGAACACATCACAAGAATCACATAATCAACACAACCAAAGAACCAAACATAAATCATAGAATTCAACATCATAAAAGTAACAAGGAATTACCCAAAGTAAGATTACATTAGGCAAGGGTGAAGGATTATAGTACTCCTTCAAGCCTCCAATCAACTACAACTTCTAACCAAACATACTTCTAGAAATGGCAGAGGTTTGTGGTCTTTTAGGAGAGATAGGTTGGTGGAAATTCGTCCTTAAGGGTGGAGGCAAGAATTACACACAAGTTGGGATAGGATAGTTGGTGGAAATTCGCCCTTAAGGGTCGATGCTTGAATTTCACACCTTTGGTGAAGGTAAGTTGAGAGAGGGATGTTGTTTTAGGTGGAAATTCGTCCTTAAGGGTAGAGGATTGTAGGATCGTGAATATTATGTTGTTTGATGATTCGGGTGGTCTAGGATGATGATAGTATATGAATGCCATGGATAGAGAGATGAAGAGAGTAGAGAGGGAATTCTAGAGAGATAAACAAAAGTGTAAAAAATTAGATTAGAACTTCCAACCCTCTACCTTGGAAGGTAGAGGGTATTTATAGGTTACAAACGACGGCCTGTGGATCAGGTATACAGTGGGTAAAGACCCGTCCTTCCTCCACGGTGTTACACTAAACAATTCTACGCTACTGACTAACTAATTAACTACATAATAACGTAAATAACTACAAGTCTACGAGCTAACTTATGCTAGATAATATTTGGGGTGACCGACTCTTCACTATGGAATTTCCAATTCCTAACAATCTCCCCCTAAGGGAGGTCACCACATGTTTTACATTTTGAATCCTAGGATTCTATATAATCTTCAGTCTTGAGCTCGTACACTTGAATTCTTCAACATCTGCATCATTGTGCTTTTGTAGCGATTCTTCAAAGTCCGATTACTTTGTACTTTCAGTGGAGGTCTTTGAACTGATCCACATCTTTGATGATCTTTGAGTTTTCATTGAGATTGTTAATACAAATAAGCCGTAAAAACGTTTATTTATATTTTACGATCTTCTAATGTTTTGTTGATAACAAACGTAAAATCATATTAACGAAACAAATAAAATACGTAAATGGTTTGAACTAATAGTTTCTAACATATTCAGATTTTCACATAAAACACTAAAACAAGTATAAGTGATTTTATGATTTAGATATATATGTACAACAACTAGTGTTTAAATATTGGGTTAGCATATACTTAAACTAAGTATACTAAAATGGGTAAAAACAAGTATATACTAAAATGGGTAAAAACAAGTATATACAAAATAGATAAAAACTAGCAAATGGTTTTGACCCATAACCCATGGTTTTATATATACCACTTAACCAAGTTCAATGTATCCTTAAGGTACATTGTATCTAGAAAGAAAACCATGGATCAACCCATAACCCATGACCCATGACTCATAACCAAAAATACCCATGGGTAAAGAGGAGCGTTCCACGGATCCCTAGCTTTGTGCTAGCCGGATCCCAAGTGGAAGGGATCCGTGGCATCCGGGGAACAGTAGGATTTTTCCTCCATAAATAGTGAGCCATTTCTTCATTATTTCTAACCCCTTTCAACCCTTTCTAACATACTTTCTCCCCTGAGTTAGATCTCACTAATCTTAGATCTAAGAGATCTATGTTTGTAGTTTTGTTTTTGTGTGATCTTTTAGGTTCCTCTTAAAGGCAAGATCACCACCTTTGAAGTCGAGCAAGCTCAAGTCCATGAGTTGCCATGCTTCTTTATCATCAAGGCTACTGAAGTTCTCTTGTTGATGATCTCTTTCTTTCTTCAAAGAAGTGTAGTGTTGAAGACATTAGTGAAAGATGTCTCAAGTGTCAAGACGAAGATATTAGTGAAAGGTATCTATCGTCTATAGGATAAGCACTTGTGGTAGGTGCTTAGAAGTCAAGACAAAGAAGCATTAGTGAAAGGTGCTTAGAAGTCTAGGCAAAGAAGCACTAGTGAAAGGTGCTTAGAAGTGAAGACACAAGACATTAGTGAAAGGTGTCATGTAGATCTAGTCAAACTCATTAGTGAAAGGTGCCTTAGATGTACATTCAATATGGTGTGTTTCGATGTACAAGATAGACTAGTATAGGATCCAAGGATATTGATATCCTTGATGATGTTGTAAAGGAGTAGATCTCCTTTTGGATTAGTCATTGGGGTAGTGTGGTAGTAGTTCCTCCATTGCAATGGAACTAGGTGCTTAGCCTAGTACCTAATAAAGGGTAGGCGACGTTGTGAAGGTGTAGTTCACCTTGGAGTGAAAGAACTAGGTGCTTAGCCTAGTACCTAATAAAGGGTAGGCGATGTTGTGATGGGATTAGTTCTCCTAAGGTGTGAAAGAACTCGGTGGTTAGCCTAGCACCGTATAAAGGGTAGGCGATGTTGTGTTAGGTGTGGTTCGCCTTGGTGTGAAAGAACTCGGTATTTAGCTTTGTACCGGAAAAAGGTTAAGCGACGTTGTGAAGGCTTCTACGCCATAAGGAGATTGGTGTAGTGATTACGAACTCTCGAGTAGGTGACTCGGGGAGTGGAGTAGGGCAAGGAAGGTGTCCTTGTAGCCGAACCACTATAAATACTCGTGTTGTGGTTTTGTTCTTCTTACTCTTATCTTTTCATTACTTACCCTTATATGCTTGTTTATCAACATCCAACACACACAACCAAATAGATTGACATAAGTCGATCTAAATAGATTAAAAGGAAGTTTTAATTGGTAAAACAATTCATCCCCCCCTTCTAGTTTTCCACAATTGGCATCAGAGCTTCGTTACCAAGTTTCTTGAAGTATATTGTACTTTAAAAACTTGATACGATCCATAGTTAATTGAAAACTACAAAGAAGGTTTTTCATAAAAACTAACACCATGTTTTTTTTAAAACTATATGGTTGGATGTTGATTTGATAACAACATTTTTTATTTACCTTTTCATTTAATTGCACTAATCTTCTTTGTCATGTTGATTAGTCAAAGCTCATACCCACCAAGCTTTAGGAGTCGCTTGGTAACAAGAATACCTTCCTTAAGAAGGTATCTTAAACGTAAAAGAGAGGGAATCGTCTAAGTGACATTTTCTGTGTCATTTGTAAAGACATTCCTAAGTGCGCTAGAGGTATGTTTTTCTTTTTACTTTGCTTGATAATTAAGTATACCTATTTAGGTATTTATATGATTATCTTTTGTGCTTATACATGTTTTACATGAAGCTTCATTAGGAAGCCTTTTTCTCACATACATGTTATATTTCTCGTCTATAGTCGTAGTATATAAAACTTATGTTTTATTTCTTTTAATCCAACAATAAAACAAAACACGTTTTTCAAAAGTTCCTCCTTCCCTATATATCATCCACTCGACGCCTACTTTATCAAAACCCCACCGTTTCAAATTTTCCAATTTCAAAAATTTCCTCTCATTCAAAAACTTCATCTTCCTCCTCATTCAATCCCAACCGAAACCAAGAAGATCCGTCATCATCATGGTTTACATCGCCTTCGTGCTCATCGTCTTAACACTCATCGCACTTGTGTTCCCTATGATGAAGTTCACATACGGAGACATTTACTTTGTGTTGTTAATCTATATTGGGATTATATACCCAATCCTTTGTATCATCCTTAGTATTGAAATGCAATATTATTAATAATCTAGTTTATCTAGGTTATTTTTATCATAATGTGTTTATCACTTATGTTGATCTATATGTTTTATATTCCTTCGTGATACATTAGAAGTCATGCATGCATGCTAAAAGAAAATGTAGGATAAAACATACTTCGTGGTATAAAAACCGTAAAACCTATGTTTTTATCAAAACTGGTCCTGTTACTACAGATCCACGGATCCCGGAAGATAAACTAGCCGGATCCCTTTTGAAAAGGAACCGTGGGATCCGTCCTACTGGAAAACAGTTTTTCATGCAAATTAAAAACCACTATCTTTCTAAATGTAATAATCCACTAGAAAGACAAAACCTTGAGTAGGTTAAAGTGTTAAAAATCTTTGTTAATAAAAATCTAATAAAAACATTAGATAATCATTAGTTAACCACAATCATCACTCTTTATTAACTCGTCTCTTCTTTAGATTCAACTATGACGCATGAATATGAGTTTGATTTTTCACTCACTAGCGTCTACACTCCGAACATCTCCCTTGAACCCAACACACTTGGCAATCATGTCCGTGAGTTCAACAATCTCGAAACCCGTCACTTCCATGAAGGACGTATTGTAGACACCTCTCTACAATTCGAAGAAGGTATCAATACCTCCTTCCGAGCCATAGGACTAGAATGTCTTCTTGAAATCAACGAGATGATATGTCCCAGGTTCATAATGGAATTCTTTCGTCAAGTGGAACTCGTTCGTAATGAGGATCGCTCTCTATCCCTTTGGTTTTATATCAAAAACCAAAAGTTTACTTTAAGCCTTGGGCATTTGGCTCACATCCTCCGAATTCCCAATCATGGACAATGTGCCTTCACCGAAGATTGGTCTCTTGACTCTCTTTTCAACTTTCGTGAAGAAAATAGTCCATATTGCTCTCATATTCCTTCTCCGCAAGACTTAATCCGCATTTTATGCAAACCTCATCACTCCCATCCAAACATCATCCACACACGGGATATTCTTGAAGAGTACAAACCTCTTGCGCTCATCCTACGTGAAAACATTTGGAGCCTTAAGGGAAATCGAGAAATCCTTCCCGCTTGTTGTGCTCACATGATGTATTGTCTGCTAACACAACAACCATACAATCTCGCCTACTTCTTTGCAAGGCGAATTGTAAATCTTCAAGGATCCAAGAACAAACTTATTCCTTATGGAATGTTCTTGACGCGCCTTTATCATAATCTCATGTTTCACCATCCTCAATTTCAAAGTCCGTTGTACGTACTTGTGAACAAGATGATGGAACCATTGAACATCTCTCACATGAAGATGTTCTTCATTTCTGAATCCGCCAACACTCATCAAACATTTGATGATCCATCTATCGAAAACACTCAAGGAACTTAGTAACAACTCAAATAGGATCAATTCTCTTGTACTCGTGCTTTATTAATGTAATCCAATTTCTTTTTTTTTAAACATCTTACATTTGATATCTTAAAACTCCCTTTAGACTATCCTTGAGATATAATGCATTGTCAAGATCATTGCATACCTTTAGTAAAAGTTCTACTGAGCAGATGGGCGGATCCCAAAGTTTGTCCGAGACGGATCCCTATACTTAGGGAACCGTGGGATCCGGCCAACAGAAAAAGCAATTGCAAGCATTATATTTCAAATATATCCTTAAAACATCTCACACTAAGCTAAACATAGTGTCTTAAGGCAAATTGAGTCCTTATCAAGATAGGTTGATCCTTCCTATTCACACACAACTTACCTAGATCACACTCTAAGATGCTTGTAGATCTACCATTTCATTTTTAACCCATTACTCTTCCGCTTTCAAACTCACACTTCATTTTCTACTTGATCCTTCACATCTAGTCTTAGAAATCTTTCGATTATGGCTTAATTTCTCATTAATCATCCTCATCTCAAAATTGATCAAAGTTGATCAAAATCTTGCTTTGCTATCTCAAAGCTTCTAGGATATCTTCCAAAACACTATCCTAAGACACAAACTGATCTCTAGGATCATTTAGTTTCAATTTACACTCTAAATCTTTAGTGTCATCCTTGCTCATCCATTGGTACTCTTGAAAGTTACGAATCCTTCCATAAAAGACAATCATTACCTACATCATTCATTGCCTTCAAGTACTTAAGCACCCTTTCATTTAAAACACTTAGGAGGACTGAAAACACTCAAGATGTTATAGGTCTTAGATCTTAGAAACATCATTTCCATTCTTTCTTAGCTGCTGAGAGCCGGATCCCTAGGAATAGCCTAGACGGATCCCTCTGTGGAGGGAACCGTGGGATCCGGATGACAGTTTAAGTCAAATCTTGCTAAAACAATCATTTCAACTCATCTTCCTAACTCAAACACTCCATCTCATCTTAAATGAGTTCCTAGATCAGTGCAAACTCTGAAGTTGACTCTTGTGCATGTTAATCATCACATTCCAATGAATCTTAGTGGATTAAGACTTAAATGTACTTTCCAAATCTCTTGGTTTATAAACCACCTTGTTAGGACCTCCATAGTCATCACTCTCATTCTAACTTTCAGCTCTTGCAACCTCTTGAAATCATATCATCATGAGGAAAACCCCAAGTAGTAACTTATCCACCAAAGAACCACCCATGAAAAACGCTCGTGTTATACACGAAATCTCCTCAACCGAATCATCTCCGGTCAAGCCAACAAATGATAGGATCCTTCCTCATCCAATCAAACCAATTCCGAAAAGGATAGTACCCACAAAATTACCAATGCCAAACACCACCATACCTTCTAGGCCAAACAATATCATTTCCACTAAACCATCACCTTTGGTTCCTAGAGCTATCTCTTTCACATCCCCACTATCATCACCACATCTATACAATTTAGAGGACTTGCCTCCTAGGCCGTCTCATCCGCTTCCGCCGACAACATTTTCCTCATTAGGAGGAATAATGATACAAAATCAAAGTGTTGAATCAACACTTGCTACGGCTTCCTTTTCGCCGTTTCCATCATATAATCCTACTTGGATTATGACAACTCATCAAAGTCAACCACCCGACCATATGGAAGTTGACACTTCTCTACCGAAATCATCATTCTTGGTCGAGCCATTCTCAAATGCGCCTCCACCAATCCCTCCGTCGTTTGAAGCCCCACAAGCCGCTTCACTTGATCCCTCGCATCAAGCCATTTCATTTCATCCACCACCACTACCTAGTCATGACAAAGATTGCTATCATTGTCAACATGTTGAAAGTTTGATACATGAAGTACGAGAAGACCAACGTTTCATGTTCTATCATCTCCTCGAACGTTTCAACGAGATCAAACCTAAACAAAACTTGAGCTAGAAGAATTTAGTGGTGTCCTATCATCAAGCGTTAGTTGGTTTAGAAATTCCTAATCATGTATTTTCTTATTTTCTTAGTTTTTAGAGTCATGTATATCATAACTCTAGTTTTATTAAATGGAATTACATGCTACTTGTTAGTTTTCTAAGCATATGATTACCTTGTATTCATATCTCACTTTTGTGATAACTTTACTTATTATATCACCTTTGCTAAAATTTATCAGCTAATACGGATCCCTCAGAATTGCCTAGACGGATCCCTACTAGGAGGGAACCGCGGGATCCGTGTGACAGAAAGCTTTCTTTCTACTAACTTCAATCACATTTGCAGGAAATTGTGAAATATACTTGCTTTCTAACCTTTGTTTTGTAGTTATTCAATTTACATATGAAGACTTTGACATCCCAAAGCTAGGGGGAGCTTTATGTCAAAGCAATACATTGCAAATTACTTGCAATACTAGGTTTTCATTTCATGACATCCTCTTGCATAATTGCAATCATCAAGGGGGAGCACATTCGTCTCTTAGACGAAATCTTTTGCAAACAAACTAGATTAGTATTACTTACTTGACGCCCTTACATAGGGATGGACTCGTCAAGGGGGAGTAAAGACGAGATCCTCTCCCGTTACTTGCTCTCTATCTCTATTTATTTTTTTTTTCTCACATGTTTTTCTTAAAAATGATGTGTTGCCTTCCTTCAAACACTTTTTGTTTCGACAAAATGGGGGATAAGAAAGTAAAAACTACAAATTCAAACTCTTACGAATTTTAGCTTTTCCTTAAAATAATTTTATGTTTTGTCATCAACAAAAAGGGGGAGATTGTTAATACAAATAAGCCGTAAAAACGTTTATTTATATTTTACGATCTTCTAATGTTTTGTCGATAACAAACGTAAAATCATATTAACGAAACAAATAAAATACGTAAATGGTTTGAACTAATAGTTTATAACATATTCAAATTTTCACATAAAACACTAAAACAAGTATAAGCGATTTTATGATTTAGATATATATGTACAACAACTAGTGTTTACATATTGGGTTAGCATATACTTAAACTAAGTATACTAAAATGGGTAAAAACAAGTATATACTAAAATGGGTAAAAACAAGTATATACTAAATAGATAAAAACTAGCAAATGGTTTTGACCCATAACCCATGGTTTTAAATATACCACTTAACCAAGTTCAATTTATCCTTAAGGTACATTGTATCTAGAAAGAAAACCATGGATCAACCCATAACCCATGACCCATGACCCATAACCAAAAATACCCATGGGTAAAGAGGAGCGTTCCACGGATCCCTAGCATTGTGCTAGCCAGATCCCAAGTGGAAGGGATCCATGGGATCCGAGGAACAGTAGGATTTTTCCTCTATAAATAGTGAGCCATTTCTTCATTATTTCTAACCCCTTTCAACCCATTCTAACATACTTTCTCCCCTGAGTTAGATCTCACTAATCTTAGATCCAAGAGATCTATGTTTGTAGTTTTGTTTTTGTGTGATCTTTTAGGTTCCTCTTAAAGGCAAGATCACCACCTTTGAAGTCGAGCAAGCTCAATTCCATGAGTTGCCATGCTTCTTCATCATCAAGGCTACTGAAGTCCTCTTGTTGATGATCTCTTTCTTTCTTCAAAGAAGTGAGTGTTGAAGACATTAGTGAAAGATATCTCAAGTGTCAAGACGAAGATATTAGTGAAAGGTATCTATCGTCTATAGGATAAAAACTTGTGGTAGGTGCTTAGAAGTCAAGACAAAGAAGCATTAGTGAAAGGTGCTTAGAAGTCAAGACAAAGAAGCACTAGTGAAAGGTGCTTAGAAGTGAAGACAAAAGACATTAGTGAAAGGTGTCTTGTAGATCTAGTCAAAGGCATTAGTGAAAGGTGCCTTAGATGTACATTCGATATGGTGTGTTTCGATGTACAAGATAGACTAGTATAGGATCCAAGGATATTGATATCCTTGATGATGTTGTAAAGGAGTAGATCTCCTTTGGGATTAGTCGTTGGTGTAGTGTGGTAGTAGTTCCTCCATTGCAATGGAACTAGGTGCTTAGCCTAGTACCTAATAAAGGGTAGGCGACGTTGTGAAGGTGTAGTTCACCTTGGAGTGAAAGAACCAGGTGCTTAGCCTAGTACCTAATAAAGGGTAGGCGATGTTGTGATAGGATTAGTTCTCCTAAGGTGTGAAAGAACTCGGTGGTTAGCCTAGCACCGTATAAAGGGTAGGCGACGTTGTGTTAGGTGTGGTTCACCTTGGTGTGAAAGAACTCGGTATTTAGCTTTGTACCGGAAAAAGGTTAAGCGACGTTGTGAAGGCTTCTCCGCCATAAGGAGATTGGTGTAGTGATTACGAACTCTTGAGTAGGTGACTCGGGGAGTGGAGTAGGGCAAGGAAGGTGTCCTTGTAGCCGAACCACTATAAATACTCGTGTTGTGCTTTTGTTCTTCTTACTCTTATCTTTTCATTACTTACCCTTATATGCTTGTTTATCAACATCCAACACACACAATCAAATAGATTCACATAAGTCGATCTAAATAGATTAAAAGGAAGTTTTAATTGGTAAAACTATTCAACCCCCCCTTCTAGTTTTCCACAGAGATCATCAGCCACAACAAATCTCTCTCGATCATCCATAGTTGTGTTGCCTTCATGTGATTTTGTGACTTTTGGACCGACATGCTCACACTTTTGGATCATGACATCTTTCCATCAGAGTAGCGGAAGCTTTACTGGTTCATGATATTTGCAGCAGCGTAGCAGAAGCATAGTATAAAAATATCAGAACCAGTTTATGTAGATATGCACCAGTCTAGATTTCTTCAATTAAGTGTGGATGATGTGAGCATGCGGCTTTGGATTGACTCCTCAATTCTGATCAGCTGTAACCGTCCAAATGTACCTGCAAACAACAGTTAGCAATAAAACACACGAAAGTGTCTTTGATCACTTTCGTTGAATTGAGGTACACGACCCACGGTTCCCCGTTGATCAGTACAAGTATTGCCTGTGATCAGGTATAATTCCGAAGAATCTCCTTGGCAGGGTTTCGCAGCTGTTCTAGCCGTTCTCAAACCGGAACGTCTCAAAGAAAACAACACGGAGTGAGTGAACCAGCGAATTGAGATTCACTGATTGATGAAAAATGATTTGAAAAACAATCGCGTATTGCTTAGAAGAAAGAGTTTTGCAATACGATGAAGGTTTTATGAGAAAGATCAAATTTCAATTAAAAATACCTTTTGTATTTGAAAGAGAATACACATTCGATGTGCTAGAGAAAAGAAGATTTGCACATCGACCGGTTTTTCCAAAAGTATTTTTTTCATCAATCAGATATACTTTTTGTGTTTGAAAACATAAGTACACATTCGACGTGCTAGAGAAAAGAAGGTTTGCACATCGAATGGTTTTTCCAAAAGTATTCGTCAATTCATTTCCTGGACCAAGGTTGATTCACGAGTGAATCGCCCCATCGTTTCTATCCAGTTGTCACAAGTTTGATCTTTTGGAAAGATATCACATGTGACCCACCAAGAGCTTGTTTGATGTTGGCTCTAGAAGGATTTCCATCTTCATCGTGAATATTTCCATCTTCACTCGGATGTTCTGGCAATACCACAAGGATAATGCGTAGGACTCTCAATATATACTTACTTTCCACATTGTGTGAAACAGCAAGTCTTCATTATTTTTGTGTCCTAATGAGATATTGTGGACGATCTCTTGGCTCTAGACTCAATTGTGCACATTTGGTTCCTATGCCGGAGACTAGGGAGAGGGTCTCCTTCTTCAATATCAACAATCTCTAAGAGAAAGTCGATAGATTATGACGGTTCCCAGTGAGAATGAAACAAGCCCTTTTAAGAGGAACTTGAGTAGCTTGGGAAGTTAGGTGCAGTGCGTCACTGGGTCCATGACGTCTTGTCTTCAATACCAGTGTTACCTTAGTAGACACCAGTAGCATATGTATTGAACCCGGTTTCTGCCCTAAGGTTGAATTATTGGAGGGCTATTTCTTTTCACCCTTTTCACATTTAATTCTTTTTCATTCTTCAACCCCTTCAGTGCTTACCGAGACTTCATTACTAGAACCTTGTTAGGTTAATTCCAGTACTAGCTCAGACTCAGTCGGCACTCTTCCCATTTCTCATTTTTCTCTTTTTTTTCAATATTCCTAAGGACTCTACACTATCTAGTGGATTGTCCCTGGGTAGATCCCTCTGGTTCTGGCGGGATCGTGGGAACGAATACCTAACCTCACCATCCTTATAACTCCATACATAAAGTAAAATGGTCGGTCTTTTGGTACAGTTCATTCTTCCTTGAAACCAATAGAAAAATCATTTGGAAAAACAATCAAGGTACTTGTGATACGAGATCAAAGCATTTTGTACCTTAATAGTTTTGATCATTTAGAAATGCTCCCCCTCAACATGTGCATATGATTTTTAAATTGTTTAGCACATGGAGGCAAGAGTTCTTTGAAATAATTTCTTGATCACAATTTCCTTAGAAAAAGCCATTTGATTTTCTTTGGTAAATTATCTCCCTCAATATGTGCATAGGATGTTTGAAATCATTTTATCACATAGAGGAAAGAGTTCTTTTGAAGCACATCCACGATCACAAAATCCATTAAGAAAACCATTCGCTCCCCCTCAATATGTGCTTCGAGATTCGAAAGAGTTTAGCACATATGAGAGAGCAGCCTGCACATTTTCATCAAAACGATCACCTTATATCAAATTTCATTATTAAATCACAAATTCTCCCCCGATCAAAAATATCAAACCCTTTGAGATTTTGGATCCCAAGTGATTTAATTAGGTTTAGAAAACATGAGAGAATATGTGCCTGATTTAAAAACTCATCTAGTTTTTGGATAAATGCTCCTCCTCAACATGTGCATTGTATATTTGAAATCGTTTGGCACATGGAGGCAGGAGTGCTTGTAAAGGACTAAAACTGATTCCATTAAAACAGATTTTAGATTTAAATCACGATCTCTCCCCCGATCAAAAATTTCAAACCTTTTGAGATTTGTGATCCCAATTGATTTAAATCATATAAAAGATTTTGGGGAAAGACGTGGCAAAATTTAATATTGAAAACTGACAGATAAGGACCATTTAGACATTAAAGATTGTTAGTGTCAGGTATGATTGTTTTAAGAGATCTTTAAGTAAAATAAAACAATTTCACAATCAAACAAGAACAGAAAAAATTTCATTTTGAAAGATCTTGATTCTAAAGAAAAATCATACCATGACATAACATTAAATCTTTAGATCACCACAATAATACGTAAAAACGGACTCTTTTGAAGATATATTGTTTGAAAATACTTTAAATTAAATCATTCTCCCCCTCAATCGATGACCAAAGTCGTTGATTGAGTGACTTAAGTTTTGATAAAATAAAGTCCGGTGATTTTCAAAATTTAGTCCAATTAATTTTCAAAACAATATTTTCCATTTTCAAAACAATTTATTCAAATTTATTCAAAATTGTTTAAAAATGGTATAATGCACAAAGATACATTAGTGGTTGAGAAGCTTTTGTTGTTGTTCCTGAGGGTTGGAAGAAAAACCGTCTGCAAATGCAGTGAGACTTCTTACGTTGCATTTTAATGCCAACTGAGGTCAAATTAAGCTCCGTTTCTTCAATCACTTAGAAGAAAACCATCTGCTGATGCAGTGACACCTCTTACGTTGCATTTATGCCAACTCTCCATTGAAGTCCAATTAAGCTCCGTTTCTTCATTTGTCAACCCAAGATATAGTTACCCTTTCCTTTCGGCATCCAATCATCTTTAGTTGTGGGATCCGGATCGGGAACATTCTTTTATACCAAAATACCAGCATACGTTAGTGAACACACACACAGATATATGGTGGTCTACATCACCCAAATAGCAATCGACTAATAAAAGTCAATACAACATATCAATCAGATCATATAAATGTATGGGAATAATGTGTTCATCAAACTCTAATCATCTAATCCTAGCAGTCATATCCTAGGCACCTAGTCCTTCAACATAGGTTAACATCATTTTTGATTAAGCATATTAGGATAATTAGAAAGCCCGTTAGATGATATAGATTTGAAAACATTCTCCCCCTCAATCAATGACTTATTTTCTAAAAAGTTTAAAAGCGTTGAAGTCATTGATTGAGTTTTCAATTATTACTAAAACTCTAAAGCTGATTGATTTGTAAGCAACTCATTTTCCACCATTTTGAAAACAACAAATATTTTTCTGAAGAATTTTAGACGGAAAAACATTTGTGTAGGAACAGCAGTCCTTCGACATACTTTCCTCAAATTGTTTTAGGATAAGTGCACGAAATTTTGTAAAAATCGTTTAAGCGTAGCACTTTCCTTTCTTGATGAGCGGGTTGCTATCGGAAATAATAGCAAGCGATTTTTTTGAAGCGCGGGTTACATTCTGAAATAACTGTGAGCCATTTTTGAAGCACGAGTTACAGTCTGAAATAACTGTAAGCCATAATTTGAGACATGTTTTGAAAAGAATATTTACACCTCCTGCTCGAACTTCATCTAAAGTCTCGTGCCATTATTGAATGACATTTCTAAGACCGTAGATGTTATCGATACCAGAAGACATGTCTTGATAAAACATATTTTTGGAATTTTTCAAATTTTCTGATTTTTATGGGTTTTTTAAGGTTTTATATTTTTCTATTTTCTTTTGTTGGTTTTCTATTTTTATATTTTGGTTTTTTGATAGATATATACATAGATAGAGTAGATGATATAGTTTAAGAAGATGATGATACGAGTACCGAGATAAGGATATCGAGCAGCCCCGTTGTAGAAGATAGAAGTCATCATCCCTAAACCTTTCACCACCAAAGCTTCCGAGGCTCTTGCACTGAAGAAAGAAATTGAACCATCTGAAAGTGAGACTTTGGCAGCTTCCCCCAAACCGAAAATCCTTTAACTGAGCAGATTCAAAGCTTTCTTTCAAGCTTCCCTTAGCCAGGTGCACAAAGAAGCACACCATTATCATCGAACTTGCTGCTCCTTTTAAGAATAATCATCGTGATTCATCGTTCGGGGTTATATCATCCAATAAACCAACAGCTACGTATCATCCCACATTTAAATAATCTTCTCAATTTCCATACCCACTGAAGTCTAAAGCGATCCATTCCAAAAGGTGTCAAGAGAACAATTCCCCCAAGTAGTTGAATTGATGCAGTCAGCCTCTTTGTATAATGCTCAAGAACTCTCCCGAATACACATCGTGAGGGGAATGAAAACACCTTCCCATGTTCACATTTTTCTTCCCGGATGATCGTGTATGAAGCTCAAGAACCCGAGGTACACCAATACCCAAGAGCTCTCTCGAATACACATCATGAGGGGAATGAAAACACCTCCCCATGTTCACATTTTTACTCCCTGATGATCGTGTATGAAGCTCAAGTATCTGAAGTATACCAATACACAAGGAAGGAATAACTGATAACATTGAAGAAGCAGGCCAAGTCACTGATTATCTCTGCGGATGACAATCTCTGCGGATGTCAACTCCGGAATAAGTGATTATATCTCTGAATCACTGATTAAGCCCTTAAGTGAAATAGCTGAGCGCCCCCAATGTACACAATTCTCTCTCCCCTGATGATTGAGATAACATCGAGATCATCACGCATTTGTGTACCTCTTTTATCTTCAGAAACTTTCTCTTACATCACTTCCCCCACATAGTTGGAATAAGAACACTAAACGCCATGAGTCAAACCTTGAGTTTCTCTGCGGTAATGACAATAGTCTTCCCAGGATATCTTCAATCACTTAGAAGTATTAAGTTCATCAAGTTTACTCGTCATGAGTCAAACCTTGAGTTTCTCTGCGGTAATAACATTTGTCTTCCCGGGATATCTTCAATCACTTAGAAGTATTAAGTTCATCAAGTTTACTCGCGTTTAGATACGTGTCTCCTTCCCCCTTTTTGGTTTTGATACTTCAAAATCAGCAACTCTTTGTAAGCCCGTATACTTGAAATCTTATGAGAAGAACACATGTAATCCTGTGGGAATCAATCTTGCTGAAGTAAAATGTGAGCAAGTCTAATTGGGGATTAACTTTGGCTTTTCACTCTTCCCCAATTAGTGCTCTCCCCTAAACCGTCAATCTTTATGATGAATGCTTGAATTGAGAAGAAGTCTTTAGATCGTTAAATGCAACTCGTCTTTAGTCTTCTAACATGTAGCAGAAAATGTAGAACCGACTGTAGACTCGACCTTCTTCAAGATTGTCCAGTTGGGCAATAGATAGTTAACATCTTCAACACACCAAAAAGCATCCCAATTAACTTACATCTTGTAAATACCCTTAACAAAAATCCCTCCCAATCAAACAAGAACAGAAAGATGCTCATCAAGGAAATCAGCAATCAGCCCGCAACGAACACACCTAGTGGTAACACCAAACAACCAATCACATCAAACAAGAGTAGAGAGATCGTTCGGAATCATCAAGTTGATGTGTACGTGAAGCATTAACCGGAAGCACTTTGTCGATAATCATATCAGTCGGTTTGAAGATGTCAACCAACGGCTCATAGAAGAAAAACTCCATGTGAAGATGACCCGATAAGAAGAAGCTCGGTTCTTACATGAGTTTGGAGCCGTTTGACCATTTAATCTCATAAATCAATCAACCATGCAGAATTATCATACTTCTTCTCCCCCTCAAGAATTGCATACGGAGATGCCATTCTTGATTGAATAAGTGAATATCATCCGAATGTTCTATTCACACTTCTCCCCCGCAAAATAAGCACATGATGTCTCCATCTTCAGTATATTGAGCAAGTGGAATAAGAAAACAATCAATGGTAGCACGGTTCACTTGATGACTGAAGCGCATGGAAAAAGCATGAAGCATGTTGATGAGAATGGTCATAAGTGAGAAGATTTCTCTTCTTCAGAAGATAAAGCGCACTCAAGCGTACACTTTTCTTTTCTTTAGAGTACGAGGCCTGAACTGATGTGAACAGACGTCATTATCTCTCTCTTTTCAACCTCTCTTGGCAAACATATAATCAACTCCATTATCATTCAGTAGGCTCTTTGTATTGACAGCTGATGGAGAAAACCCAGTATGATGAATTTGACCCTGAAGTAAACTAACCCGAACTCTTGACTTAAACTTGCACATATGTAACAAAGAGCGGTGCCGAGACATCATCCTCCATTGAATCTCTAAGTACTCTATACTCATCATCCAACCAACCAGCAAGTAATAGACGTACATCACCTCTTAAAAATCCACAATTCAATGTGACACTGAGCACTACAACGTAACTCCTTAAAGTGATAGTTATTTTGTGGTGGTAAGAGCCCAATTCCCCCAAGTGTTAAAAGAAAAGGTAAAAGTCACCCAACAATAACTAGATTTCCATGTCTTCGTTTTTGATAATAAGCTTGAACAAGGATCTTGAAGAATCTTCATCCAACAATCCCCGATACCTTCAGATACTAAGTACACTCGTCCATGATATTTCACTTCAACCTTAAATAAATAATACTGAATTAACGCCGTTGTCACATCTTTTGGTTAAAAGCTCAACTCTAGCCTCCTTTTACGTTTTAAGTGAAATCTGATAATGGTTTCATCCCGACCATGATTAAAAGCACATAACCCCGTAAAACCTTGTAATAACCAAACTGCCATGACGAATATCCAAACACACATCCAATTCATGAAGTACACCCTTTTATCCTTTCTTCGAAGCAGAAACCGTAGCACCAGCATCAAGTAAGATCCAGAATTACAGTTTCTCTTCTCCAAGATGGTTCCATCATTACGGGATTTTACAACTCTATGGTTTAAACCGAGAAATAGTTTCTTTCGCGGGATTTTACAAAACCAAGAATAAACCGTAAGATAGATCCGGAAATGCACTTTACTAATACCAGGATGTTTCCATTGTCATGGGATTTTACAAGTCTATGATTTAAACCGAGAAATAGGTTCTTTCGCGGGATTTTACAAAATCAAGACAGATCCGTAAACAATGTCAGCTTGAATGTGTAATGACAACTTTGGTTTCAGTGAATATCTGTTTTAGGGGAACATGCAGCGGTTCAATCTCCAATATCAATAATATCAATCAACCATCCAATAAACACATTGGTAAACACATCATTCACGTATTCTACCAGCTATTGTAGTGACCACATGGAGAAGTAACCTGATATACCAAACTTGATCTAGAAGTAGAATTCCCCAGATTTGTTACTTAAACTTGTACTAATCCTCGTGAACAAGAAACGGTGTACCCAATGTACAAAACCTCTTGACATTCTCAACTGAGTGAGACACCGAAGTGATAGCTACATTGTGGGTTAAGTGAGAAAGAATCACAAATGCAATTAAATAGTCAAGTCTTTATCACCCTCTATAAATTCCCAAACAAGTCATCTTCGCGGAATGGTAGAAAGAAAGAAGATGAAATAAGTACACGCGCCCGAAAAACCTCACTTCAAACCCAAATTAGAAATACCGTCAAACAAGCCCGTAGTCAACATATTACAATAAACACTTCAAACCGTGACATAATATTTTACGTGAAGATGTAGAACAAAAGTACAAACCAGCATAACATAATGAATCTCATCATCACCCCACATCACATCATCAAATCTCATTTAATCCAAGTTTCATGACGATTCATATAATCAAATCTCATCAATACGATCTAATTAAAATCCCACCCGGTTCAACTCACATAAACGTGCAACGGATTCAACACAAAGTCCAAGTAATACATCCGGTCCATGTACAAGATATAGCACCCGATCCATCAACCCATCTCAAAAATTCAAACTGATACAAAGTAACATATTTCATCAAAGTGCTTAAACCCCGTCACTTATCCAGAGAGAAATATCACAGAAGTGATTGCAACATTTTTATTTTTATTTTTTTTACCCGGATATGGCCTATAACGTGATAAATCAACAAATCAAAGTTCATGAATGAGGCCCATGAACTAGCTAAACACCAGTAGTAGTATACGAAAATCATACCAAAGCTAAACACCAGTAGTAGTATACATTTATCATGAATGACATTGTATATATTTATCATGAATGAGGCCCATGAACTAGCTAAACACCAGTAGTAGTATACGGCCCATGAAGTCACTTCCACCAAGCCCATCACATCCGATCCATTAAACTCACATTGCCCTAATCCCATGGGTATTTAAAACACACTCAATACACAAAGCATAACCCTAATCGATCAATTAACCAGCCACCATCACACACTCATAACTTCAAACCCTAAACACTATCTTTATAACCGCCCCCATCATTCTCAAATGTCTGCTTATCAGAACTCATCTCATGTACACACTTAATCTTACATACAACAAACTGAATCTGAGATGCCATAGAGATGGCATCAAATGGACATGTTCAATTCATGGAGATGACACAAGGATACCATTAATTTTTTCATTATGTTCAAATTGAACATGCCACAGAGATGGCTTCAAAGGTAGGTTCCCTTTTGATGATCTTGTTTTTCATTTTTGATTTGAATTAACAAACATGAGATTCAAATGAAATACCAATTGGGTTTTGTTTGATCTTCAGCCGTTCGAACAATGAAACATGATGTTGAGCATCAAACATGGATCAATGAAGATATCCTTTATCATTCTATTTCGTTTAATAGACCTCAAGTCTTGATATGCTTAAGTATTTAAACGAGAGGAGGGTGTACTGAGATCCGTATTGTATCATTATTAATATTTTCAAGTCTTGAACGAACAAGTGAAAAAGAATAGCATAGTTGTTATATCGTTTTCATTTCAAATTCGGATACTGTTGAAAAAAAACTTGATTGGATCGATGAAAGATAAGGATTTTTGTGTCATTGATCTTCTGAGGTCTTGAATAATCATTGATTAACACGAAAATAGGCATCTGAGATTCATATAATAACTAGAGTAATTGAGTATGAGTCTTGAAGAGTAGGTAGTAGTTGAGATTAATTGTTATTGACGGTTGATGTGAATCTGATGTTTTGGTTGCTTATGATTGTTGTTGTTTCTGGAGGTCAATGAGTTTTGAGTTATTTGTGGTCTTAGTCATGGTCTTTTTCATCATCTTTAACTTGCATACCCATATTGAGTCAACCCGCTTCATCTTTAATAACACAACTCGCTTCTTTATCATCTTCGTCTCCATTTCTGTCAAGTCGCTTTTGTCTATAGTTGACTAAAAAATCAACTCGCTTTGATACACAACTCGCTTTTGACCCATAACCAACTCGCTTAGTATGTCTTCATTTTAGCAACTCGCATTCAATAATGCAAGTAAGCAACTCGCAGTTGACTAAATAGTCAACCCACGCCCTTTATGCTAGTACCCAACTCGCATTTGACCCATAAATATGAGACAACTCGCTTAAGAAGCTGTTTATACCAAATCTACCATTGTGACAGCTCGCATGATCTCTTGTAACAACTCGCATTAAAAAATGCGAGTCCACAACTCGCATGTTAATCTGTATATCAACACGCATCAGTTACATAGACTTTCCTAGAAAACAGGAGCTAGTACACCATTTGACCCAGAGAAATAACAACTCGCATCAATGAACTAGACCACAACTCGCTGCCAAGAAATACATGTATAAACCCAGAAAAATAAACTGTATAATACTGGCTTACAGAAACAGACACCCACGGACGTTTTGACCAAATTCTTGAACATGTATGACCACAACTTTATTAATAGAAATAGTTTACAAACCACATATATTTGACCTCCAAAACAAGTTTAGAATCTGGTAAAAACTTGTACCAAGACATGTAAAGATGCAGTTTGACCCTTTCACTCAAAATCAGTAAACTTGTATAAAAACAGATAACACGTAACCAGACAACAACAATAGCATCACAACATCAACACATTACCAACATGTATCGAACCACATCACAAAGTTAAACAAATCGGATGAAAGAATCACTCAATAAACCGCATACCAAACCACATGAAAAACCATGCAAATCATCAAAACAACACAACCTTGGCTCTGGTACCAATTGTAGGATCGTGAATATTATGTTGTTTGATGATTCGGGTGGTCTAGGATGATGATAGTATATGAATGCCATGGTTAGAGAGATGAAGAGAGTAGAGAGGGAATTCTAGAGAGATAAACAAAAGTGTAAAAAATTAGATTAGAACTTCCAACCCTCTACCTTGGAAGGTAGAGGGTATTTATAGGTTACAAACTAAACGACCTCCTGACGGCCTGTGGATCAGGTATACAGTGGGTAAAGACCCGTCCTTCCTTCACGGTGTTACACTAAACAATTCTACGCTACTGACTAACTAATTAACTACATAATAACGTAAATAACTACAAGTCTACGAGCTAACTTATGCTAGATAATATTTGGGGTGACCAACTCTTCACTATGGAATTTCCAATTCCTAACAAGGATCGAATTTCACACCTAAAGATGGAGTGGTGGGTGAAAGGGATGAGAAGGATGGAGAAGGGATGGTGAAAACAAGCACAAATGAGTGCTATTTATACTACTCTCAAGGCTTAGGGTATTAAATGTTGAACTTGGCCTCCAAGGAGCTTAGAAGGACCTAGAATACATGTAGGAAGGACCTAGAATCGTTTGGAAAAATTTTGGAGTCTTAGTGATGAAGAAATGGCTGTCCAGGGCTTCCCAACCGAATCGGTTGGGCTCCAACCGTTTCAGTTGGTCTATTTGACTGCTCTCCAACCGTTTCGGTTGCGGGGCACGACCGAATGGTTGGAGCCTTCTGACTGAACTTGACAATATCCAAAGTTGTAGATCTTTCTCTTAGCTTTCTGTGGCCGCGAACGGGGGGTCAAACGGAGTCCGTATGCAAACGTTATGGCCAAAATGGTGAAGGTGTGTCGGGAACAACGAGTCTTCCAATATGTCTTCGTTTTAGCTTCTTTTCTTCATTTCTTTCTCGTTTTCCTTCTTGAACTTTATTCTTGAGTCTTTGGACCACTAACTTGATGACTTTATCTTCTCGAGTATACTCCGCAAGTCTTGCTTTTGTCGGGAATTCTTCAAACATGGAGAAATCTTCATATTTTACTTCTTTTTCCGTCTTTTTCTCCACTTTCATGTACTTGGCTACAAATGAACTTGCAAACACACTTTTATACTATTAAGCAGCAAAAGCATATGACTATAACCAAATAACATACATAAAAGCAAGGATAACGCTACTAAAAACATGCACAATTTGAGCGTTATCAAATTCCCCCACACTTAAACTTTGCTTGCCCTCAAGCAAATCTAAGAAAAGAAAAATTAAAAGACAAACCTAAATGACAAAACGAAAAGAAAAATTTTGAAAATCTGCATCGAAAAAATAATCGAAAAAATGAGCGCAAACTCCCCCACACTTAAGGTTTTGCTTGCCCTCAAGCAAATCTAGAAATTAAGAAAAATAAAACAACCCACATGGTGCATGAAATATGATTAGAAAAATGTGATGCAAATCTACCAAGTACAAGTACAAGATAAGATTCATCGTTTTAAACTTTAAGAGGTGAAAAATCGAGATGTTTGACAATACCCTATGGATTCTCTTGCTTGATAACATGGCTAAGCACCTCACAAAAAAGGAATGGATGTGTAATTCACTCAACACTCAATTTAGTTAGTGATGGATAGTATTAAGGAATAGTACACTCATATAGCTCAGTCATGATCTAAATATTACCATAGGCTTGTACAAGAAACAAAATTCCACCGACGTGGCGTAAGCACCAAGTGTAAACATCTAAAGAGGGCTTTTATTCGGGTTGTAACGACAGGCTTCGGGAGAATAAAGGGTATGGATAAGGCATGGGATTATTAATGAAATTGGTGTTAAAAGAAAAATAAAGTCAAGTCTAATACCAATGTTGCTAGTCACGAACAAATCCGCAAACCCGAAAATGATTATAATTAGAATCTTCTCTTCACATATCGATCACCAAATATATATATCACGTCTTAGCACATTGGCTAATCGATATCTCAAACATACTTCATCTTCCTTCATCTTCATAATAATATAGCACATTGTCATCACATATATTTTTTTTCATTTTTATTTTCGATGACTTATTCTCTTTCTTTCTTTTTCTTTTTTTTCATTTTTTTCATTTTTTTTTCACATACATCACATCTCCCCCACACTTCGTATAAGTACACACCACAAAAATACAAATAAGAAGTTGCACTCTTCGTCTTTGTCAGAATGGCACACACGAATGGCAAAGTGCGGCTAACTCATAATCATAAAAAACAATCCAACATACCAAGCAACTAGCAACCCACCATTTAGACTTAGTCAAGGGGAAGGCTAAGGTTTAAAGTGTAAAATATTTTTTTATTTTTCTGGATTTAACAAAAAGAAATGAATGGCTCGAAGGGTGTAACTAAGGGTATCTAGCGCTAAAGATGAGCGCTAACAAATGGGTCCATATAAGGGTGGTTAACTAACCGATGTGGTTAGCTAATATATCATTAGATGTAAACGGAAGGCCATTTGGTTTTATTCCTAAGGGTGCCTCTTTATCACGCATATACACTTATATCACACGAATGTGATCTTACTACGGTCTGGTAATGATTTGCAAGTACAAGTTCTAGAATAAATAAAATCACCGGCACACTCATAGCAAAAGATCCAAGCATAAAAGATGTATGCTATATATGAAACAGGCTCAAATCCTCACAATTTAGTGGAAAAGGGCTATAATATGCGCAAGCAAATGTCATCGATCCCAGAATGGATTGCAATATTAATCGGGACACATCTCAAGTTTTTCAAAATTACCTATTTCACCAGTGGGTTGATCCAGTTATTCTAATATATTATCCTATAAGCGCGAAAACAACTAGATCACAAGGGCAAACAAGTTCACAAAATTTTAAAATTACTGACCCACAAATTTTGGAATTTAAAAACTAGTTTCGCTTTTCACAATAATATTTTCCCCCCACACTTAAGTTTAAGCATACAAAAGAAAAAATAACTTAACGACTATAAAAATATTGCTATTATTATTACTACTATTACTACGAGAAAACTTTGAAAAATAAACTAGTTACGACTTTTTTTTTCTTTTTTTTTAATTCTTTTTTTATTAATTTCTTATTTAAAAAAAAACCAACATGACTTATTCTTGTCCCACGAGTTCTCGGTAGCTCCATTGAAACACACAAAGAAGCGGAGAAGCAGGTCAGCGCGAAGCATATTAAAAACCCAACTTCTTTAGGGAATCAGGGAGACCCGCCTTATACCTCTCACACAGTTTGTTTACAATGGGTGAGCCTTACTTTCAATGGATTAAAAGAAGTCAATTTATAAAATTATTTACCAAACAAACAAACAAAGGAAAAAATAACAAAGAAACAAAATAAAGCAATTGTGAAAAATAAACTACGGAGCATGTAAAGTAGGGAAAAATAAAACTATAAGTCTAAGAGAAACGAAACCTCCCGGGCCAAAGAAATCGCGATCGAACTCCAAATGAAAATATGCTAAGCAAACGCTAGCATGAGATCAATCGATTTCTCATCCAAACATGTCCAATCAAGAGTGTAAGGTTCACGATCCAACCAATCCTTCCTCCAAGAGCTTTATTAAATCTTCAAAAATAAACTAAACTACAAAAACACGTAAAATTCTAAAAATCACTTTCATAGGCATCACGGTTGCATTTAGCGTATGAAACAAGCATTTAAACCCCTCGGTGGCCCGAGTGGACGAGTTATAGTCTCGTGAGGGTTTCCAGTGAACATACCCAAAAAGTTCAAAACACTTTTATTTTTAAAAACATTTACTTATTTATTTACTGATAAGGTTTTAAAATGTACCTTTTTGAGGGGTCGTTTAAGCCCTTATTTGATCACTTTTGTATCCGTTATTGCTAAATATCGTTCTTTTTCACTTTTTAGGTCTCTTGAAGGCAAAATGCTGGAATGGCACTTATTTGGACGAAAAGGCGCGAATATACGAAGAAAATGGCCAAAGTCAGAATCGAGACACTCAAAGCTGCTGAAAACATAAGGTGACGCCGTCACAGCTTATACGCGACGCCGTCGGAGGATTTTGTGACGGGACAGAAGCCAAAACTCCTATTTTCAAGTGACGACATCAAGTTATAAAAGAGTTGGCCGTCGCAACTCAGACGGCCTGGATGCAATCCAGCCGGCGTCAGAAGCTGAAGAGGACGGCGTCACAAGCATTAGGTGACGCCGTCGCAAGTCTAACGTGGCCAAGACGAAACACTAATGACGGCGACACGACGGCGTCACAAAACATAAGGTGACGCCGTCGCAGATGTAATCTTATATATAGAATCCGATTTTTTCAGTATTTGTGTGTAGTCTTTTGGAGTAAAAACCTAAACCGAACCAAGGCTGTCTTGTACAGTATTTTAGGGTTCCAAACCCTATCTTACACCAAGATAATTGTTTTACTTCATTAATACAGTTATGTCTTTGATTATTTGTGTGTATGCTTGCATGTTCTCCATGTCCGGCTAATTTACTTGTGTGTTTCCTTAGGGAATATGAAACTTAATTATTGAATATTGATTGGTTGTCTCTAATCTTAGTTGATTAATGATCTAGTAATGCGATAGGTCATTCGT
Source organism: Chrysanthemum seticuspe (assembly GCA_019973895.1). Classification (NCBI taxonomy): domain Eukaryota; kingdom Viridiplantae; phylum Streptophyta; class Magnoliopsida; order Asterales; family Asteraceae; genus Chrysanthemum; species Chrysanthemum seticuspe. The sequence continues at coordinate 152,842,172 of BPTQ01000002.1, read as the reverse complement.
TGTGTACTTAATGCTTGATTAAATCTTTGTGAACCTTAGAATATAACTCCTTGAGTAGTTGTGAGCTAAACCATCCAAAGAGTGCCTTAGAGTAAGAGTTTATTATCCCTAGTGGGTTTTGTAGACGAGACCCTTTGGTAAGTTCAAAGAGTTAGGGAGAAACGCATACCCTACAACCTTAGACACACAACGCAACTAATAATAAGGACGTGACAATTCAACCACCAATAGGAGATAATTAAGGAGTAGTAAAACCTAAGTAAACACATCTTTAAACTATCATACGAGCACACAATAATTAGACATAGACTACATACACCTTAGATTAGATAATTAGATAACTAGAGTAATCGGTAGCAATACCAACCCCCTAAATCCAAACCCCGAAATTCGTACCTTTCCTTTCCTTAAAAAATATAAAAAGATAAAAAATAATCTTCCTCAACCCCAACCTTAGCGTAGTAACTTCTCACTAGCATTCCTATTCCCCTAGAGAATGATATCAATACCCGTGGCTTACCCTAATACTATACTACAACGATTAGGCTCACTGCCTAGGGTGTTGAAAAACTTGCTCGACGAAAAGGAGGTTCCTTTGACCCCGAACGACGCGTGTAGCGTTATCAAGTTTTTGGCGCTGCTGCCGGGAAATAGAATAGCTAGTTAGTAGTCCACCTCGTTTAGTTTTCTTTGCTTGATTCCTATCAAGTAAATTTTTCTTATTTTTAGCTTTCTCTTAGTCTATCCCCCTTCTTCGTGACTGATGAGTGTGCAAATACTCATCATTTTTGTACTATCTAGACTGCAAAAACATTTAAAAATGCTCAGAAATGCATCAAAATACTGAAAATATCTCAAAATTGCATTTTATATGTTTCAGATGCAAAATGTTTAAAAACAGATGAAAAATGAGCTAAGTTTGCATAATTGGCAGTTTCAGTCCCCCAAATTTCAAAATTGGCAACTTTAGTCCCTGAAATTTCAAAGATTGACAGAATTTACCCCTGGACATTTTAAATTGGAAAATTAACATTTTTAGTCCTTTGGTAATTCTAACTTGTCAAATTTGGTCATTTTGATAAATTTTGGAAAATTACAAGTTTAGTCCCCGGAGTTTTTAAAAATAACAAGTTTGGTCCTTGGAATATTGGAGATTGTCAAAACCAGCCCTTGGATTACATTTTCATAATGAACAAGAATGGTCCCTGGATTTTCAGAATTATCACTTTTGGTCCCTAAAATCTCACATGGTTTCATATTAAATCCAAATCCAATAACAAATCCCAAACCCAATCCAATACCAATCCATACCCGGTCAACCCACCCAAGACCCGGTCAACACCACCAGTCAAACAAACACACCCCTGGTTTCCCTCCTTTTTTCTCCTTCCTCCCTCACCCACTGCCCTGTATTCACTCAACACACCTCACATCCACCATCACATACTCAACCCCCTTGTCCCCCCCACCTCAACACAAAACAAGATACATTTATTGTTCCCTCCCCCCTTGCACTCAACCCCACCTGTTGGTATCCCAATTTCCCGCCAAAAAGCCATCAATGGCTATAAACCAATCAACTCATCCAATGGCTGAGATTAATGGTGGGATATGCTCAAAAACAAGTGGGAAGACTATTTGGTGTATAAAAAGAAGAAAGAGAAGGAAGGAGAAGAACCAACTAGTGTAATCTTATTTTACTTATGTCGTTTTTAAGTTTTTTAAGTTTTCCAGTTCATGTTTAAGCTTTCAAGTGTTTTATAATCTTATTTCAGTGTAATAAAAACATAATTTCAGTTTCAATTTCAGTTTTCATGTACGAATTCAGTTTATGTTAATTTCATGGTTAAAATCTCAAATTTGGTTTATGTTGTTTGTGGTTGTTGTTCTGGGCTCAATAAGCTTATATAAGCTCTTAGTAGCTTGTTTAAGCTATTAAAAACATTTATAACTAAGTTTAGACTCAAAACTCAAAAATACCAAAAATCACTAAAAAATTAGTCAAAAATAAAAAGGCAAGGGAAATGAAGACCAAAGCTGAAGCATGGTGATATTTGGATTGCTTATGGGTTTAGAGCTTCTTGGGAAGCCATAGGATGTGTTATCAGTTATAAGTTCCCTGTCCTGTGCATGAACTCAGTTTGTAAGCTATTTTCTAAAAATTTGCATTTCATAATTTATATGTTTAAGGTATGTTAATTTCAGTCTAATACTGTCTTATTATAGCTAATATAAGATAATAAATAGATTACTTGGTCTATAAACTTGTTTTAGCATTAAAAGCTTAGTAACAGTCCTCATAAAGGAGTGTTTGGATCTGCATGTTAAACTGTGTTAGAAGTGATTTGTAGCATTGTTCTTGTTTGATACATGTCTCTTTAGTTCCTAATAGTTCAATTCAAGCATAAAAACTAGTACTTATTAGTAAAAAAGTAAAAATCATCTTAATCTCATCCTTGTCAGTTAACTGTTAGGATTTTTAAGTGTAAATCTCACCATAGTAGCTTAAAACTTAGTACTCTAGCTTAAATCAACCTTAATATAGCTTAATATAACACATTCAGTCATTAGAATCAATCACAAGTTCATGAAAGTCAAAGTTCTAGTGTAATAAAAAAGTCAAAATTTCTAAATACCCGTTTTTGAATAAACTTTAGAATTTTATTGTGTACTTAATATTAAGATTTAGCTTAAATCCTTTTGGGATATTAAAGTTTAGTTGCTTAACTAAATTAGAAAAATACTAGTTTACTCTTAATCAGCTTATAAAGTGCTTATTTGTTAGCTTGTTCTAGATACCTTTTCTGAAAAATACCCTGTGCAAACAGTGATCTTTGTGCTTATTTTTGAGTTGTTTAGTGCTTATTTCCAAATAATTGTGCTTATTCAGTTGTTAAACTAGCTTTTTAACAGTTAAGTAGCTTATTTCTAGTTTACTTGTGCTTATTTCTAGCTTAATAGCCAATTTAGCTTAAAATCTTGTCCTTATTACCATTTTTGCCTACTGTTGGAAATCTTAAGCTGAATCTCAGCTTATTGGTCGTTTTCATAAAAAGTTGTAGTTGTAAAAATTGCTTATTTTCATGTGTTTAATTAGTTTGTAAAAAGAAAAATCGAAAAAAAAAAAAAAAAAGGCAAAAATAAAAAGTTGTAGTTGTAAAAATTGCTTATTTTCATGTGTTTAATTAGTTTGTAAAAAGAAAAATCGAAAAAAAAATAAAAAGGCAAAAAGGGGTCTCCTGATATTCGAACTCAGGACCTCCTGCACACCCAGCCACGCACACAGCAGACTCCCCTCAACCAACTGCCCTTGGGACTTCTTTTGTTCAAGTTTTGCACAATTAAATCCTTAAGGGCATTTGGCAGTTTTAAGCTTAAGCCCTTTTCTAGCTTATTTCGTGGCTTATTTCCAAAACAACCACCTAGTTTCTTATTTTTCTTAGATCAAGCATAAGTCAAAGTATTTTCTTTGAATTTTTCATATTTTTCTAAAAACGTTTAGTATTTTTAATAATTAATTTAGTTAAATTTAGTTTTTAAATCATAATAAATAATTTAAAAGTCGAAAAAATACCCGGCTTTTTTCTAAAATTTTCTTTTGTCATATATTAAGTAAGAAAATTGTTTTTACACTTGTAGGACTTTTATTTCATAAATTTTACGTTTTTGCTTGCGCACTCGCGTAATTTTTATAAATAACTTACGTTTTCATTTTAAATCAAGTTTTTAGATAATTTAAGTTTACGTTTTAGTTAAAATAGTTTATTTAAGTTATTTTGTTTTATAAAATCACAAAAACATCATTGTAAAAATAGTGATAGCGTTTATTTAATATTTTTTATCTTTTTAATTTCCTTTAATTTGCATTTAAGTCGCTGTAATTTATTAACTTTTTCTTTAGGTATAGTTATCAATCCAAATCCTTACTGATCACTATCCTTAGTGATCACTCTATCATCTGATCAAGTGTTTGCACACCATTGAGTCTCCGTGGGACTTAACGACCCGGGAATTCATTGTATTCTCCAGATCTTCATTGTATTGGTTTCTGAGCAGTTTTAAGTTTATTACGGTTAGCCATTCACAAGTGGCTAGCTTGTGTGATTAAGCTTGGCTGTGTTTTCAGAGCCAATCATATTTTGGCGCCGCTGCCGGGGAGGCTTTAGCGTGTGTTAACCTTTTTCAGATCCATTCTTGCACATATACCACCTTTTGTAAACAGTTTTTTTTTGTAAAGTTTTCAAATCTCAAAAAGTTCATTAACACTTTTCCTGAAGTGTTATCAACACCAAAAATATTTTCATTCTTTGTTTTTATAGCATTTTTTTTCAAAAATCCAAAAATATCCATCCTTTATCCTCTAATCTGTTTAATTCTCCATTCCTTTATCCTCTAATCTGTTTAATTCTCCATTCCTTATCCTCTATAACCGTTTAATTCTTCATCTCTTATCCCTCTTATCCGTTTAATTCTTTATGTCATGGTTTTCGACATGTTCCTGGTGTGGAGGTCCATTTAACGGTGGAAATTGTCGGCGATGTACCAATGTGAGTTTCGGAGACAAGTTTGTCAGTAATCCCGATCCCATTTCGAATAATGAAACACCCGATTTTTCCTACCTACCTCCACAGCCCCAATACGAATCCTACTCATGCGAGTTTTGTGGGAATGATTCTCATTACAGTTTTGATTGTCTACCACGGGTTCCGCTTGTCTATGAGCCAGAACCATGTTACAATCAGAACTTTGGTGAAAGTTATTTTCCCAATTATCTCTGTTGTGATAATTGCGGGGGTCCTCATGCGACTTTTGAATGTCAACCGATGAATCAAAATTTTCACAATTCCAATTCTCCCGGTTTTGACAATTTCCAACCCTCACAGTATTCCATCATTCATCAAAATCATCATGATAAAACTATTGGAGAGATACTAGCTGAGGAACGAATGGCTAATCCTAGTAATCAGACTTCCGAGCCTTCACAGCATTTCAATGATTACGAGGAGTGTAATCTTCCTCAAAGTTCTGAAGAAATACGCATTCGAAAGAAACTACAAATGAAAAGAATGGTGTGTAAGCTTCAGCAGATGAATATAAGAATCAGATATGATGACGATGATGATGAGGATACTATTCAAATGAAGGAATATTATGAGAGCTTGTCAACTGAAATCACACCCGTAGCTCCCATTGACTCTCTCATAATGGGGGACGAGCCTCTTAGCACTATTCCAGAAATGGAATCGTCTAGTGTTGAGAGCCTTGTCCCAATCCCAAGTGAGTTCGAGGATATCTCCGATAATGTGTGTGATGAGCCTCTTGATGATAATTCTTCTCCTCCTCGTGACATTCCAAATGATCATGTTGATATGTTCTCCGATTCTGACAACGATTGTACTTCGTTTGACGATTCTTTATCTTGTGGAGACATCGATTATGTCGAGGAGCTACCTTCTGAGCTAGTTAGTTTAGAGGAAGTGAGAGATTCTGATGATCTGGAAATTGAGGATGAGATACTTCGTGAAAAATTGTTCAATGTACATCTCCTCGTTTCTAAGATCGAATCATTCTGTGCTAAGTCAGCTTCATCTCCTATCCCCGTTGTGGATAGTGACTTGGAAAAGCCCGAAC